>JAAALK010000285.1:90770471-91076830 GCA_019279435.1 Zizania palustris
ATTTTTCCTAAGGGGTTTTATTTCCCTTTTTAGAGATGAGCTAAAAAGGTATAAATTAGCCTTGATGTTTTTTATGGTATCAAAAATAGTGACTTTAAATTATTAAGTCTTCTGAAGTTTGTTATATGCTTTAAGATAATTTCCTAAAGTATGGATCTTACTACTTGAATTAATTACATATCCTAAAAGGGCTTTTTGTAATATGATTTAGTAGAACAAAGTGGGCAAAATGAATATTCTAGTTGTATTAAAAATAGTGAACTCAAGTTGTTAGGTTTTCTGAAGTTATTATATAAGTTGTCATGACATTTTTATAAAGTGTTTAACTTCTATTATATGATTACTTAATTATCCTACAAGGGCTTTTGCAATATTAATTTCATAGATTAAGTGGGCAAAGTGAACATGTTATTCTGGTTGCATTAAAATAGTGGAATAACTTCATTAAGTCTTCTGAATTTATTGTATAAGTATTCATGATATTTTGTACAAGGGTTGCATTTTTTATTTAATCATTTATTTTAAAGGGCCTTGGAAGTGTTTATTTAATAAAATGAAAGGGCAAAATGAATCATTATATTTTTATTGGCTTATAAACAGTGTACTGGAGTTAATATATCATCTAAATTAATATATAAATTTTTGAGAGTTTTTCTGAATGAATTAATAATTAATCCTAAATGGGGTCTTAGAAATGTTATTTAATAAATGTCTTGGACAAAATGGTCATTCCATTTTTATTGTATTAATAACAGTGAAATGGAGCCATTATATCCTCTGGAATTAATTTATAAATTTTTAAGGATCTTTCTGAATTATTTATTTAAAGTATTAATTAAACCCTAAAGGGGAATTTTCTTTATTATTTAATAAGGTTATTATGTGCCAAATAAACATATTGTTTTTATTGCATAAAAGTGTAGAGGATAAAAGATAGATTTTCCCAGAATTAAAATGGTGAAATTGGAGTTAATTTGAGCAATGATATGAATTTTTAAAGTTTAACTATTTTCTGAATTATTTTTAAACCAGAAAACAGTCTCTGGTCCACGGTGAACTGGGTTCACCGTGAACCGGCGACTGCGCGTGTGAGCCGGGGGTGATCAGGACCGCAGGATCAAGATCCAACGGCAGGGCGAGTGCGGGGCGGTTAAGTGAGATCCAACGGCCATGAGGCCTTGGTACCCCTTTGACCGAGTGGACGGCCCAGATTAAACCCGAGCGGGTTCTAATCCTAGCCATTCATCTCCGATCGCACGGCGTCGAGCCCATCCGGCACGCGCGCGGCATGGGGGAAGACCGAGGTCTTCGTCCCTGGCTCCGGCGGTGCGACGGCGAGGGGAGAACGGCGGCGGCGGGGTTCCATGGCCCTGGGCGACGGTGAAAACGGAAAGAGGATAGGGAGGGGAGTGCAACCGTACCAGAGATGGGGACGGACGGAGACCGGAGGTGGCTGGCGGTGAGGAGAGGCGATGAGGGCCTTCGGGTCGGCGGCTGCGATGAGTTCAGGGGCCTTCACGGCCACCCAAGGTGAGGCCGGGGAGGGTGAGCGACGGCGGTCCCGTCGGTGGCCTCGGCGAGGGCGACGGTGGCCCGGAGCGCCGGCGATCGTCGGCCGGAGCCGAAGCAGAGAGAAAAAATGCAAAGGAGGGTGGGGGCGCTCGGGGAGGCGAGGGCTTGAGCTCCGGTGGCGTGGCAAAGTGCAGCGATGTCGGGGTGTTTTAAATAGAGGCACGCCGGTGTTGGTATGGCAACGAGACCGAAGGAAAGCCGAAACTTTCCTTTTATCTCCGGCGAACTTGCCATCCACGCGGAGACTTGCCATGCTCGAAGAATGGCACGGGGATTCGAGGGAAAGTGATCGCGGGCGGATGGGGAAGGTGATCCAATGCTCGGGTTAGCGAATCCGGCCGGTCGGCGGCGGGTTAGGAAAGGGGGGGGGCGCCGGCTAAAATTGGAAGGGGAGAGATCCCCTTCCAAGGAAGAAGAAGGGCATGACAGGTGGGGTCCAGCTGTCAGCCGGCGGGCGCAAAAGAAAGAGGGCCGACACGTGGGGTCCCGGGGCAGAGAGAGGAGGGCGAGAGCGGGTGGCTTCCATGTGGGGCCGTCCGGGGCGTGGCGCGCGCGGTGGAGAGGCTGGCGCGTGCCGACAGGGTGGCCCCGCCTATCAGCGAGCGCGGCTGCTAGAGAGAGGGAGGGGGTCGGAGCCGACAGGCTGGCCCCGCCTGTCAGTTATAGGGTCTGGACTTGGCTGGGCCGAAAGGCTTTGGGAGGGGAATATGGGTTGCGGCCCATTAACATTTAAAATTGTTTTTCTGTTTAAAATAATTCCAAAAATTTAATTATTTGATTAAGGCTTGAAGCACTGTTGCTAAAATTTTGTAAAATTCTCAAAAATATTTCTTGGCCTCTAGTTTATCCCATAAAATTTTCAAGTCCAAATTTTGAATATTTACCTATGTTTGGCTTTAATAGGGCTCTTTTAGGATAACAATATTCAGAAATTTATTTAACATTATTTTTCATTTATTTTATTCCCTTTTAATTTTGGGGCTGTTACAATCCTATCCCCCTTACAAAGAATCTCGTCCTCGAGATTCGAAGCGATCCTCGGGGAAACCAGGGGACGGGGTTCTACTGGTGCTCCGGATTAGGAGATGGTGTTACATCAGAAATAGGCAAAGCGATCTCCAGATCTGGGTTGGTTGGGATCAAATTGGTAGTGTCTTTGGTTGTATCTGGGTTCCCTTGGTGGTGAACTAGGGTATGTCCCTCTGGGTTTGGAATGGGGGATGGCGCCCGCTTGGGGTAGGGGCACTTGCAGGCGTAGTGGCCTCCTTGGCGACAGTTGAAGCACACAATCGGCTTGCCATTCCTGTCCCTCTTGTATCCGGTAGATTGCGCTGGTGTCTTTCTGGCTGGTGGCGCTTGGGGTGGGATGTCTGTGCTTGGCCCTCCGAGGGTGGGTCATGGCTTGGCAGAGGTTGGGGCTTGAGGGGGAATTACTCTGGTTTCTGGTATAATTGCTTCGTTCACCATCTCTGAAAGTTGGCAAAGTCCCCGTAGATTAACTGAAGGGAGAGCTCGTGTTGGTGTTGTTGGAGACAGAACAACTGTGCCTGCTGCTCTTGCATCTGCTTTTGTTGTTGTTGCATCTGGGCAAGCAGTGTGGCGATCAGTTGGTTCTGTTTTGTCATCATCTCCGCAAGTGTGGATGATAGACAACAGGGGTCTGCTGGTGTCCAGGTGCGCCCCACTGAGGCAGATTGCCTGAGGTGTTTCCATCGTGTGGAGCTTATGATCCTTGGTCATTGGCCATCCTGAAGTTGAAGGGTTCAAAAAGAAGGTGCCATTGTTAAGGGGAAATTGTTACTGATTTTATTGCCTAAGATGAATAATTTGACCTAGGTGCTTATATATTTTATTTTAGTCCCTTATCAACTTTCACACTCATGCCTTATATTATTTTTAATATAAATGATTTATCATGTATTTTATTCACTCAACATTCATGTTGTAATATATTTTAGTGTTAGAGGTTTAAGATGAAGTGATGGTTGATTATATCTTATTGAATTTCCTTGGTACCAAAAATTCAGAAAATTTTTGGAACGCAATTTAATGCTTAGGAGAATTTTTAGGAAAATTACTCTAGCTAATTATTATTTTAAATGAAATTTTTAGGCCTGATTTTAGCTTTCCTCTTACTTGATTTACATGAATCCTTTTCTTGAAATTTATTTATTAATTACTTTATTTTATCTTAACGCCTGACAAAATCAAGGTGTTACAGAAGTTCCGATTATTTTCTAAATTAGAAACAGAGAGCTCAAATCGAAAGTTCCGATAATTTCTAATTTAGAGACAGAGAGTTGAAATCATAAGTTCCGATGCATATCGGAAAAAGTATACTGGTCAGAAGTTCTGATAGGGGTATTGGAAGTTTTGATGATTCATGGAATTGCTAACTGAGAGCCCTCATCGGAAGTTCTGATCTGAGGATCAGAAGTTCTTAGTTGGGTGTAATAGAATAGATTTGTCGGGTCTCGGAATTGTTTGAGACAAGGGCTCTTACCTTTATATAAAGAAAGGAGGAGGAGGTCTTGAATATAAAGTTATTCATTTTTAGACCAGATATAAATCCTAGCCACCAAGAACTCCTCTTCTCCCTTTCTTGATCTCAAGAGTTGATATTGAGGTTTCTCCCGTTTCTCACGAGCGGTGCTAGCACGCTAGCATGGGAACAATCTCATCCCTATACATGTGGACTCCGTGGAGGCGTTGCTCGAATAGCGACACTCATTGTATTCTTCACATGAACATCATCGTCTTCGTCGATGGATCGCCAGGGAACGGCTGGTGCAAGGCAAGGATAAGCGAGGCCGCACTTCCCTAATATCTTCTTCTGCTGCACCTAGCACATCTCGTGCTAGAACTCGAAGGTACCAATTCATGATCCCTCACATGCATAATTCTTGAGCTTTGGGGTAAATTTTTGAAATTGCTGGCTAGCGTAGCTTCCCCATTCCCCAACAGTGGTATCAGATCCTACATGCATAGTGTTTCGATGCATGCCGGATCGGAAGTTCTGATACTTGATTGGAAATTCCGATATTGAATAAGATTTGATACAGAAGAGTAAATTTCTTCTGGATTTTCCGGCAGATCGGAAGTTCCGAAGCCAGATTGGAAGTTCCGATCCACGCAAAATTGGAAATTTCGAGCCTATTGAGCTGATATTTTTAGATCCATATATCAATAACTTGTAGATTCTCTGCCTAACTTTGTTTTGCAGAGAATGTTGTGACTGGTATGGCCTTGATGAATGTGATGTATGAGATGCATGCAATGAATGTAAATTAAATACAGAGAGAAATATTGCAATCGGAAGTTCCGATTTAGAATCAGAAGTTTCGATTTAGAATCGGAAGTTCCGATCCAGTTCAGTCACATGTAGATTCTTCGCCTAACTTTGTTTTGCAGAGAATGTTGTGATTGGCATGGCCTTGATAAATGCGATGTATAAGATGCATGCAATGAATGTAAATTAAATATGGTTATTGTGTGATGAATATTTACAGCGAAGGCTGGTGTACATTTGTGACTGTGTGTCAATTATTGACGCTTCAGCTCATGTAACTTGTATAGGTGCTATAGTAATAGACTAGTACTGTTCTTAGAGGCTGGAAGCACACACTCAATGACGGGAGCCATGGAGATGGAGATCGCTATGTAAAGAGGTTCATGTATGTCATAGTTAATATGATTGCTTGTGATGCTTTCTTATGTTCCAATTATACCATTCTTGCATGTTTCGTACGCGCTAGGGACGTAACCTTGCTAGAACAATTTTCCCTCAAAAAATTAAGTATTGATGCTCTTTCCAATAGATGCACCCACCAAGGATCTCGATCGTCGATAGTGGGTCTGTCAAATTAGGGTGCTATCTTTTATCTTGACTAGTTAGGGTGGATGTCAGACTTCCGCACGCATAGTATTGGTTTGCTTAACGAGGCTATCAAAAAGGTTTTGGGCCTTGGGGCATAGAGTTGGGCGTTGAGCATTGGATGCTTTTCCAACGACAAGAGTCACATACGATGTGATTAACAAAGCATTGCTTACCTATGTCACCTAGCAGTGATGCCAAAGCTCACTAGGAGTTAGAATGAATATGGATCTTGCGCCACTATTAGTCATTAGAGGGAAATGATTGTTTTAAAATAGTAGAACATCTTTATTGGATAGAAGATAAACATTTCATAGCGCTGAACCTTGCATTTAATCATTTGTAGATCATGGAACCTACTACTACTGTTAAGAGCACTACAATTTTTAATTTATGATCTATTCTTGAACGAGAGAAATTATTTGAATGAATTTGATGGATTGGTACAGAAACTTGAGAATTGTTCTTAAGAAAGAGAAAATGATTATGTTCTAGAGGAACCTCACCCCGATGAACCAAGAGAGGATGCTTCTGCAGTAGACAAGTGTGCTTATGAGAAGCATGCTAGTGATTTAATGGGTGTCAAATATCTAATGCTTGCCTATATGTCTATTGACGCTAAAATCGGACGACATAGTGCCAAACACACGGACACCGATCCGACGATCCAAAAACATGCGGATACTTAGGAGTAAATCCATAAGCGTAACACAATGTCGACGTCACGTTCCGACGACCCTTAAATAGTGCTAAGGGAATAATGGAGTCGCGAGGCAATCAAATAATATCATAGAATTATATTTGACTAATCGACGTGTTAGAAAAAGTAATCAAACCGAATAGGCCAGAACAGGGTCGGTTGAATCGTGGTACAACGAACAGTCGGACCGGCCTAGGTGGACTGTCGGTCGGACCGACAGTGCAGAGAGTATCACCGAAGGGGGCCCTTCGGCATTTAGCGTGTGAGAAATCCCAAAGGGATCCGAAGAGGGCCTTCAGTGCTTCAGTCGGTCGGACTGGAGGTCAAACTCCGGTCGGACCGAAGGGTGGAGTGCGAAATCATTCCGATGGGGGCTCCAGCACGAAGTGGCCTCTGACGTGAAGAGATCTCGGGCCCTCAGCCTCCGGTCGTTTAGACCGAGAAGAAGCCTCCGGTCAGACCGGATAGGTGCGATGGACCCGAAGGGGGACTTCGGCACCGGCGTGAGGTTCTCCCGAAACCTCCTACAAAGCCCGGTCAGACTGGCCTTAGGCTGTCGGTCAGATCGTAGCGTGTTGGTGCGTCAGGTGACGGCGCGACGTGGGCCGGTCATACCGGGATAACACTGCCGGTTGGACCGACAGTCCCTAGAAGGTGAACTCCAAGACTTCGGTGACCGTTTTGTCACTGGCAAATTGTAACCAGATTCCTTGGTGAAGATTGGAGAGATGAAACACTGCAAAAAACACCAAGAAACCAAAGGCAATTCGGCCAAGAGACCTAATCACCGGTAAAAAACCGATCTAATGATAGAAATCCGTTACGTGGATGAAACAGATGATTTACAAGCGAGCCGACAAGGACTATTGTGATTACGACGCTGCGGATGGATGGTTTCTAGTGCAAACCAGGAAAGATCTACGTGCCAAAGTAAACCTAGGGCAAGAAAGGTAAATTGAAAAGTAAAGGTACGATTCAAGGAAATAATAGATTTGATCTATTAGGGTTTTTTTGGGGGTCTCCTTAAATCGGCCTTGCCTATATTTATAGAGGTTGGACATGAGTGCGTGGGGTCTAATCTGAGTTAGACATGAGTTCTAAGTCGTTAAAATATAATTAGGGATAAAAATACCTCGAAACACTTAATCTGTCTTGGACTCAGTTTTGGGCCGGTCTGACCGAGCCGATATGGCCGGTTAGACCGGGCCTACATGGTCGGTTGGACTGGCCTGTGCTAGGTCTTGGCATATTTTCAGTTAAATTACCAAAAGTGATATTTTATCAATTTTGACCATTAATGCCATTTTTTCTATCAACACATGCCCCCCTACGTTTTGGCAAACTTTAATGAGCCAAAAGCACAATGAGCTAAGGACAATATGCTTCATATCGGCCTTTCGACACTTCAAGTGTTTTTTCACACACTTGGGAAGTACTTTTTTAAATACCTACCATTCAAAGCTCTACGAAATCGCTCTCCTTGAAGAGACTCTAGCAAATATGCATTACCTGAAGCGATTTCAACAACTCTAAAAGGACCTTCCCAACTAGGTGACCATTTACCAAACTTTGGACTTTTAGTGCCTAAAGGCAAAATCGTCTTCCAAACCAAGTCACCAACTTGAAACGATTTTGCTCTCACCTTCTTTTTATAAGCTCTAGCCACTCTTCTTTTGTCTATTTCTATTGCCTCTAGAGCTCTTAACCTCTTATCGGTCACCTCTTCCAAATTATCCTTCAAAAGAGTTTCATACTCATCGATCGATAAGCCATCTTACTTAAGCAACCTTAATGAGCCAAGATTCACCTCTACAGGTAAAACGACTTCTTGTTCATACTCCAATTCATATGGAATTACCTTGGTGGCACCATGCTTTGCAAATCTACATGCCCACAATGCCGTAGAAAGCACTTCATGCCATCGTCTGGGAAACTCTTCAATCTTTTTCTTAATGAGCTTAATCACAGTTTTATTACTAGACTCGGCCTGACCATTGGCCTGAGCATAGTATGGTGAAGAGTTTATCAACTTTATATCATAAGATTCGGCAAAATCACATACTTCTTTAGAAACAAATGAAGCACCCTGATCTATAGTAAGAGTTTAGGGAATACCGAATCTATGTATAATGTGCTTCAAGATAAAATCAATTACCTCGTTCTGCATCATGTTCTTGAGAGGCACAGTCTCGATCCACTTGGTGAAGTAATCTGTAGCCATCAACACGAACCGATGCCCTTTTGAAGAGGAAGGATAAATTTGGTCGATGAAGTCCAAGGACCAACCTTAGAGCGGCCATGGTTTGATAATAGGATTAAGTAAAGATGCAGGAGCAAGCTGAATATTACCAAACCTTTGACAAGATTCACATCCTCTATAGTACTTAAAATAGTCCTCAGTCATAGTCGGACAATAAAAACCTGCTCTTTTGAGCATCCAACTCATTTTCTAGGCCGACTGATGATTTCCACAAAGACCTTCATGTACTTCACCCACAACAAGTCTAGACTGATCGATATTCAAACATCTCAAAAGTACTCCATCAATAGTTCAGTGATACAACTCATCGTCGAGTAATACAAATTTAAACGCTTGCCTCCGAACTTTCTGATCAACCTGCTTGCTAGGATCTCTCAAATATTGAATAATTGGAGTTCTCCAATAATCCTCATGAATACCTGAAGTACTCGCCAAACCCTCACTCGAATTGGCATTCAAATCATAAATTTCAACTTGCCCCTCGTGTCCTAAAACCTCCTAACATGAGTCGGTCATACCGGCCATGGAGAGTCAGTCAGACCAGCCATTGCTAAATAGCTGGCATAGGGCAGTCAGACAGGCCTGGCATGGCCAGTCGGACCGACCAGACACCTACTGTTGGACCGACCATGTCAGGCCGGTCAGACCGATTCTTTTTGACTCACACGGTGAAATAAATTCAAGCATCGGTTTTTCTTCGGCGAAAAATTTACCTATTTAATTTGATAACCAAGTGCTTGCTGAGCCAAGTCATTTGCTACTGAATTGGCTTCTCTAGACACATGTGAAATTTCGAAATTACCAAGAGTATCAATTATGTCTAGGCACTTATCCAAGTAGCTATTTAGCAAACCATTAAAACATTGAGCATCCTTAGCTCATTGTTGAACTACTAATAGTGAATCACCATATGCATGAACATATTTAACACCCATGGAGCTTAATTCAAGTCCTAGCAACAAAGCTTCATATTTGGCTTGATTATTTGTACAAGGAAATTCTAACCGGGCCGAGGTCTCAAAACTCATACCACTAGGTGATATGAGCACAACTCCAACACCTTGGCCATTCTTTCAAGCCTAACCATCAAAGTAAAGTTTCCATGGTACTACCTCAATCAAAGCAGTATCACTACTCCAATTGACATCTACATGGTGATCAACTATAAAATTTGCGATGACTTGTCCTTTCATAGATTTCAGAGGTTCATAAGCCAAATCATATTGTTGGACCGGAAACGGCGACCAGAGGGGGGGGGTGAATGGGAGCTTTTAAAATTTCGGGTTAAAAACAACCTTCTGTTTTTAATTATGTCTTCTGCGGAACAGGCTTCGAACACAACCTTTGAAGGTCTGGTTCAGAGGTAATTTACAGCTCCGAACACAGGCTTCGCAAGGGAGCAAAAGTTCGAAGTCAAGAAGACTTCGCTCCACCCACAACCCTGAAAAATCTACTCTGCTAAGTCAGTGCAGGCTCCGCACACAAGGTGCTTCGAGCAGGCTTCGCACTTCACCCTTCGCACGAGTGGACTGACCTCTGAGGACTTCGACCAAGTACTTAGCGACAGCAATCGGTGCTGGGCTTCGTACACCGAAAAGCACACTTCGCACAAAACACACTTCGCCTAGACAGGCTTTGGTGCACTACAACTAGCGAGGTATGCAAACAAGCTCAAGCAGAAAGACAACACAGAAGCAGGGCTTCGCTGCTTGAACAAGGAACACAGTAAAAGAACTCACTGGATGGATACAAGGAGTGGTGGCTAGTACAGGAGCTCAACAGTAAATGCTCAAAGTGTTAAATGTTACCTACCCAGCCCCCATATTTATAGCCACTATTCACCCAAGTGAATTGACTACTTTATCCCTAGGGTTTACATTGTTTTTTTCTCTACAGAACAGAGGGGTACAAAAGGTAGTCAACTTTATTCTGGAGGCTTCTCTGTCAGCTTTGCAGAGGGGACAGCGCCAGCTTTTTGCAGAGCAGACACTGTCATCCTTTATAGTCTTTGAATTTTCTGAAGCCCCCCTTCGCACGCGAGGGGTGCGGTAGCTTCGGTGAGAAGCCTTGAGCCTGACGGCCTTCGCTTCACCGAAGTCAGCCTCCGATACAGTGACGGTTTTGAGCCGAAGCCGTCAAAGCCCTTGGGCCTTCGCACCACCACCTCCGGAGTGGACCACCACGACTTCGCAGCTTCTCCCAGCTCGAACTCCGTCAGTCCGTGTACCGAAGCCATGCATGGCCGAAGTACCACAAGTCATCCTTCACTCCGAAGCCAGCCTTGCTCCGAAGCCTTCCTCACTCCGAAGCCCCACCTTCGGAGTACCACCCTTCGAAGTCCCTCCTTCGTCCAAGGCCTCCGCATGAAGCATTCCATGAGCACTTCGTCGCAGTGTCTCTCCCCGAGCACACTCCTCGACTAGCCTCACCCGGACCATGCCTTCAATGCGCCTCGACTTCTGAGACCTTCGTCGGGTAACCTTCGAGTGTATACCTCCGGAGCACACCTCGAACACCTTGCCTCTGCTGAGGACTTGATCCACCATACTCCGAAGTCACTCCATCCGGAGTACCCTTCGAAGTGCCTCGCCTCCGAGGACGTCATCTCAGAGTACCTTCACCCGGAGCCACGCTCCGCACTTACTGCCTTCACCTGGCGCACCTCGACCCGAGGACCGACCTCGACCCCTTCGCAGCCTCAGTGACGGATAGGGGTGGCAATATCCCCGGTGGAGCCGGGGACCCGCCGGGGACCCGCCCCTACGGGCCGGGGATGGGTTCAATTTTTCACCCGCGGGTTCATCGGGTCGGGGCCCCGCATAATGTCGGGTTCGGGTTCGGGTTGATTATTTAACCCGCGGGTCCCCGCGGGTACCCGATCCAATAAATAAAAAAACTTATATATATGTATATATTTATATATGTATATATGTATATGTATATATGTATATTTATATATGTATATGTATATATGTATATTTATATATGTATATGTATATGTATATGTATATATATGTATATATATATTGGTCTAATGTAAGATGATAAAAAACCTAACTTTAATATTGATGAATTTTGTTTGTTGGAATGTTGGAAAATGTAAACAAGATGATTTACGGTGATATTTAGTTTGAATTTTGTTATATTTGTGATTTATAAATTATGTCATTTGTATATTTTTAAATTTCAAAACGGGTCCGCGGGGACCCGACGGGTTTGCGGGGACCCGACGGGTCCGGGTCCGGGTGAAAAATTTCACCCGCGGGGCTAATGGGGCCGGGTCCTACCGGGTCCGGGTTCGGGTCTGGTATTCACCAACCCGGACCCGCCCCGCCCCGTTGCCACCCCTAGTGACGGAGCTCCCGGCTCCACTGGCATCAAACCTCCCGCTTGACCCAGGTTCACCTGCTACGAACCGTCCGTCGCCTCCGAAGTCCCCTGCGCACCACAAACAAGCAGACAAGTGTATCTAGTACTCCGGAGACCTCTCCGGGTTAGCAACCTTCGGTACACACTCTGGTGTACCGCCCAAAAATACCGAGACCTTCGGTACAAACCCAGTCATCGTGTACTGTCGGACCCCTCCGACAGGCACACTCCGCTGCAATAGCTGCAGCAACCAACACCCACCGAACCCTTCGGTGAAACCACCTCCGAACCCCCTTCGGAGGTACCCCTTCGAATCAGAGGTTAACACAGTCATTCACTCATCACAGACTCCGAAACCAACCCTTGGTTTCTCAATCTCCCCCTTGATGAGTGCATTGACAACCAAATCAAGTTCAAGAAAATTTAAAGAATTTCAGCACACAAGTGACCATAAAAACTCAGAAACGAGCCAAATCATGTCACTTGACAAAAGAATTTTCCTCCCCCTTTTCAACAGAGTAAAAGCCCCTTCGGCAAATCTCCCCTTTTGCAAGATAAAAACTCCCCCTGAGTAATTTTACCCCCTTGCTGCAGAGAACTCAAAAATTTCTCCCCCTTTGGCAATGCAAGCATCAAGGAGCATTCAAAAGATGCAAAGCTTGGAAATGAGCAGAATTGCAAAGACATACAAAGCAAAAATATGCCAACAGTAATAACAATGATCATGGGCTCAGCTCAATTTAACATTCTCTAAAAACATGATGACAGCATGTGATTTTATCATTGTTTTGAAATAAAAGCATCACCACTTAGTCAAGGAAACTAGACAAGTAAAAGCAGGAATTGCGCAAAGCTAGTCAATTTCTACTCTAGACAGACAAGTCCAGTTCAAATAGAGCAATGAAAGCAAACTTGATGATCAATGAATTTTGTTGTTCTTTTCTTAATGCCAGGGGTTATTTGTTTGTCCACCTTATGCTTTCCAATCAGGCCAAGCCTAGGCATGAAAGCCATCAGAAGCTTAAAGCAATGATTTTGGCAGACAGTACACTATTCCAGTTCAGACCAATGTGCAATGGTAAGCAGTCTAGAATAGAGTAGTGCGACAAACAAACCCACCTGGATCTTTTTAACTTGAAGCATATAAATCATGTATTTTTGAATTTTGAATAAATGAACAAATTGTTTATCATTTTATGAATATCCATGAATATGTAGAACAATTTTTCAAGTTGCAATGTTTAGCATCCAAAGAAAAGTGTCTTGCTATCAGGCAGAGAAAAGATAGCTAAAGCAGTCCTGCTTATACATGCTAGATACAAGATTGAGCAGTGAGCATGATTTGAGTTTGGAAAGAAAACATCATGCACATTAATGTTTCAGATAAATTAAAAAGAGCTGAGCTGTCATGATTTTATGAATTAAAATGAGGCATATAAGTGCAACATATGTAAATGCAATTTTACACATGATGAGCATATGCAAGACAATTAAAATCAGCTCCCCCTCATAAAATGCCGTAAGGGTGACAAATACCATGTTCCCCACGCAAGTAGGCAAATCGAGAAGCATCGAGGGGTTTCGTGAAAATATCGGCTAGCTGGTGTTGGGTATCAACATATTGAAGTTCAATATCACCCTTCTCATTGTGATCTCTGAAAAAATGATACCGCACATCAATGTGTTTGGTTCTGGAGTGCTGAACCGGGTTATTTGCAATACAAATGGCACTAGTGTTATCACATAAAAGTGGAACACTCTTATAATCTAACCCGAAATCCCGCAAAGTGGAAGTCATCCACAAAATCTGAGAGCAACAGCTAGCTGCAGCAACATATTCGGCCTCAGCCGTCGATTGTGCAACACTAGACTATTTGCGGGAGGACCAGCAAACCAGAGAAGTACCCAGAAAATGACAAGTACCAGAGGTACTCTTCCTATCAATCCTACACCCAGCAAAATCCGCATTGGAATAACCTCAAAGACATAAAGAGGAAGACGCTGAATACCATATGCCGAATTCAAGGGTATGTTTGAGATACCTGAGAATGCACTTTACCGCTTGGCGGTGCGAAGCTCGTGGGGAAGCCTGAAAATGAGCGCACAGACACACTGCGAAGTGTATGTCCGGCCTCGTAGCAGTCAAGTAGAGGAGGGAGCCGATCATGCTTCGGAACTCCTTCTCATCTACGGCTTCTCCATCTTCATCAGGATCCAATGCTACAGATGTAGCCATTGGAGTGGCGAGAGGCTTCGCATCGGCCATGTCGAATTTCTTGAGCAGGTCCTTGGTGTACTTCGTCTGGTGGACAAAAGTATCTTGTTTGCTTTGCTTGATTTGCAAACCAAGGAAAAAGGTGAGTTCACCCATCATGGACATTTCAAACTCCCTGCTCATGGCATCTGCAAACTCGGCAACCAAAGCATGAGAAGAGCCACCAAAGATGATATCATCCACATAAATCTGAACTAGGAGGAAATCTTTGCCATGCTTGAGAGTGAACAGGGTTTTATCAACAGAGCCCATCAAATACCCCCGCTCAAGCAGAAAAGACTTAAGTCTATCATACCAAGCCCGAGGGGCCTGCTTGAGTCCATAAAGAGCCTTATGAAGTTTAAGGACTTTATGTGGGTATTTGGGGTTTTCAAAACCAGGGGGTTGTTTTACATAAACATCTTCACCTATGAAGCCATTAAGAAAAGCACTTTTGACATCCATTTGATAGAGTTTGAATCCCCGGGATGTCGCAAAGGCAAGCAAAATCCTAATGGCCTCAAGGCGAGCAATAGGTGAAAAAGTTTCAGTAAAATCAATCCCTTCTAATTGAGAATAACCCTGAGCTACAAGTCTAGCCTTGTTTCTAACGATAGTCCCATCCTCCCCTTGTTTGTTTTTTGAAAATCCATTTTGTTCCAATGAAATGAACATTTGGTGGAGGATCAACTAAAGTCCAGACTTGGTTTCTCTCAAAATTTTCAAGTTCTTCATGCATGGCATTGATCCAACTAGAATCAGAAAGTGCATGACTAACATCTAAGGGCTCGAAAGAAGCAACAAAAGCAGAATTAGTGAAATGAGCATGTGAACGTGTTACCCTTTGATCAAGCTCACCAATGATCTGCTCGGGAGGGTGCATTCTTTGAACATGATGTGGAGCCTTGCGGCGGGATGCAGACTCCCCCTCAACTTGTGCGTTGTCCAAGATGACCCATGTCGAGGTAGTTACTTCGGGACCTTGTGCCGAAGTGGTCGAAGTGGGGTCAGCTTCGGGGGTTGATGTCGAGGGTAGTAGGGGTTCATCCTCGAAATCTCCGGGATCTTCTTCTTCGAAGATGGTCTGTTCCATGTCGTGTTCATTTGCCTGTTCAAATGCAGAACTAAACAGAGGGGGTTGATTCATCAAAAGTCACATCACATGACTCGATGACAGTGTTAGTCTCCAAATTATAAACACGATAAGAATGACCATGTGTGGTATAACCTAAAAAGATCCTGTCAGAAGATCGCGACTCAAATTTGTCCAAATTACCACGTTTTAGGATAAAGCAATGACAGCCAAAAACTCGAAGATGAGTGACCTTGGGCTGTCTCCCAAAACGTAGCTCATAAGATGTCAAGTTTAAAATTGAGCGCAAGAATATTCGGTTTGAGATGTAACATGTAGTGTTCATGGCCTCAGCCCAGAATTTTCTAGGAGTCCTGTGCTCATCGAGCATCGTCCTAGCCATCTCAACCAAAGTGCGGTTCTTTCTCTCAACAACACCGTTCTGTTGAGGAACCCGCGGAGCAGAGAATTGATGTTCTATGCCATGCTCCATGCAAAAGTCAACAAAGAGACTGTTTTTGAACTCAGTGCCATTATCACTTCGAATGAATTTTAATGCACCAGGGAGTTCAGTGAAAAGTCTCAAAGCCAAGCTCCGAAAGTGTGAAAACACTTCATCCTTGCTGGCAAGAAAGAAGACCCAAGAGTAACGAGAGAAATCGTCGACAATGACTAACACATACCACTTGCCGCCTAAAGAACTAACCCGAGAAGGACCTACAGTGTCCATGTGGAGAAGTTCTCCGGGTTGTTCAGTCATCACTGTGGTGACTGGCGAATGCGAAGCGGCAATCATTTTTCCATGTCGACAAGGAGCGCAAACTAAATTCTTCTCAAACTTGAGCTTGGGCAATCCTCGGATCAGACCTAGGGCACTCAGACGAGCGAGCAACTCAAAGCTCATATGCCCTAGTCTCCTATGCCACTTCCAAAGCTCAGAAGTAGAATGTGCAACAAGACAATGAGAAGAACCAGATGACTTAGAAAAATCAGCTCCAAAAACTCTCCCAACTCTAAAGATCTTACACACCACAACGTCATCAGAATTGAGTACTTGCGAAGTATCGCGATGAAATCGCACTTCGAAGCCCTCATCAAGCAACTGAGATACTGAAAGCAAATTGTATCCCAGGTTTTCAACCAAAGCAACATCTTTGAGAGTGAAATTCGAGTTGATTCTTACCACACCTTTACCTTTCACTCTACTCCTTCGATTATTGCCGAAGGTGATATGTTCCCTTTGCTTGGTTGTTGTGAGGCTGGAGAACCATGTTGTATCCCCGGTCATATGGCGCGAACAACCGGAGTCCATGATCCACGTGCCCTCCAAGCCTCGGTCTGTCGCCTACACATGATAAGAGTATCTCGATCGCTCAGTGCTGGGGTGAGTGAAAATATGACGAGGCATCCAACACTGAGTGACACGAATAGTAGGCATAGTAAAAGTAGACTGTCTACGCACATGATAATCAGAATAATGCAAAGTGCGAGGTCTACCTACTTGCTGTGATCTAACAACATGTCGAGGTCTCCTACTCTAACGAGGTACAAAGCTACTCGCCCGGGGTCTACCACCATATGGAACATGGTGAACACCTCGAGGAGCAAAACCTCTCTGAGAAGCACGAGGAGCCTCAAAAGCAGGACGATAGTAAAACTCAGACTCATGCATACCTAAAGATGGGTATTGCATGTCCTGGTAACTCATCGCCTGAGAGCGTCGCTCATCCTTGATGCGACGAAAACAGAACCCAACCAAATGACCTGCCCGCTGACAGTAGGAACAATGGAAGACTCTCCTAGGGGCACTCTCATGGGTCTTAGGAGCAACTCTCACAGGCTCCTTGGGCTTCTGCTGAGTGGTTTTCTTGGGAGGGATTTTCTTGGCAGGAGGAGTGGTTTTCTTTTGAGCTCAGGTAGGCTTTTTGGCTGATGGAGTGTCTAACAGAGCTCTCTCTTTCTCTAGGGTTGTGGGAGAGGTAAAAACAGTTTTGTTTCCACTATCTGAAGGAATCCTCTCAAAACCCAAACCTAGAGCTAACCCTGCTCTATCAGCATACATCTTGGTTTTGGCCAAGAGCAAATCCATCCTACCCTTTCCCTCAGTGCATTTGTTAACCACAGAAAGAAGGTATTCATTTTCAGACATGAGGTTCTCAGCTCGCTCTCTAATAGTGCCTAGCTGGTCCTTAAGGGTTATGCAAGTGTCACAAACAGGTTGCACATCCTTAGAACTACCGGCCCTCTCCAATCTAGCCTCTAAATCATGAACATGTTTATCACGTAAATTAATGCTCTCGCGTAATAAAGAACAGTTCATGCATTCATTTATTTCATGAGGTCTAGAATCAACCACCAAAAGCTGCTTCTGTGCAGTCTCAAGCTCAGAAAGAGTTTGAGCATGAACAGAACGCAACTGAGCAAGCTCACCCATAACAACAATACAAGATTCACATTCAACATCATTTACTTTAGACTTAAGCATGGCATACTCAGTAGAAACAGATTCTAGACTAAGTCTAAGGTCTTTTCTTTCTCTAGCGGCTTGCACAAGTAATCTATCTTGACCAAGAACTACTTCACTCAGCTCATCTAGTTTAGTTAAAAGCTGGTCAGAAGATAGTGGTACCTCAGATGAGTCAAGCTCATCGCCGCTGTGATCGCTATCGGCCATGAAGCAAAGGCCGGTGAAGTCTCGTCCCTTCTTGTCCTTCTTGTCCTCCTTCCTTGGGGACTCCTCCTCCTCAGAGCTCGACTCCTCAGTTGAGGAAGTGTCGATGTCGCTGAGAGCAGCAACAAATGCTCTGGAAGCGGCTTTGGCTACTCTCTTAGCCACCTTGTCGCGCTTGCCCTTCACAAAAGGCTTCCTCTCCTTTTTGTGGTATTTAGGGCGCTCACTCTTATCTCTCTTCTTGAGCTTAGGGCAATTAGCCTTGATGTGAGAAGTGTCGCCACACTCAAAACAACCACTAAAACCACTTCTCCTCTGATCCCGTCTTTCATGATGAAAACGGGTGAACCTTCTGGCAATGAGAGCAAGCTCATCATCATCCAGAGTGTCCACCTGCTCCTTTGTGACGGAGACCAAGGAGGACAAAGCAAAACCATCTACAAGAACACAAGTTCCAGATGTGCTTGGTTCTGCAGCGGTGCCACGGCTAGTGCTAGAAATCAATGCCAATGGCTGTGGCAAAGAGCTTCTGTGCACAGCAAGAGATGCCTTGGCAATCTCTGTGGACTTCAGCTTGCTGAAGAGCTCATCACAGGTCAATGTGTCATAACCTGCGGACTCCTCAATGCTGGATATCTTTACTTCCCATATGCTACGATCAAGAGCATAGAGAAGCTTGATAGCCCTGTCATGATCATTGTAAGCAAGCGTCCCGTTGGATCGCAAGTTACTCACTATCGCATCAAAGCGAGAAAACATGGCATCTATAGATTCACCAAGTGCCTTCACAAATAGCTGATACTATTGATTGTATGTGCTTTGGCGCCTGGCCTTGATCTGTGTAGAGCCCTCATGAAAAATAGTGAGTGTTGTCCAAATTTCCCTAGCAGTCCTAAGGTGCTGCACCCTATCAAACTCACTTCTACTCAAACCAATGAACAATATATTTCTTGCCTTGGAGTTGGCATTATACTGATCCTTCTCTGTTTGAGAGGTGCGAGTATCAGGGATGGAGTATTGTGAGTCCACAATCTCCCAAATTGCATTTCCTTGGCTTAGCAAGTAAGCCTCCATGCGCACCTTCCAGTATGCAAAGTCAGTCCCATCGAACAGAGGAATTTTACTAGCTCTTTCCATATCGCCAACAGATCACAAAACCGGTTAAGGTCAACTGGTCATCTTAACCTGCTCTGATACTAATTGTTGGACCGGAAACGGCGACCAGAGGGGGGGTGAATGGGACTTTTAAAATTTCGGGCTAAAAACAGTTCTGTTTTTAATTCTGTCTTCTGCGGAACAGGCTTCGAACACAACCTTCGAAGGTCTTGTTCGGAGGTAATTTACAGCTCCGAACACAGGCTTCGCAAGGGAGCAAAAGTTCGAAGTCAAGAAGACTTCGCTCCACCCACAACCCTGAAAAATCTACTCTGCTAAGTCAGTGCAGGCTCCGCACACAAGGTGCTTCGAGCAGGCTTCGCACTTCACCCTTCGCACGAGTGGACTGACCTCTGAGGACTTCGACCAAGTACTTAGCGACAGCAACCGGTGCTGGGCTTCGTACACCGAAAAGCACACTTCGCACAAAACACACTTCGCCTAGACAGGCTTCGGTGCACTACAACTAGCGAGGTATGCAAACAAGCTAAAGTAGAAAGACAACACAGAAGCAGGGCTTCGCTGCTTGAACAAGGAACACAGTAAAAGAACTCACTGGATGGATACAAGGAGTGGTGGCTAGTACAGGAGCTCAACAGTAAATGCTCAAAGTGTTAAATGTTACCTACCCAGCCCCCATATTTATAGCCACTATTCACCCAAGTGAATTGACTACTTTACCCCTAGGGTTAACATTGGTTTTGTCTCTACAGAACAGAGGGGTACAAAAGGTAGTCAACTTTATTCTGGAGGCTTCTCTGTCAGCTTTGCAGAGGGGATAGTGCCAGCTTTTTGCAGAGCAGACACTGTCAGCCTTTAAAGTCTTTGACTTTTCTGAAGCCCCCCTTCGCACGCGAGGGGTGCGGTAGCTTTGGTTAGAAGCCTTGAGCCTGACAGCCTTCGCTTCACCGAAGTCAGCCTCCGATACAGTGACGGTTTTGAGCCGAAGCCGTCAAATCCCTTGGGCCTTCACACCACCACCTCCGGAGTGGACCACCACGGCTTCGCAGCTTCTCCCAGCTCGAACTCCGTCAGTCCGTGTACCGAAGCCATGCATGGCCGAAGTACCACAAGTCATCCTTCACTCTGATGCCAGCCTTGCTCCGAAGCCTTCCGCACTCCGAAGCCCCACCTTCAGAGTACCACCCTTCGAAGTCCCTCCTTCGTCCAAGGCCTCCGAATGAAGCATTCCATGAGCACTTCGTCGCAGTTGTCTCTCCCCGAGCACACTCCTCGACTAGCCTCACCCGGATCATGCCTTCGATGCACCTCGACTTCTGAGACCTTCGTCGGGTATACCTTCGAGTGTCTCTCTCCGGAGCACACTTCGATCACCTTGCCTCATTGCTGAGGACTTAGTCCACCATACTCCGAAGTCACTCCATCCGGAGTACCCTTCGAAGTGCCTCGCCTCCGAGGACTTCGTCTCAGAGTACCTTCACCCGGAGCCACGCTCCGCACTTACTGCCTTCACCCGGCGCACCTCGACCCGAGGACCGACCTTGACCCCTTCGCAGCCTCCGTGATGGAGCTCCCCGCTCCACTGGCATCAAGCCTCCCGCTTGACCCAGGTTCACCTGCTACGAACCGTCTGTCGCCTCCGAAGTCCCATGCGCACCACAGATAAGCAGACAAGTGTATCCAGTACTCCGGAGACCTCTCCGGGTTAGCAACCTTCGGTACACACTCCGGTGTACCGCCCAAAAATACCGAGACCTTCGGTACAAACCCAGTCATCGTGTACTGTCGGACCCCTCCGACAGGCACACTCTGCTGCAACAGCTGCAGCAACCAACGCCCACCGAACCCTTCGGTGAAACCACCTCCGAACCCCCTTCGGAGGTACCCCTTCGAATCAGAGGTTAAACACAGTCAATCACTCATCATAGACTCCGAAACCAACCCTTGGTTTCTCACATACTATATCAAAGCATAAGCCCACTTTCCGATTCTTCCACTTAGAATCAGCTTTTGCAACATGTATTTTATAACATTAGTCTGATAAGTAACAATACATGTGCCAGATAGAAGATAGTGTCAAAGTTTGGTACATGCGTAATAAAGTGACAAACATAAACTCTCTAAAAACACATACCTCGTTTCATCATCCAATAGGCGCGGATCAAGAATGTGATGATGTACTCTTTTCCCTCCACCTCCTGAGTCAACACAACTCCTATCACACTATATTCTATAGCAACGTATAGCTGAAACAGAATCCCTGCTTTCGGTGCTCTTACCATAGGCAGTGATGACTAGAACTCTTTAATTTTACCAAAAGCACATTGTTGACTTTCCCTAAGTGAATTCAGCTTCATTCTTTAGCCGAAGTATGGGGACAAAAACATCAATCTTGCTAGACAAGTTAGATATATAGCGACGTAAATAATTTACCTTGCCTAGCAACTTTTGCACATCTCTCTTGCATGTAGGTGCTTCAACGTTCTTAATCTTCTCAAGCCTCTTTGGATCAATCTCAATACCTCTTTCATGAATCATGAATCCTAAGAACTTGCCCGCTGACACGCCAAAAGCACACTTGAGCGGGTTCATTTTTAAGCCATATTGATGCATTCTCTTAAAAGCAACGTTCAAGTCAGCTAAATAGTTTCCATAGCATCCAACTTGACTACAACATCATCTATGTAGACCTCTAGCATAACTCCTAGCAAGTCATGAAATATCAAGTTCATAGCACGTTGATATGTAGCGCCAGCATTCTTTAAACCAAAAGTCATAACAACCCACTCAAACAAGCCGACAAAACCAGGGCATCGAAAGGTTGTCTTATAGACATCCTCTTTAGCCATAAATATTTGATTATAACCAGCGTTGCCTCAAGAAAACTTAGTACCTTATGTCCTAAAGCATCATTGATCAACATGTCGGCTATCGACATGGGGTATTCATCCTTCGGAGTGGCCTTGTTCAAGTCCTTGAAATCAATGCACACACAAATCTTGCTACTCCCTCTCCTCTCTATAGGCACAATGTTAGAAACCCATTCAGCATACCTGCATGGCCTAATAAACTCAGCCTTGAGTAATCGTTCTATCTCCTCTCTAACTCGGTCATACATGGCCTAATTAAAGTGGTGAGGGGGCTGTTTATAAGGCCTAAACCCGGGTTTAATAGGCAGTCGATGCTCCACGAGCTCGCGTCTTAGTCCGGGCATCTCACTATACTCCCATGCGAAACAATCAACATATGACCGAAGCAACTTTATTACTTCGGCCTTTTCGTCATCCTGCAAATTTTGATTTACAAAAGTCGGCCTTAGAATACTACCATCGCCTATATCGACCTCTTCTAGAGGGTTGGGCGACGCAAAACCTTGACCTAACTTTTCTACTTTGCTAAAATCTTCAATGGCCTCAGCAATACCGTCTTTTGAAGGCCGATATTTCTCTACTCGAGATTTTAGCCGATCAAGATTACTCTTAC
Source organism: Zizania palustris (assembly GCA_019279435.1). Lineage (NCBI taxonomy): Eukaryota > Viridiplantae > Streptophyta > Magnoliopsida > Poales > Poaceae > Zizania > Zizania palustris. Next base: position 90,792,843 of record JAAALK010000285.1, read on the forward strand.
TAGGCATGACTATTAATTTAGAGACAACCGTGCTACACCAGTCAGCTTTACAGACACTAGAACGAAACATCCCTCAGACATGCTTAACAAAGTCATAGTCTGAGAGATCTCTACCTAACAAGCATTCTACTTTATCATGGACGACGTCAATAGTCACATCGGCCAAAGCAACCTAGGCTGAAGTATCAGCTGGTACAACCTCTATGTCATCGCCATCCCACTGAATCAGGCCCCGGTGCAAAGTAGACGGAATAGAACAATTTGTATGAATCCAGTCACGCCCAAGTAGCACACTGTAGTTACCTTGCACATCGACGACGAAGAACGCCATCAGCAACGTCTTGTTTCCCACCGTAAGCTCCAAAGAAAGTACGCCCTTAGCCTCAGAGCTCTCACCGTTGAAGCCGTTGAGCGTCAAGTTGGTCCTCATCAACTCATCTTCATTGTTGCTGAGCTTCTTTAACATAGAGTACAACATCAAGTTGACGGTGGCACCTCCATCTACAATCATCCTCGACATCGGCTTCCTGTCGATGTGCCCCTTGATGTAGAGAGGCTTCAGGTGATGAGCCATGTCCGCGGGCTTCTTGAAAATGGCCTCCTGTGGGCTGAGGCTCAACTGAGAAACCTCGGCCTCGTCCTGTGGAAGAGCAAACTCAGCGGGTAACATGATGACATTTATGTCCATCACATGAGGAGAGGGCCCCTCGGAGACCGACGTGTAGTCGCCATCCATCATGTAGTCCTCGTCGTCGCTTGGAGTAGGAGCTGGGTTGTTTACGACAACTAGCTTCAGCTTACAAACCTGCTTTGCTACTGGCCAGGGATGGATCTCCTCGAAAATGGTGCCCCGCTCATCTTCGGCCTTTTTCTCGTGCATCTCCTGGCTCAAAGACGTTGTAGCCGCCTCTTCTAGGACTTGGTCATACCTGGAGGTGCCCACAAAGGCTATAGCTTAGTTCTGGGCGCCACGAACTTGCTTCTGAATTTTTTGACCGAACGGGAATTGCCCGGATCGGCCTTGACAACTTTGCGTTGGTGGAGATGTCTCCCTGTGTCCTGTCAGTCGTACCGGCCTTATTGGGCCGGTCTGACCAGGATGTGTCTGTTGGACCAGCCATGGGGGGCCGGTTGGACCGACTGTTGTCAGGCGCCTGCAAAAGGTCGGTTGGACTGGCCACAGTAGGCCAGTCGAACCGGGGTATTGAGGGCGCTCTAACTGGCCTTGTGGCTGCGGTCGAACCGACTAGTTCCTGCCCAGTCTCCTTTTGCAGTTCACCTCCGTCTTGTTCCGTGGGGGCCACTTAATGATTGGGACGTCCTGGGACCCTACCTTGATGATGATGGCTTCAGATGCCTCCTCTAGGCGTCCTCATGGAGTGACGGATAGCCTACCGAAGACATCGCCCCTCGCCGCATTCATTTGACTCTGCATGTTATAAAACCTGGAGGGTACAAATGGAGCCATATATTAAGGGGCAAGGTACCTAGGAGGCAGAAAGTAGCACGGAGGCCACTGCGCCATCGGCAGATGATACGGTGGTGGAGGAAAAAGTGGCTCCAATGGTCTCGCCCATTGTGGGCCGAACCCACTCTTCCGAGGGGGCTCGGCCTGGCTAGAGGTCGTGGCCGAGTACTCGCCTTCTCGGCCCTCTTCTTGTGCTTCTGCGGTAGCATGTCATATGTCACCTTCGGTTTCTTGCAAGTTGCAACTAAAGATGATATGTTGGTATTCACCTTCCACACTCCTACCTCAGGATTCTTCGGCACGAGCGTGTGTGGATGAGGCTCTCTGATTACGACCTCCTTCCCCTTAATGGACCCGACCTACTCCGGCCGAATCAATATCTTCTTCCTATCAAGATCGACAATGTTCACGGTAAAGGGGTCCTAGTAGAGCTTCATCTTGGGATTTGTATCTAGCTTCAACCATCCTTCTTCTATGGCCGACTGAACCTGCCGATGAAAAACATTGCTATTGTTAGTAGAATGGGAATGAGCATCATGACACTTACAATACACCCGCTTCTTCAAGTTATCGGTAGTCGAAATGACGTGACCCTTCGGCAACCTGATAAGTTTGTTCTTCAACAACAAGTCAAATATTTTATCAAACTCGGTCACGTCAAAAGAATACTTCACCTCGCTGGGCCGACTCTTGGTGGGAGACGACCGTAACTCAGTGCAAGTGATGGGCTTGGCCTTACTAGACCAAGTCCACTCTATAGTGTACATGTCGACCGAGTCATCCTCACTCGTTGATGATTCCTCATCGGAGTGCTCAATGGCGTGCACCTCGACCTTAGGCTTGTTGAATGTTTTAGTGAATTTTCTACTTTCGGCTCGGTTTTACTAAACCAGAGCCTTATATAGAACCTGACTAACACCAAAGAAATCCTGGCCATCAAGTTTCTCGTTAAGTTCAGAGTGAAGACCGTTAAAATCTAGGTCGACCAAGTCTCTATCAGAAATGTTCAAAGTAAAACATCGATTTCTAAAGTTTCTAAAATGCTTGACATACTCGGAGACACTCTCATTAGCCTTCTATCTAACCGATGTCAAATGTGAAAGTCTAAGCTCAATTTCTCCAGTATAAAAATAATCATGGAACTTCTGCTCCAACTGGGCCCAAGTTTGAACGGAGTTCGACGGTAACACCGAAAACCAAGTAAAAGAAGTGCCAAAAGCGATAGAGAGAATAATCTAAGCTTCAACGCATCCAACCCACTAGCTTCACCACACCGCGCTAGGAATTGGCCTATGTGATCTAGGGTGGTCTTATTACCTTCACCGCCAAATTTTGTAAATTCAGACTCCCTAAAGCCGCGTGGGTACGGGATGATGTCGAAGTGATCAGGGTACGGCTTGTGATAAACCCTAACCTTACCTCTAGGTGTCCAACCCGCACACTCTCAAAACAGTACACGAATCCACTCCTCAAAGTCATCTACGCCTCTTGCCTGTGCACGACTCTCATGCGAGGGCGCGACACGCGGTGGTATATAGTGGTGTCAGCCATGCGACTCCTCCTCTCGTGGTGGCTCACCATACGGGATGTAATCGGGCCTATGTGGGTGTGCGAGAGAAGGAGGTGCGGGTAGCGTGACATATGGTAGCGTAGGCACGGGCGGCGGCGTGTAGTGTGTGACAGGGGTGGTCTGATTGGCCATAGGACCGGTTTGATCGGGGATGTGATAGCCGATCGGACCGACCTTATGGCCGGTCTGACCGACTGGGCCATATGCCACCTCGGCCATGGATGGTTTGGCCGTAGACACTATGGTCCTTCTGGTACTCTAGTCGGTCCTACTGTGTATGTGATGGACAGGAGGTACACTAGCTATTGGAGTGGGAGAAGCGGCCTCGGAAAAGCCGAATCTCCTAAACATCGCCTCTATTTTCACCTCCATTCTCGAGTCGACTATGGCCTCTACGCTGTTTGCAACGGAAGCGCTAATGACATGGTCAACTGTGCTGCTATCTTTTGCTTGAAGCCTTGGTAGGACAGTCGAGGAGACGATGATGTTACCTTACCCCTAGAGAGATCGGGGACGTCGATGTCGCATTGGATGAAGCCCCCGTGGGTCTTGGTGAAGCACCCAAGAAAAAGAGCGTATAGCTCCCTCATCCTGGTCTCAAGTTCTTCCCTATCCTCCTTGGAGAGGTCGTTGAGGGTGGGGAAGATGATGTTGTTGTCATCAATCTCTGAGTTCCCCACCGGCTTTATCAACGTCGAGGGTCCCATTGATGTAGAGGTATTGGGTGTACCCATCGCCGTTGTATAAGTGCTTGGCATGTCTTTCCCTAGTGGAATCGCCAAAAGTGTGTTGACACTAAAATCTGATGACAAAGCACCAAACACACGGATGTCGATCCGATGATCCAAAAATGTGCAGATAATTAGGAGTAAATCCCTAAGCATAACACAACGCCGTTGCATTCCAACAACCCTTAAATAGTGGTAAGGGAATAACAGAGTCGCTAGGCAATAAAATAATATCACAGAATAATATTCGACTAACTGATGTGTGAGAAAAAGTAATCAAACCGAACCGACCTAAATAGGGCTGGTTGAACCGTGGTACAATGAATGGTCGAACCGGCCTAGGCAGACCGGTCGGACCGAAGGTGCTTAGAGTATCGTCGAAGGGGTCCCTTCGGTGTTTAGCGCGTGAGAAATCCCAAAGGGATCCAAAGGGGGCCTTCGGTCCTTCAGTCGGTCGGACCAAAGGGTGCAGTGCGAAATCGTTCTGAAGGGGGCGCCGGCGTGAAGTGCCCTCCGACGCGAAGAGATCTTGGGCCCTTAGCCTCCGGCCGATCAGACCGAAGAGAAGCCTCCGGTCAGACCGAATAGGTGCGATGGACCTGAAGGGGGACTAGGAAACCATGTTGAAGAACATGAGTTTTATACTCCAGATGTGATGAGTGATTGTCAACGGAAGTCAAAGGAAGAGACACGAAGACCTACCGTGTCTGAGGCACGTGTGACTAAGGTACACGGGCAGCGAGCGACAGCCGGGCAGAGGAGCCGCAGAGTCGGGCTGGCCCAATCCGGGTACATGGCTAGGAGCGGCAGAGGATCCACTTGTCTGTTGGACTGGGTTTGACTCAAGTACACGGGCGGCGAGCGATTGCCGGGCTGAGGAAGCTGCGGGGTCGGGTCTACCCAATCCGAGTACCCAGTGCAAAGACGGTGGACGCTTTGTCAGTTTCGGCGCAAAACTGACAACCTATGATTATTTTATTTTTAGGATATTAATATTTAGTTTTTAAGTCCAGAATATTTTTATTTGTGTCAGTTGATTTTTCCAAGGGTATTTTAGGATTTTCGGAATTTATTTTAGAGTCAGGGTTAATTTACCCTAGGGGTAAATTAGTCTTTTCATGTATTAGGAGTAACCTATAAATAGGCCCCTACCCCCCTGGGGATAGGATGACTGTTTTTAATAGATCAACCTACAGTCCAACTTTCGGTTTTGTCTTCCTCCCAAAATATTTTCGCCGGCTTTCGTTATCGTTGCGTTAGAGCTTCTGGCCACGGAATCAATGTAGGTGTGCATGTGGCACGTAGCCTGGTACCTAGAGCTACAAGCTATCGGGCTGTAGGGTCGCTGGTATGCCTTTTCTCTTCGTCAGCAGCCTAATCTGCAGGAAAGCAAGCAGCAGTTTTTTCAGCTTCTCCAGGCGGGAAAGCTTGGTGCGGCTAGGGGCGTGTGCCTGCACCGGGAGTAGCAGCTTTTTCAGCCACGGCTTGGGGCCCACTAGGCTTTCCCACACGGCAGTGGCGGTCGGCGCTGTTTTCTCCCTCAGCGCGCCGTTCGACGCAAGCAACAGGGAGCAGCAACCAGGCTTCAGTGGCACGGCTTGCTGAGACATTTCACGGCGTGAGCGAGTGGCTGCGTCGGCGAGGGAACCACGGGCGGAGACGTCATGGAAGCAGGCGCGCCGAGCATCACGTACGTCAAACGAAGAAAGAAAAATTGTTAGCTATTTTTTAACGCAAGTTAGTTAATTTGCTTATCTCTAGATTTTTGGTTAGATTAAATTTGTTATCTATTTTGTAGCTAATTTTATCTGCTAGAATTTATTCATGTTAGCATATTTTATTTAAGTGGTTTTAATCTGCTCATATAAAAAGAAAAATTTATTAGACGCAATATTGTTTTTATTCTAGTTTTACATGCAATATTTTAGGTTTATCTCTGAATTAATTTTTTTGAATGATCTATGTTTTATTCAATTGATTAGTATTTTATTTCTAGACCGCAATAAAAATATTTCGTTTTTTATCTAGGTGTTTTTATTTGCTGTAGTATTTTTATTTAGTTTATCTTTAATATCATTTTAATTAGGACACCGATCATTATTACGCTAGACAACTTTAGTTCCTATAATTTGCTTTGCTAATATTATTTGTCTAGTTAAGTTTGTTTGGGTGTTGGGTTTAAGTCATAGTTTAGCAAGAAATTTTTAGGTGCCCATTCACCCCCCTCTGGTCGCTACTTTCGGTCCTATAAGTGGTATCAGAGCAAGGTTAGGGTTTTTTTATATCTTAACTGATTCTAAACCCAAGTAGTGATCATGACGTCTTCTGGTAAAATCCGGTCCCTAGAAGCTTTTGGCTACACTTATTGGAAGACTCGCATGCGAGCATACCTTATGAGCCAGAGCTCGGATATATGGGAGATTTGTGTTCATCCTACTTTCACCATAGTGCCTATTGCTATGGATACTGTTGCAGATGTAATTACCCAACATCAAAATAATAGTAAAATGGTGAACATTTTATTTTCTGGTCTAGGTCCTAGTGAGTTTGAGCGTGTTAGCCATCTCACCACTGCTTGAGAGATCTGGGATACCCTCCTAGGCACACCATGAGGGAACAGCTTAGGTCAAGGCTAGGCTCTAACAGGCCTACCGGCGTGAGTATGAAAATTTCTCACAGAAGCCGGGTGAGACTGTTGAGGCTTTGTTTGGTCGTTTTCAATCGATAATTAACAAGCTTCGCGTTAACAAGGACCGAGCGTGATCAGCTAGTCTCAGATCATGAACAGGCGCTTAAGGTTCTCCATACCTTGGACCCTAAGATCTGGGAGATAAAGGCCTCTTCTATTGTTGAGAGCGCGTATTATGATACCTTGACCGTCGCAGAGCTTTTTAGTAAGTGTAGGACCGAAAGTAGCGACCAGAGGGGGGGGGTGAATGGGCGCCTAAAAAATTCTTCCGAATCAATGGCCTGCTCCCAACACCCAACGAACCTCAAACAACTAAACAACAAAGCAGGAACAGATTGCCTAAGACTAAAAGGTATCTAGCCTAGAAGCAACTGATGTTTAATCAACAGAGTCACGCAAAAACAGTGCTAATAGACAGATTAGCAGAATACACAAGACGTGGCTAGAAAAACCTTCTCAGTACAACAATTTAAGTGCACAAATAGTGGGAAGAGAAGTTACTGTTCCAAATTTGTCTCCTATTCGAAACTTGACGAAGCCTGCTTCGCTGTGTCGAGGTCGAGCGAAGGTTGTCGTTGACGTGCCGAAGGTTTGTTTGGTCTAGCCTAGTTCGAGTGTGGTAGAGAGCAACGCATGCTTCGAAGCGAAGTATGAGAGTATCGAAGCCTGCTTCGAACAGCGTACTTCGAAGGCTAGACTTCGAACAGAAAGCTTCGAACAAAGTACACAGAAAAACAACCTATCGAAGCCAAACACACAGTAGCAAGACAAAATCGAAGCCTACACTCTACCTTCGAAGTAAGCTTGATAATGGTATGACTACCGAAGTGATAACCTTCGAACCACAAGCCAGCTTCGAAACGAAGTCTGCAGGTGTTGCCACACAAAAAGTCGAAGGCCACAAACACACTTCGAACAACAAGCTCCGAACCTTCGAACTGAGACCCTCGAAAAAGACAACAGCACACTCCGAATGATGTCTACTAGAGAGACATGCTTCGAAACTAACTCCGAAGCCTGTCAAAGTATTGACTTCGAATAGCTCAAGTCAGAGTTCACCTTCGCAAAGACGGTCGAAGTATGACAAGCCAACCGACTAAGTGCAAAACATACTTCGAAGCTAGATTCACAGGACAAGAGCGAAGTTAATGTTCTGTTGAAACCCTCGAAGATATCAGATCGAAGCCTGCCTCACGGAGCTGAGGGACTTTGAACAAAGAGAAGGGGCTTCGACAGAAACAGCCAGAAAAGGTTTTCAGCCCTGTCTACTTTGATCAAAAAGTTGCACAGAAAAGCAAGCTAGAGCACTAGTGTACTGTTGCTATAGTGAGTAGGTACTACTTGCAGCTCGTAAGAACTAGTACTACTTCCGAAGAACAGAACAAAACAACCGAAGCTTCTGCTAGAAATAAATCAGTCGCACGCACAAGGAAACTGCAGAGCTATAAATGAACCGCTGCACACAAAATCAGCAGGAATAAACTCATCAGACCAGAGCAAAATGAGATGAACTTGCACAACAAAAAGCACAAAAACCTCTAGCGGCGCACGCATGAACAGGAGAGGAGAGAGAAGGTGCAGGAGACAAAAATGACCCAATAGAGTAAGAAATGATTTCAGCAAAAGGGGTAGTCCAACCCTAGGGATTGGGGCCCTATTTATAGGCTGCCCAATGGCCTAGAATATTCCACCAGCCCCTTAGGGTTTTACAGACGCTAAAATAAAGGAAATGACTCAACTGCCCTTAGGTATTTTTACAGACACAACTGACTGACTGTGGGCCTAGAGATATAGATGACTTATCTGGAAGCTAAGTTTTCGTAGCGACTACGGCTTCTCTTCTGGACAGTCCGATACAGAATCAACGGTTGTCAGTTTTGCACCGAAACTGACAAAGCCTCCACCGACTTTGCACCAGGTACCCGGATTGGGCCGGCCCGATTCCGCAGCTCTCTCAGCCCGGCAATCACTCACCGCCCGTGTACCTGAGTCAATCTTGGTCAACAGCCCAGTGGGTCTTCTACTGCTTCTAGCCCATGTACCTGGATTGGACCAGCCCGACTTCATAGCTCTCTCAGCCCGACAGTCGCTCGCTGCCCGTGTACCTGAGTCACACGCGACCCATGAAACAACAGATCTCCTCTCTTCATCTGTCCTTTTTGACTATCGTTGACAATGACTCATCACATCTGGAGCCATGAGGCCCACGCTATTCAGCATGGCTCCTCGTAAGCTCAAGGCCTCAGAGGTCGATATCTAGTTGAGATCAAATCTCACTGGTTCTGGCTCAAAGACTCTGGCATTTGTGACACCGTCTGCTGATCCTACTGCTTGAGTTGTACTGCTTTTTCCTTGATGTCTATTTCCGAGGAACAACTTGATTCTCTAGGAGATGATGATCTGTGTTTGTTTAACAACCGGGTGCGACGTGTCTATGATAAACAAATGGTTAAAAGACACGACACAAAGTACGGATGCTTTGAGTGTGTTGATCCAGGTCATTTCATCACCGACTGCCCCAAGCAGAAGAATTACAAGAAGGGAACCAGCGGCAACTCCTACGACTCCGGCAGGTAAAACAACTCCACTTCCACAAAGGGCAAGCCCAAGACAAGATTCTTCCGAAAGGCTCTGAAGGGTTAAAGGCGTGAGAACAAGAAGCGAGACAAGACCTTCTTTGCCGAGATGGAGAAAAGATACTCCAAGAGATCCTCGTCTTCCTCCTCGTCTTCAAGTTCAAGTGATGAAGAGATCATGATTAGGAAGGGGAAGGACAGGGACAATCCGGCGGACCTCTGCTTCATGGTCTTCGGGGACAAGCCGAAGAGTCGCTCACGTCACAGCCGAAGACCCCGCAAGAGCTTCTATTCAATGGCTCTTGGTGGTAAGGAAGAAAAGAGCTCCTCCGATGACTCCGACGACGACGACGATGAGAAGGTATCTTCCTATGAACAAGAAGTTGTTAATTTACTAGAATAGAACTATCAGGAGTTGAAGTATCAGGAGAAACTGCTTAGAGGGGCTAAGAAGAGGATAGATGAGCTTGAGAGTGAGCTTGCCATGGCGAATGGCAAGATTGAGAGTCTATCATCTTCTCCTTGCTTGGGTGATAGTAGTGAGTGCCCTAACTATGAGGTGTTGTTGTGTGACCTGACGACTCTTAAGTCCAGGTACACAAAGAGAGTAGATGAGAGAGATGCCTTGGCCACTGAGCTTGAGAGCGCTCAGCAGGAGCTGAAAAATGCTCATGCCACTGTCGCCGTACCTTGTGTAGACTGCCCATCCCATTTAGTTAGTATAGCTGAGCTGAGAGCCAAGAGTGATAAGCAGTTGAGCGAGTTAGCTGGAGTGAGAGCTGAGTTGGAGCAGACTAAGCTAGAGCTTGAGACCTTGACAGTTCCACCCACTGTTTGTGAGAACTGTTTGTCCATGAGAATGGAGTTGATCAAGCTAAAAGCAGAGAAGTCTGTTGATGTTGATAGAGAGCGTGAGATATTCTTGTCTCAGGTGGAGGTGTTAGCTTCCTTGAGAGAGGAGCTAGCTGATTTTTAGAACGAGAACTTTTACCTCCATCAGATCCTGAGTTGGATTAGTGCCAGAGAGCCACAGCTCAGCATGATGATCTAGCAGTTCAAGAGACAGGATGGGTTTGGAGTAGGTTAGACCTATACCAAGGCTGATTTTGAGAGTGCTATTAGCCGAGCAGTGGAGTGGAGTAAGATGACTCCTGAACAGAGATATCCCAAGACTCACTCCACTAAGTCCTTTAAGGATAGTCAGCCCAAGGATGGAGTGTTCCAAGAATAGCCTAAAGCTCCACCTAAGAAGCAAATCTGGGTTCCAAAGACAAAACTTCTCCACACTTCTCTTGATTCCTTACCTGTACCCTCTCACACCAAAGATGCTACACCCAACACCACCAAGCCTAAGAATCCCAAGCCTGAACCACATCCCAAGAAGCCTACCTATCACTGTGAGTTTTGTCAGAGAGACGGGCATCTTGAGGAGTTTTGCTTCAGAAGGAAGCGGGTTGAGCGAGCAGAGAGAGCTCGTGGTTGACAGGAGCAGTTCTACCAGTAGGGTGGTAGACAGAGAGTTCCTCGACGTAGAGAGAGGCTAGAGGCCAGGCCACGTCATGTAGGTGGTGGTAGAGGAGACAGTTTTTATGATCGTGCTCCGGAGGGTGGATTTCATTCCAGCAGAGTTCTAGATCATTATGGATACAGTTTTGGACCTCGTGGCCGTGATTTTAGGCAGAACAAAGGACCACACTTTGAATCGTGTTTTGGTCCAGACTCATATGATTTCTTCTGCTTTCCTACATACGAGCAGATGGCTCGACACTAGTTTAGCACCTTTGCTAGACCTGGCGTTGGACCGTTTGCTCCCACTCATGATCATTGATCTTGTTCATGTTGATACCCATCAGCAGTTGGCTGATATTTTTACCAAACCCCTAGATCAGTCTACTTTTGAGCGTTTGCGAGGGGATTTGGGAGTTCTGTATCCTTTCTAGGATACTTTGAGTCAATTTTTTCTTTCTTTATTTTTTATTGAGTCTTTTTGTGTGTGTTCATATCATGCATAATCATCAATCACATTTTAAGCTTGCTTCTGTTATATGATTAATCTGCTTTACTTTCTCTAGCTAGTATATGTTTTTGATTACTTGTCGATGATCATGTTCTGTTTCAGTTCACATGATATATCTGATATTTGTCATATGCATGACTTTTGTGTTTTAAAATTGAAAAATGATCACCATTGCTTCTGGTAACTAGCATGTGTAGGCTGAATGCTTTCGCTATCTTTTACATGCCTGGTAGCTAGATCCTTACTTAGATGCAGATATGCAACTTGGACATCTATATGCTTTAAATATGAAAAATGTGTTATAAAAATGATAAAAAATTCAGAAAAATGAAAAATTTATGCATTTTTATGATTATTAGAAAAGATCTAGGTGGGTTTGCTTTGTCGCATTGCATTGTTCTGGACTGCTTATCATAGCACTTTGGTATGAACTAGGACGGTGTAATGTATGCCAAGACCAATGTTTTAAGCTTCTGATGGTTCAGTTCTGGCCTAGGCTTGACTTGGTCAGTTAGCATAAGGTTTGACATGCAAATAACCCCTGGCAGAAATAAAAAAAATAATAAAAAGGAAAAAGAAAAAGTCTGAAAAATTTAAAAAGATGACAAGTTTGCTGAAGCACTTTGATTTGGACAATGCTTATCTTGGTAGATATCAGTTAGCTTTTGCATCTCATGCTTTACTTTGCTTGTCTACTAGAAAATGTGGTGATGATTTTGTTTGCAAAAATCAAAAATGCGTGCTAATGACTCTCTTTATATATCATCTGTTGCACTGATCATGTTATGTATCTTAAACAATATATCTTTTGCTATACCTGTTAGATGTTGTAATTGCAGCTAATCATATCTAAGAAGTATGCTTTTTACACTCCACCTGCACCCCATTTGCATTCATGGCATTTTTTGAGGGGGAGCTGCATTTCAGGGGGAGTTTGTGTCTATGTCTCTTTAGAGTGCATTTAGTCTTACTTGATGAGTCCAATTGTCAACAAGGGGGAGAAATTTTAGAGTTTAGGGAACATTTTTAGCTTTCTCTGGGATTTATTTTAGGGGGAGTTTCTTGTTGGTAATTCTGAGATTGCACTTGTTTTTGAGTCTTTATTTTTGGTTAACCATAATGACCATTTTCTTGCTTCTGTTTGTATTTTGGTCATTAGGGTTAAACTTTTATTTTCTTTCTTCTATTTTCTTTTGTCTTTGTTTTCTTGTTTCCACATGTTTTGCAGGTTCTAAAGAAGGTGTTGACAATGCACTCATCAAGGGGGAGATTGAGAAACCATGTTGAAGAACATGAGTTTTATACTCTAGATGTGATGAGTGATTGTCAACAGAAGTCAAAGGAAGAGACATGAAGACCTGCCGTGTCTGAGGTGCGTGTGACTCAGGTACACGGGCAGTGAGCGACAGCCGGGCAGAGGAGCCACGGAGTCGGGCTGGCCCAATCCGGGTACATGGCTAGGAGCGGCAGAGGATCCACTGGTCTGTTGACTGTGTTTGACTCAGGTACACGGGCGGCGAGCGATTGCCGGGCTGAGGAAGCCGCGGGGTTGGGTCGGCCCAATCCGGGTACCCGGTGCGAAAACAGTGGACGCTTTGTTAGTTTCGGCGCAAAACTGACAACCTATGATTATTTTGTTTTTAGGATATTAATATTTAGTTTTTAAGTCCAGAATATTTTTATTTGTGTTAGTTGATTTTTCCAATAGTATTTTAGGATTTCTGGAATTTATTTTAGAGTTAGTGTTAATTTACCCTAGGGGTAAATTAGTCTTTTCATGTATTAGGAGTCGCCTATAAATAGGCCCCTACCCCTTGGGGATAGGATGACTGTTTTTAACAGATCAATCTACAGTCCAACTTTCGGTTTCATCTTCCTCCCAAAATATTTTCGCCAGCTTTCAGTTATCCTTGCGTTAGAGCTTCTGGCCACGGAATCAAGGTAGGCGTGCATGTGGCACGTAGCCTGGTACCTAGAGATACAAGCTATCAGGCTGCAGGGTCGCTGGTTTGCCTTTTCTCTTCGTCGGCAGCCTAATCTGCAGGAAAGCAAGCATCAGTTTTTTCAGCTTCTCCGGGCGAGAAAGCTTGGTGCGGCTAGGGTTGTGTGCCTGCACCGGGAGCAGCAGCTTTTTCATCCACGGCTTGGGGCCCGCTAGGCTTTCCCACATGGCAGCGGCGGTCGTCGCTGTTTTCTCCCTCAGTGCGCCGTTCGACGCAAGCGGCAAGGAGCAGCAACCAGGCTTCAACGGCACGGCTTGCTGAGACATTTCACGGCGTGAGCGAGCGGCTGCATCGGCGAGGGAACCACGGGCGGAAGATGCCAGGAAGCAGGTGCGCTGAGCGTCACGTACGTCAAACGAAGAAAGAAAAATATGTTAGCTATTTTTTAACGCAAGTTAGTTAATTTGCTTATCTCTAGATTTTTGGTTAGATTAAATTTGTTAGCTATTTCGTAGCTAATTTTATCTGCTAGAATTTATTCGTGTTAGCATATTTTATTTAAGTAGTTTTAATCTGTTCATATAAAAAGAAAATTTTATTAGATGCAATATTATTTTTATTCTAGTTTTACATGCAATATTTTAGGTTTATCTCTGAATTAATTTTTTTGAATGATCTATGTTTTATTCAATTGATTAGTATTTTATTTCTAGACTGCAATATAAATATTTCGTGTTTTATCTAGGTGTTTTTATTTGCTGCAGTATTTCTATTTAGTTTATCTTTAATATCATTTTAATTAGGACACCAGTCATTATTAGGCTAGACAACTTTAGTTCCTGTAATTTGCTTTGCTAATATTATTTGTCTGGTTAAGTTCATTTGGGTGTTGGGTTTAAGTCATAGTTTAGCAAGAAATTTTTAGGCGCCCATTCACCCCCTCTGGTCGCTACTTTTGGTCCTACAGGGACTCCGGCACTGGTGCGAGGTGCTCCCGAAGCCTCCTGCGAAGCCCGGTCAGACCTACCTTAGGCTGCCAGTCAGTCCGCACCCTTCAATCTGCATAGCCACTCGAAGATAGTGAGGCAGGCAATCGCGTTTGGAGAAAGTTGTGGGATCTCTAGATGATATAATCACAATACCTCGGGGAGGGGAGCAGAAGATGGGAGCCCAAGTCCTGCTTCGAAGACCACCACTTCATTGCTTCGGGGCTTCAGAATAACCTCGTCTCTTAGAACCAGCACCATCACCTTGGGTTCCATTTTTTCCTATATCGCTTCCTTCACTAACCCCTCCGTGCAGGTGGACTTCTGCAAGATGAATGTCTGCTCGGTAAACTTCTCAGACAGAGGGCAGAGATCTCGAGGGCCGTAGACCCTTAGGGTAGTGGGACCCCCTTACATCGTCGCCGCAGCTATCGCGGCCGCCGATTGTTGCTAGAGGAGATGAAGTTGTATGATGCCGCCGAGATGGAGCTCTTGCCGCTTTTCTTCACCATCCATGAGGCATTGGAACTTTCTAGAAGAACAAAGGCGTAGAAGAGGATTGACATAGATGGAATACAAGTGGCGAAAGCTCGAGAGTGTTGAAGGCATGAAGAGTTCACTGGGATGGAAAACACCTCCTTTTATAGACCCCAAGGCTTGCATCACAAGGATCCGCACGTTATCTTTTTCTTACTATTTCTATATCTCCCACCATCACTGATATGTGGGGCTGAGATAAGAAGTTTTCTAGAAGTGCAATCCTGAAATCATCACAACGGTTGGAGCTTCAGATTCATCGTCCCATCAAGTGGCCTTTGGTTACTCGAGGCATCATTTAGGTTCCTGAGGTTTAAGGACTACGATGGAGTTTTAAAGAAAATGGTTTCCTGAAGTAAGATTCGTTCGTACTCTCAACTTGATACGAATTTTGCTTGTGCACATTGCCTTTTCTCAGATAGAAGAGCCTCAAAGAGACACATGCAAGGGGCTACTTTTGGGGAAAATTATCCCATCAATGCCTTAGTATAAAGAGGTCTGGAGCCCTTCAGCGTATGAACGAAGGCCATCACAAGCACGTCCCAAAGACATGAGCGGCCAAAAGATTCTGAAGTGTCTCTTTGCTCTATGAAAACTTCGCCTAGAGGCACGCCGCCATCCGAGACAAGACATTTGTTTTATAGCTGCGTTCATACAAGATTTTACTATTCTATCACTACGAAGTCTTGTGAATAGAGTCGACAATGATGGTTGTAACTAGAGGATATAATAGTATTTTCCTATTGTATCATTGCCTATAAATATCTCCCCATTCTACTGTAATAAGGACCAGGAACTCAGTCTAAAAATACACCTCGAACAGGATGTAAGGCCATTATTCTTTTCGAAGGCGTGAATGAGGGTTAACTTAACTCTTCTCTATGAACTAGCCATTTGAGGCTATTTGAACCTGTAGGTGTAATCTTTTATACCAACACCTGGGATATATAAAGGGGTCAGGGATACCTCTCTAAGACTTACGCCTACGCACACAAATTCATACTCAAAAGCGTGAGACCTTTGTAATCAGGTTTATCAGCGCACACTCCATCACAAAATACTAGGCTTATTATTCGCTATATTTATTGGTATTTAAATACGGTGGTTACGTCTTCAAGTTACTGACAATGATTAAGTATGTGGACATGCCATTGTCTCCACCTCCCGAGTCCTTGCACTCGGGATATTTCCTGAGTGCTAAACTCAGGGCTCCCTTTGAGGTTCCATTTACACTTTGTTGATTGCTTCGTTGTTGACCATCGGTCTGACTCCTCCGAGGTCATCTTTAATGTCTCTCCTCTCAACCACTTGTTCTGTCCAATCTCCCTAAAGGCACTCTGAAGATACCATGAGGTCATCCCCTCGATAGGAGTCCCCGAGATCTTTGCAGCAGAAGGGTGCAACAACCCTCCAGGCAGAGTCAGGAGGCCGTGAGGAGCACACAGATGAATTTCTTGATAAATTTATTTTGTTACCTAGTAGGTGCACCTGTTAGATACACATGTAGTGTGTATCCACCAAGCCTAGAGTCCATTAGAAGTGTAGGATTCAGGATCAAATGTTTTGTGTGATTCAATGATGTGAGTCATTACTCTATAGGAGTATTCAAGCTCTCGGCCATTGAGATGATCAGGTGTTACTATAGCATGAGGCATTCAAGCCTTCGTGCGTTCAGGAAATTAGGTGTCACTAGAGTAAGGGGCGTCCAAGCACCGTGACATTCAAGCGATTAGGCAAATGTTGGAGTGAGGCACGTCCGAGCCCTCGAGCCTTTAGGTGGTTTTGCATCTATTGGAGTGAGGGGTGTCCAAGCTGCCAAGTGTTCATGTGATTAGGCATCTATTGGAGTGAGGGGCATCCAAGCGCTCCGGCGTTTAGGTGATTAGGCGTGGTGTATAGGCAATGTAACGCATTTGTTCGCCTCCCTCTTTAGTCGTCCAATTTGTTTTCAACGGCTGATTAGAGCGTTCAGGGGAGGTAAATTGGTTCGGACAATGACATGGATTTCCACTCGGAGCACATCTCTATGTGATTACAGAGAATCCAAGGGATTGAGCCACTACTTCTCTATCGGCTATAAATAGCCTACTTTGTATTCCTTTCGACGCAAGCCTTCTATTTGCCTTTAGTGTTTGGAGTCAAGATAGAGGGTCTTGCCCTGATGTTCAGTGTTTAACCATCGATTTTCTTTTAAACCCAATCCATTCTTTCTGTAAATCTTAATTCATTGTGGAAGAATCTCCAACTTTATTAGCATCGTATGTGACAACTTTCTCAAAACATTTTAAATCTTTTATCACATCATCTATGTATCATATCATAAAACCATGATATTCTCATTTTTAGACTTCATTTGATTTTTTTAATTAAAAAATCATTAAGCCTACGTTGCCGATTGAGTGTTGTAACCTAGATTTTTCAAAATTTCTTTCAATTTAGTGGATAATAACTAAAAATGTACTCAAAAACATAAATATGATTTTTTAATAAATTTTAGTTCATTATTTGAAGCACTTTTGGAATGTTATCACTCAATTTTAGAATTCAAAAAATTTCTAACCTTTTGTTTTAAAATTTATTATTAAAAAGACAAATCTTTGTATTTTAGGATTTATTATTTTGCATTAAAAAGGCTACATTTGTATTTTTAACATTTATTATTTGTTATTAAAAATGCTAAAACCTAAACTATAAGTCGTAAAACATTGATAAAATGAAATACAAATTGTTCCAATGCAAAAGCAATATCTATCGCCACAACAGTGTCGGTTCCTGATACAAAGCAACACTAATACATCAATATCAGTTCGTTTCATGACCAACATTTCACCATTGTCAATGCTGATTCATGACATGAACTAACATTAATACATCACATTCATAAATGGTACCAACACTAAAAGTGGCGCAACAATGTTGGTTCTATTTAAGTTCGAAAAATTTATTGGCTTCTAATTTTTAATCTGGCGGTGTTTCAGCTTTAGTGTCGGCTTGAAGATATCTGACACTCATATGACGCTACTTTTAAGTGATTCTGTAGTAGTGTTTGTGTGGATTTAAATTATTTCACTCATACTATTGGATTGCATGGCTTTCTGTTATATGTGTTATAAAATAAAGCACATAATCACAAATGAGTGACACACAATTTAACGTCGAAAACCTTTGTGGGAAAAAACTACGAGCGCCAATCGGCAAAACTCAGTATATGAGGAGACATTTTACAAGAACGTAGGGGATAACAATGACTAACTCAGGCTCTCTCTACGGCATACAAGAGATATTTATAGGGTGGACTAAATGGGCCTAAGTGTCCTTACGCCTAATTCAGATTCAGATTAGAATATAATAAATTCCACCTTGAGACGAATTCTCTCTCGTAGCAAAAGAATAATCATCATTGTACTCCTTTCAATAATAAGTATTATCAGTGCCAAAATGTCACTAGGACTTAAACTGTAACACCAACCAAGCTTGAGCATAGCTCAAACTTAATCGCAGGAACTGTCTTGGTCATCATGTCCGTGGGATTATCACGAGTGATGATCTTGCATACTTTAACATCACCTTGAGCAATGACATCTCGAATATAATAATACTTAACATCAATATGTTTTGTCCTTTCATGATACATTTGATCTTTAGTGAGGAAAATAGCATTTTGACTATCCCAGAAAATAGTGATGCGAGAAATACTCCCGCAAAGCTCGGCATACAAACCTCTCAACTAAGTAGCTTCTTTACATGCATTCAGAAATAACCATATACTCAGCATTAGTGGTAGACAACGCCACAGTAGCCTACAAATTTGCTTTCCAACTAATAGCACAACCACCAATTGTGAAAACATAACCTATGATAGATCTCCTTTTATCCAAATCATCAGCATAATCAGAATCAACATAACCAACAAGTCCATCTCTAGATTTTCCAAACTGTAAACAAGCACTAGAAGTACCACGTAAATATCTGAAAATCCACTGAACAACTTTCAAATGATCTTTACTAGGATTAGCCATGTATCTACTAACAACACTTAACACATGAGATAAATCAGGTCGAGAGCATATCCTGACATACATAAGAGAACCAACTACACTAGATTATGGAATTATAGACATATACTTAATGTCATCACTTGACTCTAGACATAAAGCATAAGATAACTTAAATTGTGGAGCTAGTGGCATAGTCACAGGCTTTGCATCATGCATATTGAAATGACGAAGAACCTTTTCAATGTAACCTCGCTGACTGAGATATATTTTACCAGATGTTCTCTCTCTAGTAATTTTCATACCGAAAATCTTCTTGGCTGGTCCTAAGTCGTTCATCTCAAATTATTTACTCAACTGTGCTTTTAACTTAGTGTTGATTTTCAATATTTGGTAAAGCCCAGGACCACTAAAGATACCACACGGTCAATAGAAGTCAAAGAGGATCTGGTCAAGGAAAGTCGAGGAAGCCCGTCCATGCTGTTACAAGATGATCGGACGGAGAAGAGCCGATGGAGATAAGAGTGAAAAAGAAGATGAAGATTATCCGAAATTGGTTAAGTTAGAGTGCTTGGATGGCAAGTCTCCGGACTATAAATATATACCCCTAGGTAGATTAAAATACATCTCTATCAATCAACTACTCAGCACATCGCCACCCTTGGCTTCCAAGGTTTATCCGTCCGGGTTCGACACTCGGAGCTGGGCTACATCGTTTTGATCTCCGGCAAAGAGGTGAGTCCCGCCACCCCCGACATCTGTACCGATTAGATCAATATCCTCACGGATGCATCAGATTGATCTCTTGAGGTGAACGTTAAAATAGTACGGTCGCCGGTTGTTCTCAGTGTATTAGCTAGGTCTAAGGTTGCATCAGTTCAGTTTGATCTCTTAGATTGATGTGATCTAGGTGTGATAGTTTGAGGCTTCATTGATTAGGGTCTAACATCTCTTGCTATTGCATCTCTTTCATGTTGTATACCATTCATCTAAATAAAGCATGCCTGATACTTTGACATATTATTAAGATCATCGTGACTAGCTACTATCTTGGTTAGGTCCGATCTAGTTATTGTGGTGATTTTCATGTTATAGACATGTTATCTGGCACATTTTATTTATTTCTATCGGAGTACAAGCCGACGGGTTATCTTCAATTCAACACCACATTTTATAAGCCATCAAAAAAGCACTCATTATCCTATGTGGTAAACTGCCCATCTTATTGGCCGATGGCACGCACACCCGATTGCTTCATCCCAGGTCATCGACCTTATGGCCGATCGTCATGATATTCCATGAATATCCTATCCTCGTCGTGGTCATCGACTTTATAGCCGATAGGCTATGCTACTGATGTCATATTTTATGTTTCCTTATCAGTTGCAGGGTCAAACTGATTAGCACTCCTTACACACTTTTTCTAAGAACGTAGAACCTGCACTAGAGTGAAGCAGATCTTCTAGGCCACGCGTGTGTTAAAGTGTGACTAAAAATGCACTAACACTTAGATACTTTTTATTTATCTTTTGCAGCAATTAACATATCATCCACATAGAGCAAGAGATAAATAAATGAGCTACCAATGGGCTTTAGACGGACACAACTGTCATAATTTGACCGCTTAAAACCATGAGAGAGTGTAAAAGAATAAAATTTCTTATACCACTGTCTAGGGATTGTTTTGAACCATAAAGAGATTTGTTTAACTTATAGACCAAATGCTCTTTTCTAGGAAAAACAAAACCTTCAGGTTGATCCTTATAGATGTCCTTTTCTAATTCTCCATGTAAAAATGTAGTTTTAACATCTAATTTCTCAAGTTCATAATCATGCATAGCAATAATACTCAATAGGGTACGAATTGAGCTATGCTTAACAATAGAAGAAAAGACATCATTATAACCAATACCTAGAATTTGGTTGTAACATTTATCAACTAACCTTGTCTTGTATCTTGCGAACTCACTAGGAGTGAGGCCTTCTTTTCTTTTGAAAATCCATTTACAACAGACTGTATTTTTCCCTTTAGGAAGTTTCACTAAATCCCAAATAACATTCTTTTCAAGTGACACCATCTCATCTTGCATTGCGGTAATCAAATTCTTATGATCATCACAAGAAGTAGTATCAGAATAATTTGAAGGTTATGTATTACCTTCAATCTCTTCAACAACATTTAGAGCATAAGAAACAACATTGGATTCTTCAATAAATATTTTAGGTGGATTAATTATTCTTCGAGGTCAGTCAAATGCAATAGACTATTGTGGAGGCTGAACAATAGGAGACAAAGGATCAATAACATGTGCATCTTGAATATCAACATACGGTAAATTTTCTGCATCAATAAAGTGCTCCACCTACATGCTTATTTTCTCTCGAACTTTATTGGAAATATTTGGAGAGTCATGAAACATAGCAGATTCATTAAATATAACATTCCTACTGATGATGATCTTTAAAGTCTTATGATCCCATAATTTGTACCCTTTAACACCATATTGATAACCAAGGAATATGTATTTAACAGCTCTTGGCTCTAATTTCCCATTATCAACATGAGCATATGCAATACAAACAAAAACTATCAATTATGAATAATTGTCAAAAGAATCAGACCATACCTCAATTGGAGTTTTCTCATCAGTAGCCAGGGAGGGTGACCTATTAATAAGGTAGCAAGCAGTGGAAGTAACTTCAGCCCAAAAACGCGTATTCAAGCGTGCATGTGACAACATACAACATACCTTTAAGATGATAGTCATGTTCATGCGCTCAACTACACCGTTTTGTTGAGGAGTACCAAGAACAGTGTAGTGTCTGACAATGCCTTCAGACTTACAATATTTTTTAAATTCAGTAGAAAAAAATTCATTCCCATTATCATTACATAGTTCTTTTACCTTCTTTTCAGTTTGCCATTCAACCATAACCTTCCACTCCTTGAACGCTGAAAAGGCAGCCCGTTTGTGCTTCATCAATAATTGTTAGTATATAACAAGCACCTCCTAAAGATCTCTTATGAGAAGGGCCCGATAAATCAGAATGAGCGTAATCAAGAATACCTTCTATGGTATGAACGGAAGTATTAAATTTCACTCTCTTGTGCTTACCAAATATACAATGCTCACACAAATCTAATTTTCCACCTTTATATCCATCAAGCAGCTCTCTTTTACTTAACTCTGCCAAACCTTGTTCACTCATATGACCAAGATGTTTGTGCCATAAATTTGAATCATCAAATGAATGTGCCATCACACAAGTATTGCATGTAACAGTAGTGCCTCGAAGAAGATATAAATTAGCAGATTTCAAATCCTCTTTCATCACAATGAGAGAACCTTTTGATACTTTCAAAATTTCAGTGTCACCCAAATATTTATATCCTTTTGTGTCAAGATAGCTCAAGGAATTGAAATAAGATTTGTTGTCATACCTAGAACATACCTTACCTCTGTCAAGGTCATGTCAATGCCATCAAAAAACTTTATTTGGAAAAATCCAATTCCAACAATGGGGCGTGGAGAATCATCTTCCACATCAAAACACAACTAGCACCTTGAATAGATTCATAAGTGATGAACCAATATTTATTAGTGCAGATAAGAAAAGATGCAAAAAAAAATTTAATAATACTTTTTAAAAAAATATTCAAATCTGGTACCCGATTTGAAAAAATTGCAAATCTAGACCCCTGTCGGCAGACCATCGAACGTACCAAGTTGACGTGGCTCTGGATCGACCAATGGTCCATCGAACATGTGCCATGTCGGCCTGGCTCGCCGTTGGTGGGCCGAACTAGCCATATCATCGCCCTAGCCGCGCCATGCCCGCGCCACGCGCGTCCTGCCCCCCGTGCCCGACCGCCTCCTGCCCCCTCGCCAGTTGTGCCGCGCGTGCCCCCACCACCTTAGCCGCCCCCTCGCCTCCTGGGCCTTCTCGCCGATCCTCGCGCGTCCCGCCCCCTCGCCTCCTACGCCCGCCGGCCCCCGTGCGCCCCGTCCCCTTGCCTCTAGTGCCCGCTGCCCCATCCATGTTCCATGTGGCGCGTGGGGACCAGTGGGCGTGGAAGGCGAGGGGGCGCGGCGCGCGGAGTCCAGTGGGCGGACGCGGGAGACGAGGGGGCGGTTGAGGCGGCGGCTAAGGCGGCGGGGGCACGGGCGACGCGGTCGATGGGTGCGCGACGCGGCACGGAAGGGGGCACATGGGCTTACGTGGCTGTCTGGTTCGGCTGTTGGTGGGCCGAACCAGGCTAATGTGGCCTGGTTCAGCCGACCAATGGCAGAACCAGGCTGACATGGCTCTGGTTCAGTACTGCATCAACCTAACGAGGGCCACATCATCCTGGTTCGACCGACCAACGGCCGACGGTAGGCTACTTTTGCAATTTTTTCAAATCGGGTACCCGATTTGATTTTTTTTAAAAAAATATTATGTAAAAAAATTCTAATCCATTCATCACTACTACTAGTACATCTGACAAAAACAACAAGAATATCACCATTATCTGAATTATTGTCACTAGAAGCAATAGACACATTACCATTGTCATCAAATTTACCTTTTTTTGCTTGACCTTTTTTTACTTATTATTTAACTTATAACATTCAAAAATATTGTGATTATCTTTCTTGCAGTACCTATAGAATTTATCATTGCTTCTGGATTTTGAATGTCCCCTAGAATGACTTTTACTCCTACCTTTAGAACCATTGTTTGATTTCTTTTATTCTATTCCTCCTCGAATATGCATAGCATCACCATTTGACTTAGAACCTTCAATAGTTACCATCGATTTAATCTTTTTTTTGCATGCAAACTTTAGCAACTGTTAGTTTATCATGGTGCAACTATATAAGATGGTATCTCTAAAATTTGAAAATGATGGTGGTAAGGAACATAAAAGAATAAGAATTAAATCCTCATCGTCAAACATTACCTACATAGACTCAATGTCCGAGTTAATCCTTGAAAGTCGACAAATGATTTAATATGGAACCATCATCCTGTATCTTGTGCGAAAATAATCTCATCTTCATGTACATCTTATTGGTAAGATCTTTTGTCATGCAGATCAATTCCAGCTTTAACCATACGGTAGCGGTAGTTTTCTCCTACAAAACATCTTGCAAAATATTATTTTATAAATGAAGATGAATTTGACATAAAGCCTTACGATCTTGTCTCTTTTCTTTTTTTATTTCATGTACTCTGCTCTTTATTGCCAAATTTGTCAAGTGCATCATCTAAATTATTCTGAGAGAGAATAGCACACAATTTCACTTGCCAAAGTGAGAACCGTGTATAATGATCTAATAGCGGGACATCATATTTAATGGAAGTCATGATGCAAAAGTAATCCCCGAAAAAGGGCTGAAAAGGAATAAATGCAAAAATCCTAGTACGTGAATCAGGTATATGACACAAAATTAGCCTAAAAATACCGATTCTAGGGAACAACGCCGTCGTCGACACAAGGGAGTTCTGTTGCACGAGATCACACGGTCGGGAGGACCCATGCTTAGGACCGGTGGCACCAGAGAGGGATAGCGGTGAAGACGGGCGATGGGGAGATCCGGTGTACGGGGTGGACCAACAACGCCTTTGGTAGGGGAAGGAATCCACGATGAATAGTAATCGCTTGATGGTTATATATCCAATTTTTCCTCACTCTCTCTGATCTAATCTACGCTTTGATACCACTTGTTATAAATCAAGCACATGATCACAAATAAGAGACAAGATTTAACATGGAAAACTCTTGCGGGAAAAAACCACGAGCACCGGTCAGCAAAACGTATGGGATAACAATGATGGACTTAGTCTCCCTCTACAGCATAAAAGATCGAGATATTTATAGGATGGATTAAATTAGTCTAAACATTCTTAGACCCAATTTGAATTCAGATCAGAATATAACAATACGATGCATGAGCCTAAGCTCACAAGTCAGGCATCCTGACATGCATCGCAATTCCTGTCAAGATCATGGAACCTAATCCACCAACTTATAAAGCGAAGCCGATCGCAATTGACCATCTTCCATCGATTGATCCGGTGCGTGCATGTATGCATGCATGGACGGCATATACCAAATAGTAGTCCATAGTCCAAACTAATTACTGCTGGTGCTCATCACGAAATTTCAACCGGTGAACGCTTGAAGAAACAGCATGCGCCCCTGGCCAGTAGGATTATTACTCGCTTCCGGTGACAGGACTACCCTTCCGGGACGTATCCTTGGAATACGACGCTCCAACGGACTAGTGGCACGCATGTCATGTGCGTGGCGGAGTGGAACAATCGAAAGGCTACGAGCCATCTAGAAGGCAGATACACTGATATCTAAAATACGAAAAATAAATTTAATGGGACACAATTACAGCCGGGACATAATAGACAACGCAAGAAAACAGACATTATGCTGATTGGTCTGATTTTTATTCCGCGTACGAAGCAAGGAAGTAATGTACGACATCAATAAATAAATAAAGTGAAAATTAAAACACTCAAATCTAGGTTCAAACATTTTTCTTTGATGTATGAAATATTAAATTTCAACTACTGGAGTTTAAAAATAATTTATGCTTTTAGCTAAAACATGAATTACATATTTTTAAGTCACTACTAATAAATGAAATGAAACATTGTTTAATATATATTAAAACATGAATTACCTATCACCACCATCTTGTCATCGCTGGCCATAGCCCCGCAGCCTCCTCCATCTCTCCTCACCGCCAACCGTCACTGTGGTTAGGGGCGCACCGCCAAGTAGCTCCCTCCGCATATTCATTTCCTCATTCCCTCACCTCCGCCCATCCCTCGGTGGTCACACTAGCTTCTCCTTCTCTTCCGTCTCACTCCCCTTCAGCTCTCTGCACACTTCTGTATCTTTTAAGGGCATCTTCAATATATTCCTCATCTCACCCCTATCTCATTTTATAGCCAATTTTAACTCAAAATAACTTTCTAACCAGCTCTTTATTTCTCTCCCTATTCCATCCTGCTCCATATTCTTCCTCCTCTCCTCCCCAAACCTAGGGAGCCAAATCTGCTACTCGATCCCATTTTCAACCAATTTAAACATAGGGATAGCTAATATGTTGAAGCAAATTCTAATGTAATTGATATAAATTTTGATTCGTCGAACGACAAAACATAGCTAGATTGTAAAATTATAGTTACAATATATATTACTTCTAAATTTAGCTCTTTAAATATAAATCAGTTATAAATTTGGTTAGCGGTAGTTATGAAATATTAATAAAATATAGGTAGATGAAATATAGGGAGCCAAATATAAGAAGTTGGATGTAGTGTTTTAAAAAAATAGAGAGAAAATCTTGATAAAGAGGCCTTATTTTCAGTTATAGGGATGAAAAAAATAGGAAGTTGATTGAAGATGCTCTAAGGTTTTAATATCATCTCGCTTGACTCGAATCCCTTCATCCAATCGGACCCACCTCTTCCTAACAATGCCTTACCACTCCACGTTGGTGCTAGGGACGACCCTAGGATGGGGCTTAGGTGCCACTGCCCTAGGCCCCACATTTATGGTGGGCCCATATATATGTAACTCTCTATACGTAAAAGGTTGGTGACACCGAGATTTGGTAAAGCCTAGGGACCACCAAAATGTTGTACGGTAAATAAAAGTCAAGAAGAGTCTGGTCAAAGATAATCAGAGAAACCCGTCCGTTACAATGCTGGTCGGACATGGAGGAGCCGATGAAGAGAAGATAAAGATTATCCAAAATCGGTTAAGATGGAGTGCTTAGATGGCAAGTCTTTGAACTATAAATATGTGCCCCTAGTTAGATTAGAAACACACATCTCTATCAAACAACTACTCAGCGCATCGCCACCCTTGGTTCCCAAGGTTTATCCTGGCGGGATTCGGCACTCGGAGCTAGGCTGCATCATTTCGATCTCTGGCGAAGAGGTGAGTCCCGCCACCCCCAATGACCGTATCGACTAATTCAGTATCCTCACGGCTGCACCAGATTGATTTCTTAAGGTGAACGTAAAATAGTACGGTCGCCGATTCTCGGTGTATTGGCTAGGTCTAAGGCTGCATAAGATTGATATCTTAGATTGATATGATCTAGGTGTGATAGTTTGAGGCTTCATCGGTTAAGTACAGCATTTCTTGTTATTGTATATTTTTCATGTTGTATACCATTCATCTAAATAAAGCATGCCAGATACTTTGATATATTATTAAAATTATCGTGATTAGTTACTGTCTTAGTTAAGTCTGATCTAGTTATTGTGATGATTTTAATGATATAGACATGTTATCTAGCATGTTTTATTTATTTCTGTAGGAGTACAATCTGACAAGTTATCTTCAATTCAATGCCACAACTTATTCGCCATCAGAAAAGTGCTCATCGGCCTATGTGGTAAAATTGCCCATCTTATCGGGCTGATGGCACGCTCGCCCGATTGCTTCACCCCTGGTCATCGACCCTATGTATGATCGGCATGATATTCCACGAATATCCCATCCTCATCATAGTTATTGGCTCGATATCTAATAGGTTATGTTATTGATCATATTTTCCTGTTTCCTTATCAGTTGTAGGGTCGAACTGATTGGCACGCCTTGAACCCCTTTTTTTCTAAGAATGTAGGACCTGCACTGGAGTTAAGCAGATCTCCCAGGCCACGCGTGTGTCAAAGTGTAACAAAAAAACACACCAACAAAGGTATATATATACAGACACCTATCAAAGTTTATATGAGTCCAAAAATTATGAAATACAAGCAACTGGCAGCAAATCGTCATTGACAATCACGCTAATGCCAAATTTCAATTGGAAAATTTTGTATTTCTATTTTAGTGTTGTTCTGCAACTACAAGGAGCGTAATGTTGTTGTACCGTGCTACATGCAACACTACAAATCTTAAACTCTCGGTCCTGATTAGATTAAGTTAAGTATTTAAATATTAAAAGACTGATTAGTGACTCTTGATGAGCTAAGATTTCATAATAAGGTAGTGTTTATATAATTGAATGTTTGATCAATCTGATACTTTTTTATATTTTAAACGAATCATGTCATATAACATATGCTTCAGGCAATGAAAAAAGAAAGAGAAGAAAAAGAGTAGATGAGTTAATACAATCACAAAGATAGCCTATTGATAAAATTTTTAAGAGTAATACAAGCATTTCACGAGATCTAAATACGTTGACGATAGTTTTATGGAAGGACCATGTTGATAGAAAAAAATGGCATTAATGGTTGAAATTGTCAAAATATCAATTTTGGTGATTTTGGGCCGAAAATGTATAAGTCCTGGTACAGGCCAAAGCCCTAAAGTGCCATAGGCTCACCTACATGGGGTCTCGGGGGCCTTTTAGCGGCCTGCTTCGTAGGCTGGTTTCGGCCCGAGGAACACCCTTCAGCTGGCCTGCCGAAGGCCCACTTCGGGAAGGCTTCAGATAGGAGTCTGATAGAGATTCAGGTTGTTTTTATCTCTAATCTTGATTAGGCTTAATCTTATCAGATTAGAGTTAGAGATAAGAAGACTAGCCCCTATAAATACAGGGGTGAGGCTGGTTCATAGGATCCCTCAACACAGATCAACTCTTCAAACCCTAGTTTGAACCGTACCTTTATTTTCTTTACTTTCCGCATTAGATTAGTATACCTTCATGGGTTTGCGCTGGAAGCCCTCCGTCGGCCATGCTGTAATTGTGGTAAGCCTTGTTGGTTCGCCTGTGAATCATCCGTTAATCTACGTAACAAATTGCTATCCCCTTATTAGCTCGCTCGTGAACCATCCATTAATCTACATAATAGATTGCTACCCTTCGTTTTGTATACTGTTGCACATGGTAATTCGGTCTCCAGGTCGAAATGGCACTTGATCTTTGTTTTGCTGCAGGTTTCATGTTCGGAGCTCCCTTTGCCGAAGGTTTCTGGAGCTAGGAAGCTAGTTTTGGAGGCTGCCAAAGCACCCATCGGTGAGTCCTCGCTTCATCCGTCCGTGCCGGATTCATCACGCTATTGTCGGTCTAGTCAAGTCCCACGCATTGGATCCACTTCGCATCAGAGTTGCTTTGTGCCACCGCATCGGACTTCGTCGTGCCAACGCTCCGCATCGGACTTCATCGCGCTATCGCTCCACACCGGACTACATTGCATTGTGCCCCGTGTTGGATTTTGTCGTGTCAGAGGCTACGCACCAGACCCTATCGTTCGGAGGTGATTTCGCGTCGTGATCTGTTTGGAGCCTGTCTTCGGCCAAATCGATCCGAATGCCAAAGGCAACCTTTGGCGCACCCTTCGCACCAGACGCCGAAGGCCCCCTTCGGTGACCCTTCGAACGGTACTTCGAACCAATCTGGCTCCATTCGATAGATTGATTTATTTTATCTATATATTTTGGCTAATTGGGTTATTTCTTTGTGATCTGATTACCTGGCGACTCCACCCCCTTGCCACTATTAAGGGTAGTTGGAACGCGATGTCAGTATTGTGTTACACTTAGGCTCATCCCTAAGTATCCACACGCTTTTGGATCGTCGAACTGGCCCAAGTGTGGGGGCATGTTTTCGTGTCAACGCACTTTTTGGCGACTTCGTTGTGGAGGACTACACCTACATGAAAAGTACATCTACATCGGCTGTGAGTACCTCTACGACGAATACTTTGTCTACAATGCCGATGGATCCCATGGGGGGCGCAAAGATCGACAACCGTAACATCATGATGCCCACCCTTGAAGATATCCCCAAGGATGGTCGAGCGAAGATCGAGGCAAAGATAAAAGAGCTCCAAGATCTCATGCTCGGGAGCTACGTCAAGACACGCGCGGGCATCATCAAGCGCGATGTCAACATCCCCGACCTTGCCCGGACTCAGGTAACACCAATATCGTTTCCTTTATCTTCTTTAGAGATTGAGCAAAAGATAGCCGCATTTGTAGATCAAGCCGTTAGCGCTTCACTAGCCAACCATCTAGATTCGGCAGTTAGCTCTCAGGTAGAGGCAATGTTTAGAAGGTTCAACTTTACCGAGGTCGTTCCTCCAACTCCAATCGCTAGCATACCCTGGTAAATCACATTTATAGCAGAACCGACGGTAGTACTGGAAAAGCTCTCATGTCTTCGGCCTCGACATCTACGGCCGAGACCAACCACTACACTTACGGCCAGGCCAGCCCTATTTATTATGCGTTGTCTCTACCTACGCCTACACCAGCTTTTCCCGCACTACCTCCGCCGCATGCTCATACACAACCGCATAGGCCCAAGTACGTCGTATACCCTGAGCCAGCACGTGAGGAGGGCACCCGTGGCCGACACGCCAACATACCACCGCGTGTCGCACCCCACATGAGAGACGCGCACAGGCAGGAGGCCAAGACGACATTGACGAGCGGATCAACGAGCTGTTTAGAGAGTGTACTAGCTTCATGCCTTGGGATCGGGCTAGGATCTACCGGAAGCCGTATCCCGATCACTTCGATACTATACCCTACCCTCGTGGCTATAGAGTCCCTGAGTTCACCAAATTATATGGCGAGGGTAACAAGACCACACTAGAGCATGTCAACCAATTCATAGCACAGTGTGGAGAAGCTAGTGGGTCAGACGCATTAAAACTTAGATTGTTTTCTCTTTCTCTATCCGGCACCGCTTTCACTTAGTTTTCGGCGCTGCCGCCGAACTCCGTCCAAACATGGGCCCAATAAGAACATAAGTTCTATGCCTATTTTTATACGGGCGAAATAGAACTTAGGCTTTCACACTTGACGTCGGTCAAATAGAAATCTAGTGAAAGTTTCTCTGAGTACGTCAAGCACTTTAGAGACACTAGGAACCGATGTTTTAGTCTCAATATTTCAGAAAGAGATTTGGCAGATCTAGATTTCAACGAATTTCATTCTGAAATCAAAGAAAGGCTAGATAACCAAAACTTTTTAGAGGTCAGCCATGTCTTGCAGCAGGGTCTGGTCCAAAAAAACTGATCCAAAGATAAAAAATTCATTAAAACATTTAACAAGCCTAAAGCTGAAGTTCACATCATGGAGCACTCCGATGAGGAAGAGTCAGAGGAAGAAGAATATTCGGCCGACATGTATGCGGCCGAATGGGCTTGGAACATTAAGAGCAAGCCTATCACTTGTTTTGAGCTACGGCCGTCTCCCACCAAGAGTCGGCCCAGTGAAGTTAAATACTCCTTCGATGTAACTAAATGCAATAAAATATTTGATTTCCTTTTGAATTTCCACCTTCTCAGGTTGCCCAAGGGACAGGTCATCCCGACCGCTGATGAGCTAAAGAAGCGCCCCTACTATAAGTGGCACGACTTGCATTCTCATTATACTAACGACTGCAATATTTTCCGTTGGTAGGTTCAATCGTCCATAGAAGAAGGATGATTGAAAATAGATTCTAGTCTGAAGATGGAGCTGGACAAAGACCCCTTTCTTGTGAACACCGTCGACCTCAACGAGAAGAAGGTGTTGATTCGGCCGGAACAGGCCGAGTCATCTAAGGGGAAAGCGGTCATTATTGGAGAATCACGCACACGCACACTCATAACAAAGAACCCTGAAGTAGGGGTGTGGAAAAAGAACATCAACACGTCTCCTTCAGCTAGGGATCGCAAGAAGCCAAAGGTAACATACCAAATGATGTTGGATAAACACTAGAAGAAAGCCGAGAATGCAGGCCCCCGGCTAAAAATGCCAAGACAGCCGAAGGGGCCAAGACAGCCAAACCCTTCGGAGAAGGAGTTCATACCCCAATTGTCGAACCACCTGAATGTGATTTCAGACCCTAATGTCCGAACCCTCCGCATAGTGAGTTTGGACCCCAATGACCGAACCCTCCGCATAGCAAGTTCGGGGGCCAATGGCCGAACCCTAGGTAATTCCCAATCAGCCAGAAATCACAGGAACAGGTTGGTGGCAGCTGGTACTAAGCCACAACCATCTTGGGCACCTCCGGGCATGTCCAAATCACAGAAGAGGCACCTACAACGCCTTCAGTCATAGGAGATGCGCAAGAAGAAGGCGAGGATGAGCTAGACACCATATTTGAGGAAATCCGCCCTCGGCCAATTGTGAAACAAGTATGGAAGCTAAAGTCGGTTGAGATGAACAACTCAGCTCCCGTTCTGAGCGATGACGATGACATGCTCGACGACGACTACACGCCCATCTCCGAGGGGCCCGCACCTCAGGCAATGGACATAAACGTTGTCATTCTTCCCACCGAGTTCGCACTACCACGAGACGAGGCTGAGTTCGCTCAGTTGAACCTCGTCCCATGAGATGCCATTTTTGATAAGCCCGAGGATACAGCTCGTCAACTAAAGCCCCTCTATGTCAAGGGGCACATTGACGGGAAGCCGATCTCCAGGATGCTTGTTGACAGTGGTGCCACTGTTAATTTAATGTCATACTCTCTTTTAAATAAGCTCAGCAAGGGTGAGGAGGACCTGAAGAAAACCAACATAATGCTCAACGACTTCAACGGCGAGAGCTCCGAAGCAAAAGGTGTACTCTCCCTAGAGTTGACGGTGGGCAACAAGAGGTTGCCGACAACGTTCTTCGTCGTTGATGTGCAAGGTAACTACAGTGTGCTACTTGGGCGTGATTGGATTCACGCAAATTGTTGTATTCCTTCTACTTTGCACCAATGCCTAATGCAGTGGGAAGACAATGATGTGGAGGTTGTACCAATGGATACTTCAGCCTAAGTAGTATTGGCCGATGTATCTATTGACGTCGTCCATGATAAAGTAGAATGTCTATCAGGCAGAGACCTCTCGGATTATGACTTCGTTAGCGTGTCTGGGGGACGTTTTGTACCCGTGTATGTAAAGCCGGCTGATGTAGTACGGCTATTTCTAAACTAGTAGTCATGTCTAGTAAGAGTAATCTTGATTGGCTGAAGTCTCGCGTGGAGCAATATCGGTCTTCTAAAGATGGTATTTTTGAAGCCATTGAAGATTCTAGCGGAGTAGAAAAGTCAGGACAAGGTTTCGCGTCGGCCGACCCTTTATAAGAGGTTGATATAGGCAATGATAGCATTCCAAGGCCAACTTTTATAAACCAAAATTTACAGAATGATGAAAATGTCGAAGTAATAAAGTTGCTTCGGTCGTACGTTGATTGTTTCGCATGGGAATATAGTGAGATGCCCGAACTAAGCCGCAAGCTCATAGAGCATCGGCTGCCTATCAAACCTGGGTTTAGGACATATAAATAGCCCCCTCGTCGCTTTAATTCGGTCGTGTATGAACGAGTTAAAGAGGAGATAGAACGATTACTTAAGGCTGAATTTATTAGGCCATGCAGGTATGCTGAATGGGTCGCTAACATTGTGCCTGTAGAAAAGAAAGGGAGCGGCAAAATACGAGTTTGTATTGATTTCAGGGATCTGAACAAAGGCCACTCCGAAGGACGAGTATCCCATGCCGATAACCGACATGTTGATCAATGATTCTTTGGGGCACAAGTACTATGTTTTCTTGATGGCAATACTGGTTACAATCAAATCTTTATGGCTAAAGAGGACGTCTACAAGATAGCCTTTCGATGCCCTGGTTTTGTCATCTTGTTTGAGTGGATCGTTATAACTTTTGGATTAAAGAATGTTGGCGCTACATATCAACGTGCTATGAACCTGATCTTTCATGACTTGCTAGGAGTTATGCTAGAGGTCTATATAGACGATGTTGTAGTCAAATCGGATGTTATGGGTAACCATTTAGCCGATTTGAGAGTTGCCTTTGATAGAATGCGCTAGTATGGATTAAAAATGAACCCACTCAAGTGTGCGTTCGGCATGTCGGCAAGCAAGTTCTTAGGATTCATGATTCATGAAAGAGGGATTGAGATTGATCCTAAGAGGCTTGAAAAGATTCGGAACTTTGAAGCGTCGACGTGCAAGAGAGACGTGCAAAAGTTGCTAGGCAAGATGAATTATTTGTGTCGCTTTATATCTAACTTGTTTGGCAAGATCGATGATTTTGTCCCCATACTCCGGCTAAAGAATGAAGTCGAGTTCACTTGGGGGTCAAGTCAGTAAGGCGCCTTCGAGAAGATTAAATAGTGCTTG
The DNA here is from genome assembly GCA_019279435.1 of Zizania palustris. Lineage (NCBI taxonomy): Eukaryota > Viridiplantae > Streptophyta > Magnoliopsida > Poales > Poaceae > Zizania > Zizania palustris. Next base: position 90,826,450 of record JAAALK010000285.1, read on the forward strand.
TCATCACCGCATGTGGTAAGAGCACCAAAAGTCGGGATTCCATTTCGGTTGTACATTGCTGCAGAAGATAGCGTGATAGGAGTCGTGCTAACTCAAGAAGTGGAGGGAAAAGAGTACATCATCACATTCTTGAGCTGCCGCCTACTAGACGCCGAGACAAGGTACGTGTTTGTGGAGCATTTGTGTTTATCACTTTATTATGCATGTACCAAATTACGTCACTATCTTCTCCCTAGCACATGTATTGTTGCTTGTCAAACCGATGTCGTAAAATACATGTTGCAAAAGCCGATTCTAAGTGGTAGAATAGGGAAGTGGGCTTATGCTTTGATTGAGTACAATTTGTCTTATGAACCTCTAAGAGCTATCAAAGGCCAAATCGTCGCTAACTTTATAGTCGATCACCACGTAGATGTCAATTGGGGTAGCAACGTTGCTCTAGTTGAAGTGGCTCCATGAAAACTTTATTTTGATGGTTCGGCTTGCAAAAATGGCCAAGGTATTGGAGTAGTTCTCATATCACCTAGTGGTATGCGCTTTGAGACCTCGACCCGTTTAGAGTTTCCTTCTACTAACAATCAAGCAAAGTATGAAGCTTTAATGCTAGGACTTGAATTGCTAGGTTCCATGGGTGTTAAACATGTTCATGCGTATGGTGATTCTTTGTTAGTGGTACAACAAGTAGCTAAAATTGCTCAATGTTTAAATGGTTTGCTAAATAGCTACTTGGATAAATGTTTAGACATAATTGCTACCTTTGATGACTTCAAAATTTCTCATGTGTCCAGAGAAGCCAATTCAATTGCATATGATTTGGCTCAGCAAGCATCTGACTATCAGGTCAGGAAAGGAAATTTTTCTGTACAGGAAAGGTCGATGCTTGAACCCTCTACCGAAGCTAGAGACTTCGGGCAGACATGACGCCCATCAGACCCTCTAGACCGAACCCCTTCGCCCACCGAAGGGTGTTACACGTCGGAGCCCTCGTGTCAGAGCTCTTCATTCACCGAAGGACCCTGCACGCCAAGCTCCTCACGTCGAAGCCTGCCGAGCGTTGGACGCCCTCATGCGCCGGACCCCTCCATCAAAGGGCTTTGGTCCGATCGGCTCCGCACACCCGATTTGATTGTCCCTCGGCAGGAACAGAAGTCACTCGGGGGGCACTTTAAAATTTACAATTTAGGCGCCACTTCGGAAAAGGAATTGGCGAACCCTCCGGGAATCCATAAGGATGATTGGAGAATTCCAATATTCCAGTTCCTAAAAGATCCCAGTCAAAGGGTTGATTGGAAAGTTCGGCGACAGGCGTTTAAATTTGTGTTGCTTAAAGATGTGTTATATCGCCGAACCATTGATGGAGTACTTCTAAAGTGTTTAGATGCTGATCAATCTAGAGTGTCTACAAGAGAAGTTCATGAGGGACTTTGTGGCACTCATCAGTCGGCCCAGAAAATGAGTTGGATGCTCAAAAGAGCGGGTTTTATTGGCCGACTATGACTGAGGATTGTTTTAAATATTATAGAGGGTGTGAGGCGTGTCAAAAATTTGGTAATATTCAGTTGTCTCCTGCGTCGCTACTTAACCCTATTATCAAACCATGACCGTTCCAATGTTTGGGTTTAAACTTCATCAGCCAAATTCATCCTTCCTCTTCAAAGGGGCATCAGTTCGTGTTGATGGTAACGGATTACTTCACCAAATGGACCGAGGTCATGCCTCTCAAGAACATGACTCATAATGAGGTAACTGATTTCATCTTGAAGCACATTATACATAGATTCATTATTCCCCAAACTCTCACTATAGATCAAGGTACTTCATTTATTACGAAAGAAATGAGAAACTTTGCCGAATTTTATGGTATTAAATTGATAAACTCTTCGCCATACTATGCTCAGGCCAATTGTCAGGCCGAGTCTAGTAATAAAACTTTAATTAAGCTCATTAAGAAGAAAATTAAAGAGTTCCCTAAAAGGTGGCATGAAGTGCTTTCCGAGGCACTATGGGCTTGTAGAGTTGCAAAGCATGGTGTTACCAAAGTTAGTCCATATGAGTTAGTGTATAGACAAGAAGTTGTTCTACTGGTGGAGGTAGAGCTTGGCTCTTTAAGATCTCTTAAGCAAGATGGCTTATCGGTCGATGAATATGAAACTCTTTTGAAGGATAATTTGGAAAAAGTGGTCGATAAGAGGTTAAGGACTCTAGAAGCTATAGAGAAAGATAAAAGGAGAGTAGCTAGAGCCTACAACAAAAGAGTCAAACCAAAATCGTTTCAAGTTGGTGACTTGGTTTGGAAAACGATTTTTCCCTTAGGCACTAAAAGCACCAAATTTGGTAAATGATCGCCTAGTTGGGAAGGGCCTTTTAAGGTAGCCAAAATCGCTCCAGGTAACGCATACATGTCAGAATCTCTACAAGGAGAGCGATTTCGATGAGCTTTAAATGGAAGGTATTTGAAAAAGTACTTCCCAAATGTGTGGAAAAGCGCTTAAAGGTGTCAAAAGGCCGATATGGAATATATCGTCCTTAGCCCATTGTGCTTTTAGCTCACTTAGTTTTCTAAAAGGCAAGGGCATATGTTGATAGCAAAAAATAGCATTAATGATCGAAATTGTCAAAATATCAATTTTGGTGATTTTGGGCCGAAAATATACAAGTCCTGGTACAGGCCGAAGCCCTAAAGTGTCGGAGGCCCACCTGCATGGGGCTTCGGAGGTCTTTTAGCGGCCTGCTTCGCAGGCTGGCTTCATCCCGAAGGCCCTTCGGTAGCCTGCTTCGCCGAAGCTTCGTCTCGAGGAACACCCTTCGGTGGGTCTGCTGAAGGCCCACTTTGGGTAGGCTTCGGATAGGAGTCTGATACAGATTCATGTTATTTTTATCTCTAATCTTGATTAGGCCGAATCTTATCAGATTAGAGTTAGAGATAAGAAGACTAGCCCCTATAAATACAAGGGTGAGGCCGGTTCATAGGACCCACAACATAGATCAACTCTTCAAACCCTAGTTTGAACCGTACCTTTATTTTCTTTACTTTACGCATTAGATCAGTATACCTTCGTGGGTTTGCGCGGGAAGCCCTCAGTCGGCCACGCCGTAATTATGGTAAGCCTTGTTGGTTCGCATGTGAATCATCTGTTAATCTACAAAATATATTGCTATCACCTTGTTGGCTCGGTCGTGAACCATCTGTTAATCTACGTAACAGATTGCTACCCTTCATTTTGTATACTGTTGTACTTGGTAATTCGGTCTCTAGGCCGAATTAGCACTTGATCTTTATTTTGCTGCAGGTTTCACGTTTGGAGCTCCCTTAGCCGAAGGTTTTCGGAGCTAGGAAGATGGTTTCGGAGGCTGCTAGAGCACCTTTCGGCGAGTCCTCACTTCGTCCGTCCGTGCTAGATTCGTCATGATATTGTTGGTCTGGTCAAGTCCCGTGGACCGGAGCCACTTCACATCGGTGTTGCTTTGCACCGGAATCACGCCAGAACGCTCTGCATCGGACTTCGTCACGCCAGCGCTCCGCATCGGATTACGTTGCACCGATGCCCCATGTTGGATTTCGTCGTGTCAGAGGCTTTGCACCGGACCCTATCGTTCGGAGGCGATTTCGCGTCGCGATATGTTCGGATCCTATCTTCGGCTAGATCGATCCGAATGCCGAAGGCTACCTTCGGAGCACCCTTCACACCAGACGCCGAAGGCCTCCTTTAGTGACCCTTCGAACGGTACTCTGAACCAATCTGGCTCTGTTCGGCCGATTGGTTTATTTTATCTATATATTTCGGATAATTGGGTTATTTCTTTGTGATCTGATTACCTAGCAACTCCACACCCCCTTGCCACTATTAAGGGTAGTTAGAACGCGACGTCAGTGTTGTGTTACGCTTAGGCTCATCCCTAAGTATCCACACGCTTTTGGATCGTAGAACCTGCCTAAGTGTGGGGGCACATTTTCGTGTCAACAGACCATATCGAAGATAATATTAGCATTGACATGGAAACAATTTTTGAGATAATTTAATATGCACATATTATTCTATATCAATACTATTTTACATATATTTTAATTGTGTATCAGTAGGGGCCTCTGATGTTCTGGTCTCCTTGGGCCCCAAAATCTCACTACCGGCCTTGGTTGGCTCCGGTCATGCCATTTGTGAGGGGGCAACATTATTGGTAACACTCGAGTAGGGGTGGTATCGAGCCGAGCCGAGACGGCTTGGGCTCGGCTCGGGCAATCTGTTGCATCACCGAGCCGAGTTAGGCTCAGCTCGACTACTGAAGTGAGCTAAAAACCGAGCTCGGTCAAGCCGTGTCAGCTCAGTGGTTACACATGAAAAATTGGATTGTCATTCAAGATCTATTGTTTCTCTGAAAAGACCACATTCACTCAATAACTCGGGGCCTCGGGGCCTCGGGGCCTCAAGCCAATCGAACGACTAACGGTCGGGCGGGCCAGTCGACTTGGCGGGTGTTGGTTGGGTGGGCAGGCATCGACGGCAGCAAAAGTGGCCAACTGTGGGTCTGCGGCCATGCGGTCTGAGGTCATACGGTATCCTCCCTCCCTCCCTTTCTTCCTTAGTCATATCCATGGTGAGGGTCGAATCTGACAATGGTGAGGCAAGAGGCGGCGAATCGGGAAGCAGGTGGGTGGTGGTGCCTGAGTGATCGAGTCCCAATGGGTGTGGTTGTGGCCTATGCGGCTGTGTCCTGTGGTGTCGTGGTGTATGCTCTAGTTTGCTTAGGCTTGTAGCTTTATGTCTAATGGGCCGCCCCTATTGACTACCCATTGACCAAGCCGTCGAGTCACTCATGAGCTAGTTTGGCTCGATCAGTTACCGAGCATATGTGCTCAGCTCGTGGAGGCTGCGAGCCGAGCCAGGTTCGGCTCAGCTCGACTGAGTCCGAATTGGCTCGTGAGCCTCGAGTCATACTGCTAGCCCTATGTTCGAGTGGCTGTACACGTGGCACAAGGAGTTGCGACGTTTCTTGCGAACGTTTGACTAATCCTCTCGTGTCAAACGCTTGAGAGGAAGCATTTTCCAATTTATTGTGGTCAATTGAGACATGGCAATCAGCCCATCCGACTCCTTATTGACATAGCGTGTTGGCTCGATTCTAGTTACGTGCCTACCTTGCTACCGCGGACATAATCACTATGCTAGTTTCCCAGTTGAACAGGAAAACACGTAGATAACAAGAAATCAAACACGTCGCTTGTTAGTCCACTACAGGAGAAATTGATCCAACCTCTGGCCCACACCGGAAGGGAGTCTTGTCTACACCTTAAAAGCTAGTCCAAGAGGTGAGGGACTCCCCCCACTATTTTAGTTGAATCAACTCTACCCTCACAACTAAGGTGGGACTATTCCAATAATCTCTCCCATCACACCTTGGTGTCTTTTGGCATAACCGTTATATGGTCCACTAGGCCTCACCACCTTAGTGTACTCTTAGACTGTATCACACAGTTCCAGACGGGCACTGGAGACTGTGAACCATGCTCTGATACCATTTGTTGGTCCACTACAGGAGAAATTGATCCAACCTCCACCCCACACCGGGAGGGAGCCTTGTCTATACACTCCCAAAAGCTAGCTCAAGAGATGATGGACTCTCCTCACTATTTAAGGGCCTATTTGGTATAGGTTCAACTCTAAGATTCTGAATGGAACCATAATTTATATAATATAATAAGATAGTTTAAATAATTATTTTTAATATAAAATGAAAACTAAATTATTAAACTAAATACATTTAATTCATCCACAGCTCTAGCTCTAAATAGAGTCTAAATTGGATCAACTCTCCCTCACAACTAAGGTGAGATTATTCCAACATGGCATAGGCAAGCGAGCGACAAGGTGTGATGGAGTACTGCATTTGCATTGACAGGCTGACGGCCCATGTGTTTTTTTGCATGTGAGACAGTGAGAGGGAGCGTGTCTACTGGTAGGGGAGCGGGGGAATCCAACTCAATATCATCTATTCCGGCCGGGGCGCGAAGCCGCGAACGGGTTGGAGAGGCACGCCGCACGTGCACGGTTACAACTAGGCGCCTTGGGTGGAGTGGTTTGTGCGCGTTGCGCTCGATGGAAAAGAAGCCGTGAGTGCACCGCGTGGTTGGTGCGGAAGGCTCCCGCGCGCCCGCTTGGGGGTAAACGTGGGCACAATCTGTGGGCAGCAAGGGAGGGCAAGTGCGTGTGCGCGCGCAGTCATAAACTGTTTGGCGGCGGAGCTGAGGGTGATGACACAAACACGGACGCGGACGCCACCGTGGCGTCGTACTCGGTGCGGCAAAGCAGGAATGGTAAATACCATTCGAGGAAACAAGGAAACATTCAGCGCCCCCCTTAGCATGTCTTCGAGCCGAGTTGGAAGAACAGGAGACAGCTCCCTTTTCCGAAATGCCAAAAACACATGAATTCACCGTTCTAAGTATGAACCAGTCAGCAATGAAGCCTCACAGATACGAGATATTCTAGTTCAGGCTTGAACTATTGGTTTTTCCACAAGATGAGTTTAATTTTTCGATCCTCTGCCCAACATGCATGCCTGCAAAGATAAGATTTTTTTATACATATAATGTATGTAGCCGCTCTACTGTTCGCCAATTAGCTGGCTAAAACTGTAATGTATTAATACGGATAAGCTTTTGTTTGTGAGGATTATGTTAGATAAGACTTTTTTAGTATATTAGTTCGGATAAGCTAGTTAAACGACATGATCGCCTTCATCCTAACAGTAGGACAAAACTGATGTCTCCATAGCTACAAGGTGGAATTAGAATCTCGAAGACAAAGAGCAAAGCAACAAAAAGACATGCCCAAGAAGATGATAGGTGGTGCTAGGTTGACTATTGCTCATGCGCTTCAACAGTTTCTTAGTGCAGGCTTCAAATGATTGGAAGCCGCACCGATTTCCATCGGATTGGTGTTCTTCACTGACAGTCCATGTCAATTGTGGCGTGTTCTATAGCTTGTTATACAGGGACCCATGTCGATCAGTGCCGTTGTTAACAAACAGTGCAATTGTTAATACACCATGGGGGTACTCCGTACTCTACTGTCATCCATCGACGAATCTGTTAGTAGATAAGGAATTCCTAGCACGGACAAAGCCAAAGAGCTATGTACCAATCCTCACATTGTTGAGATCCTCAGATCAAAGTAGCACAAACGCATTTGTAGAATACTGAAACATATCCAAAGTAGTTTGGGTAAAAGTACCTTTCCCAAGGACATCTGATAATTTTAAATTATAGAGCTAAGATAAAGATTATTTAGCTTGTAAATCATACAGCCATTTATATTTCTAAACCATCAATACCTGCAGGAACAGAGGAAATAAGATTAAGAGATTAAAAGAGTACTTACCTTGTAACGAGTACAACTGGACCTTGCTATATTCTAGATGCTACGTGTGGTATTTGGTCAATTCATTGTTTGGCGTTTTCGTGGTAACTACTACCTCCGCTTATAATTTAAGTGGTTGACTTTTTTTATAAGTCAAAAAAATATTGAATTTTGAGTAAGTTTAAATGAAAATATATTAATATTGACAATATCAAATAAATATACTATACATTTAATAGTTGATTTAATAAAACTAATTGAGATAATAATTTGTTTTTCCCTTTGATAATGCAATAGGCCACAACAGATAATGGAAGTAATTTCCATTAGGAAAACAGAAAGAAGCATGTCTAGAAATTTGGATACAACTAGGGATGGGTTGGATTCGGATCGAATACATTTTATTTCAGATTTGAATATGAATACGGATATTTTCGAATATGAATACAAAACCGATAGCGTGAATTCGAATAAAAATCTATATGTTTACTAAGATGCAAAAGTTTATTTGCCGAGTGTAAGCACTCCGCAAACATAAATTGTTTGTTGAGTGTCTCAAATTTAGCACTCGACAAACATTTTTTATTTTTTAAAATTTTGTCAAATGTGTTTTTCATTTTTTATTGACAAATTTTGTGGGAGGCCTAATAATAGAATAAAAATTATTAATATAATTTTTCTATACATTTCGTTTCATTATTTCATGCACTTGCAGTCAAATTTGACCTATTTTAATATAAATCCTAAGAATACACGTAATGAATTAAAAATAGTAAACTAACATAGGAAAATACTAACTTTTTACATGAGATAAGATATATTGTATTTTAATTGTAAAAAATTGGAAGTTTAAATAAATATTTAACCATCGATTTGATTTCAAACCTAACTCATTCCTTCTCTAAACCAAAATTCCTCCTTACAGAAACTCCGATTTTTTAATGTTCTACATGACATGTTTCTTGAAATATTTTTAAATTTTTATCCCAGTATCTATGTTTTTTAAACTATTAAGTTCCACATTGTCGACTAAGTGTCGCAACCTAGATTTTTTCAAAATTTCTTTCAATTTAGTGGTTAATGCCTACAAATTGACTCAAAAAATGAATATGATTTTTTATAAATTTTTGTTCATTATTTTAGGCACTTGACGTTCAAATTTCACCTATTTCAATTCATATCCTTGAAACACACTTAATGAATTAAAATATTAAATATACCAAGAAAAATAGAAAATGTTTACGAGTTAAGCAATGTTTTGTTTTGATTATGAAAAAATTTCAAATTCAAACAAATATTTTACCATCAATTTGCTTCCAAACCTAACCTATTCCTTTTCTAAATCCTAATTCCTACGTGACAACTTTTAGGAATATTTTTTATTTTTTATCACATCATCTATGTATCATATCACAATAATAAGATAAGTCTTATGTTTTTCAGACTTCATTTGGTTTTTTGAACTCTTAAGCTCTACATTGTCAATCGAGTGTCGTAACCTAGAATTTTCAAAATTTCTTTAAATTTAATGGATATGGCCTACAAATAGACTCAAAAACATGAATACAATTTTTTTTATAAATTTTAGTTCATTATTTAATTCAGGCACTTACAGTTCAAATTTCACCTATTTCAATTTAAATCTTGAAAACACACCTAATGAATTTAAAATAGTAAAATGACCTAGCAAAATGACAAATTTTTATATGAATAAGTTATGTTCTATTTTGATAGTAAAAAATTTAATGTTGAAACACATATTTAACCATAATTTTCTTTCAACCCTAACTCATTCTTTCTCAAAACCCTATTTTCTGTTTGGATAATCTTCGTTTTGTTAACATCCTATGTGACAACTTTCTTAAAATATTTTTAAAATTTTATCACGTCATCTACGTATCATATTATAACACCATGAAAATTTCTTGTATTTTTTAGACTTCAATTGGTTTTTTAGAATTAAAAAGCATTAAACTTGACATTGTCGATCGAGTGTCGTAACCTATTTTTTTAAAAAACTATTTCAATTTAGTGGATATGAACTAAAAATGTACTCAAAACATGAATATGATTTTTCTATAAATTTTGGTGCATTATTTCAGGTACTTGAAGTTCAAATTTCACCTATTTCAATTTAAATCTTAGAACGCAATTAATGAATTAAAAGTAGAAAATGGAGCTAGCAAGATTGAAAATATTTACATAGAATAAGTTATGTTTTATATTAAGTGTAGAAAAAATTTCAAGATCAAACAAAATTGCAAATATCTTACTATCTTGTAATGCTAGAAAAACCCCGGTAACTTAAGTATTTTATAATTATGTAAATACTAAATAAGCCATATATTAATATAGTGATGTCATATCATTCTCAGTCCCTAAAAGTCTGATATGTGTGAAATCCTAAAATGGATATGGATATATCCATTTTCATATCCACATTCAACGGAAATTCCGATATCTGTTCCCATATCCATATTTGTTAAACGAATTCGGATGTTTCAGTTGATCATCCACATCTAATTCAGATATGAATACGGATATATATTTAAAATTTATCAAATACGAATACAAATAGTTTAGATATTTTGACATCCATATCCATCATCCCTATATACAAAACGAACTGTGATCTCGCGGGTAAAAAATTGGTCAGCAATAGAAATAAAATGTTATGAGCATCACTATCCTATGTGTGCCTAGGAGATCTACAAAGACAATATGCATCAAATAGCCAATAGAGCACCCGCTATACTATTGAGTTCATTTTGAATTTATAGGTGTCTCGCGTGTGAGTATGAAAATGTGCATATGCATAAGCTTAGATCTGAGAGGGACCCCCGACCCCTTTATATATCTCAAGGTTCAAGGGTTACCGTTTATACTTTAATTACCCAATTAAGTCCCTTTACCATTGATAAATCGGTTAACGAATTTCAAGAGCACTAGGGTTGATGCATCTCGCTTATACAATTCTATCCCTACGATGACGTATTGTTAACTCCTTCGGGAGAGACGAATTGTTGAGTCCTTGTCTTCATGAGATTTGGTGGTGATGATAAAATCAATGAGAGGTTGGCTTCAATCTTCATCATCATCAGTGATTACCAGAATGAAAGGCTTCTCCTTGTCATATAAGGATTGTGCTTCTTCGACTGGACCAACATTTTGTGGAGTTCTTGGACAAATACTCCATTTGGTACTATGGTTCTAGCAGACCTCATCTTGGCATGGAAGTCAGTGACCAAATTCCCGTATCTAGGGATGTGATGGAACTCAAGGCCAAAGAATTTTCCTTCTAACTTTCGGACTACTTTGCAATATGTATCCATTTTTAACGGGTGTAGAGTCAGTCTTTATTTACTTGGCTAATAGCTAATTTAGAGTCTCCATAAACCATTAGTCATTTAACCCCGAGGAAAATAGAAATACATAGTCCGTTGATGAGTGCCTCATATTCATCCGCATTATTTGATGCCCTAAACAAGAGCTAGAGGACGTATTTTAGGCATTTGCCTCAGGGGATCAGGAGAACTCCTCCACCAGCTCCTTCAATGTCGAGGGAACCATCGAAATACATGACACAATGCTCTAGGATCTCAGCTATCAGTGGGAGTTGGATTTCCGTCCACTCGGTGATGAAGTCAGTGAGAGCTTAAGAGTTGATGGCCATTCGGGGCATGAAGTCAAGGGCATATCCACCCAACTCAATGGCACATTTAACGATCTGACTAGTGGCATATTGATTATGAAGAATTTTGCCAAGCAGGTATTCTATAATGACATCCATAAGTGTGCCTCGAAGTAATACTTGAGCTTCCGAGTGGTGATGAGCATGGCATAAAAGGAGATTATGAATCTAAGCGTATCGAACCTTTTATGGTCCAAGTACCTATGATATGAAGTACAACGGGTGTTGTACTAGGTAGGCGTGGCCTTTCTCTGGGCATTCGGTGGCAATAGTGGTATTGACCGCATGGGTCATGGCGAAGATGTAGAGGAGAAAATTTTCTCTAGGGTCAGCGCAACTAGAACAGTCGGGGTGGTGAAAAATGTTTTGAGGTCCGCAAAAGCCTAATCTACCTCTAGTTTCCAAGTGAATCTAGCCTCCTTCTTGAGAAGCTCAAAAGATGACATCCCCTGCTCGTCGAGTTAGGAGATGAAATGCCCGAGTGTGGTCATGCCACCTATGAGGCGTTTGATATTCTTGACATAGGTTGGCCTTGATCCCTCGGCTATTGATAACAAAGCCGAGTAGCTTTCTGGTCGGCACCGTGAACACATGTTTTTCTGGGTTGAGCTTCCATCTAAATTTTCAAATGTTGTCAAAAGTTTTCTAGATGTCAGTGATTAAATTTTCCATATGGTTGGATTTGATGATGACATCGTCCACATATGCTTCCACATTACGTCTGATTTGGTCAGTGAGATAACGTTGTATAGCACGTTGATATGAAGTCATAGCATTCTTGAGCCCAAAGGGCATTGACGTATAGCAATAAGCATCATATGGAGTGATGAACAATATTTTCTCTTTGTCTTCCTCCTTCAAGCTAATTTTTTGATAATCTGAATAGCAATCTAGGAAACAAAGGAGAGAACTGCACGATAATAGAGTCCGCCGCTTGGTCAATGTGTGGCAAGGGAAAGGGTCTTTTGGGTATTTCTTATTGAGGTCGGTGTAGTCAATGCACATCTTTCATTTCTCATTTCCCTTTTTTATAAGGACTAGGTTTTCTACCCAGTCAGGATGATACCTGTCATTTATAAACCTGACTGCTAGCAGTCGAGTAACTTCTTCTTAGATGGCCTCTTTATGCTCTTGGGTGAATCAGCACATCTTTTGCTTGACCAGCTTGGCGGTCGGGTATACATGGAGTTCTTACTTGATTAGATCCCTTGGTACACTCAGCATGTTTGAGGGCTGTGAGGCAAAGAAGTCGATGTTAGCATGGAGGAAGCTAATGAGCACGCTTTCCTAGTTAGGATCTAATGCTATCCCGATTAGTGTGGTCTTGGTAGGGTCAACGTTTGATAATCGAATAGCTTTGTACTTGGTCGGTGAAGGTTATATATCTAACATCGATGGTGTGGCGGTTGGGACCTCTATGTTAGTTGGCAGCATAGTTTTGTCCGCTTGGATGGTTTCCAACATCCAAACAAATATACCGACCGCCTCCTTGAAAGCAAGGTTGTCTCGCTCATAGGCGTGGTAGGTGGCAACATTGCCTTGGTCAAAAAAGCTCCTTTTGGTCCTAGAATTTTAAGGGCCGTGTATGTGTAATGGAAGATGTACATAAACTTAGCGAGGGATGGTCGACCGAGCACAACATGGTAGGCGGTCTCGAAGTTGGCAATGTAGAACTTGATATGCTCAGTGCAATAATTGTCTCGGATGCCAAGCATCATGGGGAGGGTGAGTTACTAACTGGGACGAAAGCCTTTCCTATGACAATCCTGTAGAACGGCATGTCTATTTTTTTCCAGCACTTTGATGTCGATGTTGAGCACTATGAGTGTCCCTTGAACAACATGTTGAGGCCTCTATCTTCTTCGATGAGCACCCTCTTTAGGTGCATTTTGAGGATCATAGGATCCACAACTAGTGGGAATTAACTTGGCTTAGGGACATCAGACCACTGGTCATCTAGGCTGAAGGTAATCGGAACTTCTGGCTAATAGAGACGATTAGGCTCTTTCCCGCTGATAATGTTGACTCAGTAGGCAAGGAGTTTTTTCTAGCGTTTTGTCTCCACGACGATCACTCCACCAAAGATCATGGAGACCATTCGGTCGGGCACCTATAAATCATTCTCAACTAGGTGGTTGGCATCTTTGTCTTTTCAATGAGGTTCATTCTTATCGTCCCTACATCACTAATCTTACCGGGGATGATTATGCGCTTCTTGGAGTATTTGATCTTGTAGATGGATGCACCAACGTGTGGTGTGGTAGTTATTTGGATGAAATATGTAGGGCTTATCGAGGATCGACTGGATCGGCTAGTGTCCCCTGCCTCTTTATTTAGGCTTTTCCTTCGCAACAATGATGTGCTCAGGTTTTCTATTCCAAGTGTTCAGGCGAGAGGACTCGGGCTTGTCACGGTCGGTGTGTCGGGGTGATCGGTGATCATCTACTAAGTTCTTTTTCTCCTTACGAGATTTCTATGTGGTTAGGTGCATTTTATCACGCTTGGTGTCCTCGATGTTGGCTTATTGTTTGGTGATGGTGATCATTTCTCCCAACGTCACCAGTTCGTTCATCATCAGATAATGGAATAGCTCTAAAGGCTTCCGCAATCCCTCTTGGAAATCAGGATCATGTCATTATTGGAGATGCTGGCAATGGTGTTCCAGCGCTCGAAGAATCAACGAATATAACTTCAGATGGATTCATCACTCCCTTAGTGAATTTGGCATAGGTTGTACCGGGAGGTTGGCCTTTGCAAAGTCCCCTGGTAGTTGGTGATTAGCATATTGCATAATTAATTCTAGGAGTCAATGGAGTTTGCTCAAAGTCTTGCCAACCAATTGATGGCAGTCGGTGCGAGCATCACGAGGTGATAATTTTCCATAACTCGTTGATCCCCATTTGCTGCTCGCATGACCGTGTAATAAAGTCATAGCCACTATGAGATGTTAGTATTTCCATCATAGGGATCAATGCCTATTAGTAAAAAACCAATGGACAGAACCACTTGGTGGAGTCATTCCGTGAAAGCTAGGAACCGTTGTGGTGAGAGTCAAACTCATCTTGTTGGTCAGTTCCCCGAGTGCCATGACTACAATTAAACTGATCCTGATGATGCATTTAACTGTGTTTGTGATCTCCACGATGGCGAGAGATGAAATTGCGAGTGTCACAAACTTGGTTGATGATCTCTAAGGCATTGGCTGAAAAGGAGCTGCCCTAACGCTCAATCAATTGGGAGCGCCATGAAAGACTAGACAATCGAGTGACATTACAGTCGATAGAGTGTTAGTGGCCGGGCAATGCCAAATTTATAACTTGGGAAGTGGCAGCCTATGTCATTGCTCGAGCCCTCTAGAGCTCAGACGTCTTGGGGAGGGCAGAAAGTGCCATTTAAATGGCAAAACGATTTGCTGTTGGCGTGCGATACACAGTATGACCCTGAAAGTCCATCATAAGAAGCTTCTTGATTATTCTGGCATGAACCTTCAATTGTGGGAACCTTGCCCCGATGATTGGATGCGGGCGACATTCCGCTGTCAGTGTTCTCGGCGGTGACTATTAGACATGGCAACATTGGTTGTAGGTTCGTCGTCGGAGATGGTGGCTGTCATCATCATAACGGCTGTCATCGTCATGACAGAGCTTGGTGGTGGGCTTGACTGATTTGTTCGGAGTGCTTCTCTTCTTAGATCGTGCCGATACGACCTTGGTGAATTGACATAGTTGGACCATACGCCCTCCTGAGGTGGCGAATATGATGTAGTTGGTGTGGGAGTAATCGGAGAATGGTCGGTGACTGTTCGGCGAGGTTAGGCATTCAGGTACTAGGATTACCCTATTGCAAGTATGGTTCGCACCCCGAGCGATAGAAGTTGTTGGCCGCACAGCAGCCATCCGTGGTGTATTTGCTTGGCTAGCGACGGATTGAAACAAAACGAGTTGGTGCATGGAGTCGCCAACAAAGGTGAGGCTCCTAAAAGGGATTATGGAGCCAACAGGGACCTCGGTGCTGAATTTGCAGACGATAGCCAAGGAATCCGAATGAGGAATTCATAGAAATTCCTCTACCTCACACGCCAACTGTCATTGCATAAGACGACAGTCCTACGATGGGGTTACCATAGAGGTAGTTTAGTTTGTTATGAGGAGATTTCATGTTCGGGATTCTATAGTTATCTCAAGAAATAAGAGACAACAAAATTTAGACAAGTTTGGATCTCCCGAATGATAATAGCCCTACTCCTATGCGATAGAGTATGCAATCAATAACCTAATTACAAGGATCTCACGTGTGAGTATGAAAATGTCTATATGTGTAAGCCTAGGTCTGAAAGATACCTCCAACCCTTTTATATATCTCAAGGATTAGAGGTTACTGTTTAGTATTTAACTACCCAATTACGTCCCTTTACAACCAATAAATCACCAAGGAATGTGGGCTAATAATCACGGTGTTATTTGCTATCTTAATTTGTATTCAAGGCCGGCAGTTACGTCTTCAAGTTATTGTCCACAATTAAGTATGTGGACCTATCATTGCCTTCTCCACTCAGTATATTCCCTGAATCCCGTTCTCGGGTTTCCTCTGAAGTTCCCTTTACACTTTGCTGATTCTGCTGATTCCTTCGTTGCTGACCATCAGTCCGACCTCCTTCGTGATTGTCTTTATTTTCTAACCCTTGTCAGATCGTTTTAAAGGCACTCAAATAGTCTCTGGTACGTATGCCGCTGACCAACTTATGTACTATCAGATTGAGAAACATATAGACCGTAAAGAAGACATATGAAATTTAATCGGTTTTGATGGTCTCAAAGCTGACATCTCTCTATTTTATTATCAGTTAGTTCGGGTTAACCAATCGTACTAATTATGAAACATGACTTTGTGACAAATGGTACTGTTTTTTTCCGCTGAAGGCCATAATTGTTGCCACCACTTCGAATACTGTTTATTCATGTAAATTTTGACGTTTTTTTTCTTATAAACCAAAATTCATAATAGTTCACATGATTGTAGCTAATTTCAGATTTTTAGCATTGAAATATTTACTTTCTCCCTCCAGAAATATAAGACCTACATACATTTAAAAATTTAATCTATTTTACTTTTAACTAATATTTAAACTAAAATATTTTTTTACTATGTATATGATTTAGTTAAATTTATATATGAGAACACTTTTTAATATTAATTTTATGATTATTGATGATATATTGTGATAGGGGATACATGTCAGGCGGAGAAATCTGAGTATTAAAAAAGTTTAGACACCAAAGTAGGCCCAATATCGCATTCTCAACCCAGATCTACAGCACAGCCCATACCAATTAACAACTCAATAGTGCTACATGCTACCCTCTCCATCCAAATTTATGGGAACATGAGAGCCCATTGCCAAGCCATTTCATACCTTTTCAGATCACTTCAGTCTGGATGTAGAAACAAAAAAAAGCTAGTTCTGAAACTGGAAGACAAGGAATATTAGGCTTACGGTTGCATGGTAAATCATATGATTGCACGCCAAAGGAAAATTCATCAAATGGCCCGCTTTGATTTAGATCAGAATAGGAATAGGAACCTTTGAGCTTCGGTCTAGCGGACGTTAAACTGAACTGCTTTGATTCAGGTCAGGATAGGGACTCGAGCACATGAAGCTTTGAACAATTTGGTTCACAAATTCTTTGCTCCCGAGATTGGAACAACTGCGTCCTGTAACGCGGGCGCTCCGCCGTAGTACGCGCATGTCTCACTGCCGATGATCGCAGCCACGCGGATGCTGCCGAAATAACTTCGGCGATTTTGACAGACAGCTTCTCATAGGCCCTTCATTAGTGTCTTGAAGTGGATCCAAGTAACTCCATTGCACCGTAGGCGTTTATCGACTCGGGTCGAATCAAAATCATAATGGCTATTAACGGTGGCGATCAGACACAGGACCCAGGTGAAAAATAGGAGGAATTTAACTATTTGTCATTAAGGCCTTATTTGAGACTCTAGGAGAAAAAACCATGAATTTTTTTCTAAGGATCTGTTTGGAAACCCAAATCTCGATCCCTAGCCCATCCCATGATGTGAAATTCGCAAACAGGTTCGGGATTTTTCTTGTGACATATACTCTGATTTACTTCCCATGGAAAAAATAACAGGTGAATAATTTCCCTGCTACTATTTGGGATCCGAGTGGTAGATATCCTAAAACACAAAATTACGAAAATATGAAAAAAAAAATATAATCAAGACAAAAATAGAAAAACTAAAAAAACTTGAACATACAAGTGTGAATAAAATTAATTTGCTCAAGTAATTCGTTAGTAATAATTTAATTAACATTAAAAAAGATAGAAGTACCAATGTCTACAATCAAATCAATAGGGATTATATAGTACCAAAACATGCAGATTACTCAGATAACTAGTACAAGAGAAATCAGAAATGAATTATTAGTCTTCAAAAACAAGAGAGAAATGACATAATACAACTAGCAATTTGTAATCCTCAAAGTGTCTCCTCCCTAATTATTGGATGAAATAACTGAGTAATTGAATCCTCAAAAGGAAAGCACCAAAGTAACAATTTTTCTCCCAGGTACCACTTTTCCTCCCACCAATTTAATGAAGGAAAACAATCAAATCAAATCCTCTCAAGAAATCAAGATTTAGAAGCAGCTAATATGAGGCTACCACCTGCCTTTGAATGCATCAAATCTTAACTATGGTGATAGTACATTGAATAAAACATCTTCTAAATACTAGTAGTTGCCATTGAAAGAATTATATCAATTTGAGAAGCTTGCAACCAAATTTATAACTAAGTTGGTTCTTTGTTTTATGTATGAACAAACATAACATAATTTATTATCTCTTGTTGTAGCTAGTGGCAGCATGGTTGGCAACCAAGCAGGCAAGATAAGACTAAACATTGTGAGAGCTGAATGGGCACAAACATTGGAGTAAGGAACAATTAGATAACAGAGGCCAGATCAAACACATTGCCTTCCTTGTCATCTTGCTCTGGAAGAGGGCATGATGGAAGAGGGCAGATCACTCAAGACCAAAACCAACACAACATATCATGCGAGCTTGAGTAGGCAAACCACACTGCCTAGGGCTCCACGCCCCTCTCCTCCATCATCGCCATGATCCCCAACATTTTGCAGAACAATGACGCCCACATGCACAAGACCACCAGCGCCTCCAACATCTCATCATCGACCTCCATCCTCTTCTTCGACTTCATTATCTCCTTCCACGGCAGCAACACCTCCCCCGGCAGAGAACGCTCCAACGGTGGTGTCCATGAGTCACGATGAGAGGGGAATGAATTGGCGGGGGAGAAATTCTCGACGTCCTAAGGCGGGGGTTCTATCCCCGAGGAAGAGATGTGGATTGGGATGGGATTTTACGATCTCATTGGCTACCAAATGCTCATGAAATTTAACCCGTGAAAAAAATTCCCCACGGGCCATGCACCTGGGAAATGGGCTGGGATCCCGGAAGGATCCCGGGCTGCCAAAAGAGCCCAAAAGGTTTGTCTATTTCACGTGGAATTGGTAGGCCTAAAGATTGTCATCTTTTTAAATATTTTCTATAATACAATTAATCTTTTAGCATTTTTAAGATAATGTTGACTAATTTCTTATTATTTTTCAAACCACAACTGCCTGATCACTCCCATTCCACCGCTGTATCAACAACTAAACATAAAATAACTATTTTAATAATGTCTTCTCTGTCCAAAACTTGAGAAAGCCAATCTCATTACAAGGCTATTTTCAATAACATGAGATGTACAGTTAAAATAAACATACTGATTGTTGGGGGGAAATGGCTTTACCCTAACAGGATCCAAATGATGTTACGAGAAGACCGAAGCTTTATGATGGTTCGAAGGCAACAAGACAATCAAAAATCCTTTCGTCTTGAACGAAGCAAAATATCCAAGAGCCCGTTCCCAAAGAGTACTTCGGAAACAACAAGACAAAGAACTAATTATAGAGCCACTTGAGCATCGAAGTCGCCCCTACGCAATCCTCCATACTTCAAAGACTACTACGGTATGAAGCATGCGGCCTATACTTTGAGACATGCCCTAAATATCTCAAAGAACACTTCAGTGTGAAGACCTAAACCAAGGTCCTTCGGCCCTGGTATCTGCACATGGATTTGCATAAGATTTTAGCGCTTTGCCCCTATGATGTCTTATAAACAAATTCATCTATGACAGTTGTAAGTAGAGGGTAAAATAGTTTTTCTTGTTGTGTTTTGCATATAAATATTGGGCATCTCTATTGTAATGGTATAGAGGATACAGAATACAGAAATCACTATGAACTAGATGGCTATTATCCCTTTCGGAGGCCTGAGCTAGTATAAAATACTCTCTTCTTATGGACCCTTCGAGGTTAAAATCTCCTTTGTAATTAGAAACCCTTTGAGACTAATCAAAACTGTTTGGGGCAAACACAATTGCGCCAACAGTTGGCACCGTCCGTGGGGAACATAGTACTAATTTAGCCTCTCGACCACTATCTACGTTATCAATCCCAAAGTATACCTCCGAATGTGTCTGCAAAGTCCTACACACACTATGCATGCTTCCCTTCGGCTAGGGGCTTTGAATATACTCCGAAGGCTTCATAGTCTTCTCTTTAGTCTCGGAGGTCCCAGTGGCTCCGAGGAAAACTTCAACACTCCGCTTCGAAGCCCTAGGTCTCCAGAATTTTTGGGCTTCCGAAGGCATGCATAAGTTGTTGGACCGAAAAGGCGACCAAAGGGGAGGGTGAATGGGAGCTGTAAAAATTCTTCTTCTGAAAACAGACTTCGAACACACCCTTCAAAATGTTTGGTTCGAAGGTATTGATTACACTCTGAACACAAGCTTCGCACAGGGAAAATGTTTGAAGTTCAAAAGACTTCGCTCACACCCGGACACCCAAAATGCCTCGAAGTAGGGCTTAGAAATAGTAGGATCTTCACACGATAGTGCTTGGAGTCAGACTCTGCACAACATCACTTCGCTTCAGAGAGAATCCTCTCAAAGGACTTCTTTCTAATGCTTCGCACTAGTAACTGGTACTAGGCTCTGCAAATGGAACAAACACTGAATGAGACTTAAGAAAAATGGCACAGTGAAAATCGCAGGCTTCATATGGAGAGCAATACTTCGTTAGTAAAATCCTTGTGGTATACCTTCGTACACATAGAACGAAGCTACTTCAAAATCTCTCAAAAAATTTCTTCACACGCAAGAAACCAATACAACCTTTGTTTACAAAACCCGGGAAAAACTCTGGTTTGCACAGAACAAAGTGTTAATGCTAAATCCGACGACGAAGAGCCAAACACACGTACGCTGATCTGATGATCCAAAAGTGTGTGGATACTTAGAGGTAAACCCTAAGTGTAACACTACACTGACGTCGCATTCTGACGACCCTTGATAGTGACAAGGGAGGGTGGAGTCGCTAGAAAATCAGATCACAAAGTTATAATCCAATTAACTAAAGTGGAAATAATTAAATCTAATCGGCTAGATAAAACCGATTAAACTGAACAGGGGCTACACGGTCGGACTGTCCTATGGTTGCCAATCAGACCGACTAGGGGACTGTGGTCAAACCGGCCTACAAGCGGTGGTCTCACCGATGGTATATAAGGACGAAGCCCAAACCAACCCGAGAGGAAATCAGGCCAGCTAGGGGCTGGTGGTCAGACCGGCCTTGTGCCATCGGTCAGAATGGCCTATGCCGGCAAGGCCCGGTCGGACCGGCTGTAGTTGGCCGGTCAAACTGACCGGCGATGTAGCAAGTAGATTGGATCATCGATGATCTCGCTGACTAAGATAACTTAGTATAAAAGTATTTGGCGATGAAGAAGAAGATGGAACACCTCAAGAAACACCAAAACACAGAAGCAATTCGGCCAAAAGACTGAATTACCAATAAAACCGATAAAACGATTCACGAGTGAATCGACAAGGACTTATTGTGATTATGACATGGTGGATGGAGAGTTTCAGTGCAAACTCATGAAGATGTACGTTAAAACTAAACCTAGGGAAAGGAAAGTAGATTGAAATAAAAGTGCGATTCAAAACTAGGGTTTTGAGTTGATCTGTGGAGATACCCTTGAATCGGTCTTGCCCCTATATTTATAGGGGGTGTTCTTGGTGTTTCTTAGACTCTAATTCGATAAAGAGTCGACAAAAATTGGTTAAGATTGAATTAGAGATAAAAACAACTCGAAAACAGATTTTTCCCATCGGACTCGGGTTGGGCCAGTCTAATCGAGCCTACATGTCCGATTGGACCGGCCTGTGCTAGGAAACAACATATTTTCGTTCCAAATTAGGAAAATTGACTTTTTTACAATTCCGACCATTAATGCCATTTTTTGCTATCAACATAAAGTGCACTACAAAACTCACCAGTAGCAAAGCGAAGAACACACATACAAGTTCATGCATAAATGAATCTGTTGGCGCAACGGATTACGCTAACAGGTTCTATAAAACCAAGAACTGACAAACGAAGTGTTTGCAAATGCGGACTATCTCAAGCCTCCGAAAAGGATAATAGCTCGGAATAGTTCGAAGTGTGTATTGAATATCGGAATATTTGATGCCTCTTACAGGGCAAGAAGGGGGTATTTATAGGTAAAATCTCTAGAGAAAAGACCTTTTTACCCCTCAATTACAACCGACATAGTGGATACTATTTCGGTATCCCTTATAGGGTTAACATGGTAAAACGTGCTCGAAGGATGTTGATAAGGTAGACGTCCCATCCTTCTGGTGGTTTTTCACTCCGGAGGGGAAGCCTTTCGGAGGGTCTCTTCGGATCAGAGCATGGATGGACCCTTCGGCTTCGAGCCCTTCAATTCGGAGGCAACTCTTGGGCTCCGAGATTAAGACTTGCCTTTATCTTTGTTGCATAATGCATTTGCTTGGAATCTTGGAGGATCATGAGGATGAAGTATTTTCCCCCAACAGTAGCCCTCGAATATGCTTCTCCGAATAGCCTGTACAGCAAGGAGAGCAGTATATGCAAGAAATATTTTCATGCTCAAGACCTTAAAAAGAATACAAGGTATTATACCCGTTCGAAGCATCCTTGGTATCGGAGATGTATCAAATCCAAGCTTCGAATTCGGACCTCCGTATGACTGCTCCGAAAGAAAATGAACCGTTATGATGGCAGTGAATCGTAAAGAGCCTTTACTTTTGTACCGTTATCTCTCAAATAGCCGTTAGACCTTTTGAGAAAGAAACAGACGCAAAAGTTTTACCGCAGGTTCACTTTCTTTCATCCTTTGGCCCCACCTTTCATTGACGTGGGTTGGATCTGCAAGTGTGAAAACATGCGCGAATCGTGTCGAATGAGAATAGAGTGGTTATAAAAGGGGGAAGCGATCAGCGGTGAAAAGTTTTTATAGAGCTTTTGTGCTTCGACATTTCCACGCTTTCATCTTTCAACCTTAGTCTCCAAAACTTTCGAGCGCTCCATCAATGGTGAGAACCAGTGCAAGAGTGCCGCCGGCGGCAGCGACCTTGGTGCAGCGGCAAGCTTGGGCCGCATCTGTGGTGGTGACGATGGCGAGAGCTCCAGGGGCTCCTGGCCCAAGGATCCATGAGAACTCCACCCACCGTCGAAGAAGCTACTGAAGCAGACATTCATTCTCGGGCGATCGACTTGCTTGACGGAGTCTATCGAGGAAGCAGTGAGCAGAAAGTTGGGACCGGGGATGAGGACTCGGATCCCCGGAGAATAAGTGATTCTGGCACTGAGTGGAGAAGTCATCGTCTTCGAAGCCTTCTTCAAAGCGGGACTTGGGCTTCCTTCAATAGATTTCTTAACATAGGTACTGGAGATGTTCCACGTCACTCTACCGCAGCTATCTCCGAACACCATAGCCAGGCTGGCGGTCTTCGAGTGGGCCCTCTGAGTCGAAGGGTGCGAGGGAAGGTCTGAAGTGTTCGCGGCAACCCACGAAGCTTCATGCCAACCTAAGTCACATAATAAGCCCGGAGACTCCGAGGTGCTGGTGGCCTTCGGGAGTGTCAACTTCCAGCTCTGGAAGGGGCACTTGAAGAATTTCCCGGTGAAGGTGATCAATGACTGGTGGTACTCCGACTGGATACTCCGGTGGTTTTATGCTGAGGTCAGTGAAGACTCCGGCATTGTGAGGCCTCTGCAAGAGATATGGTACAGGAGGGAGGCGAAGGTGACTTCAGACTCAAGTCTACTTTCAACGTGACTTGGGTTGTTGTCTTCAGTGGCCAAGTGCATGAGTATGTGAGACTTGGTAGAGAAGTTCATCACCCTTCGGATACCTCCGCTCGGGGCCAATTGGCCCGTTGTTTCCCACAACGCTTTAGAAGGGGAGCTTCGATCTCTAGGTAACACTTTGATATTTCCTGCACTCAGATTAGTCATATAGAATATCTATAGTTTTCTTAATAGATTGTTACCTTATTTCAGCGGCTCCGTTGGCGCTGGCTTCAGAGCAAATAGCTCAGGCAGCGGAGAGGGTGTTCGGGGCCCCTACTGCAGTGGAGAAGTAGCGAAGGGTGGAGCTAGTTGGGAGCTGGGAATGCTCCAACCGAGTGTGGAGCGCACTCAGAATCGAAGCTCCTCCTCTTCCAAGCTTCGACATTGTGGGTCCGGCCTCTCAAAAGAGGAAAGCTGCTGCTAGGACCTCCAAGGTCGTGAGCACTCCGGTGAAAAAGGCGGCATGGAAAGCTAAGCTCCCTTCACCTCCGGTGTCTCCACCTTCGCTCGACATTCGGAGCTCTTCTTTGGAGGAGTCTGAAGAGGAGGAGACCTCGGAGGCCCAAATGGGAAGGGAGCTCGAAGCTCTACTGATGGAAGGTGGCTAGGGGGATTCTTGGGCTGAGACCAAGGATCCACCTCGGGTGGATGTCGGAGCAACACCGACGGCCGAAGAGGAGGTGGCGATCCGAACTGAGCCCGCAGGGGTTCAGGGAATGGAGCCAGAGGGCCCCGGTTTGCCAGTGACTGGTAGTGGTGATAGAGGTAAGGGCCTCGACGCTTGCTACTCCAGCCCAAACTTCGAGGGAGGACATCAAGGAGTACCTCAGAATGTATGAGTTTCTGGGGGATCCTGTAATCCTCCCTCAAAATTTAGATGAAGGTAAGCCTTCGGTCTTTACTTCTTGATTCATCATACCTGAAATAATTTTATTGTATTGATAATCTATTTTAGATATTTGACAAATACCTTATGTTTGTAGATTCTTTGGGGAGCAACATAGCTCCAACCCAAGATGGAGCCTTGGCTTCAGCTGGGGATGAGGCTCCGACAGAAGAGGTAGCTCCAGCGGCGGAGGCAACTTCTGTTGGAGTTGCTTTAGTCGAGGGGGTCACCCCTGTAGAGTGATCCACTCTCACGGAAGAGGTGGCTCCGGCGGCTCCTGCAATGGGGAGAGGTAAAGGCAAGTCTTGACCTGGGCCTCTCCCCTCCTTGATGATTACCCCATCGACGAACGACCCTTCGGTGGATGCTTCAGAAGAAGATCCTGCTGAAGATGATTAGAGAGCCTTGTCCTGGTTTCCGCTATTGGCTCTGTTCTTGGAGCAGCAGACAGGGCTTCGATCTCTCCTGCAGCCCTTGGCTGAAAAGAGCCAAGAGGTTGGCAACTCTGAGCTAGTCTCCTCGTTGAGCGAAGCCAGTGGATCGGAGCTAGACCTAGCCCTCGAAAGGGCTACCCTCTAGGTATGCAAGGGACAAAGTGTACATTTAATTCATTGTAATTACACCATACTTACTTTGCTTTTTGCAGCAATTTGTTCTTGCTAGAGCGGCGGCAACTTCCAATGAGCTCGAGTTTAATCGGCTCAAAAGGAAGGTTACAACGCTCCATAGGGCCCTTAAGGGCTCCGAAGATAAGTCCCTCCAATTGGAGGGAGAACTACTCGAAGAGCAGAGGGTGAAGGCCATCACGGAGGAGGCGCTCCGAATGGACCAGCACACTCATGCTGGTCTGGCATCTTCGATTAAGGAGCTCCAAGCAGAGAGAATGGTGCTGAGAGCTGAAGTTGACAAGCTTCGAGAAACGGAGGTGACTTTCGGAGCTAAACTTGTGCGGCTCCGAGAGACGCTTCAGCAAACGCTGTCTTAGAAGAATTATTTCATGACGAAGACAGCTGAGCTCTCCGCCATCGCCACCGAGAAGACAAAGGCCAAGGTGAGGTACGGCGAGGTGGCTGATCAAACCATGGACACCCTCCAGGGTGTTCTAGAATATTTTGGAATGGTCTGCCCATCTTCCTCAGCTACGGCGAATGAGCCTCTCGACCGTAAGCTCAAGATGATCCAGGCGGCAACCAGGATAATGAAGGGTTCTGGTACTCGCTATGGAGAAATCTACGGAAAAATAGCCAGGATCAGAGTCCTTCATCATCTCGAAGCCATTAGGGTCTCCGTTGCTGCGGCCAAGGGTTCAACGCCTGCAATCTTCACTAACGAAGGCATGCTACGACCATCTCTGGACATTTCTTCGGCTTGGGAAGCCTTTCGGGTGACCTGGAAAGCAGATAACGAAGATGTGGCCAAGGCATGGATCGATGAAGCCCGTCGGCAGAGGAAAGCACAGATGAGGCCTCTGGCTCCACCTCCGCCAAATGCTCCGCCTCTGGACCCGAAGGTCTAGCTTTTAGGGCGATGTAAAAAGACTTTGTAATATTCTTCTTGTTTCATTGAATGAAAAGTCTTTGTTTGAATGTTTGTTTTTAGGTTTTGCCGCATGCTTCGCATTTTGATCTCGAAGTGTTAGAGCTTGACGAAGGGCTTCGCCAACAATGGGCTATTCTCGAAAGCTTAAAGCCTTATAGGCGCCCGCGATTTTCTGTTCCTCGGGGGAAGTATGGAGAGATAGCGCCCGATGTTTGTAGCAAAGTCCTTTCTTATATCAAAGAAGAAGATAAAGTAATATCATCTTAATCTTTAGAGTATGTAGATTGGTCTGATTCAGAGCTTCAAGCTGAAGACCCGACGGAGGCTAGATCCCTGGAGATATTCAAAGAAGGGTAATCGAACTCGAACCAAAAGAAAGGTTTTGAGAACTCCAGGCTCTGAAGACCGAACTGGTCTCAGAGGTATCTCTAGAGGTCAGAGATGTCTCCATTTCTATTTAGGCTTAGATAATAATTTTTCTTGATTGTGATGTTTGTAATGTGATTTAACCAACCAATATAATTTGTTTGAGAAGCATTGTTTCATTGTGCCTTATTCCCCTGCCCCTCTTTGTGGGTGGGGGTCGTATGCAATGCAATAGGGCCGGTCACGCACAACGCCTGACATATTAAAGCCGAGGCTTCACTAACAGTACTTGATAACCATAAACTCAATTTTTTCGTAGAGTTCTTCGAACTATATGTTCGTATCATGTTATCTAACCTAATAGAGGTAAAGTAATGGATGCATCAAACTAATGGTTCGATGTATGAAAAGATAGTCGTTATATACTTCGAAAGAGGCTTCGAACTTATAAGTTAGAGCCTTGAAATTGGTCACTTAGGACTCTTAATGGGTTTAATTTGGCCTAGGCCTTGAAGCCTTATAGTGTGGTCACCTTCGACTCTTTTCTAGATGCTTTGAAACCGAAGGATTGGAATCTATTCTTTTAAAGTCCTTAGACTCTTCTACGGATGCTATCAAGTCAATGGCTCGGAATCCGTAGGATTTGACCACCTTCGGCTCTTTTACAGATGCTTCGAATCCGGAGGATCGGAATCTGTTCTTTTAAAGTCCTTAGACTCTTCTACGGATGCTATCAAGCCAATGGCTCAGAATCCGTAGGATTTGGCCACCTTCGGCTCTTTTATAGATGCTTCGAACCCGGAGGATCGGAATCTGTTCTTTTAAAGTCCTTAGACTCTGTACGGATGCTATCAAGCCAATGGCTCGGAAATTCGTAGGATTTGGCCACCTTCGGCTCTTTTACAGATGCTTCGAACCCGGAGGATCATAATCTGTTCTTTTAAAGTCCTTAGACTCTTCTACGGATGCTATCAAGCCAATGGCTCATAATCCGTAGGATTTTACCACCTTTGACTCTTTTACGAATGCTCTGAACCCAAAGGTTCGAACTTTGTTATTTATAGTCCTTGGACTCTTCTACGGATGCTATCAAGCCAATGGCTCAGAATCCGTAGGATTTGGCCACCTTCGGCTCTTTTACGGAATCCCCGAACCAGTGGTTCGAAGGTCGTATATTGGGTTTCTAATGAAAGATCCTCACCTCCGCAAGCATCTATGTTCCCCTAATGCGTCCATCAGGGGTAGGGAATATTGAGGGGTAAGCATAATTCAAACCTCAAGCTTTTTTCATTTAGAAAGGTACTTTACAATTCTTTACAAGGAGCCCCTAAGCATAATAACGTTTAAGGTGCTCCGCATGCCATGCATGATTTATCTCTTCCCCTTCTAAATTTGCTAATTTAAAAGATCCAGGGCTCCTTGAGCATAGGATAATATGGTCCTTCCCATTTGTTTCCTAATTTCCCCGAAGCAATTACACTTCGCAGTACCAAATGACCCGGTCTAAGTTCATTAACTTTTACCTTCAGGTCATACCATGCCTTCATTTGGTCTTAGTACTTTGTCAAATTGGCGACAGCTCGAAGCCTCATTTCTTCAGACAAGTCAAGTGAAGTGTTCTTTTCATCTTTATCTTCTGACTCCGTTGCTCGGAGGGATCCACCTTTCAGCTCTATTGGAGTCATGGCCTCGTCCCCTAACAACAACCTGAATAGGGTAAAACCTGTAGAACTAGCTTGAGTGGTCTGAATGGGCCATAAAATCCTAGGAAGCTCTTCGGTCCACAGTCCCTTTGTCAACCCTACAATCCTTCAATTTAAGCCAGACAGAATATTTCCATTGGCCTGCTCGACGGCTCCGTTGGATTAGGGATGACGAACGACTGCAAAGCACATTTTTATGCCCAACCCTTTGCAAAATTCTCTAAAAGGTTTGGCTTCGAATTGGGTGTCATTGTCGATTGTTAATTCTCTAGGCACTCCGAACCTACAAATAATATTTTGTCAGAAGAATTTCTGCACATTTTTTGAAGTTATAGCAGTTAAGGGTTCGACTTCGACCCATTTAGAAAAGTATTCGATTGCTACCACCACGAACTTCAAGCTGCCCTTCGCCATTGGGAAAGGGTCGATGAGATACATTCCCCATCGTGCCATCGGCCATACTAGAGAAATGACTTGAAGGGATGTTGGAGGACGATGGCTTCGTCTTTCCATCCATTGGCACCCTTGATAGGTTCTAACTAATGATTCTGCATCTGCTACAATTGTTGGCCAATAAAGCCCCTAGCGAAGTGTTTTGCTTGCTAAAGCCCGAGGGGCTAAGTGGCTACCACACAAGTCTTCATGAATTTCCCGAAGTATATCTTGACCTTCGGGTTGCGAGATGCATCGGAGTAGAGGAGAACAAACTCTAGCTTTATATAGCACTCCGTTGACAAGCTTATAATTCTGAACCCTTGACTGTAACCTTTGTAATTCTGGGCCTTCGAGGTGACTTGATTTGTTTTGCAAAAACTCTAATATTGGGCTCCGCTAATCAATGATTGGTATGCAAAATACTTCTGCAGAGGGTGGCTGAGGCACCGAAGGGTTTATAAGCTCTTCATAAAAAGCCCCTTCTAGGACATCCAATGTTCCGACAGCAGCTTTCGCCAGGATGTCCGCAATCTGATTATCTGCTCGAGGGATGCTTTGGATGGAAATTCCCTTGAACATTGCCTTCGTCTTGCGGATTTCTTCTAAGTACTTCGCAAGATGTGTATGCCGAGCTTGGAAGCTTTTGTCAACATGCCCTGCAATGACCTAAGAATCTGTTTTGATTATAACCCGAGTGGTGCCAAGTGCACGCACTTTGCAGAGGCCAAGTAAGCTCATTAAGCAGCAAATCGAAGAGTTCCCTAAGAGATGGCATGAAGTGCTTTCAGAAGCATTGTGGGCTTGTAGAGTTGCAAAGCACGGTGCTACCAAAGTTAGTCCATATGAGTTAGTATATGGGCAAGAGGCCATTCTACCCATAGAGGTGGATCTTGGTTCTTTAAGATTTCTTAAACAAGATGACTTATCGGTTGATGAATATGAGACTCTTTTAAAAGATAACTTAGAAGAAGTGACCGATAAGATATTAAGGGCTTTAGAATCTATAAAGAAAGACAAAAGAAGAATAGCTAGAGCCTACAATAAGAAAGTTAAACTAAAATCGTTTCAATTTGGTGACTTGGTTTGGAAGACGATTTTGCCCTTAGGCACTAAGAGCCCTAGATTTGGCAAATGGTCACTCAGTTGGGAGGGTCCCTTCAGAATAGTCGAAATCGCTCCAAGTAATGCATATTTATTAGAGTCTTTATAAGGAGAGCGATTTCGAAGGGCCTTGAATGACAGGTATTTGAAGAGATACTTCCCAAGTGTGTGGCAAAGTGCAAGTGTCGAAAGGCCAATATGGAAGGTATTGTCCTTAGCCCGTTATGCTTTTAGTTCACTTAGTTCACTAAAAGACAGGGCATGTGTTGATAGCACAAAATGGCATTAATGGTCAAGATTGTCAAAATATCAATTTTGGTAATTTGGGCCGAAAATACACAAGTCATGTATCAGGCCGAAGCCCTATAGGGCCGAAGGACCATTGAGCGTTGGGCTTCGGAGGCCCTCTAATGGGCTGTTACCTTTGGCCCGAAGGCCCATCGAACATGGGCTTCGGAATCCTTCTGGTGGCCTGCTACCTTCAGCCCACAGCCTTCGGAGGCCTGCCCTGCTGATGCTTCAGCCCGAGGAGCAGGCTTCGGCAGGCCTTGCCGAAGGCCCACTTCGGGGTGATTTTCGGAGATAGAGTTTGAGTCTGATTCTGGCTAATTTTATACCTAAGTTTCATTAGGCTGAATCCTACCAGATTAAATCTTAGAGATGAGAAGACTAGCCACTATAATATAGGGGTGAGGCCAGTTCATTAAGAACCCCCAACAAAAATCAACCACAAGGCCGGTTCATTTACCTTTCTATAACCTTCGTGGGTTTGCTGGGAAGCCCGCCACCGGCCACGCCAAAACCGTGGTAAGTCTTGTTACTTCGCTTGTGAAGTACCGTTAATCTACATAACAAATTGTTATCACCTGCGAAGTATCCGTTAATCTACGTAACAGATTGCTACCTTTGTTTCTCTATTGCAACACTTAGCAAATTCGGTCTCTAGGACGAATTGGCACTTGATCTCTGTTCTGTTGCAGGTTTTCACGCTCGGCGCCCCTTCATCAGAGGTGTCCGAAGCTAGGAAGCTGGTTTCAGAGGCTGCCAGAACACCCTTCGGTGGGACCCTGCTTCGATTACCCGTGCAGGATTTGTCACGCTGTTGTTGGTTTGACCAAGTTCCACACACCAGCACGCTTCGCAGGAGGCTTCGCCACGTCAGGCTTCGCCATGCTTGTACTCCACTTCGGACCAAGTCACGCTAGTGCGTTGCGTTTGGGATATTTTGCCGTGTTAGAGACTTCACACCAAACCCCGCTGTCTAGAGGTGATTTCGCGTTGAGATTTGTTCGGAGCCTGCCTTTGGCCAGATCAGTCCGAACGCCGAAGGCTACCTTTGGCGAGACCCTTCAGGCGAGACGTCGAAGGTACCCTTCGGCGAACCCCTTCGCACATTATACTTCAAATCAGTTAGGCTCCAATCAGCTTGCTGGTTTATTTTATTTAATATATTTATTTTCGGCTAATTTTATTATTTATGTGTGATCTGATTACCTGGCGACTCCACCCCCTTGGCACTGTTAAGGGTAGTCGGAATGCGACGTCAATGTTGTGTTAAGCTTAGGCTTGTCCCTAAGTATCCACACACTTTTGGATCGTCGAACTGACCCAAGTACGGGGCATGTTTTTCGTGTAAACACATACTTTATTCAGATGAATGGTATATAGCATGAACCAGATACAATAGAATGAGATGTTGGACTTAACCGATGAAGCCTCAAACTATGACACCAAATTCACATCAATCTAAAAGAACAAAGTGATGCAGCCTTAGACATAGCAAATATACCAAGATAAACCGGCGATCACATTGACTAGACTGATGCCTCAAGACATCGATGAGATGCAGCCTTGAAAAACACGGACCTAGTAGATATGACTGTCGGGGTGGTGGGACTCACCTCTTCGCCGGGTCAAATCCCGCCGGGATTAACCTTGGGAACCCAAGGGTGGTGATGCGCTGAAAGAGTAGTTTGTTGTGGTTGGTTGTGAGTCCTCTAAACCTAGCTATTTAGATACATATTTATTGTCCGGAGACTTTCCATCCAAGTAATCTATGTTGTAACCGATTCTGGATCATCTTTATCTTTATCCGGCCATGTTGTAACGATATGGACAGGCTTCTTTGACCACCTTTGACCGGACTCCTTTGACTTCTATTGACTGTGCGACATCCTTATTGGGTCTGGGCTTTAACAAATCTCAGCGTCAACACATACCCCTAGTTTCGGAGCATTAAAGGGTAATCGATGCTTTGAAATTATTGGTCATCATCACTCTCTGCCATCACGTCCTGTCAAACATCCATCTATAACGTATTTTCAAATTCATTATTAGTAGCTGAAACCCTTTATCTTCTAGCACTTTATAAAACCATATAGAGGGTACGGCTCCGTATCATATCACCCTTTCCTCTTCCTTTTTGCATCTTCTTCTTTGGCCACTCACGACTGTGATAGATGTTACTTGGTCTGACACATCTACTTTTCTTTGTGGCAGCGTCGAACCAGGCTTCATCCCACATAGTTTTGTATTGGTGCTCTTTAAACCAAAGATTTTGTTCCCCTAATCTCGGGCCTACAAAGATTTCGATGTTTTGAAAATTGAACTCATGATTACCTTTTTGTCGAACGTTGAAGGTGGTCCCACCAAATCCGGTGGGATCGGCCCGACCCAGCTGCCAAGGAGTCATTTTTCTCTATAAGTATCCCTGTTCACTCCTCTCTTTTCTTCTTCACGCTTTCTGCATACTGTTCTCACTTTATCCCTTGAGCTTGTCGTTTTCCTCATCTTCCTCGCCAGCCCCGTACTTCGGTAACCCTAGCGATGGCCACCAATGACATGATCCCGGAGGTAAGTCTTTGACATTCTTTCCTTTTTGTTGTTCTTTGGTTTTTTCTTGGTTCTTCTGCCATCTTTACTTTTTTTGTTACTGTTTCTTCTTACTTTCTTCTCTCTAGAACTTGAAGAACCAAGTTTTGATTCCTCTAGCCAACCATCCAACTTGCTATTTCTTGGGCCCTATAGGTAATCCTAACCCCACTAATTTCATTAATGCCAAGACCAACCGAATCCCCTTCAAATATTCTCCCATGCTTTCCTTCGGTTGGGACTCTAGCTTTGGGTCTTTTCCTTCCTCTCTCTCTAGCTAGCGCGACTGGTACCTTAGGGTATCGGCCGTCCACCATGTTTTTTGGGACGAGGTTGACATCAGACACTGCATCAGCCTCTCCCTTGCTGAGCCATACCAGAATAATTCTTTCGTATTTGGCCATGAGTCGATGAGTCCAACCTTGATCGATGTATTCTTCTTGATTTGTCTCGATATCGACTCATTAGACAACCCCCTTTCCTTTCGTTCTAAACTGACTCATCGCCTCGGTACCAAATCAACGGACAGCTGGGGCAAATATATTTCCAGGCATAATAAGAAAACTGGCACCGTAGATGCTCATGAGCATGTAGCCTTTCTCAATCTTTGGCTAGAGTGGTTTGTTTTCTGTGTATCCGCCTTGATCTTGACCTTCCAATGTCAATTCTTGGCCGAATAGCTTGCTGCTCAAGTAAAAGTTCCTCTTGGCCGATACCTCCTTGGAGCTACCTACCATCTTCTCCATCTCGTATCGGCCAAGCTATCATCAAGTGATCCTGTCGGCCACCCTAATGGCCCTTGGTGGTTTCTTCAGATTTGGCTCAATGTTTATACTACTGATGTTGTCGGCGATCCTCCTCTCGATTTAGTGTGGTTTCCCTGGGTGAAGCGGCTGCATGTTGTTCTGCCTTTTTTATGTCTTTTGAACCCTTAGATGTCTACTTTAAGGGTTTTTACCTTGGGTTCTTCGATCGGGTCGTGTGGTATCCCTATGAGCATTATTCGGAGTATGAATGCCCCCATTGGCTAACCTTAACCGATGTGTTTGGGATGAGGAATCCACCTATATCTTCAAAGCCAATATCCTTCATTGCCTCTTTCTTGTTAATTTCACCGTCGACCATCTTCTAAAAGCCTCTTATGAGTTCTATCATCCATTAGTCTTTGCAAGGCAGTTAGGGTTCGATTATTTTTCACCCCACCTTTTCTTCATCGATCAAATCCAAGTTCGTTTAGAAGTCAAGGATGGCGTGAAGTGGGATCACCTCTTTCATATGACCGATGAGATTCTTATCAGTGACTTTCCCTCCTGTACGGCCTGCTAAGTGTCTTCCACCAACTTCCGCCGATGGTGGGGTGAATTAAAGTAGCATTGTTAACCGCTCCTTACTGGTGTATCGGGAGTGGATTCACCCGAGTGATTCTGATGCGATATTCGAGGTGAACACTTTGGCTCGCTCTTTTACTTACTTCAATTGTCTCCCTTTTATCTACTCACCTTTGCCTTTGCAGGAGGATGACCTCAATGCTCCCTCTGTGAGCTTCAATGTTTGGTCGATACGCTACGGACCTGTATTGGCCACTACCAATTTAGGTATCGGTGCCCCTACTCCCATGGCTTGGGTGAGTGGGAAATGGTCTAAAGTCCTAGCGTGCAAGCACTAGGCATCGACCTCGGTCGTACGCCGATCCACCAAAGCCCAAACTAGTTAGACGAGTCCATCGGCTTCGACTCCACGACCATTGGTAAGCTTTTGACTTCATCTTATAATGCCAAATTCTTGATTGTACCTATATCTTTTGTTAGTTTTGTAGTCGACATTGATTTCCTCTTTGGTTGCACAGGCTCCAAATATCAGTGCTTCCATGCCAACAGCCAAAGTCCCTTTGTCTTTCTAGGTTTGTACTCGTCCTTTATGTCACAGACATTTCTCCTTTCATATTCCAGATGCCGGATGTCTCATTTGTTCCTAGCCACCATCTTCTCCTATTGATGTTGACTCCCTTTATGCGTCATTTGACAACATGGCCATTGATCCCACCAATCCTTAGCTGGCCCAGGTCGCCGAGGTTGTTTCCATGGGGGTCACCGCTCAGGTGGGTACATAGGAGGTCTCTGCCACCAGTCCTAACATCCCTGCTACCGCCGATGCCATTGTCGCGCTAGTTGTTGTCGCCGCCGGAGGTCCACTGCTGGTGCCGATGCGATCAGGGTTGATGCACTAGGAGGCACCACCATTGGCTCTGGGGAATCGGCTACTAACGTTGATGTCTCTCACTAGGTATCTTCACTTGTTCATTCTCTTGTCTTATGTTATTTTTTATGTAACCGACATCGGCCTTGAATGTAATCGACACTCGAGGAGGGCAATCTCGGTGAGGAGAGCTCACATACCCTCTTGGTTGCCACTATAGAGAGTGATGATGCAACCTCCTCTGCTAACAGTGCCCCACAATCGGCCACCCTGGCCAGGCCAGGTGATGTAAGTGCTTCCGCATTATGATGTGATTTTCCTTTTATCAATTTTACCTTTTATTTCTTCTAGTCCTTTGTCCGGAAGTTCCCTTTTGACATTGGCCAATACCTTGATATTGATAAAGTCACTAGTGCCGCACTATCGACCATTTCTCAATTGGCTCCAAAAGTGAGGGAGGCCTTATCGGGCTTGTTGCATCAGCTAGGGGATCTGGTAGAAGTTCGAGTCAATGATTCGGGTCGGATGAGGGCTCGTTTCAATGATGTCTTGGGCTCTCTCACTCTAGAGTTGGTCTATGCTCTCATGACTGCCACATTCATGGAGTATCATCGGCTAGCGGTGCAGCAGGCCATTAAGCAAATGGCCGATTGAGCTAGTCGTGCATCGCAGCTGGAGGCGGTGAAGACCCACGATGTGGCGATAATGACCGAGAGAACTCTCCTTAATCGCATTTAGGATAAGTCGTTGGCCACATCGCTAGAACTCGACCAGCTACAGGTGGAAGAAGCCGACTTGGCATAGAGGCTAGATGGGGTTTGGGTGAAGATTGCCGAAAAGGAAGGTGTTCTGGCCTCCTTCCCGACTCGGATTGAGACCCAAGAACACTGGATCACTGGTGTTGTCCGACATGCGCAGCACTGACGTCGTGCCATTCGAGATGTCCCCGGCTCAGACATTGAGGACTGAGCTATCCTTCGTAGCATCGATGCAATCCGGTTGTGGGCAATCGAGGCCATTCACCGTGCTCTTATTTTAAATTTTCTTTGTATTAGCTCTTTGACCTGTAAAAACTCAAAACATTTTGTAATATATTATCGTCGATTCCCTTGATTGGGTCTTGAGTCTTTTGCATCTAAGGGCGACACTTTAGCATCGGTTGTCTAAAGGTGATACCATCGGTATCAGCTGTTTGATGTTTGCGTGTAGATCTTTAGGAATTTATCCAAACGCTCGAAAAATATTTCTTTAAGTACTTTCCATTCAAAGCTTTCTCGAACACTTATCCATCTAATCCTTCGAGCAGATAGGTGTTGTCAGGCAGCATTGGATGTATTCGAAATGGTCCTTCCTAATTAGGTGACCAATTACCGAACTGATTGTCCTTAGACCGATCGGTAGGATAAGTTTCCACATGAATTCTCCTTGTTCAAATGACTTGGACACCACTTTCTTGTTGTAAAACCTAGCAACCCTTGCTTTGTTCTCTTCAATCTTCTCGAGGGCTGTTAATCAGACCTGCGGTAGATCATCTAAGCCATCCGTCATTAAATTATAATAATCATCAGCCGTGAGTTCGTCTTGTAGTGTAATACTTCTTGAGATGATGTTACTTTCCCACGGTAGTACTGCTTCATGGCTATAGACTAACTGATATGGTGGTACTAGAGTAGATCTGTGTCACACCATCCGATAAGCCTAGAGTGCTTCTAACATAGACCGATGCCAATGCTTCGGTTGCTCATTGATCTTATGCTTTATTAACTTGATCAAGCTCTTGATGGACACCTCGGCCTGACCATTGGCTTGTGCATAATATGGTGACGAATTTAAGAGCTTGATTCCCATACCCGCTGTGAATTGTTAGAACTCCTCTGATACAAAAATTGTCCCTTGATATGTGGTGATGGACCATGGAATCCCGAACCAGTATATTAAATGTTCTTTGATGAACTCAATGGCATCGATAGAAGTAACCCTTTTGAGTGGAATGGCTTCTACCAATTTTGTGAAATAATCAGTAGTTGTCAATATGAACTTATGTCCTTTACTTGATGTTGGGTAGATTTGGCTGATCATATCGATGCCCCACCCCCTAAAGGGCCAGGGTTTAATTATCGGGTTCATTGTCAACGCGGGTGCCCTTTGAATATCTCCTAACCTCTGACAGTCCTGGCACCCCTTATAATATTTTATGCAGTCCTCTACCATAGTCGGCCAAAAGTAACCTACTCTTTGAAGCAACCATTTCATTTGATTGGCCTACTGGTGTGTCCCGCATATGCCATCATGTA
Organism: Zizania palustris; assembly: GCA_019279435.1. NCBI lineage: Eukaryota > Viridiplantae > Streptophyta > Magnoliopsida > Poales > Poaceae > Zizania > Zizania palustris. The sequence goes on from JAAALK010000285.1 coordinate 90,863,158, forward strand.
CTTCACGCATCACTACCTTAGATTCTGTAACACCCCAAGAAATAAAAACAAATAAAAGAAAAGAAAAATTATTATTAAAATCATTTCTGAATTTTATAATTAAAGGAAATCTTAAAAGAGCCTTATTAAAGCCAAACAGGAAGAAATATTCAAAATTTGGACCTAAAAATTTTATAAGATGAACTAGAGACCAAAATATAATTTTAGAAATTTTTCCAAATTTTTATCAACAGTGATTGAACCGTTAATCAAATATATGAATAACTGGATTTATTTTAAATCAGAAAAGGATTAAAATGCTTAACGGGCCTCAACCTCCAAAGTAACCGAGCCCAGCCCAGTCCAAACCGCCAGCCACTGACATGTGGGACCCGCCTGTCGGCGCGTTCCCCCTCTCTCTCCCGCCCGCGCTCGCCCCGGCCCCACATGGCAGCCACAGGCGCTCGCCTCCGCCCTCTGACCAACATGGCCCATCTGTCGGCTCCTTTCCTATTTGGTTCACCCACTGACAGGTGGGGGCCACTTGTCAGATCCGTCGTCTCCGATGGCAGGGGATCCCCCTTTCCTTTCCCGGCGATCCCTTTCCTTCCCTCGCCACCGGCCGCCCCGATCCGATCGGATCCGCCTCGGACACCCTTCCTTGGACCACGGCGACCCCCTTCCATCTTTATGCCACGCGTTTTAGCGAAAATGGAAGCTAGCCCGCATGGATGGAACCCTCGCCGGCGCAAAAGAGGAACCCTTCGGGTTTCCTCCATTTCCCTTGCCAAAACCACCGCCGGCGACCCCTATTTAAACCCCCTCCGGCCTCCGCACTCAGCCCACGCCAGCAGAGCCCTCCCCGAGCGAAAGCCGAGCGTCGTCGCCCTCTTTTCGGTCTTAGGTCCTGCTCCACCTCCGGTCGCTCATCGCCGTCGATCCCGGCCCCCTTCGCCCTAGCCACCGCCACCGTCGGGACCGTCGTCGCCAGCCCGTCCTCGGCCACGCCTCCAACGGCCGTGAGGACCGTCGGACCGCCGTCGCCGTCAAGCTCCCGAAGACCCCTCACCGTCTACCCTCGCCGCCGGTCCCCTCCAGACCTCCATCTTCGCCGTCGAAGGTACGGTCATGACCGCCATCCCCTCCTCGTTCCATTTTTGCCGTTAGCCAGGTCCCTAGGCGCTCGCCGCCACCGTCGCCGTCGCACCCGAGGCCGCCGTCGCCGAAGACGAAGGGGGTACGCGCCCCCTTACGTCGTGCCGTGCCGGATCGCGCCGCGACCGCACGATCGTGATCGGAGGGCTATGATTAAATCCCTTCGGGATTTAATCAGGGCCCTCAGATCTGGTCAAAGGGGTATCGAGGCCTCTCGGCCATCGATCACCACTTAAAACCTCTGAGCGATCTGGTGTGTCCACGCGTACCGGTTCAGTGCGATTTAATCTGAGTCGTCCATTTTCACTTAAAGGATCCCACCTCGCGCCTGGCCGCCGGATCTGGATCCAATGGATCTGGTTGATCCTGTCCACGCGCACAGTGCCGCGGTCCACCGTGGGCCTGGCTCAACGTGGACCAGAGCCCATTTTCCAGTGTAAATAAAATTCCAGAAATTGATTTAAACTTTGAAAATTCATAACTTGCTCATTTTAACTCCAAATTTCACCATTCAAATTTTGTTAAAACCAGTATAATATTCTCTACACATTAATGCCATAAAAACAGTATGTTACTGTTACCCAAAATATTTTTAACAAATAAAAGAATAAAAACCCCTTAGGGGTAAATCATTAATTCAGGAAAATAAATTAGAAAAGCCTTGAGAAAAATAAGTTTACTGTTTATTCACCAAACATCAGAATATTGAAACTTTATTCCACAAAATAAAACCCATAGATATGTATGTTTATTATTTGGTGGATTTTTATCTGTTTATTGAATGTGTTGTTTATTTTTCCATATCGTGAAGACTACGAGTTCGTCGAGGAGCCGGAGTTCTACCCCGAGGTTCCTCCATCCCCATTTGCTGATCAAGGCAAGTCATCGACCACCTCTGTGGCAACAGTTGATCATCATTTGAGCCCATGTTTTAATAAATTATCGCTTTAACTCATAGGTTAATATTGCATTAGTCCAATATCCAAGCCTTACACTTATATTTATTAGATCCCCGTCCTTGTGTGCAAACCCAAGCCATGCTTATTGAGCCTTAACTCCTTGTCACTCTACGATAAAATTATTAGCTAGTGCCCAATGTACCGGCACAACTGCTATAGGATAAAAAGAATGAGTCGTAGGTAGCTGGATTCTGTATATGAATTTCCCTGTTATTCTCGTCTCTGGACTCTGTTAGAGTTGGCTAAGTTATAAGTATGGTGGGTTCCGGGTGCAAGCTCGGGCATTGGTTTGTCGCACCCGGGGCACTATAAGGACCGGTCTGCGGGATCTGTTGCAAAGCACTTCCGTACCAACCACAAGTCTAATGGGTAAGTCCTAACTGGAAGTATGGAATGCTCCGACTCGATGCACCATAGTGGAGGGGGCAAGGGGCAACCTGCGGGTGACTTGTACCGACGAGGCTCAAGGGGGGGGGGGGTATGGTGGGGCTCCGACGCGTCGGGACACCATATGAAACCTATAAGAGGGTGCTGTTGAGTCGGGGAGGACTATATGGAAGGTTTTGGCATGAGTTCCCGTGAAATGGGTCATCTCGTTACACTTTGGTGTAAGTGATGAGTGCGTGCCTTGTGGGTACAGTGGTACATCTCTGATCAGAGTAACTTAATCTTTTCGAAAAGCCGAGCCCACGGTCAAGGGCGGGTTGTGTGACTAATCGCAGTTAGTTTACTATTGTTTGAATGGTTGAGTTATTCATGGCATGTAAGGACTGTTGAGCGAGGTGGGGCTGACTGTACCCCTCGAGTTAGAAGATGATGATTCATACACATATTTACGTTTCAGTACTAATAAATTGTGCACATTAAATTGCTTTACAAATTAATCGCTTTCCGCAAAACTAGCCACTGTCTCCCTTGTTATTACCTTGCATTATATTTGCATTCGGTGGCGTGCTGAGTACTCCTGTACTCACCCCGTTGACTTACACCATCAGATCCCGTCTACTACGAGGAGGATGCAGGTCTGGAGTAGCGACCCAGTCAAGGCGAGATTGGAAGGAGGCGTTCATCTAGGACTCTTGATTTTATTAGTTTCTCTTCACCTTTATTCACTTTTGTATTAATGCGGTCTATGAACCGTGAATGATTGCCCGTATTGTACGAGGTCGCATGATGAATGTCTTATTTTATTGATTTTCTATGGAATTTCAATAAAGTCCTGATTTATTAAATCGTGGCGTGACAGATTCTTTGATGCTTATGAATTTAAGGAGAACTCCATCGGTCGTCTGATGGTACAAGTCTTCTCTGAGCAGAACGTATCTCGTAGCTTGATATCTGAGTTTTCTTGGTGCCGATGTTGAAAGATTTTTCAAATAATGAATGATATCGTACCTCCAGTCATCGACCTCTATCTCCGCGATCTCTACCTCGATTGACTTGGCCATCGGCTTATATCCTAACGCCGTCTGGGCCAAATCAGTTGCTTCTAAGTTCTGCTCCCTCGGGATATGAGTCAGAGTTACGCTTCAAAAGCTTGACATTATGGCTTGACACCGGTCATGATATTCTTTCAGCATGCCGTCTTTGCATTCGTACTTGTCTGACAGTTGCCTCATCACTAGCAGAGAGTCTCCCAAAATTTCTATTGTATTGGTGCCCACTTCTTCCAATAGTTGTAACCCTTTCAATACTGATTCGTATTCGGCCTAATTATTGGTGGAGAAAGGTCTGATGGTATATGCAAATTCAAATGATGCCCCCTGATGGGAAACAATCACCAGGCCTATACCACAGCTATGCCGACACACTGATCCATCAAAGAATAAGGTCTATGGTGTCGGCTCAACATGAGTTACCGCCTCATCTCTATGCTAGACAATAAAATCGGCTATCGCTTGTCCCTTTACTGCCTTAGCCGATACATATCTAAGGTCAAATTCAATGAGAGCGAGGACCTATTTTCCGATATGCCCTTTCAACACTAGGGCCGATAGAATATACTTAATGACATTGGCCTTACATATCACAGTGCATTCTGATGATAGTAGGTATTGCCTCAGTTTGGTGCACGAGAAGTATAGGCATAGACAGAGCTTTTCCATCACGGGGTATCGAGTCTCGGCGTCCAGTAGTATTCTACTTAGATAGAAAATTACCCTTTCTTTTTTATCAATCTCCTACACTAGGACCAGCCTGATGGCTTTATCATCGATTGACAATATTACCTAAATAAAATCCTTTTCTATGGCGGCATTAGCACTGGCGGTGAGGCTAAGTATTACTTAATCTCATCAAATGCCTTTTGCTGCTTTTCTCCCCATATGAATTCCTAGCCAGGCTTCAACTTCAATAGTGGAGTAAATGACTCTATTTTTCTTGAAAGATCGGTTATAAATCTCTTGAGAAAATTTATCTTCCCAAACAGTCACTGAAACTTGGTTTTATAGATAGGGGGTTGGGTTTTCTTAATTGCTTCAACACTGTGTTGGCTTATCTCAATCCCTCTTTCGTGCATAATAAATCCTAGAAACTTCCCTGTCGATACACCGAAAGCACACTTCTCGGGATTCATTTTTTGCCCGTATTTCCTAGATCTCTCTAGAACTTGACGTAGATCAGCCACCGGTCGGTCAAGTCATGGAAAATGTAGTTCATGGCCCTCTGGTAAGTCGCTCCAGCATTCTTCTAGCCGAAGGTCATCACCACCCACTCATAAAGTTCGATAGCGCCTGGACACCAGAAGGCCATCTTGTAGATGTCTTTGTCAGCCATGGAAATCTAATTATAACTTACATTCCCGTCCATGAAACTGATAATCTTGTGGCCCAATGCGGCGTCCACCAACAAATCTGCGATCGGCATTGGGTATTCGTCCTTCGGGATTGCCTTGTTCAGATATCTGAAGTCAGCACATATTCTAAGCTTCCCACTTTTCTTCAATACTAGTACAATGTTCGATACCCACTTCGCGTATCGTCACGGCCTTATGAATCCTGCATCATATAGCCTTGTTACATTGGCCTTGATATCTAGGTATATTTCCGCCTTGAACCGCTGAGGTGACTGCTTGAATGGCCGATACCCATGTCTTATTGGGAGCCAATGTTCTATAATTGATCGGATTAGACATGGCATTTCATGATATTCCCATGCGAAGAAATCCCGATACTCCCGTAATAATGCAATTAATTCATTCTTTATTTCATTGGGAAGTTGAGCACTTACAAAGGTTTGCCTTGGTTTGTCACCGAGTCCAATGTCTACTTCCTATAGCTTATTGGTTGCGGCGAAGCCTTGACCAAGTGTTCCTTCCGCTTCTTTCGTGTCACCTTCAAAGGGTAAGCTTGGGTTGTTCATTGCTAATTGGTTTGATTCTATCATTTGATACATCAAGAAAATCACTGTCCCAAGCTCTACCGGATAGGCAGATGACTTCTTCCATCTCCCATACCACTGCATGAGGCTTTGATGCATTGTCGACAGGACATAATAATTCACATGATTCCAATCGTGCCCTAGCAACAAACTATAGGATCATTTTCCCTAATGTGGTCGGCACGGTCTTGCTCCCAACCATCAACTCTGCATTTAGCATCCCCATTGTTTATGATAGCCGAAATCCCTTAGTACCATATTGGTTTTGATGAGGTCCTCCGGCCCTTTCCCCAGCTTCAGAAAGGTGGCATATGGCATCAAGTTGACGGTTGTGCTCCGTCTATCATCGTCTTGGACATCGGATTCCCGTTGACCAGACCCTAATGTAAAGAGGTCTCAGGTGCTGATGTTCGTGATCTTCTAGCTTGTCGAGTACTACCGACTATGGGGTAAATACCAGTTGGGCCATTGAATAAGCTTGCCTAGCATCATTTTCAAGAGTAGCCTAATACCGCGTAGGGAGTAAGAAAACCATGTTTATCCTCGCATCTTTCTTATCATCATGATTGACCTTGTCTTTCACTCGCTATTCACTCTTAATTCTTCGGGGCCGATCATTCTCATTCTTGTGACTCTACACCTTCAGTTCTTTCTATCGTAGTCGTTGTACTCTCTAATTCTGATTATTTGTGAAGATCCTGCTAGGGCACCACTGTAGCTTTCTTGATGTGACACTGTCGTCGGTTGATTGATCGTTTTCCTTGACTTTGATGGGACCAAGTCTTTCGAGTATCGATGCTCTAGGCGGTGATAACCTCCGATGGACGGAAACCTCTCCTAACTATGTTATCTTGTCCTATTAGTGCACGGATCATGGCCGCCCTACCACCTATCTTCACTACAACATTTAGGGTAGTCATCAATCGACGACAAACGCAACCCTTCATTCTAGCAGAATCTGAAGAACCCACAATTCCAATGGTGGTTGAATCGTGAGTAATCCTAATCATCCTCATTGTCCATCGTTTCACTCAACTTTCTTTCATATTTTCCAATCAGTCTCGAGGAAGTGATACTACAGCTAGCTCGCCCGCTCTTCTTCGTGTGCTGATCGTCAGCGTGGTGTGCGTGCACCATGTTTACCAGGAAAGGGTGGTCGTCGATATTCATCGGCTTCTTCCCATCATCGAACTTTATTCGGCCTTGCTCCACGGCCGATTGGATTTGTTTTCCAAATACCTTGCATTTTTTAGTGTGGTGCGATGGGGAGTTATGCCACTTATAATACTTCTTCTTCAATTCATCGACGGATGGTATCACATTGTTAAGTGGCAATTGGATCTGCTTTTCTTTAAGTAATAGTTCGAATATCCTATTTGCCTTACTAATGTCGAAATCATAATTTTCTTCTTTATCAGCTGCCTTTACCCAAGGACATGTGATCTACTTCGTTTTTTGGATCCATTTGGCCATGTTGACCTCCACATCAGACCCACTATCCTCATCGGAGTCCGAATGGAATGCCTGAGTATACGCCACCTTATTCTGATATATATGTCCCTTTTTGTCTCCTGGAATCGACTCTCATGGGTTGATACCCGTTGCACCAGGTGTGAGAGGATCTCGAACTCTTGCGATGAAAACCTTTTATTTATTAGATTCAGGAGCCCCTAGAAAGCTAACTCAGCCAATTGCGCATTGCTGAGGTTCAGGCTATAGCACCTACTTCTCACGTCACATAATATTTGTGCATAATCTTGCACTGATTGGTCCATCTTCTATTTTACTGCCGTCAAGTCGGTAATCTTCATCTCATATATGCCGGCGAAAAAATACTTATGAAACTTCTTCTCCAGATCTATCCATCCTTTGATAGACTTCATCGGAAGTGATGAGAACCATGTGAAAACGGATCCTGATAGTGATAGTGGGAAGAACCTGACCTTGAGTGCTTCCTCGACCGATGCCTCGCCACATTGGGCAATAAAATGGCTAACGAGCTCGATCGTGGAGACCGAGTCCTCCCTCGAAAACTTGGTGAAGTCAGGGATCTTGTATTGGTTCAGTAGCGGCACCTGAACGAACCACTTCGGGTACGGTCACCAATACATGTACGTCTAATCTTTAGGATTGAGCCCAAACTGGTCCCGAATAACTTCAGTGATTTGGTTCACCAATCGTGTTCCTGCTAGTTCGGCGCGGGGTATCGATCAGTCATTGGAGGCTGCTGATACTCATCCAGCCGAACATCATTATATGTTTGTTCTTCATTGGAATAGGGCAGCACTCCGTAGTATGCGGTCGGATGGTATCCCTAAGGGATGCCATCGGCTGCACCCCTTTGTGGCATAAGGTTAGGCAGCATGATCCTAGCAATTCCATACGTAGGTTGGGGTACCTCTTTCCTGATCGACCCTTGTGGTGCGGCCAAAGGTTGGCAGGGTGGCATACCTCTTCCGAAGAGATACGTATTCTAGGATGGGTCTTGTCTGCCAAGACCTTGGAGCGTAGGGGTAGGTAATGGGACAGTCATGTCAACCTCCCGGCCGAACGAAGTGTTCGGTGGACCATACCTTATCGTCCCTTATGGTGGTGGCATCGGCAAAGTATGTTGAGGGTTTTGCAGTAGACGAGGGTGATTAGTCAAGAAATACACTGGGCCTTGTTTCAACTCTTGAGCAATCATCCCATCAACAGTCTTCTTGATCAACTTGTGCAAGGTATTAACCAATACCTCAGACTGATTGATGAGAGCGTGATGGAGAACATTGTCAACGGTTTCCTGAAAAGTGACACGCAGACTCTCGACCTGCTAAGCGATTTCCCTAGCCACGGCTGGTTTCGGCAATTGGATCCTTTGGACAGGACCAGATCGAGTCATGCCAAAGGCATCGAGGCACAATTTCTTGTAGTTTTCTACGTGGTCTTGTACCTCCGCCCTTTGTTCATAGGTCAATGCCTCTATGGTGATCGGGATGATGTTACTACCGTCAACTTCGCCCGTCATGGATGAATGGTCTGAAGAAGGTCCCACTAGGTATGCCAAAAAGTGTGTTGGTATATTTTTTTGGTCACACGCGTAGCCTGAGAGATCTGCTTAACTCTAGTGCAGGTCCTATAATCTTAGAAAAAAGGTTTTGAGCGTGCCAATCAGTTTGACCCTACAACTGATAAGGAACCAGAGAGAATAACGTTAGTAGCAATGCCGATCAGCTACTGCACCGATGACTATGGTGAAAATAAAATAAACATGAGTAAACGCGTCGATCGGCCACAGGGCCGATGACCATGGCCATGCTATCGGGCTGAAAATGCCATTAGCCGGTAGGGTGAAGTCCTTGCGCGTAAAGGCTGATGAGCACTTCCCAAACATGTATCATGTGACAGAATTGAAGATAACCTATCGTCTTGTACTGCGATAGAAACTAAACTCAGCATACCAAACAACGTATCCATATAATCAAATCATCGTAACTACAAGATCAGACCTAACCAAGACAGTTGCTAGTCACGAGAAATCAATAACACTTCACTGCATCGGGCATACTTTATTTAGATGAATGGTATACAATATGAACCAGATACAATGGAACAAGATGTCAGACTTAACCGATGAAGCCTCACACTATGACACCTAATTCACATCAATCTAAGAGATCAAAGTGATGCAGCCGTAGACTTAGTAAATATACCAAGATAAACTAGCTATCACACTAACCAGACGAATGCCTTAAGAGATCAATGTGATGTAGCCTTGAAGAACACAGACCTAGTCGATATGACCATCGGGTGGCAGGACTCACCTCTTCGCCGGAGATTAGAATGATGCAGCCCAGTTCTGAGTGCAAAGTCCCACCGAGATTAACCTTGGGAACCCAAGGGTGGCGATGCGTCAAAAGAGTAGTTTGTTTGTGGTTGATTGTGTGTGTTCTAAACCTAACTAATTATATACATATTTATAGTTCGGAGACTTGTCGTCCAAGTAATCTATGTTGTAACCGATTCTAGATCATCTTTATCTTCTCTCACCTTTATCAGCTCCTTCATATCTGGCCATGTTGTAATGGTATGGATGGGCTTCTTTGACCACCTTTGACCGAACTCCTTTGACTTCTTTTGATCATGTGTCATCCTTAGTAGGCATGGGCTTTACCAAATCTCGGCGTCAATAATATCTCAAGGAACACTATGGCATGAATACGGGGCATTCACCCCTAGTATTTGAACATGGATTTGCATAAGAGTTTACCGGTTTGCCCCTACGAAGTCTTGCAAACAAAGTCATCTATGACGGTTGTAAGTAGAGGGTAAAATTGTCTTTTCATGTTGTGTTTTGCTTATAAATACTAGGCATCTCTATTGTAATGAGACAGAGGATACAGAATACAAAAATCACTATGAACTTGATGTAAGGCTATTATCCCTTTCGAAGGCATGAACCAGTATAAAATACTCTCTTCATACGAATTCTTCGAGGTTCAAATCTCTTTTGTAATTAGAAGTCCTTCGAGACTAATCAAACTTGTTTGGGGCAAACACAATTGAGCCAACACTGATATAGCGATGACATGAGTCTCATATTATGAGAATCGTGAAGTAGATACAAATGACAGGAAATTAGTCAACCTCATTTTAAAAATAGCAAAAAGAAAAAGAAAAAAGTTGTATGGTAAAGAAGATAGGGAAAGTTGCACTACCACAAAACAGTATTTAGTGACAGGAAAAATTCGCGCATCAGTAATACACTTTTAGTGACGGGTTGTTTCACATGTGTCAGTAACGCTACCTTATTAGTGACGGGTTGGGGTTTGACCCATCACTAAAGAAGGGCACCCCCATTAGTGACAAGTCATGGTATGACCCATCACTAAAGGAGGGCCCTATAGTGACGGGTTATATTTTCACCCGTCACTAAAGAAGTTTATCACCCATTGCTGATGACTCCCACTAATAAATAGGCAGGGCACCGAACTGAATCGTCATGCTTTCGTTTCACGCAACCCTAACCCATACTCTTGGAGCCGCCACCGTCACCTTTGGCGTGCTCCTCACCGCTCCATCACCCGTGCCCTCCGTTTATAAAATTTCTCATAAGTTTGTTCATTCTTACTATTAAATTTCAGTTTATAAAATCATTTATCCGAAATTTGTGAATTAGGGTATGGTAAGGATTCCAAACGATCTACAAGTACCAATCTATGTTTCTGATAGTTGCTCAATAAAAATCAATCATCTAGTTCATGGCGGGCGTCACCAGGTTTAGTTATAGTTTTTGTACATTGCATGTCTTGTTTATTGTGTTAACAAAATGAAGCACATCTGTTACTGTTGTAGTATTTATCAAAAAGATTTTGTGAGGTCAATAACATTCATGCTAGCGACACCCTCAAAATAATGAAAAGAGATGGGTGTACCACTAAGGTTGAGGTTGTGAGGTGTGGGGGCGGCGGTACGATATGCCTCCACAAAGGGTGGGCTGAATTTAGCCGAAGAAGTGGCCTAACACAAGGGGACTATTTGGTAATAACAATGGGACATACCCCATTGACTGTTATGACAAAATTTTACACTAACTTTGGTGATGAGAAGACCCCAACGACCATCAAAGTGGAGAACGACGATAGTGGTATACATAGAGAAGAGACATTACTACACATGCACATCTTTTATTTATGTTCTTATCATGGTTTCTTATAATGTCAGGGAGGGTCCTAGCAAAGTTGCAGACAGTAAGGGGTAAGGGATAGCCAGGGAGGTCGGCACTGACCTAATGGACCAATTGAAGCATATCTGTTATTTTGGTAATCCAACGGATCTAACTCTCGCAAGGAAGACTCTCCTACAAGACATCTCGGTAGGTTTATTCTCTGAGAGTTAGTTAAATGTCTGCACAATAAATAACATGATCATCAACAAGAAGTCACCGGTAAATTATTTGCACATGTAGTTGGTCTATACAAATAGCCTTCTCTAATAGCTTTGTTTAATTTTTTTATAGTACTTTTCAAGGTGGTACTGTGAAAATTATATCACACCTCACCTGCACCACAAGACTACCGAGATTTAGGTGGCAACAGTAGGGTCTGACGCAGTCCCAATTGCGGTGCACAAAGCAACAGATAGACAGTGCTATCTAACAAAATTTTTACTAATGGCATTGAGGTTGTGATGTATGTACTGTAAACCTGGGGTATGATGCAATATTAGGTTATAAATCTTTTGTGATGAATTATCTGTATTCTGTGATAAATTATCTGTGATATGAATTGGCTGCTAGATCAATCCTAGCTTTAATTCAGGCTGTAGCCTAAAAATTGTTTGTGAAATGTTTTGGAATGTTAGATGCCAAATCCTGACTTTGATTCAGGTTGCAGCCTAAAAACTATTATTTTTTCAAAATGACTATAGCATTAGTGACGAGTAATAATAATAAACCGTCACTAAAGGGTTGTTTAGTGACGGGTAACAATGTTACTCGTCACTAAAGGTTGATCTATACCCGTGAGACTCCACTACAACATTAGTGATAGGTTTTAGCTATACTCATCACTAAAGGCCACTACATCATCAATGACGGATGGTAACTACCACCCGTCACTAATGACTTCTCCCACCTATAAATAGGCGAGTAACCAAAGTGAATCATCATGCTTTCATTTCCCCCAACCCTAACCCTAACTCCCACCACCGTCGTCACCTTCATCGTGCTCTTCGCCGCTCCTAGCTACATGTACCGTCGGCGCTCGTGGCTGCCCTACTCGCCGCCACCTTGGTTGCATCCTCCTCGTCCTCCTCCTAAGATCGTCATCTTCCTCCTCTTCCCCATCTGAATGCACCATTCGTCGTTGCTAACTTTGTTTTCATTTTATTGTTCCGGGGTAAACTGACCTACTGCTTTTAGCCAAATTTTCCGAGATAATTGATGGTCTTAGATAATTTCTTCGAGATAATGCACTCGAAGTTGGCATGACTATTCACGGTGGTGCTTCTTACCGGACGCTGCCATGGTGCTCCTGCTACTACCCACTGGGCTTCTGTTCAAGCTGTCCATGGTGATGGTGGTGGAAGCTTGGATAGTGATAGGATACTATCCAAGCTCTTGATATCACAATAGGTTAGCTATTAGCTATTCAAAAGCCATGAAACCATCTTGTGTCATGTAGCCATTTTCTTCGAGATAACGAGTATGTAGTTAATGTATGTGATACTGATTTGGTAATAAATCTTTGTGATGTGCTTTGGATGTTGCATATGTTGGCTTCCAAATCCTATCTATAATTCAGGATGCAGCCTATTTTTTTTTGAAAATGACCATATTATTAGTGACGGGTGATAATAATCACCCGTCAGTGACAAGCACATTAGTGACGGGTGTAAAGTACTCCCCGTCACTAATATGACCTATTTAGGATACAACCTAAAATAGTTATTTTTTTAAAAAAATAACCATAACATTAGTGACGGGTGTAAAGTACTCCCCGTCACTAAAAGGGGGCATGTTGGCCGCGGAGGGGAACTGGAGAGACCCTTTAGTTACGAGTATTTACTCGTCATTAATGATAGGGATTTACTGACGCGATATGGGTGACGGGGACATATCCGTCACTACTCTACGTTATGACCCGTCACTAATGTATGTTTTTGTGGTAGTATTGGATCCATGTCATTATAATTTTACGACTTTGGTGAAATATCATTACAATTCCGATATTTAGATTCATGCCATTACAATTTTAGACAACTCTAAACAACATCATTACAAATTTAAATAATTCCGAAATATACCATTATATTTTCAAAGAGCTACAATTCTGGAATGACATAAATCTAAATATGCGAATTTTAATGACAATTTCTTTTCTAAAGTGACAAAATTATAAGAGTGACGCGGCGAGAGCATCCATTCAAACAAAAATAACTTGGGCAGGCGACGGGTGCACGGAGGGGGCCATGCACCCCACCCCTGCCGCCTCAACGCCGTCACCTGAAGCCACCCAACGTCGCCCCACCACCGCCGCCGCCGCCCGAAGCCCCCACCTCCGCAGCCCACCGCCACCGCCGCCGTCACGACGTCACCGCCCAACGCCACCCCGACATTACCCGCCGCCCGAAGGGCCGGCGCCGCCACGACGTCGCCACCCGCCGCCGCCTTGATGAAGCTGTCCGCCACCGCCGAAGCCACCCGACGGCGCCGCCCACTGCCGCGCCGCCACCGCCCCTCCTCTAGCCGTCCGATGTGTGGCTGTTTCCATGTGTCGTCCATCTGGATAGGAATGCACGGCCCGCTGTGTGCACTCATCGACCACCCAATTTATTTCCTTTGAACCTCCCCCTTCTTCCGGCTGATATCCAAGCTTTCCACGGCGTCTGCCGATTTGCCTGCCCAACCCTATCACCGTAGGCTGACAATACAGGTTCTGGATCTATGGACACTATGCCTTCCAGGCTTCCACGGGCCCGGCCACCTGATGGGCACCCCAAGACAGAGCTCGCCGCTCTCGCGATTTGCCGCAGCGGCGTCCTGTTCGAGCAGTAGGGCTCTTTCGGCCCCCGTCTTGGGAGGGAGGATGCTATGGTCGGCCCCCGTCATCGCCACCCCCGCCTCGTTGTTGGACTTCGACGCAGACTTTCTATCAAGAACACAGATTGGAGTTCTTATTTAAGCTATTGGAGAGAGATTTGATGGTCATAATTAATTAGAGTAATCGCTCTTTAGTTTATATCTGTTCTTAATTACTGTAGATGCCACCTTGTCGTTGTCATTTTGTTGGATGCACACTCAATATAAGTCGCCGTCGTCTCTTGGAGTTGGAGGAGGGTCATCTGATGAATGAAACCATATTTTCCTTCTCCATTTCATTTGTGTTCTATATGTTCTTACATTCTGCCATTTACTTGATGTTTATCTGTTGTTTATCATATTAAGTAGACAGTAGCCAAGATGTTTTTCCTTCTTTCAGTTCTTTGATCTGGATTCTTATTCTCAGGCTTGACATTTGTGGTTTCAGAGCCTCACGAATCCTTGGCAAGACTCAGATCTGTGGATGATTTTTGTGGTGGTCAAGGTTAGAAGAACAAATTTCTTCTGTAAAATTCCTGAGCCAACTGCGAATACTCAAGGTTGGAGTTGAGATTTGGTTGCGGTGATAGTTTGAGAGGATCCTTGGTCTCTCTATAAAATTCCAGATCTACAGCTCAGCAACTATGGGAAAAGGAAATAAAGCAGAAGAGGGTGCACCAGCATGGCTATGTGAGGTTGAAGATATTAAACAGAGGATGGATGAAATGCAACTTCAGATCAATGCTAATGCTAAGAAGTTATATGAGCAGATGCAAGAAAATGCAGCAAGAGTTTAGGAACAAATGGATGAATTTTGGGAACTTTGAAAAGGATACAAGAGAAGAGGAATTCAGTGGATACTCATGTTGGGCAGGAATGCGGAGGAACTGTTGGACCAGGAGAAAATTCCCCATTTACTCCAGGTATTGGTTACTCTGTTGCTCCTTGTACCAGGCAAGCTAACATGTTAAATATAGAATTTCCACCTAATGCACCTACAATGACCACTGAACTAATGGGTAATCAGAATAGTGTACCTGTTATGGTCACAAATGTTGATGCTAATCAGCTTGTTCCACCTCCAAGTGTCCATGGACCAATTCCTAGATTTATACCACAGGCTAACCACAACCAGCAACAATAAAACCATACAAGTCATTAACCAATTCCTATGCTCGATCAATTAGCAAAGGGCACAAATTTGATTTTCCAACTTTTGATGGTGATAATCCTAAGGATTGAATTAGGAAAGCTGAAAGATGTTTTGATTTAGCTAACACTCCACCTGAAGATAAAGTAAAAATTACTGAGATTTATATTACAGGAAGGGCTGATAAGTGGATCACTGGTTACGGAATTTAGACCCATTCACTTGCTTGGCCACAGTTCAGTAAAATGATATTGGACAGATTTGTTTCTGGAACAAAGTGTGATATTACTGATGCATTTCGAGGGCTAAATCAAATAGAGACAGTTGATTCTTATATTGATCAGTTTGAAAACATGATGACTTTAGTGAAGAGGAACAATCCTACTTTGACTGAAGGGTATTTCCTAGATTACTTCATCTCTGGATTAAAGAACCACATCAAGGTACCTCTGAAATCTATGGAGCTTAAAACGCTTGTGCAAGCCTATACACATGCAAGAAATTATGAGAACTTGTATCCTTCTAAAAGAGGTAGTGAAAATAGTCAGATTGGAGGTAAACATGGTGGAGCACCAATTGGATAAGGGGACAACACTCTTTTCAGAAGAAAGAAATAGGAGATAAAGCTACAAAGATAACAAATAGTAACACTGGTAAGTGGACTAGAAAATATTACAAATGTCCAGAACCATGGAGTTATTGTATCTATGCATGCAATATCAGGGACAAGCTCAGAAGTTAATACGTTCACATTGGTATTAAAAATGGGAGGAGTGAGCCATAGCTCTAGTGGAAAGTGGTAGCACTGTCACATTCATTGACTCATCAATAGCTAGCAAACTGAACCGAAAGTTTAATAATCACACTCTAGTAAAATTGACTGTTGCAAATGGAGAGACCATGTGGACTGAAGCAGTGTGTCAAGACTACCACTATATTATTCAAGGAGAGAAATTCAGAACTAGTTTCAGGTTGTTACCTCTCAAAGGTTATGACATAATATTATGAAGTGACTGGATGTATGAATTTAGTCCCATCAGTTTGAATCTAAGAATAAGAGGATTTTCTATAACAAAGGAAGGGAAGAAGATTATATTCCAGGATGAAATTCCTTTAGGAGAGAACTATTTAATAGAACCACAAAAATTGAACAAGTTGATGACACAAAAGATCATTGGAGTTGTGGTTTATATTAAACCTACTAGTTGTTATACTATAAAGATAGAAGAAATACCAGAGGCTATATCAGGTGTACTTGATAAATATGCAGAGCTTTTTGAAGAACCACAAGAGTTACCACCTAGCCGAGCTGAAGATCATTCAATACCCTGATACATGGAACAAAACTAATTAATTAAGGCCCTACATATTGCCACATTATCAGAAGAATGCAATGGAAGATATGGTGGAACAATTGTTGAAATCCAAGGTTATTAGACCGAGTGTCAGTCCATATTCATCACCGACAATATTGGTGAAGAAAAAGGATGGAAGTTGGAGAATGTGCATCGATTATAGACAGCTGAAGAATGCAATAGTAAAGAATAAATATCCTATTCCAATCAATGAAGATTTGTTAGATGAGTTGCATGGTGCAAGATATTTTTCCAAAATAGATCTAAGGTTAGGTTACCACCAGATCAGGATGAGGCCTGACGATATTCACAGAATATCCTTTAGTACACACTTAGGGCATTTTGAGTTCAGAGTTATGCCATTTGGATTGACAAATGCACCTACTACATTTCAAGCAATCATGAACAAGCTGCTTGCTGAGTATTTGACAAATTTTGTCTTAGTCTTTTTTGATGACATCTTGATATATAGCAAGTCATTAGAAGAACACATGAAACATGTGTAATTAGTGCTGGAAGTAATGAATCAAAACAAATTATATTCTAAAATAAGTAAGTGTGTATTCGGACAGAAACAAGTTGAACACTTGGGATACATAATCACCAAAGAAGGGGTGACAACTGATCCAGAAAAAATCAAAGCAGTACAAGAATGACCAGAACCTTCAAATATTACTCAATTAATGGGGTTTTTGGGTCTAGCAGGGCACTACAGAAGATTTATCAAGGGATTTTATTTCATCTTGTAGACCACTCTATGATGCCTTAAAGAAAAATGCCTTTCAATTGGGAGAAAAACAACAACAAACATTTCAATAGATCAAGGTAGCCCTAACCCAAACACCTATATCAGCCTTGCCAGATTACTCACAACCTTTTATACTTGAAACTGATGCTAGTGGCAATGGATTAGGAGCAGTGTTAATGTCAGTAAGACTATTGGATAGAAAACACCGACCGTGATCATTTATGATAAAGAAGCATTAGCAATTTTGGAAGCTCTGAAAAAGTGGAAGCATTATTTAGTGGAACTACAATTGTTATTAGGACAGATCAACAAAGTTTGAAATATATTGGAGAGCAAAGGCTAATTGAGGGAATTCAACACAAGTTATTGATCAAACTGTCGGGTTATAACTATAGAATTGAATATAGAAAGGGAAAGGATAACAAGGTTGTTGATGCATTATCAATGATGTATGGCATTAACTTCTGCAGTACCACTTTGGATTACCGAAGTACTAAAGAGTTATGAAGGGGATGATAATTGCTAAGAGCTTATGTCACGGGTCGGACCGTCAACGGAATTGGAAGGTACTCATCTCCTCAAATTATATTTAAAAGAAGTAGTGGGTCGAGGCTCTGTACCTCGTCGGTGCAGCGGAGCCGTAACGGCCGACGCACCAACGAGGCAGGAATTACAGAAAAGGTGAAAGCCTGAACTGAAAATACTCGACAACTCCCTCTAAGCATCGGTCTTGTTTATATAGGCACAAGACCGATCTAATCTAATACAAACTCTAACAAACTTCAATAACAGACTCCAATCAGAACTCTAACAAACTTCAATAACTAACTTAGACTCCTACTTGAACTCAGACTCCTACTTGGACCCAGACTCCTACTTGGACTCTCTAACCTCCTAGACTCTCTAATTAACTTCTTGCAGATTGGGCTGTCAACCACCCCCTGTGGGCTGGCGCCTGGTATACTGGATACCCCACCTGACATCTCTCCCTGCCTGGAGAAGCAGCTCGTCCTCGAGCTGAAATGTTGGATATAGTCGCTGGAACTCCTCCGCACCTATCCAACTTGCATCTGCTGTAGTCTACCCTTTCCATGTCACCAGCAACTGCAAATTTCCCGTGGCCATCCTGCTTTTAGTAACTCTAGCTGGCTTCAGACTATAGGTGGCCAGATGGGCGGCCCGGCACTAGCACGGTTAGGCACGACCCGAATAGGCACTACACCTTATTCGTGCCGTGCCGGTCCGCCGTGCCGAGTTTGTAGCCCAGGCATTATACTAAGTCTAATAAATAGTGTCGCGCTGGCACTATGGCACTATCGGTCCAATGGCTAGTGCCGGCACAGGCACTAAGATTACAAAAATCCAGACTAGCATAACAATTCATTACAGAATTCACAATCTGACTATCTGAGACAATTTCAAACTTCAAAATTCAAAATTTATAACAAAATTTTGAAAAAAATTACAATTTCCAGAACAATTCACATGAGAATTGAAGATCACAACAGAATTTAAAGTTTCACAGTACAATTAACAACTCAAAAAACTTGCAAAACAGAAATCAAACAAACAAAACTTTAAACAAGTTTGAGCTGGTGCAATGGCTGCCTCATTAAAAACCTATCTAGGTAAAACTCACACCTTGTGAGAAACCCTAGATAGGAAAAAAGAGTGCAGCCCAGCTCAATCAATTATTTCACAAACTTCAGTATCAATATCAAAGTTTACAACTAGTCCGAGGCTCCCAGCCAATAGCCCAAAGTTAACACAAACACACATTACAAGTTTACAACTCATCAGTCATCACCATCAGCATCAAGATAGAGATTATCAAATTTAAATTGAAGTTCCTTCAATGCCTTGTCATCCACCAATGTTTGAATCCTCTTTTCAGAGGCTTCCCAATCCTTGACACATGATAGAATCTCTACCATTTCAGGAGTCAAACGTCGGTGTCGCTCTTCTATGACCCTGCCACAAAGACTAAATGCAGATTCAGATGAAACAGTAGAAACAAGCACAGATAGAACATCTCTAGCTAAGATGGAAAGAACTGGAAAGGACAATTTATGATCCTGCCACCAGTTCAAACAGTTGAAATTATCATCATATGGTTGATTGACTAGGTCACTATCCAAATAGTGTGAAAGTTCAGTTCCTATACCAGTACTAGGAACAGGATTGCTTGCAGCATGCAAAAGTGATGTGGCAGAGGTTCTTGTGGACATAGTGGAAGGGGTGGAAGGGAAGAAAAGCATACCAGAACCAGAATCTGGATCATCATCCAAAATAAAATCCCAGGTAGTGAATTTCTTACCAGTACTGTCTTCCTGTGATGGCCTCTGCAATCTTATAGCACCAAACTTGTTATCATATGTGTTATAAAGTGTATGGAGATGTGCTCTGACCTCAGTTAAATATGCAGAATAATCAGTACCAGTAAGAGAAGATAACAACCTAAGCACACTATAGAGATGTTTCAATTTAGCTCTAGGATCTAATATGAATGCAATGGAATAAAGTAATGGTATGTCCCTCCAGTACTTTAGAAATTTGTCTTTCATAGGGATAACTACAGTTCTAAGCATTCTATCATTTTCATAAGTCTATAGGTGTTTAGCAAACTTAATAAGATGATGCAACATAAGGGTGGAGGTAGAGTAGTAAACACCAGACATAACAATAGTTGAATCATGGAATAGCTCAAGAAATGATAGAATTTTTTCAGCCACATACCAATGAGATTCTGTGAAAAGTAGAGGTTCACCTTCTTTTCTAGGATAGTTAGTCTCAATGAAGACACTAAAGGTGGTCCTGTAAGGGACCAGATGTTTAAGCATCAAATAGGTAGAGTTCCACCTCACCTCCATGTCCAAACCAAACTTTGTAGGACGTACACCAGTAGCAATACAATAACGCTTATATGCACCAATGCGTTGATTAGATGAGTTAAGAAATGAAATTGCAGTCCTAAATGATTCAAGGTAAGACTTCAGCCTCTTTAAGCCAGATTTAACAATCAGATTAGTAATGTGACAAGCACATCGTTGATGCAACAAAATATCACCAATATAACCAGACAAATGCGGTGTGAGCTTATGCATAGCAGTAGTATTAGAAGAAGCATTGTCTAAAGTAACAGCAAACACTTTGTTTTTTAAGGCATAATCTTTTATCACAACAAGCACAAGATCAACAATGTTCTCACCAGTGTGAGATACATCAATAAGCCTAAAGCCAATTATCCTTTTCTCTAATTGCCAAGCAGAGTTAACATAGTGGGCAACCACAGAAAGGTAATCCTCCTTAGCATTACCATACCATATATCAGATGTGAGCGAAACATATGTAACACTAGAGTTAAAAAACTCGATAAGCTTACCACGTGAATCAGTAAAGTACTTTTTAAGATCTCTAGTGGTGGTTTGCTTAGATACAGGAAAAAATCTAGGATTATGAGCAAGCTTAATGTATTCCTCAAATTCATCGTACTCACCAAAACTAAGTGGAAGATCAAGTCTAGCAATCAAGCGACAAAGTTGAGTACGAGCAACCTTAGCATTGTACTCCCAATGTCGAACAGTACCATCAGGATTAAAATGAATTAATGATTGAGACGACCGAGACTTACCAATTATAGCCTGACATTTAGACCTATGCCTCAAGAGATGGCCAGTGCCACCAGTAGATAGAGCAGAATAAACACGACTACAATGGTTGCACTTAGCTTCATACCTGACGTTTTTGCCACCAATTACCTTAAAGATCTTCTCAAAGTCATTCCAAACATCAGAGGTCGTGGAACGGGACCTCTTCTGGCTGCCCTGGGTGGAGTCCTCCTGGCATGCCACAGTGCCACCGTCCTCGGCATCAGCTCTGATGTCGGTAGGATCGGCACTGCTGCGGCCGCCTAAGAGCTCCTCCCTCTCCAAGCCCAAGTCTACCACATCATCCCCGGTTCCACTCAACAACGAAGTTCATCGTTGATGGAGGGCCCATCCACTTCGTCAGCCATCACCAGCCCTCTGGATCCTCAACGGATTCCTATAGAATGTATATACAATTGTTACTATTAGTACAATATTAACAGAACAATCAAAGCATGCAAGTATAACTATTAGTCTATTACCTTAAATCCGGAGCACCAGAGCTGCTAGTGAGGTCAACAAAGAAATGTTGGAGCCTTTAGGAGATGATGAGCAAACTTGGACAGAAGGGATAGATACTAAAAAAACAACACAGACCTAGAAAAGAACATCTACAGGATCACATTAAGTATATAAATGTACATGAACAACAAGTAACAAAGGTAAGAATATACACACATAACACATCAAGAAGTAACAGAAGTATATTAATGTACATGAACAACAAGAAGTAACAAAAGTATATTAATGTACATGAACAGCAAGAAATACCAGAAGTATATTAATGTACATGAACAGCAAGAAGTAACAGAAGTATATTAATGTACATGAACAACAAGAAGTAACAGAAGTATATTAATGTACATGAACAACAAGAGGAACAGAGGTAAGAACATACACACATATGAACATATCTAGAAAAAGAACATCTACAGGAGCCCATCAAGAAGTAACACAAGTATATAAATGTACATGAACAACAATAAGTAACATAAGTATATTAATGTACATGAACACATCAAGTAACAGATGAACAGATAGTCAGATACTACAAAAACATGAACACATCAAGTAACAGAATAAGCACATTAGTAAACACAAGAACATACACAGAAATGACAGATCTAGAACATACAGGAGCACTTGTGCTAGCTAGCTATGGTACACCACCATCCACATGAATAGTTCTAGAAAAAGAACATTCACACCAGATATGAACACATCAAGTAACAGAATAGGCACATTAATATACACAAGAACATACACAGAAATGACAGATTTAGAACATACAGGAGCACTCGTGCTAGCTAGCTATGGTACACCACCAACAGTTCTAGAAAAAGAACATGCACAATGCACACCAGATATGAACACATCAAGTAAAGTAACAGAATAGGCACATTAACATACACGAAATATACATAAATGACATATCTAAAACATATAGGAGCACTCGTGTTAGTACCTAGCTGCTGCCGCAATAGCCGAAGGAGAGGACGACCACCACGGCACGTCGGCACCACCGCATAGACCAGATCGAACAACAGTGCAAAAGATAGCGAGAGGGAGCATAGGAAGGGAGCGGGTCAGAGACTTAGAGCGGTACCGGAGAGGCGGACTGGCGGAGAGTCAAAGACGGAGAGGATGACGAGGTGGCGAGTGGCGACCGTCGATGCTCACTAGTCGCCAGCTGGAGACGAAGAGGATGATCGAGGAGGCGAGGAACTAGGAGGCAAGGAGCGCTGGAGGCCTGGAGCGGAGGAGTCGAGGAGACGAAGCGGCGAGGGAAGCGAGGGGGTGAGAACCGAGAAGCGGCGGAGGAAGCGAGGGGGATGGGGAAGGGGAGCCAGGGGAAATGAATTAGTGTTCACAACCCTGGGCTGGCCGCGCCTTTTATACTAGGGTTTAGACGAATCCGACGGCTGAGAAGCTTCTACAAGATCGAACGGTTAGGGTTAAAGAGGTTTCGGGCCGGACCCAACACTATCCAAATGTCGTGCTGTGCCGGGCCGGCACTATGGGCCGAGGTGCCAGCCCAAGCACTGCCCGACCCCTCGTGCCGGGCCGGCACTAGCACTAAGCCCATAGTGCCGGGTCGTGCTAGTGCCGGGCTTTTTCATGCCAGGCCTAGTGCCGCCCACCTGGCATGGCCCATCTAGCCACCTTTACTCCAGACAGACCCTCCCATGGTGAACAGGAGGTAAAACTCCAGGTGATCCTGGGTCTGCTCCATAGTATTTCTTGAGCAAACCCACATGAAAAACATCGTGAAGTCTAGCACCAACCGGCAGCTCCAACTTATATGCAACCTCCCCAATTCTTTCCAGAACTTTGAATGGACCAAAAAATTTCGGACCCAGTTTCCCTCTGCCTTTTATGTCCAATGATGCCACTGGACGATGAAGTAATCGTAGCCATACCCACTGGCCAACCTCAAACTCCACCTCCCGATGTTTGCGATCATAGAAACCTTTGTACCTCTGTTGTGCTTGCTCCAGGCGATCACGAACCTCCACCAAGAACTCATCACGGTATTGCAATTGCCGATGAACTGCTGGCAGCCGGGCTTCTCCCCTGGTATAAGCCCGTATTGCAGGTGGTTGTCGACCATACACCACCTGAAATGGCGACATCTTGAGAGAAGCCTGAAAGGCAGAGCTATAACAAAATTCTGCCCAAGGCAGCCACTGCAACCATTGTCGTGGGCGGTCACTTGCTAGACATCTTAAGTACATAGAGATTATCTTGTTTGTTGCTTCCGATTGGCCATCAGATTGGGGGTGAAAAGCCGATGACATATTCAACTTGATCCCTAACAAAGAAAATAGCTCCCTCCAAAACTGACTGGTAAACACCAGGTCCCGATCACTTACTATGGAGCTTGGTATTCCATGGAGACGGATTATGTTGTCAAAGAATGTGCGAGCAACTGTAGTAGCGGTGTAAGGATGCCCCAACGCTATAAAGTGCACGTACTTGGAAAATCTATCAACCACCGTGAGTATGACCATCTTGCCATTGACACGTGGAAAGCCCTCAATAAAATCCATGGACACATCGTCCCAAACAGTAGATGGTATATCCAGTGGTTGGAGAAGTCCTACTAGATGGGGTGTTCAGTCTTGTTTTGTTGGCAGGTTAGACATGCCCTGACATGCTCACGTACTACTGTGCGTGCCCCTGGCGTATAGAAGTTTGTTCGTAGTCTATGCAATGTTTTCTCTGTCCCTTCATGACCCATATCATGAGAATGTGCTAACACCACTAGCAGATTAGGGGAGGTAGGGGACACATAAACTTTTCCATCCATAGTCACTAGATTGTTTATTACCTTCCACTTATCACCATGTTCACCAGCAAGTACCTTTTCCCGTAGTTCTTTCAGGCTCGGCTCCGTGTTAGACTCCAGTTGAAAATCATCAAATAGTTGGAAGGTGGGGGCCGATATTGCTGATAGTTCTATTGTTTGCTCTATATCGTGTCGGGACAACGCATCGGCCACCACATTTGTTGTGCCTGGCTTATACTCCACCCTAAAATCGAACCCAAGCAATTTGCTTGCCCACTGGTGCTGAGGTATCGTCGAAAGTCGTTGGTCCAGCAGAAATTTCAGACTGTAATGGCGCTGTAGAACTGGCACTGTTATCAGGGCTCATTGAAAGGCGCAGAAAGCTTCTTCTGATTCTGCGCACCATTGGAAGCTGTCTTTCTTGAGGAGTTTCGATAATGGTGCTGCAATTGTTCCGAAATCCTTGATGAAGCGGCGGTAATAGTCCGCCAACCCAAGGAACGCGCGCACCACATGTACAGAGCACAGAGTTGGCCAGTCAAGGACTGCCTAGACCTTCTATTCATCCATTGCGACCCCAGTGGCTAAGACCACATGGCCGAGGTACGCCACCTTGCGGATCCCAAAAGCGCATTTAGATTTCTTCATGAAGAGTTGACGTTCCTGCAGTTTAGTGAGAACCAAACGAACATGGCAAAGGTGTTTCGACCACGATGTATTATAGATCAAAATGTCATCAAAGAAAACAAGGACAAACCGTCGGAAGAAGGGTTGCATGACTTCATTCATGAGGGCCTGAAAAGTTGCTGGCACATTTGTCAACCCAAATGGCATTACCA
The DNA here is from genome assembly GCA_019279435.1 of Zizania palustris. NCBI lineage: Eukaryota > Viridiplantae > Streptophyta > Magnoliopsida > Poales > Poaceae > Zizania > Zizania palustris. Next base: position 90,888,217 of record JAAALK010000285.1, read on the forward strand.
GGAACTCGAAGAGTCCTTGATGTGTTTGGAAGGTACTTTTCTTCACATCGTCCGAATGCATCCGAACTTGATGATAACCGGAGCAGAGATCTAACTTTGTGAAGAACTGAGCTCCATGCAGTTCATCTAACAATTCTTCGACGACTGGAATTGGAAATTTATCTTCGATAGTCTTATCATTCAATGCCCTGTAGTCCACACAGAAGCACCAAGAGTTATCATTTTTCTTTACTAGCAAAACTGGGGCGGAAAATGCTGATGAACTTGGTCTGATTACTCTGGTTTGTAGCATCTCCATACACTGTTTCTCTAATTCCTCCTTCTAGGTGTATGCATACCGATAGGGCCGGACTGCTACCGATGCTGTTCCTAGTGCTAAACGAATCTGATGGGAGCGGAATTTGTAACGACCCAGGTTCTCACGAACCGCAATGCATTGAATATATATGAAAGTCATTATTACAAGACGCTCACAAGCTGACAACGAAGTAAACGAAAGTAAAGTCAAGTACGTAGCTCATAGGCTACACTTATTACAACACAAATTCAAAGCGGAAGCAAATCTAAGCAGCTGCAGAACGTCTTGGCTCCGGGGATCCGACTCCTCGACTGGGACACTACTCCTGGACTTCTTCTTCTTGATACACAACATCTAAAAGAATTAACCCACGAGGGGTGAGTACAAAGTACTCAACAAGCCACGGACATGCAAATAATGATGACTGTTGAACAAGGATGCATAGACTAGGCTCATTGCGTAAAAAGCATGTTAAGGGTTATTTAAACTTTAATGAGCAGTGTTAAAGCAATAATAAACATGCTGAAGTAAATATCAGTACTGACTTCCCACTGCCTCGAGTTGCACACCTGTGCCCACTTGCTCTTTCAAACCATCCCAAACATGATATGCAATTCACACTTTCAACACTGAAAGCTAACTGCGGAGAACATCACTGGGCTCGCCCATAACCGTGGGCACGAATTTTGGAAAAGGTATACTCTGATCAGAGGTGTACTACTTTCCCACAAGGCACTTGTCCCTGCACACCGCAGTGTGTTACGAGGACCCAAGTCCCAGGAACGCATGCCAAAACCCTTCGCATGTCCGTCTCAGCAAGAGGACAACCTCACTAGGTTTCATCGATGCTCCACTGGGATCTCACCCATAACGGTTGAGTAGACCCCGATTGGTAGACGTGCGAACCCCATTAGCGCCTCGTCAGCACAAGCCATCACTAGGCAACTCCTGATAGATGGTCTTGTCTCCTCTGCTCGGTGCATCGAGCTGAACCGACCCATACTACAGATTAGGTCTTACCCATAGACTTGTGGTTAGCACGATAATGCTTTGCGACAGATCCCGCAGACCGGTCCTTATAGTGCCCCGGGTGCGACCACCAATGCCCTAGCTTGCACCCAGAACCCACCATGCACAATACCACATCGACTCCACTTCGCCTACCATAACTAAGAACTTCGACGAGACGAGACATATATATATCCAAGGGTGTATAAAGAGATTAACAAGACTACTAGGAGTAACAGTAGTTAAGCTAGCAAGTAATGCGCCTCAACTATATGGCTCTAGCTATTAAGCGACGATGGCGACAAGGAGAATGTGATACAAACATGGCTTGGGTTTGCACTTCAGGGAGCAATACTATACATTAGCTAAATATATAAACGAGTGAACATGTTATCGCTAATGCAGTTATCAACCTATGGGTTATAGCGATTATTGCAAAAAAGTAGGTTCGACATGATCAACTATGTCCACAAGAGGTCTGGTGACTTGCCTTGATCCTCGTAGCACTGGTACGGATCCTCGGCGATGAGTGGAGGCTCTTCGCTAGCTTCGACTTCAACTACAATACGCCGAGGCAACGAAATAATTAAGAAACAGTACAACAAGTCATGCAAGCAGTACAAAATAATTACACCAGTACGTAGAGCACAATTTTATGAACATGTAGAAATTTGAATGGGCTCAAACGAAGCTAATTTGAATTTATAAAGCATTTTACAAGATTTAAAGTGATTCTAAAGGACTTTAACCCTAAACCATACGACATCGGTCCACGGCGGACCAGTGGACCGGTGCACCCGCGCTCTGGCTCACGGTGGAACGCAGACCAGGCGTGCACCAGGGGCTCACGGTGGACCAGGCGTACGTTGCACCCGCGCACGAGCGCCACAGACCGGCCACGTGGGCCGTTGGATCGGCATCCAACGGGCAGCAGGGCGTCCAGCACGGGGGTGGCACGCACGCGCGGCTAGGGGGCGCCAGGGGTTCTTCCCCGAGTCCGACGAGACAGCGGCAAGCGGTGGCGACGGCGAGCAGTGGCCTAAGGCCCTAGATGACCGCGAAAATGGAAGAGAGCACGGAGAGGGGAACCGAACGGTACCGAGGATGGCGAGGTTCGGTGCGAGAGACACCGACGGTGAGCTCAAGGCGGCGGCGACTTCGGGTGGACGGTGGCGAGGCGCTTCCAGCGGTGGGATGCCTGAACCGAAGCGGTGCCGGGGTAGCACGCGTGACGGGGAGCAAGAGGATGTCGGCAGCGGGGGCTAGGGCGGTCGCCGGTGGCGACTAGCGGCGGATGGAGACGAGGTGGCAAAGCTCGACGCAAGGCGAAATCCGGCGAGGAGAGGGGACGATTGCAAAAATTGGTTACAGATATGGGGGAGGGGTTTAAAAATGGTTCGGGTAGAGGGGTAGTGGGTGTCTAGGACTTGGGGGGCGGGCTCCGGCGAAAGCGGAGAGGTGGTTGCGGTGGCGCGGGGAGAGGGGAGAGAGGGGCGCTGGCGTGGAGAAGAAAGGCGGCTGACAGGCGGGGCCGGGCGGTAGCAGGCTGGCGGGCGCGCTGGCAGGTGGGGCCGGGCGGCAGAGAGAGGGAGAGAGGCGCTGGCATGGAGGGCGGCGCCGACAGGCGGGCCCCGCGCGGCAGAGAGAGAGGGGAGAGGGGAGAGGGGAGAGGGAGGGGAGTGGGCTGGTTTGTGCCAAAAGGGAGGACGCGGCCCACTAAGCGATTTAAATGCTTTTTCAAATAAAACTAATTCCAAAAAATAGTTTTGAAGTTTAAAATATGAATTTGAATTCGAAAATTCCAAATTAATTTTGTAAAATACTTTAAGGCTCAAGGACCCTTACAAAATTATTACATTTCAAAATTCAATAGTTTTAGTCAAAGGTTTTAAATTGTAAAGCCTTTCTTCCTTTAAACAAATTTTAAGTTTGAATTCAGTGTGAAAAATATGGTTTGGCAGTTTGAAAATACGGGTGTTACAAACCTACCCCCTTAAAAAGAATCTCATCCTCGAGATTCGAAACGACCTTCGAACAACTCTGGATGCGAAGCCTTCAACTCATCTTCCTTTTCCCACGTCGCTTCTTCTGGCGAATGGTTACTCCACTGAACCTTGCAGAACTTGATAACTCTGCTCCTTGTAACTCGCTCATTGGTATCCAGAATGCGAATAGGCTTCTCCACATAAGTCAGATCCTCTTGTATCTCTATCTACTGGTGATCGGCCTGCTTAGTAGGCACTCGGAGACACTTCTTCAACTGCGAGACATGAAACACATTGTGCACACCTGACAATGACTCTGGTAGCTCAAGCTCATAGGCAACCTCTCCTCGGCGATGGGTAACCAAGAACGGCCCAACGAAGCGAGGTGCGAGCTTGCCTCTCATGTTAAACCTCTGAGTGCCATGGAGTGGAGTGACTCGGAGATAAACATGGTCTACTTCTTTGAATGACAAATCTCGGCGACGAGTATCAGGCATAACTCTTTTGACGGGACTGAGCTATCTTCAACCTGTCTTGAATAACCTTGACTTTGGCTTCAACTTCACAGAGGATATCTGTCCCAAAAACCTGACTTTCTCCGGTCTGATCCCAAAGCAGAGGGGTTCTGCACTTGCGACCATACAGAGCTTCAAACAGTGACATCTATAGACTGGCCTGATAACTGTTGTTGTAGGAAAACTCAGCATACGACAAATTTTTATCCCAAGAACCGTCCAAAATCTAAAGCACAAGATCTCAACATATCTTCGAGAATCTGATTAACCCTTTCTGTCTGACCATCTGTCTGAGGGTGATATGCTGTACTGAAATTCAACCGGGTACCAAGCTCTTCTTGCAGATTCTTCTAGAACTTTGAAGTAAACTGACTTCCTTTATCTGAAACGATGTTCTTCGGAACACCGTGCAAACACACTATCTGGGCCATATACAATTCTACCAACTTCGGACCACTATAAGTCGTCTTGACTGCTATGATGTGAGCCACTTTAGTCAAACGATCAATGATCACCCATATCGAGTCATTACCTGCTTGAGTTCTGGGCAGACCAGTAATAAAGTCCATACCGACTTCTTCCGACTTCCACTCGGGAACCTTAAGAGGCTGTAACAGTCCTGCTGGCCTTTGGTGTTTTGCTTGACCCGCTGACAAGTATCACACATCGCCACATACTCAGCGATCTCTCTTTTCATACTGACCCACCAATACTTCTCTTTTAAGTCCTGATACATCTTCGTACTTCCGGGATGGATAGAGTACAAGGTATCATGGGCTTCCTTCAGAATAATGGTCTTCAACTCTGGCTTATCTGGCACACAGAGACGATTCCCAAACCAAACTGTTCCCATTTCATCTTCCGAAAAACCGGGGGCTTTCCCTTTCCTCATGTTCTTCTTTATATCTACCATATCTGGATCTTCCTTTTGAGCTTCACGAATCTGATCTTCAAGAGCTGGTTTTGCCTCGAGCGTAGCAAGGTATGCTTGGGTTGTGACTCCCAGATTCAACCTTTCCATCTCTCGACACAACATAGGGGCTTTGTCTTGGAGAACTATTGCGCTGCAATACCCTTTTCGACTCAGTGCATCTGCCACTACATTGGCTTTGCCTGGATGATAGTGAATTCCCATGTCATAATCTTTAATCAACTCTAGCCATCTTCTTTGCCTGAGGTTTAGATCTGGCTGTGTGAATATATACTTTAGATTCTTGTGATCAGTGAACACTTCACATCTGTTGCCGATGAGGTAATGCCTCCAAATCTTTAAAGCATGCACCATGGCTGCTAGCTCTAGATCATGATTAGGATAGTTCAGCTCATGAGGGCGAAGCTAGCGTGAGGCATAAGATACCACCTTTCCATCTTGCATTAATACACATCCCAGTCCTTGGCGAGACACATCACAATACACATGAAAATCCCTTCGAATATCTGGCAGAGTCAACACTAGTGCTGAGACTAACTTTTTCTTCAAGGTACGGAAACTCTCTTCACATTCTGGTGTCCACTTGAACTTGGTGTCCTTCTGAAGCAATCTGGTCATGAGCTTGGCAATCTTGGAGAAGTTCTCGATGAATCGACGGTAATAGCCCGCCAATCCAAGAAAACTAAGAATCTCTGGAACTGATGTAGGCTGCAACCAATCTGTCACTGCTTCAACGGTGGTAGGATCCACTGCTATTCCCTTATCTGATATGATGTGTCCTAGAAACTTCACCTCAGATGTCCAAAACTCACATTTGTTGTACTTGGCGTATAGCTGATGCTCTCTTAGCTTCGTCAGAGACAGACGAAGGTGCTCTTCATGTTCTTCCGGGGTCTTGGAGTAAATGAGGATATCATCGATGAACACCACAATGAACTTGTCCAAACAGTCCATGAAGACATTATTCATCATGTTCATAAAGAATGCTGGAGCATTAGTAAGTCCAAACGACATCACTGTATACTCATACAGACCATATCTCGATGTGAAAGCAGTCTTCGGGATATCTTCCTCTCTGATTCTCAACTGATGGTAACCTGATCGAAGATCAATCTTAGAGAACACTGAAGCTCCTCTCAACTGGTGAAAAAGATCATCGATGCGAGGCAACGGATACTTGTTCTTGATAGTGACCCATTCAAAGCCCTGTAGTCGACACACATTCTCTTCGTCTTGTCCTTCTTCATTGCAAAGATTACCAGTGCTCCCCATGGGTAAGTACTCGGCCTGATGTACCCTTTTTGCTCGAGATCTTCAATATTCTTCTTTACCTCCGCTAGCTCATTAGCGGCCATTCTGTATGGGCGCTTTGAGATGGGAGTGGTTCCTGGCACAAGGTCAATTCTGAACTCGATGTCTTTTTTCAGCGGCATCCCTGGTAGATCTTCAGGAAAAACATCCATGAATTCTTTGACCACACGTACCTCCTCCAAGGCTATCTGATTCACCATTGGAGTCTCGACTCTTTTCCCTGCCATCTTGAAGGTGACGATGAGTCCATCTTCATTGGTCAAGGTAACTTCTCTACTGGCACAATCAATCATTCCCTTGTGTTTAACCAACCAGTTCATCCCTAGGATGACATCTAAGCCTTTGCATTCTATTAGAATAGGGTCTACCCGGAATTCTACCCCTTGAATCTCTATTAGCACCCTTGGGCTACATAGGTCAGCCGGGGTCTGTTTGCTAGGAGTGGCTATAAGCATAGGCTTGGATAGTAGCAAGGTTTTCAAATCATGCTCCTTTACAAACGATGCAGATATGAACGAGTGTGTTGCCCCAGAATCAAATAAAACAACTAAAGATACTGAGTTAACAAGAAACATACCCAATACCACTTCTGGTGCCTCCTGAGCTTCTTCTGCAGTAATATGGTTCACCCTGGCACGAACCACCTGATTGGCGGGAGCTTGAGCAGGTGCTTGGGGTCGCTTCGGGTGAGGGCAAGCTGAAGAATAATGGCCCACTTGACGGCAATTGTAACAGACCACTGGCTTCCCAAACTTGTCTTTCAATATGTCTGCCTTTTGAGCTGGTGCTTGAGCTAAACTCTGAGCTGATGGGGGAGCTGGACGGGACGCTACCGAACTAGGGCCGCTTATAGTTGAGGGCCGGTAAGCTGGTCGAGGCTGATAGCTTGGCACTGAGGGAGCTGGTGCCATCCGGGGCCTCTGATTGTTGTTCGGTGGGAAACGATAGACAACCATCTTGCGCTTTTATTTTCAACTCTGTTCTGCTCTGATTCTTGAATAATGGCTCTGTTAACTAGCCTCTAGAAGTCAGCATGATCAGTGGCCAGCAACAGAGGCTTCAACTCGTCCTTGATACCTCTAAGGATCTTTTCCTGCTTCTCTGCATCAGTACGAACATTTTCTGGAGCATATCGCGCAAGACGATTAAATTCATGCAAATATTCAGTAACAGAACGACTGCCCTGCTGCAGATCTCTGAACTCTTGCTTCTTCAGTGCTATCAATTCGGACGGGATATGCATAGCCCGGAACGCTGCAGTGAACTTAGCCCAAGTAACAACATGATTAACCGGCTGAGCCTCCTGGAAGTTATCCCACCACTCAGCGGCGGGTCCATGCAGCTGGTGGGTGGCGAATGCCACACGCTCCTGATCGGTACACGGCAACAGCTGTAGCTTCTTAGTGATAGTGCGGAGCCAATCACCTGCCTCCATGGGATTAGTGGTGCTGGAGAAGGTGGGTGGCCTAACCCGCAGGAACTCTGACAACTACGAAGCCGGTACCGGTGCTGGAGGTGGGACCGGGGCTGGCGTAGGTACAGGTGCTGGCGCTGGCACTGGTGCTGGTGCTGGTGGGGGAGCCTGACGCTCTCTCGCTGACAACTAACGCTCGAGTTGCTCAAGCTTTTCCTGCTGCCGCTGCATCTGTGACATAAGAGCAGCCATTATGTTGTTCTGATTGACCATAACCTCAGTAAAGGTGGGATGGATCGGCGCAGGCAGCGGTACGGCCTGACGAAGCCCTGTGGCGCCCCAGCTGGGCCCACCCAAGCTTCTCAAAATTCTGTTGGCCTGAGTCTCGGCTGCCTGATGGTGATCTTCAGTAGCTGGCTGACTGGCTCTGGCATTGCTAGCCTCGGGATTGCCACTCGGGTTAGGAAGACATCTGCTCTGAAGGTCAGCGAACCCACCCTAGAAAATAACGCGAAAACTTAGAATAAGAGTGAAAAGGTTTTAATAACAAACTAGCACGTCCTTGGCACTAGTTGCCAAACACGCACACTAACAAGTAGGCACAAAAGCAAGCACACTAACAAACAATCTAACAAACAAGACTGACAACTACGAAATCTAGCGTTCTAAGGCTCCACCTGCATCTCACTCACAATGACATGCTACAAAAATTTTGAAGTTTGGAGAGGCGACAGAACCGAATAAAACAGGATTAGATAAGAACTTTAAACAAAACGATCCAAGTAAATAGGTTTAGAAGATTTTAAATAGTTCCTATCAACGGTCCAGGGGGCTTCCTACAGTCGAGTAGGCTCTGATACCATCTTGTAACGACCCGGGTTCTCATGAACCGCAATTCATTGAATATAAATGAAAGTCATTATTACAAGACGCTCATAAGCTGACAACGAAGTAAACGAAAGTAAAGTCAAGTACGTAGCTCATAGGCTACACTTATTACAACACAAATTTAAAGCGGAAGCAAATCTAAGCAGCTCCAGAACGTCTTGGCTCCGGGGATCCGACTGCTCGACTGGGACGCTACTCCTGGACTTCTTCTTCTTGATACACATCATCTAAAAGAATTAACCCACGAGGAGTGAGTACAAAGTACTCAACAAGCCACGACATGCAAATAATGATGGCTCTTGAACAAGGATGCATAGACTAGGCTCATTGCGTAAAAAGCATGTTAAGGGTTATTTAAACTTTAATGAGCAGTGTTAAAGCAGTAATAAACATGCTGAAGTAAATATCAGTACTGACTTCCCACTACCTCGAGTTGCACACCTGTGCCCACTCGCTCTTTCAAACCATCCCAAACATGATATGCAATTCACACTTCCAACACTGCAAAGCTAACTGCGGAGAACATCACTAGGCTCGCTCATAACCGTGGGCACGGCTTTTCGAAAAGGTTATACTCTGATCAGAGGTGTACTACTTTCCCCACAAGGCACTTGTCCCTGCACACCGCAGTGTGTTACGAGGACCCAAGTCGCAGGAACGCATGCCAAAACCCTTCGCATGTCCAGCTCAGCAAGAGGATAACCTCACTAGGTTTCATCGACGCTCCACTGGGATCTCACCCATAACGGCTGAATAGACCTCGATTGGTAGACGTGCGACCCCCATTAGTGCCTCGTCAGCACAAGCCATCACTAGGCAACTCCTGATAGATCGTCTTGTCTCCTCCGCTCGGTGCATTCGAGCTGAACCGACCCATACTACAGATTAGGTCTTACCCATAGACTTGTGGTTAGCACGATAATGCTTTGCGACAGATCCCGCAGGACCGGTCCTTATAGTGCCCCGGGTGCGACCACCAATGCCCTAGCTTGCACCCGGAACCCATCATGCACAATACCACATCGACTCCACTTCGCCTACCACAACTCAGAACTTCAACGAGAAGAGACATATATATATCCAAGGGTGTATAAAGAGATTAACAAGACTACTAGGAGTAACAATAGTTAAGCTAGCAAGTAATGCGCCTCAACTATATGGCGCTAGCTATTAAGCGACGATGGCGACAAGTAGAATGTGATACAAACATGGCTTGGGTTTGCACTTCAGGTAGCAATACTATACATTAGCTAAATATATAAACGAGTGAACATGTTATCGCTAATGCAGTTATCAACCTATGGGTTATAGCGATTATTGAAAAAAAGTAGGTTCGACATGATCAACTATGTCCACAAGAGGTCCGGTGACTTGCCTTGATCCTCGTAGCACTGGTACGGATCCTCGGCGACGAGTGGAGGCTCTTCGCTAGCTTTGACTTCAACTACAATATGCCGAGGCAACAAAATAATTAAGAAAAAGTACAACAAGTCATGCAAGCAGTACACAATAATTACACCAGTACGTAGATCACAATTTTATGAACATGTAGAAATTTGAATGGGCTCAAACAGAGCTAATTTGAATTTATAAAGCATTTTACAAGATTTAAAGTGATTCTGAAGGATTTTAACCCTAAACCATACAGCGTCGGTCCACGGCGGACCAGTGGACCGGCGCACCCGCAGCTCTGGCTCACGGTGGACCGCAGACCAGGCTGCGCACTAGGGGCTCACTGTGCAGACCAGGCGCACGGTGCACCCGCGCATGAGCGCCACAGACCAGCCACGTGGGCCGTTGGATCGGCATCCAACGGGCAGCAGGGCATCCGGCACGGGGGCAGCACGCACGCGTGGCCAGGGGGCGCCAGGGGTTCTTCCCCGAGTCCGGCGAGACGGCGGCAAGCAGTGGCGACGGTGAGTAGCGGCCTAAGGCCCTAGATGACCGCGAAAATGGAGAGAGCACGGAGAGGGGAACCGAACGGTATCGAGGGTGGCGAGGTCGGGGGCGGGAGACGGCCGGCGGCGAGCTCGGTGCGGCGGCGACTTTGGGTGGACGGCGGCGAGGCGCTTCCGGCAGTGGAATGCCCGAACCGAAGCGGTGCCGGGGTAGCACGCGCGATGGGGAGCAAGAGGATGTAGGCGGTGGGGGCTAGGGCGGTCGTCGACGGCGACTAGCGGCGGATGGAGAAGGAGCGATGGAGCTCGGCGCAAGGCGAAATCGATATGGGGGAGGGGTTTAAAAAGGGTTCGGGTAGAGGGGTAGTGGGGTCTAGGACGTGGGGGGCGGGCTCTGGCGAAAGCGGAGAGGTGGTTGCGGCGGCGCGGGGAGAGGGGAGAGAGGGGCGCTGGCGTGGAGAAGAAAGGGGCTGACAGGCGGGGTCGGGCGGTAGCAGGCTAGCAGGGCGTGCTGGCAGGTGGGGTCGGGCGGCAAGAGAGAGGGAGAGAGGCGCTAGCGCGGAGGGCGGCGCCGACAGGCGGGCCCCGCGTGGCAGAGAAAGGGGAGAGGGGAGTGGGCTGCGGGCTGGTTTGGGCCAAAAGGGAGGACGCAACCCACTAAGCGATTTAAATGCTTTTTCAAATAAAACTAATTCCGAAAAATAGTTTTGAAGTTTAAAATATGAATTTGAATTCGAAAAATTCCAAATCAATTTTGTAAAATACTTTAAGGCTCAAGGACCCTTACAAAATTATTACATTTCGAAATTCAATAGTTTTAGTCAAAGGTTTTAAATTGTAAAGCCTTTCTTCCTTTAAACAAATTTTAAGTTTGAATTCAGTTTGAAAATATGGTTTGGCAGTTTGAAAATACGGGTGTTACATAATTGCTTTGGGGGAAGCCCCTTTGGCTCAGCAAACAATGTTGTGAACTCGAATAGTAACTCTTCCATCAGGTCTGCATCGATGGTCAAGAGGGCTGGCATGGTCGAGTGTTGATCTGTTGATTTCTAGAGGACCTGATGGCCTTAGCGGACGAAGGCCATCGTACGTTTGCCAAAATCCCATAAGATGGGGCCCAAGGATTCTAACCATTGCATGCTCAGGACCATATCATATGAACCCAAAGCGAGGCTGTAGCAGTCAATACCGAATTTCTCGCCATCCACTATGAATTGCATCCCCTGGTAGCACCCTGGGCTAAGCAGGCGATCCCCATTGGCTACTGTGACGCTGATGCTTGCTTTGTCTTTAATTGCGATCCCGGCTCTTGATGCTGCCTCAACATCAACAAAGTTGTGTGTGGATCTTGAGTCTAGCAATGCTGTGAGTCATGTGCCTTTCACGTCAACTTGTATCTGCATTGTTTTCCCTAATCGTGACTAAATTCCAGTCAAGGCATGGATGGAGATAGTGGGATCAGGGGCTGCTACTGCTTGGTATTGATCTTCTTCACCAATGATAACTTCAATGCTGAAGAGTTGCTTACAGATCTGTTTGTGCCCTTGTGTAAACGGATCATCGCAGTGGAAGCATTGGCCGTTTTTGCGACATTCTGATATCTCTGCGATGGATAGTTTCTTTGTCTGACCAGTCTTATTGACATATGCTGTTGATGAGGCCGCCCCCCATTGTGCCCTGGGTGGTAGAGGAGGTCTGTTTAGCAAGGGGCCGACTCATTGTTCTGGATGGCACCAATGGCGGGGTGGTTTGTTGCTGCTCCCACTGTTTGTATGCCCGTGCATACATCACTGCATCGTCTAATGTGGCTGGGCGTTGTAAGGTGACGTATGTGCGAAGGGGAGCCCCCAAGCCCACAGTAAAGAGTTGTACTTGTTGCTCCTCTATGATGCTAGGGTCCCGGCAAGACAACGCCACGAACTTGTTGCAATAATCATCCACTGAACCCTTGCGACGGAGGAGAGCAAGTGCCCCAATTGGACTATCCGTTAATGGTGGCCCGAAGCGAGTGTTTACTAGCTGGACGAATCGGGTCCATGTTGGGGGGCCGCCATTCAATTCCAAACGATGGTACCATAGTTGTGCGTCATCTAGTAGGTGGAAGGCGGCATAAGAAACTCTCTTATGATCCGATGTGCGACGAACGCGGAAGTAGCACTCGCATCTGCTTGAGCCACGACAGCGGATCCCCTGCTCCATCGAACTTTGGAAATTCCAATTTGTGTGCTGTTGGCAAGAAATCTCCATCGTCGTCGCCATCTTCTGCTCCTGCACGCCCTTGATTCAGTGCTTCCCGGTTTTGTCCTGAGTCCTGCGCCGGCCGGTTCTGCCCCAGATCCCGAGCTGGCCGGTTCAGGGCTTGCTGATCCAGAATTTGCTTCTCCATATGTGTCAACGGGAGGTCAAGGGCTACCTGCTGCTGCCCTTGATCCCGCACCGTGTCCTCTAGAGCGTTGAGGGCGTTGGGTATGGGTTGAAGAGGCCTGACAATATCTTCAATTGCCTTGAGTCGTTGAACAACGTCGGCAAGGGTTACCCCCTCATCCGAACCAGATTCGACCCCGGAGGCTAAACTCATGGTGGGCAGCCAACCTGAGACTGATACCAAGTTGTCACGGGTCGGACTGTCAACAGAATTGGAAGGTACTAATCTCCTCAAATTATATTTAAAAGAATTAGTGGGTCGAGGCCCTGGACCTCGTCGGCACGGCGAGTCGTAACGGCCGACGCACCAACGAGGTAGGAATTACAGAGAAGGCGAAAGCCTGAACTAAAAATACTCGATGACTCCCTCTAGGCATCGGTCCTATTTATATAGGCACAAGACCGATCTAATCTAATATAAACTCTAACAAACTTCAATAACTAACTTAGACTCCTACTTGGACTCAGACTCCTACTTAGACCCAGACTCCTACTTGGACTCTCTAACCTCTTGGACTCTTTAATTAACTTCTTGCAGATTGAGCTGTCAACCACCCCTGCGGGCTGGCGCCTGGTATACTGGATACCCCACCTGACAGCTTATGACTCAGTTGAGTATTGATGGTCATGCTCAAACCAATTTTACTCCGTTGAAAGGAATTATCCGGTATAAAGGAAGATTATATATTGGGGTTAATGGAAATCTGAAACAACAATTAATATCTTATTGTTATGAAGTTATTGTCCCATTGGCCGGGAATGAAAAATTGTGCAACATGTCACTTAAATAAGTCTGAAAATATTCATTATCCTGGGTTGTTGGCACCTTTACCTGTACCTGATATGGCTTGGACTCACATTTCGATGGGCTTTATCGAAGGCTTAACCAGATCTGGAGGAAAAGATGCTATATTGGTTGTTGTTGATAGATTTACAAAGTATGCTCATTTCATTTCCCTAAGCCATCCCTACAAGGTTCAAGATGTAGTGGAATTATTCATGGAAAATGTATTCAAATTACATGGCATACCTCTCACCATAGTAACCGATAATTAGCTATGGTAGGATTTGTTCAAAAGATAGGGAGTAAAACTTCATTTTACTAGTGCCTATCATCCTCAAACAAATGGCCAAACTGAGAGAGTTAGCCAATGTCTTGAGAATTACTTGAGGTGCATGACATTTTCTAGTCCTAAGAAGTGACATTCAGAATTGCATTTAGCATAATGGTGTTATAACATCTCATTCATACTGTACTTAAAATGACTCCATACCAAGCTTTATATGGTGTCAAGCCTCCCTTGGTTAGTGAAGGAATGCTCCCCGATGATGTAACAGAGGAAGCTAGGGATTTTATGCAAGCCAAGTTGATTACTTTCAAAAATCTTAAGGATAATCTTTTGAAGGCTCAAGAAGGGATGAAGAAATTTGCTGATAAGAAGAGAATCGAAAGAAATTATGAAGAGGGAGACATGGTGTATCTTAAGATGCAACCCTATAGGCATACTGCATTAGGAGTACATGCCTCATTGAAATTACACTCAAAATTCTATGGTCCTTTCTGAGTAATACGAAAAATTGGAAAAATGGCATACAAGTTACTACTACCAAAAGGATGCAATATCCACCCAGTTTTTCATGTGAGCCAATTGAAAAAACATATTGGATCTAAGGTAATTCCTAGCCAAGATCTTCCACACAGACAATGAAGGCAATATTCATGTTTATCCTGAAGCAGTGTTACAAAGAAGAATTATATCTAGAAACAATGAAGTTGTGGTTCAATGGTTGGTAAAATGGATCAATTTACCAATTGAATCTGCTACCTGGGAGGATGCATCTTTCATCAACCGAGTGTTTCTGTTGGGGGAAAAATACTTCATCCCCATGATCCTCCAAGATTCCAAGCAAATACATTATACAACGAAGATAAAGGCAAGTCTTAATCTTGGAGCCCAAAAACCCTCTGAACTGAAGGGCTCGAAGCATCTAAAGGGTCCATCCATGCTCCGGTCCAAAGAGACCCTTCGAAAAACTTCTCCTCCGAAGTGGAAAACAACCAGAAGGATGAGATGTCCGTCTTATCAACATCCTTCGAGCATGTTTTACCATATTAACCCTATAAGGGATACCAAAATAGTATCCACTATGTCGGTTAAATTAAGGGGTAAAAAGGTCTTTTCCCTAGAGATTTTACCTATAAATATCCCCCTTCTTGCCCTGTAAGAGGCATCGAATATTCCGATATTCAATACACACTTCAAATTATTCCGAGCTATTATCCTATTCAGAGGCTTGAGATAGTCCGCATTCACAAACAATTCATTTGTCAGTTCTTGATCTTATAGAACCTGTTAGCGTAATCCATTGTGCCAACAGTTTCCAAATTTTAACCCTTGAGATAAGGGCTTCTTGGCTGAAACAATTGTCAAGAACACAGTTTGGAGATCTTATTTAAGCTATTAGAGAGAGGTTTGATAGTCATAATTAATTAGAGTAATCATAGTTTAGTTTATATCGGTTCTTAATTATTGTAGACGTCACCTTGTCGTTGTCGTTTTGCTGACTGTGTACTCAATATAAGCCGCCGCCGTCTCTTGGAGGAGGGGCATTTGATGAATGAAACCCTATTTTCCCTCCATTTCATTTGTGTTCTATCTGTTCTTACATTCTTCCATTTACTTGTTGTTTATCTCTTGTTTATCCTATTAAGTAGCCAACAACCAGGTTGTTTTCCCTTCTTTCAGTTCTTTGATCTGGATTCTTATTCTCAGGCCTGACACTTTCCCTCAGACTTCGATCGTCTAGTATGTGCCACATCTGCCACCTCGATCTCCCTTAATAATAGCCAACTCTCTGCTGCTGCGATTATAGACTTCTAGTCCACCCACTGGTATTCAGGAGTAGTAATTTGCTTATGCTAATGGTATCAGTGTTGTACTGGTAATCTGGCATTTTGCGTAGGCAAAATTGGTGGAGTAATAGTTTTAGATTTTTTTCTTGCCACAACCCACAAGTACTGTTTGTTTTATGTGTGTCATGAGCAGTATTTTTCCCTTTTCAAGCTAGAAATGTTCGCCGTATACAATTTATGATCAGCGTTGGCACGTAATAAAACAATTGGGGTTCTTTCAAAAAAACAATTGGGGAATAGATAAAGACACAAATACACTAAACTGTTACTGTCTAACCTTTTGTAATCAGTCCAATATTTGGTTCGTGTATGATAATGTTCCCTTGGTTACATACAAATAATCATTTCAAGAGAGGGAGGAGGCACATCAGCACATGATGTATGCTAGACTCATCGTCTCTTCTATATTTCCTCTCTCACTCTCACTCTCTCTATATGTACATACATAAATTTCACTAGTTTGGATACATATTTTAACACTGGTCTGCCCTGATCAGTCTTGTTTCTATCCCCCATTGGCTAAAATTGAGTATTAGTCTCTTTTGGTTATTTCCTATAATTAAAATAAAGCTGAAAATATCAACTCAATAATACCATAGTGTATTTTCAGTGTAGTCTGTAGTAGTGTGGTGTCAGAAAGCATCTTCCTTTATGAGTTAGTGGTCTTGTACGAGTTCATCTTTGTTACTACTACATCTGTTTTAGAATGAAAGTAATCTGGTAGATTAATTTATAAATTAATGAATCTAGACGCATACGTGTCTAAATTCATTAATCTATAGATAAATCTAGACAATGTTATAATGACTTACATTATAAAACAAATAGAATATAAAACAGTTACTACTAAAACTATATAACTATGTTGAGCTGATATGAAAACTTAAGTATTATATCGATTGAATCAATGGTCAATGCCATATAAGGACATTTTAGACTTGAAAGTTAATACTTAATACAACCCTTTTCCATTGTTCAGATAGTGCATTCCATGAGTGGATTGGAACCGTTGGCTATTGCTGCAATTCCTACCATGAAGTACAACGGTGAAGCATTCCATTCAAAAGATGATGCCCGGTAAGTGATGTGGTTCAATGTATATAATCTGCATCAAACATCAGTGAAATCGTTAAAAATATGGTTTCTGAAATGTATTGATATATGAAAATATTACGACAGTGAGTTAAGCAGCTTGTTAGAAATTAGTGGGTGTCATAAAAACATGTATGTGCTAAAGTTCAACCATGTTTGGAGGAATTGTGTGAATCAATATGGGAAATGCGTAGACATATTACCGCTGAGATGAGTTATGTTCAGGCATTCTTTTTATTAATGAAACACATTGGACAATGCAGCTTTATTTTATCATCAGTTTTTTGTGATATCTTGGCCACCAGTTCAGATTTAATAGGAACCAATTTGGCATAGTCGAGTCTGTCTTATTTTGTGGTCATTGTGGGTTAAATTTCTTCTTACTTTAAGCAAACTTCTATCGTTATATACATCCCTGTGTGTGGACGCACCTCTAAATTTTATGACATTCTGTAAAAAAAATTGTAATATTATGCATGTTTTTAACAGGTGCTCCGTATGTTTAAGTGAATACAAGAAGGAAATAAATTTGATGACGCTTCTTTAAAAATTTTGGGATATTATGGATGTTGTTTAACAGGTGCTCCATATGTTTAAGTGAATACAAGGAGAAGGAAATTTTAAGAATTGCACCTACTTATCATCACAACTTCCACATTAATTGCTTAGATGCATGGTTGGTGAAGCAGACTACTTGCCCAACATGCCGGAACTCGTTCAAAGAACTTCCTGATGAAAAAACTGCCCTATCTTCTGCACACGGCATCATATTTCTCTACCCGCCACCCTCGAGTTCTGTTAATCCAACACAGCAGCGGCTCCTCCCGGACCATCAAAATCACAGAAGCAACCAGAATGGCTCTGACACGCCAGAATCGGTAGAGGTGGTCATTGAAATCCGGCAATCCATACAGCTTCGCATGGCAATTGAATATAATGAGAAAAGACATTGAAATTAAATTCTCTACATTTCCCTTCATTGCGTTGTCGCAGCGTCAGAATTAATATATGGAATCAAAACTACATGTGATATATTTGTCCTTCATTGTAGTGTAGATTTTCAAGATGTATTATGGGACACTAGATGTTCTTTTTTATGTATGTTGTATATTGCAAGCAAAGTCAAAATAATGAAGGTCCGATTATAACCTAGACCTTATTTATTTTGCTAGTAAGCCCGTAATTTTACTCACGGAGTACATTTTGTTGGAAGATCACTGACATTTTTCAAATATTTAAATAGAGGAGTACTCTGTCAAAAAATGCAAGGATTTTAATTTTTGGACATGATTTTTAATGCGAGTAATATACCATTCTCTCTTTTTTAATAAATGATATAATTGATTTTTATCACAATATTTGATTATTTGTTTTATTCAAAAATCTTTTTGAAATATCGTTCATTTTGTTATAATTTGATTTATCATTGAAAATGCTTTAAGCATAACTTATATTTTTGTATATTTGCATAAGATTTTCAAATAAAACAAATAATCAAATGTTGTAACAAAAGTCAACGACGTCATATAAAAAAGAGTATATAAACGGTATTTCAAAACTACTACGCGAAATTACGATCGAAGCTTCCAACTTGTGCATAGATTTTTTTGTCGTCTCGTTGAGCAGTGTCTTTTTTCCGATGCACATAGAAAAAGGTTGCCACTTGCCACTAGCCCACTCATGCTGTCATGCAGTAGGCTCCAGCCACAGCAACAACACCCATCCGCGATCGATCATTCATCCTATTTCCCTTTTCCTTCCCACACTGCACAAACACACGCGGCATTCCTTCCCATCACTGATCACTCACTCGCTCAAGATGGATGGATTGTTCACAGACATGGCTTACACTTGACTCAAAACCATTTGTAACCGTGTAACCGCCGTTCTGCTGACAACTTGCAAGAAGGATGTCAGATTTGTCCTATTTGTTGACGACGAGAATAGGTTTGTGTTTAATTTTGAGCTTATATGGCTTAGCAGGTGTGGCACCCGATTAGGATCGGGTCAAGTGTAATTTAGGTTTTTATCTACCGGCACTCATAAGTTTACATGATTAAATGTTAACCTTGTAGCACTTATTTTCATCGAACAAGAAGTGTCGAGGAATGACCTTGGGGTATCTCTCAAGTACTTTTAGGGTGATCAAACATGACAAATGGTCGAGAGAGAAGACATTAAAGACGACTTTAGAAGAGGTCGGGCCGACAGACATAAGTGAACCAGTCAGCGAAGTGTGAAGGGAGCCTCAGAGGGAACCCGAGTTCGGGACTTGGGGAATATCCCGAGTGCAATGACTTGGGGTGGAGGCAATGGTAGGTCCACATGCTTAATTAGTGACAATAACTCGAAGACGTAACAGTTGGATTTTAATACAAATAAATATAGCGAATAATACCATGATTACGAGCCCACGGTCCTTGGTGATTAAATCGTTGTAAAGAGATTTAATTGGATAGTTAAAACCTAAACAGTTACCTCCGACCCTAGAAATATATAAAGAGGTCGGGGTACCTCTCTAAGACTTATGCATACGCACACACATTCATACTTACACGCGTGAGACCTCTGTAATTAGGTTCATCAACGCATACTCCATCACACAGGACTAGGGTTGTTATCATCTGAAAGATTTGAACCTGTCTAAACTTTTTTGTCTTGTAATTCTTAAGATAATCATAGAATCATGAACATAGAAATGACCCTATACTAAATCAAACTACCTCCGTGAGTAACCCCATCCGAGGACTACCATATCAAACAATGATAACAAGTTTATCGGAATTATATATAAGGTCACAACACTAGTCTCCCTCTCTCCATTCCTCTACCTCGATCGAACTCCCATACCGCTGCAAGCGAGAGATCATTGCTCGTCTTCCTGATCGCGCCTATTTGCCCCCTCTTCGCATCAATGTCTTGTCTCTGGCTCCCTAGCTAGCCCCCGACTTATTGCCTCTTCGTGCGATTCCACAACACACAACTAGCCAACCGCAATGTCTCTCCACATGAGCATGATGGCCTTTTTTGAGCAACCGATGGCTGTTAAGCAGTCAATGAATAATATTTAGCCTACCTTGTTTAGGTTAATCTTCTTCTTTGTCTCGTGGATCCCTTTCCCTGTCTCCCAAGTTCTGTTTCTATAAACCAGTGATTAAGTTATGCAAATCTCTATATCCTGCACTATATATGTAATCTCATATTCATCAATCAAATCATTGCGTGAGTTTATTCTGCTTTATTGGTATCAGAGGTGTCGCTCCTGTGACCCATCGCTTTCATATTAGGCTCCATGTCTGACTCCAACAGCGAGGCGGATGGTGCCCTCAGTAACACGATGGACACACCAGGCATGCATGCACTAGGTCTGAAGGAACTGTGCCCAAGAAAATTCTGGGTGAATCAAAACTTCTGGTTGTAAACTGAAAGTTCTGGACCTGGAACGGTATTCGGTTTTCTGGACTGATCGGAAGTTCCGATTGAGAATCGAAAATTCCAGGATCTGGGTGAACCAGAAGTTGTGATTAAGAATCAAAAGTTCTAGATTAATTTGAATTAGAAACCGGAAGTTCAAATTGGAAGATCCGGTTGGAAAACCGGAAGTTCCAAATTAATTCGAATTTAGAGACCGAGAGTCCAAATCAGAAGTTCTGGTCTAGGACTGGATGTTCCGTCAAGGCTAAACAGATTAGATCTATTGGGCCTTAATTATGGGCCCATGCCCTAAGACTATATAAAGAAAGGAGGAGGAGGGAGGTCGTGGACTGCTATTCTCATTGCTAAAACCATAGCCACCACACCTCTCCTCTCACTTTTTGATCTCAAAGAGTTGAGATCGGATTTTCACCCGAGATCTCATGATCGTGTTAGCATGTTGGCGTGAGACAAATCACATCTCTGTATGTGTGGACTCTATGGATGCACTGCTCGAATAATATCGCTCGTTGTCTTTTTCACGTCGAGCTCACCGTATTTCGTCGACTTGACCACCAGTGAATAGGCAGAGCAAAGCGAGGTTGAGCGAGGACACACTTCCTCAACAACTTCTTCCGCTGCACTAGAGCATCTTATGTTAGAAGGTAACAATTCATGATCCCTCATGCGCATGGTTCCTGGGCTAAGGGGCTAAAATTTAAAATTACATTCTAACATAATCTCCCCAATATCCCAGCAAGGTGTAGGTGGCATCAGTGCACTTTTTTGCCAACCATCACACGTGGGTCAAGGCTGATTGGCCCACATGGTCCCCTATCGATCAGCACGCACACAGGCCACCACGTGCCTAGCAGGCTCTACTCTAGGCATTTTGACGGTCCTGAATTTTTTTCTCTAATGCCGATGTAGCAGCAGGCGCACTTCTTGTCATGAATCTACATGCACAAGTGGTCTCTATCTCCAATATTTGTTATCTGAATCGGGTCAGTCCTCGACATTGCTTCATCGTGCTACTCCAAATGGTGTGGCCTCCATCTCATCAACATTGACCAATCAAGTTCTCTCTGAGCAGGTGCATCCCGACTTCACCCCATGGCATCGCATGGATTGTGTCATCATTTCTTGGTTTTATAGCACAATATCAGTCAATCTATTGGAGATCGTGATGACCCCACATGCCACTAGTTGTGCTGTGTGGCTTGCCTATGAGGACTGAGTTCATTAGCAACATAGAGACATCGTTCCCCTCCTTCATCGATGTTCGCAATGATGTTCTTGAAGAAATTACGCTAGCCAAAAAGCCTGTGTCGATTTTGATGAGACTTTTACCATGGTTGTTAAGCCTGCTATGATCCATATAGAACTGACTCTGCTCTTTTTCGTGATTGTCGATTCACCAACTAGATGTAAAAAATGCATTTTTACATGGCACACTTTCGGAGACCGTCTACTGCATTTAGCCTTCAAGGTTTGTAGGATCGATGTACCGACTAGAGGGGGGTTAATAGGAGGTTTTTAAAATTAATTCAGCTTTAGCTAGCACTAAGCAACTTTAATAAATTTTCTTTTCAAAGCCAAAGACTCTAGGTATGAATGAAGTCTAAACTAAGTCTAAAGTTTTGCAACCTAGAGTGATAAGATTAAATTACTCTATGAATGTAAATAGCACAAAGTAATTTAATCAAAGTAAAGAGAACAAGAAACGACCGAATTTCTGTCCCGAGGTTCGGAAATTTGCTAATTTCCTACGTCCTCATTGAGACGAGCTCCACTTGACCACTCTCTTCACCAATCTACTAGATTCCCTGAGGAGGAATGAGCTTGATGATGAGCCGACACTAGAAGTATCACTCTTGGGCCTCTATCACTATTGGTAGTTCTTCTCCACTCCAGATAGGCGAGCTTTAACCTTCACAATCTCCGAGATCTTCTCTACAACCTTCTTAGAGAAAACACCAGGTTCTCCTCCAAGCCATCTAGGAGGTGGAAACCTCCAACAGTAACAAGCTGTAATCAAGTTAAGAGGAGAAAATCAAGTGCCAATGAATGCAAATGCTCACTATGAAATGCTCTCTTGATCACCATTTTCTTCCCAACCACACTAGTGCTCAATTCTAAATACTCAATGGTGGGAGAGATTCTCTAGTGCTCAAGTATGCTCAAATGAGTGCCAAAAGTCTAGCAAAGGAGTTATAGAAAGGATTTATATAGCCTCACAAACTTGAACTTGCCGTTAAGCAAAGGGGGTGAACTCTCTGCGCACTATCGGTCTAACCACCCATCTTGGGTCGATCAGACCGACCCCCTTGCCAACGGCTAGAAAAATAGTCATTGGTTGACATAACATGGGCACTCGGTCTAATCAGTTTGGTTAGACCGATTGCAGTTTTTTCGACTCTGGAACACTACAAGAATTCTCGTGGTTCATGACATACAATTTTCATCATAGATTACAAATAAACTATCATAAAATTGTATCTATGATGGTTTCATATATCGTCATGTATTGAGCATCATGGATTAACCTATATGACGGTTCTTTTAAACCGTCACGAATAAACTTATTCTATGACGTTTCTTTGTCATCATAAAACAAACTCAGCCCTCCTTGGTCCAACCCAGGTACAATCCAATCCCGCTGAAGCCCAAAGCTAATGGCGAAAATAAGCTATCACATATTAACACAAAATCCTTCATAAAAATACAAGCCACATCACCACTATAGTGCTTACATGGCATTCCTACCAACATGGATGTTGATGTCAGGAAATAATACATTCAACATGAAATCAGATACTTCATTCAACACATATACATCCATTCAACACAGTATAGAAACACAATATATTCATGCAAATGATAAATTAAGGTCACAATATCTAAAATACCACACATCAAGTTTAGTTCATCATCAGTTGTCCCAAAAATTAGTGGTATATATTACGTCAACATTAGTCATACGTTGTCCAAAAGACTAAGTTTAGTTCATTATCAGAGATGCCCTACAATGTAGTATATCAAAAAGAGTAGCTATACACAAAACATCAACACCTTTCCTTTATCCACTCCCATCATTTCAATATAGGTCCTGTAAAAGAAACATCATAAGTAAAATTAAATGTAGATAAGTGTTATCAATTAATAGTACATAGGTTCATTGCTTTTTACATTTCTCGTGCATGTCTTCCTTTCATGATTGAATTTAAAATTTTACATGTTGAATCAAAATTGCTTCTCTAATACAAGGAAACTTAATTTTAAGGTATTGTTGGACCATGTACTATAACTACAAATAACACAATATTTCTGTTCTAACTTCCAGAAAACAAAACATACATAAAAATATTTATTCTCAGAACATGTAAAAAATGATACATCAAGCAGAAGCATCATAGCAAATATGTAGTAAAGATAAGGTTCCAGAGATTGTTTCTTTGCCCCATGAGCTCAATGTCTCCCTAAAAAACTCATCACATACAAGAAATTACTTCTCTATTAAACAATGCATTGTACAGAAATATTAAAGTGATATCCAGGAATCCCTCTCAAATGAGAGAAAGGATTTATATTAGTTTAGAATATATTTCATGGGACTCTCTACAATACATTTAAAAGGAAGCTAGTGCGGTTTCCCGTTAGGCATCTATTACATTGTATCAATGGTAATGATCAACTGCGATTTCTCCATTGCTCCCAGCCAATATATGTTCTGAAAGCACAAGCATTTGAACATTATTAATTAAATTAATATGCACTCAGAACATTAATCAACCCAGATAAAACAGACCTTTGTTTTCTACGAAAACATCCCATATGCTATCTCCTTTGCCTCTCTCCCTCCCTCAATTTATATAGTAAAAAAATAAAAATTCACACACACACACACACACATATATACGATTTATAGTTTGGAAGATAAAAGAAATGGCGATGCTGTTTTTCTTCTTTCTGTGAAATGAAATAACAGGGAAACTAACTTATTTACATTCTCTTCTCTCATGAAAGTAAAAGCAAACTATATTTAATGGGTTGAATTTCTCTCATTCTATAGCCTATATCTTCCATTTCCAACAAAATACTAACTTTCAATTGTGTTGAACTTTGATAAATCATTCACTATCATGAATGAAAACCTACAAGTTTTTTGGAAAAGTAACTATTATAGCTTACAACTGATCAATGATCTTTATTTACATCATAAAAGAAAAGGTGATGCAATTCTTACACCATACCAAGCACAAGAAACAAGCAAAACAGAAATAACTTGATGACAACTCTTTTTATTTTATAATTGGCATATATGTCAATACTTCCTTAGCAATACTAGCAAAACTGATTACATTCAAATCAATATTTATTGTCTAATTATCTAGTAGCAAAGTGTGTGTTACAAGCCTACAACTCAGTAACACAACTAAATTAAGATCAACAGGATTACTCATCGGCATTGCATTATCAAAATGAGAACATCGCGAATGGTGAGTAAAAACATACCTGGCATGACGCAATATTATCATTACAATTCTGCAAACTTAAGGAGAAGGAGAAAACTCAGCGCCATGTTCAAATAAAAAAACATAGCTAGCTTTAATATCTTTAAAATATTTTCAGACTTTAGGCATTCTCTGTATGGTGTTAAGATATTGTAGATTCTAGAATAGAGTTTCAAGTTCAGACGAGAATTTAACTATTGATTTGCTTTCAAACATTCCTCATTCCTTCTCTAAAACATAATTCATCCTTGCAGAATCTCCAGTTTCTTAACATCCTAAATGAAAATTTTCTCGAAATATTTTTAAATTTTGATCACAGCATCTACGTATCATATTATAACATCATGCCAAGTTTCGCCTTTTTTATACTTCACTTGATATTTTTAGAATTAAAAAACTATAAAGCTCCATGTTGCCGATCGAGTGTCGTAATCTAGATTTTTTATAATATATTTAAATTTATTTTATAATAAAACTCAAAAACATGAATATGATTTTTCTATAAATTTTGGTTTATTATTTTAGGCACTTGTAGTTTAAATTTCACATGTTTCAATTTAAATCCTAGAAACACAGTTAATAAATTAAATATAGCAAACCAACCTATAAAAATGCAAAAAATTTGAATTGAATAATATTTGTTGTATTTTGACTGTATAATTTTTTGTAAAAGTTATATAGTTGAAAATATTACGTATGTTGTTCTTTTGGCATCGGGGGTGGACTTTTTCCTTATTCGTCATTCGTAGAAGGAATTATACTTATCCTGGTATATTTATTAAATTTATATTTTATTTCTCAAATAAAAAAATTCTAAAAGAAAAAATAAGAGAGCGGACCAAAAATGGCCCAACGAGTAGAAAGGGAATTTCATTTTCCTTTTATAAAATTCTGACTTGCTTTTGTATGACGGTTACCAAAAGATTGTTAGAGGAACTAGGCATAAAATTTGGGTCTAAATGTTCTATTTGGCGATCTATGATGAAAATTAAAAAACTATCACAAACATTTCCCTATACATGATGGTTAGCAAAGGATCATCATAAAACCTAGTTCCAATTTAGAATCCAAATGATCCATTTATTGATCCGTGATGAAAATTCATATATTATCATAGACATTGCCCTTTTCATGATAGTTTCAATAAACGTCACCATAAATCCGTCATGGACTATAGGATTTGTTGTAGTGGAAAACTCTAGGAAAATATTTGGAGTGCACCGGTCGGACCGCCCCCTGGTCGGTTGGACTGCCCAACTTATCTCAGTCTGATCGGACACCTCACATCGATCAGACTGCAGGGCATAGGTCGGTCTAATCGCTAGCACCCGAAAAATAATAACAACAATTTTTTTCTACTCAACCGGAGATATCAAAAGCTACTATATGCAATGCAATTTGGCACTTGAAACTCAACTCATAGCCAAGATGCAACCCCCTTGATAGTATGGAAAAAAATAAAATGAAATCTAGCCTAATTGATAGCTCCAAACACCTTTATCAATTTCCTAGCTATCTCAACCTATTTGCCGTCGCTTTTCAACACATGATTTCATCGGGGTTTGCCATCTTGTGCTCCAATTGTGTGGTACCTAATTACTTCCTTCACACTTAAGAAAAATATTAGTCCACAAGCATATGCTTGTCATTAATTACCAAAATTCACATGTGGCCTAGACTTTCAAGGTTTACTAATCATACTCATCCATATCATGTTTTCCACCTCAACGAATCACTCTATGAACTCAAGCAAGCTCCTCAGGCATGGTACAATAATTTTTCCTCTTATGTACTTTCTTTGGGATTTGTGGAGGCCAAATCAGACACTTCATTATTCATTTATCATCAAGGGCAGGACACCATTTACCTTCTTCTTCCGAAGATACTCTTTGTCAGACCATTCATGCCCTTCAAACGGAATTCTCCATGAAGGATCATGGACCGCTACATCACTTCTTGGGGATTTTGGTTCAAAGACAAAATGGAACTCTACACCTATCACAACGCTATTATATTTTGGAGATTCTTGATTGTTCTGGTATGTCTCATTATAAATTGTGCAACATTCCCGTCGACACTTCATCTAAACTGTCAGGTGATGATTCTCCTATTCAAGACCCCATAGATTATTGGAGTATTGTTGGTGCACTCTGGTACTCGAATTTACTTGGCCTGACATTGCATATGTTGTTCATGAAGTCTGTCTATTTATGCATGGTCCTCGGGAACTGCACCTTGATTTTGTCAAGTGGATTAAATGTTATCTTCATGGTACACTTGACTATGGTTGGTTGTGCTGATACTCAAAAGTCCACTTCTATCTATGGCATTTTTCTTGGTGATAACCATATTTACTAGTCCTCCAAACAGTAGCATACTATATCTCGTTCTAGTGCAGAGGTTGAGTACCATGCTATGGCAAACAGAAGCTTGTTGGCTACGTCAACTTTTAATTGAGTTGCATGGTTCCCTTCAGTTTGCCACCATTGTCTACTGTGACAATATTTCTGTTATCTATTTATCTTCAAATCCTATTCAGCATCAACGGACCAAAATGTCAAGATTGATTTGCCCTTCTTATGTGAGCATGTGGTATTGGCTGACATTCGTGTTCTTCATGTTCTCACTACATCTCAGTATGTGGATATCTTTACCAAAGGCCTACCATCTTCTTCTTTGTCTGATGGATCCCTTCACCTATCTCCCGAATTTTTTTCTATAAATCAGTAGTTGAGTTATGAAAAGCTCTAGATCCTCCACTATATATGTAATGTCATATTCATCAATCAAAACATTGTGTGAGTTTATTCCACTTTCAACGACAGCTGCACACTAGTACAGAAAACCCTATTAGTGATGGGTGATAACCATAATTAGTGGCGGGAAAATATCTCGTCACTCTTATCGCGTCAGTAATGTAACATCAATAGTGACAGGTAAACACCCATCACTAAAGGGTCAACCTCACTCCTATCGGCTCACCTGTTAGGGCTCTTTAGTGATGGCTGATGTTTGTCACCCGTCACTAATGTGTTCTTTAGTGAATGGTGACGATTGACACCCGTCACTAATGAGTTTTTAGTGACATATAATTATTTTCACCTGTCACTAATATTATGGTCATTTCAAAAACAAACAGGCTGCATCCTGAATCACAACTAGGATTTTGGTAGCCAACATATGCAACATTCAAAGCATATTACATACAATTCATCACAAAAGATTCATAACCAAATTAGTATCACATATATTAACTTCTAACTCATTATCTCAAAAAACATTGCTAATAAACAAAGATCTATATATAATAAGAGCACTCCCTAACTTCTAACTAATAGATAACTTCTAACAAAGATTCTCTCTATCTACCCACCATGAATTGTTGGTTGTACATGTCTAATTTTACAACATCTTTTATTGTCACCCTATACTCCTCTCTGACAGCCTCAGGAGCAGCACCTCAAGAGAACCACCGTGAATGCCCACAACAAGTTTACACCACGTACATGGCCGTGATTGCCCGTGCCAACTTGGAACGCGTTATCTCAAAAAAATGGCTAAAACCAGTAGTTATCTCGAAGAAATTGGCTAAAAGTAGTAGGCTAGGTTTACCCCACATACTTGACAGCCTTAGGAGCAACATTGTTGATGCTGAAATAGAAGATGCATATTGTGCCATCTTCTTACAGTACTACCTTAAAAGTATTATAACAATAAAATTTAAACAAAACTAGTTAGACAAGACAAATAACATGAACAACATTTCGGACGAGGATGACCTTAGTAGGAGGATGAGAAGGAGGATGCAACCGAGGTGGCGCGCGAGTAGGGCGGCCACACGCAACAACGGTACGGGTACCATGGCCGACGGTGCATGTGACACGGCCGACGGTGCGAGGGTCACGGGTGACGGAGCGCCAAGAAGCACGACGAAGGCGACGATGGTGGTGGAAGTCTGGGGTTAGGGCCAAGTGAAATGAAAGTATGACGATTCACTTCGGTGCCCCCGCCTATTTATAAGAGGGCATCAACAGTGACAGGTAATAGTTAACACCCATCACTAATGATGATGGCGGCGGTGGAAGTCTTGGGTTAGGGCCAAGAGAAATGAAAGTGTGACGATTCACTTCGGTGCCCCCGCCTATTTATAAGAGAGCATCATCAGTGAAGGGTATTAGTTACCACCCATCACTAATGATATGGCCCTAAACCTAGACTTCCACCGTCGTCTTATAAGAGGGCCTCATCTGTGACGGGTAATAGTTACCACTCGTCACTGATGATATACAGTCATCTAGGGTATTTAAAGGGGCTATATTTACATATCAGTGACCGGTAGAAATAAAACCCGTCACTATAGGGGCTTTAGTGGCGATTAACTATTGTTACATGTCACTAATATTATGGTTATTTTTTTTAAAAAATAGTTTTTAGGATGCATCCGGAATCAAAGCCAAGATTTGGCTGGAAACATATCCAATACTCCAAAGCACATCATAAACAATTTATCACAGACTACACATAATTAATCACAGAAGATTTATAACCTAATATTACATATATTAACGCAATATATTACATAAATATCACACATTAACTTATAACAGCATACCCCAGGTTTACACCACATATATGATAGTCTCAGTTGCACTATTATTTATGTCGAAATAGAAGGTGCATATTGTGCAAACTTCTAACGAGTTATCTCGAAGAAATTGGTCAAAACTTGTAGTTAGATAGCACTATCCATTTTTCGATTTATACACCGCAATTGGGACTGCCTCAAACTCGGTTGCTATCACCTGAATCTTGGTGGTCTGGTGGTGTAGGTGAGGTGTGATGTACTTCTCACAGTACAACCTTGAAAAGTATTATAACAATAAAATTTAAACAAAGCCAGTTAGATAAGGTTATCTGTATAGATGATATAGTTAACCAACGACATGTGCAAATAACTTACCACCAACTTATTGTTGATGATCGTGTTATTTATTGTGCAGACATATAATCGACTCTTGGAGGATAAACCTGCTGAGATGTCTTACGGGAGAGTCTTCCTTGTTGGAGTTTTATCTGTTAGATTATAAAAATAACAGATGTGCTCCAATTAGTCCATTTGGTCAGTGTCGATCTCCTTGGCTATAAGCTCCCCCTTCCTCTCCACAACACTGCTAGGAACTTTCCATGATATTATAATGAAACCATATAATCACATAAACAAAACATGCATGTCTAGTAAGTACTGTCAATTCTTTATGTATACCACTATCGTTGTCCTCCACTTTGATGGTTGTTGAGGTCTTCTCATCACCAAAGTTAGTATAAAATTTGGCCATAACTATCAATGTGGCATGTTTCATTGTTATTACCACATAGTCCTCTTATGTTAGACCACCTCTTCTACTAAATTCAGGCCACCCTTTGTGGAGGTATATCTGTCGCCGCGTCCACAGCTCACGACCTCAACCTCGGTGGTGCACTCATCTTGTCATTATGTGGAGGGTATCATCAGCACGAATGTTATTGATATCAGAAAATATTTTTGATAAATACTACAATATTAAGTTAATGTCACTTCAGTTTGTTAACATTAAACAATATATGCAATGTACAATGTATAAACCTGGTGACATCCACCGTTGACTAGATGATTGATCTTTATTAAGTAACTATCACGAACATAAGTTGGTACATATAGATTGCTTGGGATGCTTGCCGTATCCCTAATTCACAAATTTAGTAATTAAATTTCTCATAAATTATTTTATAAACTGAAATTTAATAATAAGCATAAACAAACTTGTGAAAATAAATAAAGAACCTAAATTTAATACACATCAACAAATAATCCACATAGCAACATTTTTACTAATTTTCCACATATCCACCTTATCACATCTCAACATATCGAAGGAGAAGGAGGAGAACCTTATGAGGATGAGGATGCAACCAAGGTGCGGAGGGAACAGACGATAGTAAGGTGGGAATAGGGTTAGAGTTGAGTGAAATGAAAGTGTTTCGATTCACTTTGGGGCCTTTGCCCATTTATAAGAGAGAATCATCAGTGATGGGTGATTAACTAATGTACATATTTGTGATGCTCTTTACTGACGAGTGGAAATATTGAAGGAAGTATGCCCAAGAAAATTCCGGTTAGATCGGAAGTTCCGATTATTTTCTGAATTGAAAACAGAGAGCTCAAATCGAAAGTTCTGATATGGTGCCGGATGTTCCAATAATTTATGGTTTGTGAAACCGAGAGCTCAAATTGGATGTTTCGATATGGGATCGGAAGTTCAAATAATTTCTCATTTGAGACAAAGAGTTGAAACCGGAAGTTCCGATTTGGAATCAAGAAAATTATACTAAACGGGGGTTATGATATGTGTATCAGAAGTACCAAGGTG
Source organism: Zizania palustris (assembly GCA_019279435.1). Lineage (NCBI taxonomy): Eukaryota > Viridiplantae > Streptophyta > Magnoliopsida > Poales > Poaceae > Zizania > Zizania palustris. The sequence continues at coordinate 90,919,230 of JAAALK010000285.1, forward strand.
GGCGAAAATATATTGGATCTGTTATAGTAATGTGCTAGATTAAGAGACAGAAAATACTCGATCGGAAGTTCTGATCCAAGATTGGAAGTCCGACGTGGGTAAAACAGATTGGATCTGTTAGAGCACAAATCGGTTGTAATCGAATTGTTGGTTTCGAGATGCTAGCGACCAGGGGCTCTTGTCCCTATATAAAGAGAGGAGGAGGTTTTGGATGACAAGCAATTGCAAGTTTAGACCTTGCCATCAAGAACTCCTCTCCTCCCTTTCTTGATCTCAAAAGTTGGGATTGAGGATCTCTCGTTTTCTCACGAGCGGTTCTAGCACGCCGACGTGAGAAGGATTCCATAACTGAACATGTGGATAACATGGAGGCGTTGCTCCAATAGTGACGCTCGTGGACTTCATCACGTGAACAACTACATTGTCTTCACTGATTGGATTGGCGAGGAACGGCCGGGACGAAGCGAGGATAGGCAAGGACGCGCTTTCTCAACATCTTCTTTTGTTGCACCTAGTGCATCTTGTGTTAGAAGGTACCGATCTAGGATATCACACGCGCATGCTTCTTGGGATTTGGGGCAATTTTTTGAAATTTCTGGCTAACGTAGCTTCTCCTTTCCCAACAGTGGTATAAAAGCCTACATGCATAGTGTTTGATCTGGATCCCTCGTGTATGGAGATACATGGTGGAAAAATAGATTAGATCTATTTTTGTCTGTGGCAAATATGAAGTTCCAATACTGATCAGACATTCCGATGTCGAATAATGATTTGATACAGAGAGCAATTGTTGCTACCAGGAATTACGATATTGATCGGAAGTTTCGGTGGATCAGAAGTTTCGACCCACATGAACTTGAAATTCTGAACTTGTTGAGCTAGGTTTTTCAAATCCATATTTCAATCACTAGATTCTTCGTCTACCTTTGTTTTGCAGAGACTGTTGTGACTGGCATGGCCTTGGATAAATGTGATGTATGAGATGCATGCAATAAATGTAAATTAAATATGGCCTGCATGTCATGGTTATTTATAGCCTAAGGTTGATGTAAATTAAAAACGGCTTGCATGTCGTTTCCGCGGTGCTTTAGCCCATGTAACTAGTATAGGCTATGCGAGATAGACTAGTACACTTCATGAAGGCCGGGAGCATGCACGCAATGACGAGAGTCATGGAGATGGAGATAGCCATGTAAAGATGGCCATGCTATGTCACAATTAATATGATTGTTTGTGATGCTTTCTTATGTTCCTGTTATACTATTCTTGCATGTTTTGTGTGCGTTAGGGATGTTACTGTGCTAGAATAATTTTCTCTCATAAAATTAAGTATTGATTCTCTTTCCAATAGTTGCTCCCACAAAAGATTTCAATCATCGATAGTGGGTCTGCCAAAGAAGGGTGTTATCTTTTATCTTGACCAGTTGGGGCGGAAGTCGGACTTCTGCATGCATAGTATTGGTTTGCTTAACGGGGCTATCAAAACAGTTTTGGGCCTTTTAGCATAGAGTTGGCGTAGAGAATTTGATGCTTCTCCAATGACAAGAGTCACATATGATGTGATTAGCAAAGTGTTGCTTACCTATGTCACCTAGCTTCTTGCAGTGATGCCAAAGCTCACTAGGAGTTAGAATGAATATGGATCTTGTGCCACTATTGGTCATTAGAGGGAAAGGGACTATTTTAAAATAGTGGAACATTTTTTATTGGATAGAAGATAAACATAACATAGTGTTGAACCTTGCATTTAATCTTTTGTAGATCATGGAACCAACTGTTAAGAACACTTTATTCTTTGTTTTGCGGTCGATTCTTTTTGGAACAATTTTTATTGAGTGGTTTATAAACTTGAGAAGTGTTCTGAAGCGAAAGGAAAAGGAAAATGTTCTAGAGGAGTCCAATAATGATGAACTAGTTGACCGGAGGGCTTGTGAGAAGCACTCGAATGAGTCACTTAATGTAAGTTGTCTCATACCTTCTTGTTTGTCCTCTGATCTTTGGAAACAAGATGAGAACAAGAATGTCCATAATATGATTATGGGACACTAAGGCATCTTTGAGAGCCAAGCTCAGGCTAAGAGGTATGGTACATCAGTGTCCTTGTTTGCCTGCAAAACTGGTCAATGATTCAGGAATTGCAAATTGGACTTGGAAGAAGTTTGGGAGAAGAAGGGAAGTAGGACATCTGCTTCTACTTCAAGTATAAATTTTATTGAAATTAATCTTTCTACTCGTCCAAATGATTCATGTGTATTTGATACCGGGTCGATGATTCATACTTGCAATTCGTTGCAAGGACTGAGTAAGTCAAGAAAGTGTGCGGTAGGTGAACTAGATATTCGCATCGACAATGGTGTAAAGGTTGCATCATTGGCCATCGGCATTTACTCTTTGTCACTACCCTTAGGATTAGTTCTGGAATTGAATAATTGATATTATGTTCCAGCATTGGGCATAAACATTATCTCTTCTTTATGTTTGGAGGAAGAAGGTTATGAGTTCGTGATAAAGAACAAATGTTGTTCGATATTCTCGAATGGTAAGCTCTATGGTGTTTGTCCATTGGTTAATGGATTATATATTCTAAGTCTTGAGGATGCATATGTTTATAACATTAGTACTAAGAAACACCAAATCATTGATTTGAATCCTACCTATGTCTAGGAATATCGTTTGGGTCATATAAATGAGAAGTGCTTGCAGAAGCTCCATAGTGATGGACTTTTGGAGTCATTTGATTTTGAATCATATGACACATGCGAGTCTTATTTACCTCGCAAAATGACAAAGACACCTCTCACTAGACAGAGTGAGCGGGCGGGTGAGCTATTGACCAGAGTACATAATGATGTGTGTGGTCCAATGAGTCACATGACTAGGAATGGTTTTTAGTACTTTATCACTTTTTCCAATGACTTTAGTAGTTATGGTTATGTCTACTTGATGAGGCATAAGTGGGAGTCCTTCAAAAACTTCAAGGATTTCCAAAATGATGTACAAAATCATACGGGCAAGACAATTAAATTTCTACGATCTGATCATGGAGGTGAATATTTGAGCCATGAGTTTACTAATCATCTGAAGCAGTGTGGAATTGTTCCACAGCTGACTCCACTCGACACACCCTAATGGAATGGAGTGTCCTAGTGGAGAAACCACACCTTGTTGGACATGGTTTGGTCAATGATGAATCATGTTGATCTTCCATTATCCTTTTGGTGACTTTCTCTATAAACTACCGCTTTTACAATAAATAGAGTTCCATCTAAGTCAGTAGAGAAGATGTCATATGAGATGTGGTCTAGGAGGCATCCCAGTTTGTCTTTTCTAATGATTTGGGGTTGTGAGGCGTATGTCAAACATTTGACGCCTGACAAGCTTACTCCTAAGTCTGACAAGTGCTTCTTTGTGGGGTATCCTAGGTAAACTAAAGGATACTATTTCTATAATAGAGAAGAGGGCAAAGTGTTTGTCAATCAGAATAGTGTATTCCTTGAGAAAGAGTTTCTCTCAAAAGGAGTTAGTAGGAGGACAGTGCATCTCAAAGAGGTTCGAGAGCCACTGAAGGTATTCGGGATCACACTGAACAACAATAGGATGTGCAAGGTGTTGCAGAGCCTATTGTAGAGAAGCCAGCCTCACGAAAGTCTGGGAGGGTGAGTCACGCGCTAGAGCGATACATGTTTTGACCACTATAAGCGCGACGTGTTGTTGTTGGACAATGACGAGCCCAAGACCTATGCGGAAGCAGTGATGGGACCAAACTTTGAGAAATGGCTTGGAGCCATTGGATCCGAGTTGGAGTCCATGCGAGTTAACTAAGTTTGGAACTTGGTTGATCCACCTGATGGTGTAAAAACTATTGAGTGTAAATGGATCTTCAAGAAAAAGATAGACGTTGATGGAAATGTTCACATCTATAAGGCATGATTGGTGGCAAAAGGTTTCAAATAGATTTAAGGTGTTGGTTATGATGAAACATTTTCTCCCATCGCTACGCTTAAGTCTATTCGGCTCATCCTAGCTATTACCGCATTTTATCATTATGAGATATGGAAAATGGATGTCAAGACGACTTTACTGAATGAAAACCTAAGTGAGGATGTGTACATGACATAACCTGAAGGTCTTGACGGTATGGGAAATGCTCGGAAAGTTTGCAAGTTGCTAAAGTCCATTTATGGATTGAAGCAAGCTTCTCGGAGTTGTAATCTTTGCTTTGATGAGGTAGTCAAAGGGTTTGGCTTCATCAAAAACGAAGAAGAGCCTTTTATTTACAAAAAGTCTAGTGGGAGCTCACTTGTGTTTCTGGTCCTATATGTGGATGACATATTGTTGATCGGAAATGACATTCCTTTGTTGAATGCTGTCAAGAATTCACTGAAAAATAGTTTTTCGATGAAAGATCTTGGAGAGGCAACATATGTTCTGGGCATAAAGATCTATAGAGATAGATCAAAATGGTTAATTGTATTAAGCTGGAGTATGTACATTGACAAGATTTTGAAATGGTTCAAAATGCAGAATTCTAAGAAGGGTTTTCTACCAATGTCACATGGTATTTCTCTTAATAAGACTCAGTGTGCTGCGACACGTGATGATCTAGAGAAGATGAGTGCGATCCCATATGCCTCCGCAATTGGATCCATCATATATGCCATGCTATGTACACGCTCAGATGTGTCATATGCTCTAAGTGTTACGAGCAAGTACCAATCGAACCCAGGTGAAAGTCACTGGACTATAGTAAAGAGTATCCTCAAGTACTTGAGACAGACTGAGGAAATGTTCCTCGTATACGGTGGTGAAGAGGACCTCGTTGTAAGTGGATACACGGATGCTATCTTTCAGAACAATAAAGATGATTCTCAATCGCAATATGGCTTTGTGTTCTGTCTCAATGGAGGCGCAGTGAGTTGGAAGAGTTCCAAGCAAGAGATAGTGACTGATTCTACAAAAAAAAGCTGAGTATGTCACCACTTTAGAAGCTGCGAAGGAGGCCGTTTGGATCAGAAAGTTTGTTTCTGAGATGGGTGTTGTTCCTAGTGCATCAAGTCCAGTGGACCTCTATTATGATAATAGTGGTGCCATTGCGCAAGCCAAGGAGCCAAGGTCACACCAGAAGTCCAAACATATACTTCGGCGATATCACCTAATCTGAGAGATCATTAAGAGAGGTGATGTGAAGATTTGCAAGGTGCACACAGATTTAAACATAGCGGATCAATTGACGAAGCCTCTTCCATAGCCAAAGCAAGAGGCACACCTGATCTCCAAGGGTATTAGATACTTGCGGGAGTGAGTCATGTGTATGTGGAAGATGCTAGTGGTGTATAAGCTAATGTGTGAGGATAATTGTTATCTTGATCCTTAAATAAATGTCATTTACATTTGATTAATGAGTTGATGACTTGTTATGTGAAACTATTTGTGTTATAACGATATTGTTCAAAAGGATCCTGTTTATAGCAAAAAATGGCATTAATGGTCAAACTAGCAAATACTGGAAAAAAGTAGTTTTGATCGAAAATATGAAACCCTGGCAAAGGCCGGTCTGACCGGCTATGGTAGGCCGGTCCAATCGGCCAGGTTCGGTTAGACCGGATCCATGGGCTCGGTCAGACCGACCAGGGTCTGGATTTCAGATCCAAGTGGGATTCGAGATATTTTCGCCCAAAACTTATCTCAACATAATTTTGGATGCATCTAACTCTATCTCTAGCCAGGGATAACTAGTCCACCCCCTATAAATACTAGGGGGAGGCTGATTCAGCCCCCCAGACATACCAATCCAAAGCCCCAGCTTTGAATCATTTTTACTTTCTTTACTTTTCCACATCTTCGTGGGTTTGCTTGAAAGCACTCCGTCTGCCGTGTCCGTAATCATGGTAACCCTTGCTGGTTCGCTTGTGAACCTTCCATTAATCCACGTAACAGATTGCTATCCTTTTTATCGGTTTTATCACCCCTACCTAGAAATTCGGCCCTCTGGCCGATTTGTGTTTGATCTATTATTGTTTTTGCAGGCCAATTGTCTCATTAAACATCCTTGCGAAGTTTGGGAGCAATTGGAGATCATTTGCTATGGCTGTCGAGGCTCAACAGATCGGATCTGTCAGCCCGGTCCGACCGGCGTTGAGGTACCGGTCTGACCGGAGCCCCTCGTCATGTCGTTGTCGGCAACAGCCGGTCCGACCGACGGCTCTCCACCGGTCTGACCGGGATCCTTCGCACCAGGCGCACCGAAGCCGAAGTTTGAGCCCTCCGAAGCCCTACGCGCCGGAGCTCCACGCGGTCGAAGGTCGAAGTCCGGAGGTCCCTTCGCCCGGTGTGACCGGGAGAGCACGGTCGGTCCGACCGACGAGGCTTCGCTGGTCCGATCACCAGAGTCGCGCTTCGCATCTGACTTCGGGGCACCGCCCGAAGCCCCTTCGCAACCCTTTGGTCCGACCGGGGTTATACCTCCGGTCTGACCGGGTTTGAGGCCGAAGGCGTCCTAAGGACTCTTCAGACCAGCACCCGCTATTACTCCGAATCGGCCTCCGAATTGGCCGATTCCAGGTATTTTGGTCATTTTGCTACTATTTACATTGTTATCAATACTTTCGGCCAATTGGATTAAAATACTAGTTATTTATCTGTTTGCCTGGTGACTCCAAATCCCTTGTCACTATCCAGGGTAGTCAGAACGCGGCATCGGTATCGTTGTGATACTTTTGAACGTCGAACTGGCCCGAGTGCGGGGGTGCATTTCTGCGTCAACACACTTTCTGGCGACTCCGCTGGGGACAGCGCCAACCATGACTACTACCTCTACATCAGCGGCAGGTACATCTACTACGTCTACCTCGACTACATCACCGACGAACATTGTGGGAAGCACAGATATCGACGACTGCAACATTATAACAACCACCATGGCGGACATATCTGAGGAGGACCGAGCAAAGATCAAAGCGAAAAAGAGAGAACTCGAAGAACTGATGCTCAGAGATTGCATCAAGACGCGCTCGGGCTTTGTCATGCGCGACAACCTCAACTTGGCCCAGGTACGCCCGTCATCACCCCCTTTATCCGCCACACAGGTAGACCGTAGGATAGCCGCGTCTATTGATCAAGCGGTTAGCGCTTCGCTAGCCAATAAACTAGAACCCACAGTTGTCTCGCAAGTGGCGGCAGTGTTTAGAAGATTCGGTTTTACTGAGGCCGATTCACCAGCACCAATTACTAGTATTCCGCCAGCACATCATATCTACAACAGAACCGATGGTAATACCAGAAGAACCATCACGTTTCCGGCTACTTCCTCCACTGCATACTCCTACTCCACAGCATAGGCCAGAGAATGTCGATATACCACCACGCTCCCGCCACCACATGAAAGGCGCGCGCAAGCATTAGATCACGGCGATATCGAGGAGCGTATTCACGCACTATTTAGGGAATGCACCGGCTTTGCACCTCGGGATAGAGCTAGGGTTTATCGAAAACCATATCCCGACCACTTTGACACTATTCCATATCCTCGCGGCTATAGAGTCCCAGATTTCACAAAATTTGATGGCGAGGGTAGTAAATCCAGATTAGAACACGTTAGCCAGTTTCTAGCACAATGTGGCGAAGCTAGCGGATCGGATGCATTAAAACTCAGATTATTCTCCCTGTCATTATCCTGCACTGCATTCACTTGGTTTTCGGCACTCCCGCCGAACTCCATTCAAACATGGGCTCAACTGGAGCAGAAGTTTCATGATTATTTTTACACGGGCGAGACCGAGCTTAGGCTATCACACCTCACAGCAGTTAGGCAAAAATCCGGCGAAAGTGTTTCTAAGTATGTTAAACGTTTTAGAGGTACCAGGAATAAATGCTTCAGCCTAAACATATCGGAGAGGGATCTAGCAGATCTAGTTTGCAATGGCCTACGGGCAGAAATTAAGGAGCGTATGGACAATCAAAACCTCTTGGATGTTAGCTAGGTATTGCAGCAAGCTCTGGTCCAGGAAGGCCGGGCCAAAGATAGAAAATTCGTCAAAACTTGTAACAAACCAAGGGATGAGATCCACACCATGGAGCACTCCGACGAGGAAGAATCCGAGGAGGAAGGGGATCCGGCCAACACCTACATGGCCGAATGGACTTGGAGCACGAAGTCTAAACCCATCACCTGCTTCGAATTGCGGCCATCTCCCTCTAAGAGTCGGCCTAATGAAGTTAGATATTCGTTTGACGTAACTAAATGTGATAAAATATTTGATTTCCTATTGAAAAATCAGCTTCTACGGCTTCCGAAAGGGCAAGTTATGCCATCCGCCGACGAGTTAAAAAGCATCCCTACTGTAAGTGGCATGACTCGCACTCTCACTACACTAACGATTGTAACGTTTTTCGTCGACAGGTACAATCAGCCATAGAGGAAGGACGATTGAAAATAGAAGCAAATCCAAAAATGAAATTAGACAAAGACCCTTTCCCCATGAACACCGTCGATCTAGAAGAGAAGAAGATTTTGATTCGGCCAGAATAGGCCGAGTCGGCTAAGGGAAAGGCGATCGTCATAGGAGACGCTCGCACACACACGCTTGTACCAAAGAATCCAGAGGTGGGAGTGTGGAAAGAGAATATTAAGTCATCATCTCCGGCCAAGCATCGCAGAAGGCCGAAGGTGACGTACAAAATGCTCTTGGACAAGCACCAGCGAAGGTCCGAGAGAAAAGGTGTTCACCCACAGGCTTTGGGACGGTCAAAGCCCTCTAGGAGGACAAATCCCGTGAGTGACGAGCTCGAACATCGAGGTCCAAACACTCCGCCGGAGTGGATGCAGCAGCCGGCAGGGTTCGGACCTCAGTGGCTGAACCCCCCTCCGGGTTGGTCCCAACCTCTGACAGGGTTCGGGCCTCATTGGTCGAACCCTCCCCCGTCTTGGTCCCTGTTTCTGGGAGGCTTCGAGCCTCAGTGGCCGGGCACACCTCCTTCGGAGGATTTCTAGCCTCCGGATGGGTCCAAGCCTCGGTGGTCGAACCCACCCCCTTCGAGCAGTTTGTAGTTCCCAGGGGATTCGGCCTCTAGTGGTCGGGCCCGCCTCTGCCATGGGCTAATGTACCTCCGGCTTGGTAGGACCCCTCGCTGGTCTGGTCTGAGGTACCATCGACGTGGCCGGACCCCCAACTAGCCGATGGGGTCGGCACTCAGTGGACGAGGCCGCTAGAGGCCCCGATACCGCCGCCCTACTGCTGGGCGGTGGCTTCGGTTCAGCCTTCGCCACCAGAGAACTTCGGACAATATTCGGCTATGAGCACTTACACCCCGGCACAGGATAACAACATTGTTCATCGCCTACCCGTGGTCCCCCAGAACCGGGCTCCGTGAGGTACCACCGAAAGGGGTGAAGATGGAGACGCCTCAGAGGTTATAATCATCAAGGTCGGGTCCTAGGAGCTCCCAATCCCGAAGGATACCCCGACGAGAATGTGCGAAGGCACAGCAGAAGCTCGGTCCGACCGGTCTACTATGGCTGGTCCGACCGGCATTATGACAGTTTTTGGCACAACTCGGTCTGACCGACCTGCCATAGCCGGTCCGACCGATCAGGACCAGGAGACCTCTCATGGCAAACGCAAGGCGCTCGAGGCCAATACAAGAAGGTCCCCTTCGGCTAAAAGTGTTGGAAGCAAGACCGTGGCACTCGGCACCCGTCCTCAGCCATCATGGGCGCCCCCAGGGATGACCAAATCACAAAAGAGGAGGTTGCAACACTTGCGCGCACAGGAGATACGGGAAGAGAAGGCCGAGGAGGAATGGGACGCACGTTTTGAGGAGATCCGTCCTCGGCCCACTATGAAGAAAGTCTGGAGACCTAGGCCGGTCACAGTCGATGACTCGGCCCCTGTCGTTAGCTCTGATGAAGACGATTTGCTCGACGACGACTACACTCCCATCTCCGAGGGGACTGCACCTCAAGCGATGGACGTCGGCGTCGTCATGTTGCCTTTCGAGTTCGCTCCACTATAGGAGGAGACCAGGGTCGCTCAGCTAGACCTCGGTCCACAAGACGCCGTATTCGAGAAGCCCGGAGATACGAACCGTCACCTGAGACCCCTCTACATAAGGGGACACATCGACGGGAAGCCCATCTCGAGGATGCTTGTCGATGGCGGTGCCACCGTGAACCTAATGCCGTACTCCCTTCTGAGGAAGCTCGGCAAAGACGAAGACGACCTAAAGAAGACCAACATCACCCTCAACAGCTTCAACGGCGACACGACAGAAGCCAAGGGGGTACTATCCCTGGAACTGACGGTGGGAAACAAGATGCTACCTACTACTTTCTTTGTCATTGACGTACAAGGTAACTATAATGTATTGCTTGGGCGTGACTGGATCCATGCAAATCAGTGCGTACCATCCACCTTGCACCAGTGCCTCATACAATGGGATGGTGACGAAATTGAGATAGTGCGCGCCGATACATCGGCCCACGTCAGTTTGGCCGATGTATCCTGCGATGTCACCCATGATGAAATAGAGTGTTTGTCGGGACGAGACCTCTCGGATTATGACTTTGTCAGCGTATCAGAGGGGAGGTTCGTCCCAATTTCCGTGAAGCCAGCCGGTGTGGCTCGGTTGTGTCTAAGATAGGAGAATGTCTAGTGCTAATCTTGATTGGTTAAAGTCTCGTGTGGAGCAGCATCGGTCTTCTCAAGACGGTATCACCGAAGCCATCGAAGACTTTGGCTAGGTAGAGAAATTAGGTCAAGGCTTCTCGTCGGCCGACCCTTTGGAACAAGTAGACATAGGAGATGGTAGTGTTCCAAGGCCGACATTTGTAAATCAGAATCTGAATAATGATGTAAAGGTCGAAGTAATAAAGTTGATTCAATCGTATGTTGATTGCTTCGCATGGGATTACAGCGAGATGCCCGGGCTAAGACGAGAGCTTGTTGAGCATCGGCTCCCTATCAAACCCGGATTTAGGTCTTATAAACAGCCACCGCGCCGCTTCAATTCGGCCATCTATGACCGAGTTAAAGAAGAGATCGAACGTCTATTAGTAGTAGGTTTCATTAGACCATGCAGGTACGCGGAATGGGTCACCAACATCGTGCCTGTCGAGAAGAAGGAGAGTGGCAAGATCCGCATCTGCGTCGATTTTAGGGATTTAAACAAGGCTACTCCGAAAGACGAGTATCCCATGCCGATAGCCGACATGTTGATCAACGATTCCTCGGGACATAAGGTATTGAGCTTTCTTGATGGCAACGCTGGTTATAATCAAATCTTTATGGCCGAAGAAGACATCTTTAGGATGGCTTTTCGCTGCCCAGGTTTTGTCGGTTTGTTTGAGTGGGTAGTAATGACGTTTGGTTTAAAGAATGCTAGCGCCACATACCAACGTGCCATGAACTTGATCTTTCATGAGTTGCTAGGGGTTATGTTAGAAGTTTATATCGATGATGTTGTGGTCAAATCGGGCGCTATGGAGAACCAGCTCGCTGATTTGAAAGTTGCTTTTGAAAGAATGCGTCGGTATGGCTTGAAAATGAACCCACTCAAATGTGCTTTTGGTGTGTCGGTGGGTAAGTTCTTGGGATTCATGATTCATGAAAGAGGCATCGAAATTGATCCCAAGAGGCTTGAGAAAATTAGGGGATGCATAGCGCCGACATGTAAGAAAGATGTACGGAAATTGCTAGGCGAGGTAAATTATTTGCGGCGTTTTATATCCAACCTGTCTGGGAAAATTGATGCTTTCGTCCCAATACTCCGGCTAAAAAATGAAGCCGAGTTCACTTGGGGGGCAAGCCAGCAACGTGCGTTCGAGAAAATCAAAGAGTGCTTATCGACACCACCGGTGGTAAGGGCGCCGAAGGCCGGGATCCCCTTTCGGCTCTATGTTGCTGCGGAGGAGAGCGTAATTGGGGCCGTGTTAACTCAAGACATTGAAGGGAAGGAGTACGTCATCACCTTCTTGAGTCATCGACTTTTGGACGCCGAGACTAGGTACGTGTTTGTGGAGCGTTTATGTTTGTCACTCTATTATGCGTGTACCAAACTACGTCATTACCTTCTCCCTAGCACATGTATTGTCACTTGCCAAACATATGTCATAAAATACATGTTACAAAAGCCGATTCTAAGTGGTAGAATCGGCAAGTGGGCGTATGCGTTAATCGAATATGATTAGGCTTATGAACCATTGAAATCCATGAAAGGCCAAGTCGTGGCTAATTTTATAGTAGATCACCATGTGGATGTCAATTGGGGCGATGAAGTCGCCTTAATTGAAGTATTACCATAGAAACTTTACTTCGATGGTTCGGCTTGCAAAAATGGCCAAGGTGTTGGGGTGGTACTCATATCACCAAGTGGTATGCACTTTGAAACCTCAGCCCGTTTGGAATTTCATTCGACTAATAATCAAGACGAATACGAAGCCCTTTTGCTAGGTCTTGAGTTGTTAAACTCCATGGGTGTGAAATATGTTCACGCATACGGTGATTCATTACTAGTTGTACAACAAGTAGCCATGCTCGCTCAATGTTTTAATGGTTTGCTAAATAGCTACTTGGACAAGTGTTTAGACTTGATTTCTACCTTTGATGATTTTGAAATTACTCATGTGTCTAGAGAAGCCAACTCACTTGCAAATGACTTGGCTCAACAAGCATCAGGCTATCAAATTAGGAGGGGCAAATTCTGCACGTGGGAAAAGCCGATGTTTGGAGATGATGTAACACCCGAGGGGTCTACAGTCGGTCTGACCAGATTTGTGGGCACGGTCCAATCGTCCTTGCGTACCCGGTCTAACCGACCATGTCAGGACGGTCAGACCGAATTGTGTCAGATGACTGGCAATAGCCGGTTTAACCGGGCCAACAGGGGCGGTCCGACCGACAACTGTCAGGAAGGTTTAGTGCTCGGGGTGTAGGTCCAAATGATGAATCTGGAAGACAGTTCTAGCAGGAATTTGGCCATTGCTCCTCTAGTTAGTAAGGATGATTGGAGGAGCCCAATCGTCCAATATTTGAGGGACCCAAGCCAAAAGGTTGATCGGAAAGTTCGGCGACAGGCTTTCAAATTTGTTTTACTCGATGGTGTGTTGTATCACCGAACTATTGATGGGGTACTTTTGAAGTGTTTGGACCCCGATAAAGCTAGAGTTGCTGCAGGTTAAGTACATGAAGGGCTTTGCGGTACTCATCAGTCGGCCCCAAAGATAAGTTGGATGCTCAAAAGGGTAGGTTTTTATTGGCCGACTATAACTGAAGACTGTTTTAGGTACTATAGAGGGTGCAAAGCTTGTTAGGAGTTTGGGAATATTCAGCTAGCACCCGCGTCAGCACTTAACCCTATTATTAAACCATGGCCGTTCCGAGGTTGGAGTTTAGACTTCATCGGCCAAATTCACCCTCCGTCCTCGAAAGGGCATCGGTTCATGTTGATGGCAACAGATTATTTCACCAAATGGACCGAGGCTGTGCCGCTCAAGAACATGACTCACAACGAGGTAATTGGTTTCATCTTGAAACACATCATACATAGATTCGGCATTCCCCAAACTCTCACTACGGACCAAGGCACTTCATTTGTTGCTAAAGAGGTGAGGGACTTTGCCGAATACTATGGGATCAAATTGGTAAATTCTTCCCCATATTATGCTCATGCCAATGGTCAGGCCGAGTCCAGTAACAAAACTGTAATTAAATTGATCAAGAAAAAGATTAAGGAGTTTCCAAAAAGGTGGCACGAGATACTTTCTAAAGCTTTATGGGCTAGTAGGGTTGCAAAGCATGGTGCCACTAAAGTCAGCCCTTATGAGTTAGTGTATGGACAAGAAGCCGTTCTACCAGTAGAGGTGGATCTCGGCTCACTTAGATTTCTTAAACAAGATGGCTTATCGGTCGACGAATATGAGACACTTCTAAAGGATAATTTAGAAGAGGTGACCGATAAGAGGTTGAAGGCTCTAGAGGCAATAGAGAGAGATAAAAGAAGAGTAGCTAGGGCCTACAACAAGAAGGTCAAGGCAAAATCGTTTCAAATCAATGATTTAGTATGGAAGACGATTTTGTCATTAGGTACTAGGAGTTCAAAATTCGGTAAATGGTCACCTAGTTGGGAAGGACCTTTTAAGGTAGTCAGAATCGCTCCAAGCAACGCATATGTCCTAGAGTCTTTACAAGGAGAGCGATTTCAAAGGGCTTTGAATGGTAGATATTTAAAAAAGTACTTCCCAAGTGTGTGGCAAAACGCTTGAAGTGTTAAAGGCCGATACTGCAGGTATTGCCCAAGGCCCGACATGCTTTTAGCTCACTAAGTTTGCTAAAAGGCAGGGGTGCATGTGTTTATAGCAAAAAATGGCATTAATGGTCAAACTAGCAAATACTGGAAAAAAGTAGTTTTGACCGAAAATATGCAACCCTAGCAAAGGTCGGTCTGACCGGCTATGGTAGGCCGGTCCAATCGGCCAGGTCCAGTCAGACCGGATCCATGGGCTCGGTCAGACCGACCAGGATCTGGATTTCAGATCCAAGTGGGATTCGAGATATTTTCTCCCTAAACTTATCTCAACAGAATTTTGGTCACATCTAACTCTATCTCTAGCGAGGGATAACTAGTCCACCCCCTATAAATACTAGGGGGAAGGCCGATTAAGCCCCCGGACATACCAATCCAAAGCCCCAGCTTTGAATCGTTTTTACTTTCTTTACTTTTCCACATCTTCGTGGGTTTTCTTGAAAGCCCTCCGTCTGCCGCGTCCGTAATCATGGTAACCCTTGCTGGTTCGCTTGTGAACCTTCTGTTAATCCACGTAATGGATTGCTATCCTTTTTATCGGTTTTATCACCCCTACCTGGCAATTCGGCCCTCTAGCCGAATTGTGTTTGATCTATTATTGTTTTTGCAGGCCAATTGTCTCAATAAACATCCTTTAGAAGTTTGGGAGCAATTGGAGATTATTTGCTACGGCTGCCGAGGCTCAATAGATCGGATCTGTTAGCCCGGTCTGACTGGCGTTGAGGTACCAGTCTAACCGGAGCCCCTCATCACGCCGTTGTCGGCAACAGCCGGTCCGACCAACGGCTCTCCGCCGGTCCGACTGGGATCCTTCACACCGGGCGCGCCGAAGCCGAAGTTTGAGCCATCCGAAGCCCTGCGCGCCGGAGCTCTGCACGTTCGAAGGTTGAAGTCCGGAGGTCCCTTCGCCCAGTCTGACCGGGAGAGCACGGTCGGTCCGACCGACGAGGCTTCGCCGGTCCGATCGCCGGAGTCGCGCTTCGCATCTGACTTCGGGGCACCGCCCGAAGCCCCTTCGCAACCCTTTGGTCCGACCGGGGTTATACCTCCGGTCTGACTAGGTTTGAGGCCGAAGGCGTCCTAAGGACTCTTCGGACCAGCACCAGCTATTACTCCGAATCGGCCTCCGAATGTTCCGATTCTAGGTATTTTGGTCATTTTGCTACTATTTACATTGTTATCAATACTTTTGGCCAATTGGATTTAAATACTAGTTATTTATCTGATTGCCTGGCGACTCCAAATCCCTTGTCACTATCCAGGGTAGTCGGAATGCGACGTCGGTATCGTTGCAATACTTTTCGACGTCGAACCGGCCCGAGTGCGGGGGTGCATTTCTGCGTCAACAGATCCTTTATCTTGTCATCATGTGGGACAGTGATGACACATAGATTAGCACATCTAATTGATTGATGATCATGTTTCATAGATCATAGACAAAGAGATGTCAAATCAGTGATGTGGACACATGTTGGTGAACATGGTGTTGGATAGACCCACTTGATATACTGTTGAGATTGTTATTGTAATGTACCATCAGTTGTCTTCTCAAATGGTGTACTTGCAGAATCCTCATACCTAAGATCATCATTTGATTTCAGAATACGTAGTGACACACTTAGACGCTTCCTAACACTATTCCGTAACAGGGTAGTAATAAGGGTTGTGTTGATAGCAAAAAATGGCAATAATGGTTGAAATTGTCTAAATATCAATTTTGGTAATTTTGGGCTGAAAATATGCGAAGACCTGGCACAGGCCGGTCTAACCGGCCATGTAGGCCCGGTCTGACTGGCCATACGGGTCCAGTCAGATTGGCCTAATCTGAATCCATTTCAAATTAGTTGATTTTGGGTCAATTTTATCTCTAATTAATTTCTAACGACTTGGACTCGTATCTAAGTAAAATTAGAGCCCAGGCACGTCATGTCCAACCCCTATAAATATAGGGGCAAGGCCGATTCAAGGACCCCTTGAAACCCTAATAGATCCAATCTATTATTACCTTGAACCGTACATCTTTGTTGGTTTGCGTTGTAAACCATCCGTCCGCCATGTCGTAATCACGGTAAGCCTTGTTGATTCGACTGTGAATCACACGTTTAATCCATGTAACGGATTTCTATCGTTTTAATCAGTAATTCGGTCTATTGGCCGAAGTGCCTCTGATCTTCTATTGTTTGGCAGTATTTTTCATCTCATATGTTTCAAAGATCCTTGCCCCCATTCATCTTCTACAAAGCGGTCACCGAAGTCTGGGAACAGATTTCCAGGAGCTGTCGGTCTGACCGGTGGTGTCATCCCGATCTGATCGGCCCTTGCCGCACCATCATCTGATGCGCTGGCACAATGTGGTATGACCGGGCTTTGTATAGAGGCCTCCGGGATTACCTCACATCACCCTCCGGACCCTAGGCGACCAGATCAGGCACAGTCGGTCTGACCGATGGTGAGAGGCCGGTCCGACCGGGGCGTGCCGGGTCATCATCTTCGTTGCCGGCACCCATCGGTCCAACCGACCGTGTGTAGCCAGCCTCGGTCGGTTTGGTTACCCGCTAGTACAAAAACACACACCTTCATCGATCCGACCGGCTTAAATTGGCCGGTCTGAACGACTTCTCTGTTTTTGGTCCAATCAACTTTGAATTGGCCAATTAGATCTATTATCGCTATATTTTCCACAATTTGATTAATTAGGTTATTTCTTGTAATCTGATTGTCTGGCGACTCAACCCTCCCTTGTCACAATCAAGGGTCATCGAAAAAATACGTCGGTGTCGTGTCACGCCTAGGGTTGTCCCTAGGTATCCACGTGCTTTTGGATCGTCGAATCAGCGTCAGTGCGTTAGTACTTTGATCGACAGGTTTTAGTGTCAACACACTTTCTGGCGACACCTCTAGGGACAAACATGCCAAGTACTACTACATCGGCGATGGGTACATCTACATCAACGGGAACCTCGACACCGATGGACCCGGTGGGGAGCGCGGAGATCGACAACAACAACATCATCCTCCCCACCCTCTACGACCTCTTCGAGGAAGATAGGGTAGAGATCAAGGCCAAGACGAAGGAGCTACATGCTCTCCTTCTTAGGGGCTTCGTCAAGCGTGACATCGACATCCCCGACCTCTCCGAGAGAAAGGTAACATCATCGTCCGCTCGACTATCCTCCTGGGAAATTAGTCAAGAGATAGCCACCACAGTAGATCAAGTCGTTAGCGCTACTTTTGCAAATCGTCTAGAGACCATGGTCGACTCTAAAATGGAGGCAATGTTTATGAGATTCGGCTTTTCCGAGGCCGCTTCTCCAACTCCAATCGCTAGTGTACCCCTTGTTCATCAAAAACATAGTGGAACTGATGGAAGTATCGGGAAAGCCATCATGTCCTTGGCCTCATCATCCATGGCTGAGACTGCATACGGCCCTATCGGTCAGACCATCCATCAGGCATGTACGACTGGCTATTACACCCTCGGTCATACCGGCCCTATGGCTAGTCAGACCGCCACGACAACCTATTATGCACAGCCTCCAGCTGCACCTATGCTACCCTTTCCCGCGCTGCCCACACCTCTTACTCTTGCGCACCCATATAGACCCGAGCATGTCCCTTATCACGAGCCAACACAAGAGGAGGAGCCACACGACCGACACGCCGAGATACCATCATGTGTCATAACCCCACACGAGAGACGCGCACAGGCAAGGGGCGTAGATGACATCGAAGAGCAAATTCATGCACTATTTAGAGAATGTGCGGTTGGACACCTACGGATCGGGCTAGGGTTTACCACAAGCCATACCTAGACCACTTCGACACTATCCCATACCCCCGCGGCTTTAGGGTTCTCGAGTTCACAAAATTTGATGGTGAAGGTAGTAAAACCACCTTGGAGCACATAGGGCAATTCCTAGCACAGTGTGGCGAAGCTAGTGGGTCGGATGAAGTGAAGCTTACACTATTTTATTTATCGCTTTCTGGCACTGCTTTCACTTGCTTTTCGGTGTTATTGCCGAACTTCGTGCAGACTTGGGCCCAGTTAGAGCAGAAGTTCCATGACTACTTTTATATTGGGGAAACTGAACTTAGGCTCTCACACTTGACATCAGTTAGGCAGAAGGCTAATGAGAGTGTCTCCGAGTACATTAGATGCTTTAGAGACACTAGAAACCAATGTTTTACCCTAAACATTTCTGATAGAGACATGGCCAACCTAGCTTTATTGGTTTACACTCCGAACTTAAGGAGGATCTAGATGGCCAGGATTTCTTTGAAGTTAGTCAAGTCCTATAGGAGGCTCTGGTTCAGGAAAGTCGAGCCAAAAGTAGGAAATTCACTAAGACATTTAACAAACCTAAGGCCGAGGTGCACATCATGGAGCACTCCAATAAGGAATCATCAGAGAGCGAGGATGACTCGCCCGACATGTACACCGTAGGGTGGACTTTGTCTAGCAAGTCTAAACCTGTCACTTTCTTTGAGTTACGACTGTCTCCCACTAAGAGTCGTCCTAGTGAGGTCAAGTATGCATTTGACATGACCAAGTGTGATAGAACAAGCTCATCAGGTTACCAAAGGGTCACGTAATCCTGACTGTCGATGACTTAAAGAAGTGATCTTATAGTAAGTGGCATGATTCTCATTCGCATTCTACTAATGATTGCAATGTTTTTCGTCGACAGGTTCAATTGGCCATAGATGAAGGACGATTGAAGTTGGATATCATCCCTAAGATGAAGATTTACCAAGATCCCTTCCCCGTGAACATCATCGATCTCGACAGGAAGAAGGTGTTGATTCGGCCCAAGCAAGCCAGCTACAACCTTCGTGGGCACCCCCAGGTATGACTAAGTCACGGAAGAGGCGGCTACAACATCTTCAGGCTCAGGAGATGTGCGAGAAGAAGGCCGAGGATGAGTGGGACACCATTTTTGAGGAGATCCGTCCCTGGCTAGTGATTAAGCAAGTCTGGAAGCCCGAGCCGATTGCCATGAACAACCCGGCTCCTACTCCGAGCGACGACGAAGATGATCTGATGGACGACGACTACATGCCTGTTTCTGATAGACCCCTTCCTCAGGTGATCGACATAAATATTGTCATGCTTCCTACTAAGTTCGCGCTGCCACAGGACAAGGCTGAGGTCGCTTAGTTGAGCCTCGACCCACGAGAAGCCATTTTCGAGAAGCCTGAGGATACGGCTCATCACTTGAAGCCTCTCTATGTCAAGGGGCACATCGACGGGAAGCCGATCGCGAGAATGCTTGTAGAGAGAGGCGCCACCGTCAACCTAATGTCATACTCTTTGTTGAAAAAGCTTGGCAGAAATGAAGATGATCTGATGAATACCAACTTGACGCTCAACAACTTCAACAATGAGAACTCTAAAGCGAAATGCGTACTTTCTCTAGAGCCGACGGTGGGCAACAAGACGTTACCGATAGCATTCTTCATCATCGATGTGCAAGGTAATTATAGTGTACTACTTTGCCACGATTGGATACATGCCAATTGTTGTATTTCATCTACCTTGCACCAGTGTTTGATTCAGTGGGGCGGCGATGATGTAGAGGTTGTACCAGCTGAAACTTCGGCCCAAGTTGCTTTGGCCAAAGTTTCTATTGACACTGTCTATGATAAGATAGAATGTTTGTCGGGTAGAGACCTCTCAGATTATGACTTTGTTAGTGTGTCTAAGGGACACTTTGTTCTAGCGTCTATAAATACGGTTGGTGTAGCTTGATTGTCTCTAAAGTAGTTGTCATGTCTACTAAGAGTAATCTTGATTGGCTAAAGTCTCGTGTAGAGCAATATCGGTCTTCTAAAGACGGTATTGCCGAAACCATTGAAGATTTTAGCGAAGTATAAAAGTTAGGTCAAGGTTTTGCGTCGGCCAACCCTCTAGAAGAAGTATAGATAGGAGATAGTAGTGTTCCAAGGCCGACTTTTGTAAATCAGAATTTGCAGGCTTGTGAAAAGGTCGAAGTAATAAAGTTACTTCGGTCATATGTTGACAGTTTTGCATGGGAATATAGCGATATGTCTGGACTTAGCCACGAGCTCGTAGGGCATCGGCTGCCCATCAAACCCGGGTTTAGGCCTTATAACCAGCCCCTCGTCACTTTAATTCAGTCATGTATTACCGAGTTAAAGAAGAGATAGAATGACTACTAAAGGCTGAGTTTATTAGGCCATGCAGGTATGCTGAATGGGTTGCTAACATTTTCCTTGTCGAGAAGAAAGGGAGTGGCAATATTCGTGTATGCATTGATTTCAGGGATTTGAACAAGGCCACTCCGAAGGACGAGTATCCCATGACGATAGCCGACATGTTGATCAATGATGCTTCAGGACACAAGGTACTAAGTTTTCTTAATGGCAAAGCTGGTTATAATAAAATCTTTATGGCCGAAGAGGACGTTTACAAAATGGCCTTTCGATACCCTAGTTTTTTCGGCTTGTTTGAGTGGGTTGTTATGACTTTTGGCTTAAAGAATGCTGGCGCTACATATCAACGTGCTATGAACTTGATCTTTCATGACTTACTAGAAGTTATGCTAGAGGTCTATATAGATAATGTTGTAGTTAAATCGGATGCTATGTGTTTATAGCAAAAAATGGAATTAATGGTCAAACTAGGCAAATACTGAAAAATGGTATTTTTGACCAAAAATATGTCAAACCTGGCAAAGGCCGATCTGACCGGCTATGGTAGGTCGGTCCAACCGGTCAGGTCCGGTCAGACCGGACCCATGGGATCGGTCAGACCAGCCAGGGTTCAGAATATGAATCCGAGGAGGATTCGAGCAATTTTTACCCAAATCTAATCCTAACAGAGTTTTGGCCGCATCTTACTCTATCTCTAGCCAGGGATAACCAGCCCACCCCTATAAATATTAGGGGCAAGGGCGATTCAAGGGCTCTCACCAATCTCGAAGATCCAAAGCCCTAGCTTTGAATCGCGTTTATTTCCTTTACTTTCCGCATCTTCGTGGGTTTTCTTGGAAGCCCTCCGTTTGCCGCATCCGTAATCACGGTAACCCTTGCTGGTTCACTTGTGAACCTCCCATTAATCCACGTAATGAATTGCTATCCCTTTTTATCGGTTTTTATCGCCCTACTCGATAATTCGGCCCTATGGCCGAATTGTGTTTGATCTCTTATTACCTTTGCAGAATAATTGTCTCCCTGAACACCTTCACAAAATTGGGAGGCGATTGGATCTTGTTTGCTAGGCCATCCAAATTTTAACAGATTGGATCTGTCGTCACCGGTCCGACCGGTGGCGTAGGGATGGTCTGACCGGAACCCCCTTCGTTATGCTATTTTCAGCAATGGCCGGTCAGAACGAGGGCGCCCCGCCGTTCCGACCGGGATCCTACGCACCGCACCGAAGTCTTTCACCGAAGACCCATTCGCTAGAGTTCTGCGTGTCGGAGACCACACGCGTCGAAGCCTGCCTCGCCGGTTTGACCGGGAGTACCTCACCGGTTTTACTGGGACCCTCCACACCACGCTAGAGCCCACCTCACAGCTACCTTCGGGACGCGCTCCCGAAGCCTCTCTGCACATCCGGTCTGACTGGGCTTGAGGGCAAAGGTGCCCTAGGGACCCTTCAGACAATCTTCGTTGTAACTCCAAATCGGCCTCCAAATTGGCTGATTCCAGGTATTTTAATCGTTTGCTACTGTTTACATTGTTACTAGTACTTTTCGGCCAATTGGATGGAAATATATATTATTTATATGATTGCCTGGCGACTCCAAATCCCTTGTCACTATCCAGGGTAGTTGGAACGCGGCGTCGGTATCGTTGCGATACTTTTGGACGTCGAACCGGCCCAAGTGTGCGGGCGCATTTCTGCGTCAACACACTTTTTGGTGACTCTACTGGGGAAAACGCCTACCATGACTACTACCTCTACATCGGCAGCGGGTACCTCTACTACATCTACATCCACTACATCGCCGATGAACACTATGGGGGGGCGTGGACATCGACGACCGCAACATTATGACGCCCACTATGGCAGACATATCTGAGGAAGACCGAGCAAAGATCGAAGCGAAGAAGAAGGAACTCGAAGAGATGATGCTCAAAGATTGCATAAAGACACGCTCGGGCTTCATCATGCGTGATAACCTCAACCTAACCTAGGTACGCCCGTCATCACCCCCTTTATCTGCCTCACAAGTCGATCGTAGCCAACAAACTAGAACCCGCAGTTGTCTCGCAAGTGGCAGCAGTATTTAGAAGATTCGGTTTTACTGAGGCCGATTCACCAGCACCAATCACTAGTATTCTGCCATCACAACATATTTATAGTAGAACCGACGGCAATACTGGAAAAACCATCACATTTCTGGCTACATCATCCACAGCTGAAACACATAGCTACGCTTATGGCCAGGCAAACCCAGCTTATCAAGTGTCGTTGCCGCCTGCGCCCATACCTGCTCTGCCACCGCTGCTCGCACTACACACTCCCACACCGCAGCATAGGCCAGAGCATGCCGATATACCTCCACGCGTCCGGCCACCACATGAAAAATACACGCAAGCATTATACCATGACGATATCGAGGAACGTATTCGTGCGCTATTTAGGGAATGCACTGGCTTTACACCTCGGGATAAAGCTAGGGTTTATCGGAAACCATATCCCGACCACTTTGACACCATTTCGTACCCTCGCGGTTATAGAGTCCCAGATTTCATGAAATTTGATGGCGAGGGTAGTAAATCCACATTAGAACACATTAGCCAATTTCTATCACAATGTGGTGAAGCTAGCGGGTCGGACGCATTGAAACTCAAGTTATTTTCCTTATCATTGTCCGGCACCGCATTCACCTGGTTTCGGCGCTCCCGCCGAACTCCGCCCAGACATGGGCTCAATTGGAGCAGAGATTTCATGATTATTTCTACATAGGCGAGACCGAACTTAGGCTATCACACCTCATGGTGGTTAGACAAAAATCTGGCGAGGGTGTTTTGAGTATGTCAAACGCTTTTGAGACACCAAGAATAAATGTTTTAGCCTAAACTTATCGGAGAGAGACCTAGTAGATCTAGCATTCAATGGCCTACAGGCAAAAATTAAAGAACGTATGGATAATCAAAACCTCTTGGATGTTAGCCAAGTCTTGCAACAGGCTCTGGTTCAGGAAGGTCGGGCCAAAGATAGAAAATTCATTGAAAGTTTTAATAAGCCAAGGGCTGAAATCCACACTATGGAGCACTCTGACGAGGAAGGGTCCGGAGAGGAAGAAGATCTGACCGATACGTACACGGCCGAATGGACTTGGAGCGCGAAGTCTAAACCCGTCACCTGCTCCGAATTGCGGCCATCTCCCTCCAAGAGTCGGCCTAACGAAGTTAGATATTCGTTTGATGTGTCTAAGTGCGATAAAATATTCGATTTTCTACTTAAAAATCAGCTTTTGCGACTGTCGAAAGGGCAAGTCATGCCATCCACCGACGAATTAAAAAACCGTCCCTACTGAAAGTGGCTTGATTCACATTCTCACTACACTAACGATTACAATGTTTTTCGTCGGCAGGTACAATCGGCCATAGCGGAAGGACGATTGAAAATAGAAGAAAATCCAAAGATGAAATTAGATAGAGACCCCTTTCCGATGAACAACGTTGAGCTCGAGGGAAAGAAGGTGTTGATTCGCCCGAAGAAGGCCGAGTCGGCTAAGGGGAAAGCAGTCGTCATAGGAGACACTCGCACGCGCACACTCGTACCAAAGAATCCAGAGGTAGGAGTGTGGAAAGAAAATATTAAGCCATCGTCTTCGGCTAGGCACCATAGAAGGTCGAAGGTGACATAAAAGATGCTTTTGTACAAGCACCAACGAAGGTCCGAGAGGAGAGGTGTTCGCCCACGGGCTCCGAGACGGTCAAAACCCCCTAGGAGAACGAGCCCCTCGAGAGTTGAGTTCAGACCTCAAGGCCCAAACCCCTCTTCGGAGTGGATACAGCCTCCGGTAGGGTTCAGACCTTAGTGGCTGAACCCCCCTCCGGGTTGGTCCCAGCCTCCGGTAGGGTTCGGACCTCAGTGGCCGAACCCTCCTCTGGCTAGGCCCCAGTTTTCGAGAGGCTTCAGACATCAGTGGCCGAACCCACCTCCTCCAGATGGGTTCCGACCTCTAGTAGGATTCAGACATCAGTGGCCGGACCCACCTCCTTTGATTGGGCTGCATCCTCCAGAGGTATTCAATCTCTAGTGGCCGGACCCGTCTCCGCCAAGGGCTAGTTTACCTCTGGCCTGGCAGGACCCTTCGCTGGTCTGGTCCAAGGTATCATTGACGTGGCCGAGCTTCCAACAGGCCAACGGGTTCGGCACCAAGTGGGTGAGGCCGCTAGAGCCTCCGATGCCACCACCCTACTGCTAGACGATGGCTCCGATTTGGCCTCCACCGCCGAAGAACTCCGGGCAGTGTCCAGCTGCTAACACTCACATTCCTTCTAGTGTTTCCGAGTGACAGGTTTGGGGATCGGTGCAGGATGAGAGTATTATTCACCGCCTATCCGTAGTACCTCAGAACCGGGCCCCGCGAGATGGCACCGGAAGGGATGGACATGAAGACACCCTAGAGATTATAGTCATCAGGGTGGGATCCCAGGAGGTCCCAATCCCAAAGGGTGCCCCAGCGGGATGGCGCAAAGACCCATCTCCTAGCCCGACCGGAGCCCCGGCCGAAGCCTAGTCCGACTAGCCTTACAGTGGTTTTCAGCACAGACCAGTTCGACCGGCCCGCTATGGCCGGTCCGAACGACCAGGAGCAGGGGATCTCTCATGGAAAGTACAAGATATCCGAGGCCGATACAGACAAGTCCCCTTAGGCCAAAAATGCTAGAAGAAAGACCGCGGCACCAGGCACCCGTCCTCAGCCATTGTGGGTGCTCTCGGGGATGTCCAAGTCAAAAAGAGGATGTTGCAGCGCTTGCGGGCACAAGAGATACGAGAAGAGAATGCCGAGGAAGCACGAGACGCATTTTTTGAGAAGATCCGTCCTCGGCCCACGGTGAAGAAAGTCTCGAGACCTAGGCCGGTCATGGTCGATGACTCAGCCCCCGTTGTTAGTTTAGACGATGATGACTTGCTCGACGACGACTACACTCTCGTCTCTGAGGGACCCGCTCCTTAGGCGATGGAGATCGGCGTCGTCATGTTGCCTTTCGAGTTCGCTCCACTACAGGAGGCCAGGGTCGTGCAGCTAGACCTTGGCCCGCGGTACGCCATATTCGAGAAGCCTGGAGACACAAGCTGTCACCTGAGACCTCTCTACATAAGGGGGCACATCGACAGGAAGCCTATCTTGAGGATGGTCGTCGATAGTGGCGCCATAATGAACCTAATGCCATACTCCCTTCTAAGGAAGCTCGGCAAAGATGATGATGACCTGAAGAAGACCAATGTCACCCTCAACAGCTTCAATGGCGACATGACGGAAGCCAAAGGAGTACTGTCCCTAGAACTGACAGTGGGGAACAAGACGCTACCCATCGCTTTCTTCGTCGTCAACGTACAAGGTAATTATAATGTATTGCTTGGGCATGATTGGATCCACACAAACCAATGTGTGCCGTCTACCTTGCACTAGCACCTGATACAATGGGATGGCGACGAAGTCGAGATAGTGCACGCAGACTCACCGGCCCAGGTTAGCTTGGCCGATACGTCCAGTAACGCCACCCATGATGAGATAGAATGTTTGTCAGGGGGAGACCTCTCGGATTACGATTTTGTCAGCGTATCAGAGGGTAGGTTCGTTCCTATTTCTGTAAAGCTGGCCAGTGTGGCTTGGTTGTGTCTAAGATAGTAGGATGTCTAGTGCTAATCTTGATTGTCTAAAGTCTCGTGTAGCGCAATATCTGTCTTCTCAAGACGGTATTGCCGAAGCCATTGAAGATTTTAGCGAAATAGAGAAACTAGGTCAATGCTTCTCGTCGGTCGACCCTTTGGAACAAGTAGACATAGGAGATGGTAGTGTTCCAAGGCTGACATTTGTAAATCAGAATTTGGATAATGATTTAAAGGCCGAAGTAATAAAATTGCTTCGATCGTATGTTGATTGCTTCGCATGGGACTACAGCGAGATGCCCGGATTAAGCCAAGAGCTTGTTGAGCATTGGCTCCCCATCAAACCTGGTTTTAGGCCTTATAAACAGCCACCGCGCCACTTCAATTCAGCCATCTATGACCGAGTCAAAGAGGAGGTTGAATGTCTATTAGCGACAGGTTTTATTAGGCCATGCAGGTACGCGGAATGGGTCGCTAACATTGTTCCTGTCGAGAAGAAAGAGAGTGGCAAGATCCGCATCTGCGTCGACTTCAGGGATTTGAATAAAGCCACTCTGAAAGACTAGTATCCCATGCAAATAGCCGACATGTTGATCAATGATGCCTCGGTACACAAGGTACTAAGTGTTCTTGATGGCAACGCTGGTTATAATCAAATCTTTATGGCAGAAGAGGACGTTTTTAGAATGGCTTTTCGCTGCCCTGGTTTTGTCGGCTTGTTTGAGTGGGTAGTAATGACGTTTGGTTTAAAAATGCTGGCGCCACATACCAACGTGCCATGAACTTAATCTTTCATGACTTGCTAGGAGTTATGTTAGAGGTTTAAATAGATGATGTTGTTGTCAAATCGGATGCTATGGAGATCCACCTCGCCGATTTAAGAGTTGCTTTCGAAAGAATGCACCAGTATGGCTTAAAAATGAACCCACTCAAGTGTGCTTTTGGCGTGTCAGCGAGTAAGTTCTTGGGATTCATGATTCATGAAAGAGGCATTGAAATCGATCCTAAGAGGCTTGAGAAAATTAGAGGATGTGTAGCGCAGACATGTAAGAAAGATGTGCAGAAACTGCTAGGCAAGGTTAATTATTTGTGACGCTTTATATCTAACTTGTTAGGCAAAATTGATGCTTTCGTCTTGATACTCCGGCTAAAAAATGAAGCCGAGTTCACTTGGGGGGCAAGACAGCAACGCGCCTTCGAGAAAATCAAAGAATGCTTATTGACGCTGCCAGTAGTAAGGGTGCCGAAGGCCGGAATTCTGTTTCGGCTTTATATTGCCGCGGAGGAGAGTGTGATTGGAGCCGTGTTGACTCAAGACATTGAAGGAAGAGAGTACATCATCACCTTCTTGAGTCGTTTGTGGAGCGTTTGTGTTTATCCCTTTATTATGCGTGTACCAAATTGCGTCACTATCTTCTCCCTAGCACATGGGTTGTCACTTGCCAAACGGATGTCATAAAGTACATGTTGCAAAAGCCGATTCTAAGTGGTAGAATCGGCAAGTGGTCGTATGCATTAATTGAATATGATTTGGCTTATGAACCGTTGAGAGCTATGAAAGGCCAAGTCGTTGCTAATTTTATAGTAGATCACCATGTAGATGTAAATTGGGGCGATGAAGTCGCTTTGATTGAAGTATTACCATGGAAACTTTATTTTGATGGTTCTTCTTGCAAAAATGGCCGAGGTGTTGGAGTGGTGCTCGTATCACCAAGTGGTATCTACTTTGAAACCTCGGCCCATTTAGAATTTTATTCAACTAATAATCAATACGAATATGAAGCCCTATTGCTAGGTCTTGAGTTGTTAAACTCCATGGGTGTGAAATATGTTCATGCATATGGTGATTCTTTATTAGTTGTGCAACAAGTAGCCAAGCTTTCTCAATGTTTTAACGGTCTACTAAATAGCTACTTGGATAAGTGTTTAGACCTAATTGCTACCTTTAATGATTTTGAAATTACTCATGTATCTAGAGAGGCCAACTCACTTGCAAATGACTTGGCTCAACAAGCATCAGGCTATCAAATTAGGAAAGGTAAATTCTGCACACGAGAAAGCCGATGCTTGAAGACGATGTAGCACCCGATGGTACTGATGTCGGTAGTATGACCGGCCTTGTAAGCACGGTCAGGCCACCCTTGCGTTCTCGGTCCGACCAACCATGTAAGGACGGTCAGGCCGAACCGTGCCAGACGATCGGCAATAGCCGGTCGAACCGAGCCAACATGGCCGGTCCGACCGACTGTTGTCAGGAAGGTTTAGCACTCGGGGGGCAGGTCCAAATGAGAAATCTCGAGGCCAATTCTAGTGGGAATTTGTCCATTGCTCCTTTGATCAGGGAGGATGATTGGAGGATCCCAATCGTTCAATATTTGAGAAATCCAAGCCAAAAGGTTGATTGGAAGGTTCGGTGATAGGCTTTCAAATTTGTTTTGCTTGACGATGTGTTGTATCGTCGGACTATTGATAGAGTACTTTTGAAGTGTTTGGACTCCTATCAAGCTAGAGTTGTTGCAGGTGAAGTCCATGAAGGGCTTTGCGGTACTCATCAATCGGCCCCGAAAATGAGTTGGATGCTCAAAAGGGCAGGTTTTTATTGGCCGACTATGGCTGAAGACTAATTTAGATACTATAGAGGATGTGAGACTTGTCAAAAGTTTGGTAATATTCAGCTAGCACCTGCGTCGATGCTTAATCCTATTATCAAACCATAGCCATTCCGAGGTTGGAGTTTAGACTTCATCGGCCAAATTCATCCTCCATCTTCAAAAGGGCATTGGTTCGTGTTAATGGCAACGGATTACTTCACCAAGTGGACCGAGGCCGTGCCGCTCAAGAACATGACTCACAATGAGGTAATTTATTTCATCTTGAAACACATTATACACAGATTCAACATTCTCCAAACTCTCACTACAGACCAAGGTACTTCGTTTGTTGCCAAAGAAGTGAGGGACTTTGCCGAATATTATGGGATCAAATTGGTAAACTCTTCCCCATATTATGCTCAGGCCAACGGTCAGGCCGAGTCTAGTAACAAGACTATGATTAAACTAATCAAGAATAAGATTGTAGAGTTTCCAAAGAGATGGCATGAGGTGCTTTCTGAAGCTTTATGGGCTAGTAGGGTTACAAGGCCCGGTGCCACTAAAGTCAGTCCATATGAGTTAGTATATGGACAAGAAGTCGTTCTACCGGTAGAGGTGGATCTTGGCTCACTTAGATTTCTTAAGCAAGATGGCTTATCGGTCGACGAATATGAGACACTTATAAAGGATAATTTAGAAGAAGTGACCGATAAGAGGTTAAAGGCTCTAGAGGCAATAGAGAAATATAAAAGAAGAGTAGCTAGGGCCTACAATAAGAAGGTCAAGGCAAAATCGTTTCAAATCAATGACTTGGTGTGGAAGACGATTTTGCCATTAGGCGCTAAGAGTTCAAAATTTGGTAAATGGTCACCTAGTTGGAAAGGACCTTTTAAGGTGGTCGAAATCGTTCTAGGCAATGCATATGTCCTAGAGTCTTTACAAGGAGAGCGATTTCGAAGGGATTTGAATGGTAGATATTTGAAAAAGTACTTCCCAAGTGTGTGGCAAAACGCTTGAAGTATTAAAAGGCCGATATTGAAAGTATCGCCCAAGGCCCTTCATGCTTTTAGATCACTAAGTTTGCTAAAAGGCAGGGGGCATTTGTTTATAGCGAAAAATGGCATTAATGGTCAAACTAGGCAAATATTAAAAAATGGTATTTTTGACCGAAAATATGTCAAACCCGGCAAAGGCCGGTCTGACCGGCTATGGTAGGCCGGTCCAACCGGCCAGGTCTGGTCAGACCGGACCCATGGGCTCAGCCAGACCGGCTAGGGTTCAGAATATGAATCTGAGGAGGATTCGAGCTATTTTTACCCAAATCTTATCCTAACAGAGTTTTGGCCGCATCTTACTCTATCTCTAGCTAGGGACAACCAGCCCACCCCCCTATAAATATTAGGGGCAAGGCCGATTCAAGAGCTCTCTCTCTAATCTCGAAAATCCAAAGCCCTAGCTTTGAATTGCGTTTATTTCCTTTACTTTCCGCATCTTTGTGGGTTTGCTTGGAAGCCCTCTGTTTGCCGCGTCCGTAATCACGGTAACCCTTGCTGGTTCGCTTATGAACCTCCCGTTAATCCACGTAACGAATTGCTATCCCTTTTTATTGGTTTTTATTGCCCTACTCGGTAATTCGGCCCTCTGGCCGAATTGTGTTTGATATCTTATTATATTTGCAAAATAATTGTCTCCCTGAACACCTTTGCAAAATTGGGAGGTGATCGGATCTTGTTTGCTAGGCCATCCGAATTTTAACAGTTTGGATCTGCCGTCGCCGGTCCGACCGGTGGCGTAGGGCCGGTCTGACCGGAACCCCCTTCATCAGGTTGTTTTCGGCAACGGCTGGTAAGACCGAGGGCGGCCTGCCGGTCCGATCGGGATCCTCCGCACCACACCGAAGCCTTTCGCCGAAGCCCCGTTCGCCGGAGTTCTGTGTGTCGGAGTCCGCACGCGTCGAAGCCTGCCTCACCGGTCCGACCGGGAGTACCTCGTCGGTCTGACCGGGACCCTCCGCACCACGTCGGAGCCCACCTTGCAGCTACCTTCGGGACGCGCTCCCGAAGCCCCTCCACACATCCGGTCCGACCGAGGTCATACCTCCGGTCTGACCGGGCTTGAGGCCGAAGGTGCCTTAGGGACCCTTCGGACAATCTTCGTTGTAACTCCAAATCGGCCTCCAAATTGGCCGATTCCAGGTATTTTAATCGTTTGCTATTGTTTACATTGTTACTAGTACTTTTCGGCCAATTGGATTGAAATATCAATTATTTATCTGATTGATTGGCGACTCTAAATCCCTTGTCACTATCCAAGGTAGTCGGAACGCGGCATCAGTATCATTGCGATACTTTTGGATGTCGAACCGGCCCATGTGCGGGGGCGCATTTCTGCGTCAACACTATGGGAAACCATTTAGCCGATTTGAGAGTTGCTTTTGAAAGAATGCGTCGGTATGGCTTAAAAATGAACCCGCTCTAATGTGCTTTCGGCATGTCAGCGCGCAAGTTATTAGGATTCATGATTCATGAAAGAAGTATTGAAATTGATCCTAAGAAGCTTGAGAAGATTAAGAACTTTGAAGCGCCGACATGCAAGAGAGATGTGCAAAAGTTACTAGGAAAGGAAAACTATTTGCATTGCTTTATATCTAACGTGTTGGGCAAGATTGATGATTTTGTCCCTATACTTCAGCTAAAGAACGAAGCCGAATTCACTTAGTGGGCAAGTCAGCAATGTGCTTTTGAGCGAATCAAGGAGTGCTTGTCATCACCGTCTGTGGTAAGAGCATCAAAAGTCGGGATTCCATTCTGGCTATATGTTGCTATAGAAGATAGCGTGATAGGAGTTGTGTTGACTCAGAAGGTGGAGGGAAAGGAGTACATCATCACGTTCTTGAGTCACCGCCTATTAGATGCCAAGATGAGGTACGTGTTCTTAGAGCATTTGTGTTTATCACTTTATTATGCATGTACCAAACTTCACCACTGTCTTCTATCTAGCACATAATGGGGGATTGGTCCCGATCTTCCGCTAGGTAAAGGATAACTTGGATTGGGGGAGAATCTCGACGTTGACGATCCAAGGCTCCGGTCCGGCGGATCAAAACCTTGCAATCGCTACACCACCGTCTCCGTTGGTTATCAACCACGCAGGGCGCGATTGACCTCGCCACGAAGGCTAGTTCCTGCAAGCGAACCCAAGAACACAAGCAAGAACAGGAAGGATACAAGTCGAATGCCAAATCACAGATAAACTATGAAGAGGAGAGGTTTCACAAACGCTGATGCAGCAGCCAATCGGTCTGGTGCAGGAGCGGGATCTAAACACACAAGTGTAGATGCAAACAAAGCAAAACCTAACCCTAAAGGCGGCTGGCGTGAGTATATAAGGCGTGGGCAGCCTGTAGAAGACGTATAGATTCGAACTATGGGCTAGAAGACGTACAGACTCGGACTATGGGCCAACACGGCCCAATTCTGTCATGCAGGACTGTTTCAAACACACAGGACGACTCGAGACTCCAAATGAGACGAAACCAACGGCAAAAGATCCGTTTTCTCCTTAGCTTTCCAAAAAGTCCAAGAACGCGCCAATCGGACTTCATATGAGGAAAATACGCCCATTTTGGTGCATGGTGGTTGATGTAGTCCGAACCAGCGAATTCTTGACTTCAAATCATCCGTGCGACTCCGTCTTCAACTCCAATTCTCCTATTCCATCTCCCATGTTCCTAAGCAACAAAATATCACTAGTATTCAGTAGCATCCCATCCAAACAAATATTAACATATTTGCTAAGGAAAGAATTAACCTCATGGTTCAAGCGACGGGCACGGGCGTGTGTGATTGGTCCTTGTAATTGAATTGTAGGTGGAGGCTCCATGTGTGTATCATGTGAAGTGTTGCCCTCATCATCCTCCCCCTCTTGAATTGGAGTCATCCTCGACTCAAGCTCATCGTCATCTCCCAAATAAGGCTTTAAATCTGAAATGTTAAATGTGGGACTAACCCCAAAAGCTGCAGGCAACTCAAGTTTATATGCATTATCATTTATCTTCTCAAGCACACGGAAAGGACCATCAGCACGGGGCATCAATTTAGACTTTCTCAAATCAGGAAAACGATCCTTACGCAAGTGCAACCAAACAAGATCACCCGGTTCAAATGTTATATCTTTTCTACCCTTACTACCATAAGCACGATATTTCTCATTCATTTTCTCTATGTTTGCTTTAGTAGTTTCATGCATCTTAAGCAATAATTCAGCACGTGTAGTAGCATCAAAATTCAATTTTTCAGATGGTGGCAATGGTAGCAAATCAATAGGAGCACGCGGATTAAAGCCATAGACCACTTGAAACGGATTTACCTTAGTAGTGGAGTGTACTAACCTATTATATGCAAACTCAATATGAGGTAGACATTCTTCCCAGAGCTTCAAGTTGGTCTTCAAAACAGCCCTCAACATGGTGGACAATGTGCGGTTGATGACCTCCGTTTGACCATCCGTTTGTGGGTGACAAGTAGTAGAAAATAGCAGCTTCGTCCCCAACTTATGCCACAACGTCCTCCAAAAATGACTTAAGAATTTAGCATCACGATCTAAAACGATGGTATTGGGAACTCCATGCAAGCGTACAACCTCTCTGAAAAACAAATCAGCAACATTGGTAGCGTCGTCGCTCTTGTGACAAGGTATAAAATGCGCCATTTTAGAGAACCGATCTACCACCACAAAAATACTATCCCTCCCCCTCTTAGTTCTAGGTAATCCTAACACAAAATCCATAGAAATATCCTCCCAAGGTACACTAGGAATGGGCAGAGGCATATAAAGACCATGTGGGTTTAGACGGGACTTAGCTTTATTGCAAGTAGTGCATCGTGCCACATAGCGCTCAACATCTCGTCTCATCCTAGGCCAATAGAAGTGTGTGAACAGCACATCTTCGGTTTTCTTTGATCCAAAATGACCCATCAAACCACCACCGTGTGCTTCCTGCAATAACAACAAGCGAAGAGAGCTAGCCGGCACACATAACTTGTTAGCACGAAAAAGATATCCATTATTCAGCACATATTTGTTCCAAGCACGGTCATTTATACAATTTGCAAAAGCATCTTTGAAGTCCAAATCAGTAGCATACATGTCCTTCAATGTTTCTAAACCAAAGATCTTATAATCAAGTTGAGAAAGCAATGTATAACGTCTAGATAAAGCATCGGCAATCACATTATCTTTCCCTTTCTTATGCTTAATGATATATGGAAAAGTCTCAATAAATTCTACCCATTTAGCATGTCGTTTATTCAGATTTGCTTGACTACGTATATGCTTCAATGCTTCATGATCCGACTGAATAATAAACTCCTTAGGCAAAAGGTAATGTTGCCAAGTTTCAAGCACACGCACTAAGGCATATAATTCCTTATCATAGGTAGAATAATTCAACTATGGACCATGTAATTTCTCACTAAAATAGGCCACGGGTTTACCTCCTTGTAGCAGCACACCTCCTATTCCAAAACCACTAGCATCACATTCTAACTCAAAAGGCTTACTGAAGTCGGGTAGCTGAAGTAGAGGTGCATGTGTAAGACGATCCTTGAGTGTGGCAAAAGCTTGTTCTTGTGCTGGTTCCCAAGTAAAAGTTACTCCCTTCTTGGTCATCTCATGCAAAGGACCGGCTATGGTGCTGAAATCTTTCACAAAACGCCGGTAGAAACCTGCAAGACCAAGAAAACTACGTACTGGAAGGCTAGTTTTAGTTGCAAGCATGACACGTCCTTTCAGATTAATAACTTGTGATGAAGAAGGAGAAGCAACTTTATCTTTTTGTTGCCTCGAAAGTGTTTTAGCTACTTGCTGATTTTCAGAAGGTTGTTTGCTCTTTTGTGCGTCCCTAGCATATTTTTCTTGTTCAAATTTCACAATTTCAGCAAGAGTCATAGGAAGCAATGTAACTTTCTTTCCTTTATACATAAATGTGTACTTATTGCTCCTACCATGGTGTGTAGCATCAGTATCATACTCCCAAGGTCTACCAAGTAACAAAGAACATGCTTGCATTGGTACTACATCAAAATCAGCAGCTCCGAAGTATGTACCAATGGAAAATTTGATGTGAGCAGTTTGTGTTACCTTGACCTTACCGCTATTGTTGAACCATTGCACATGGTAAGGGTGTGGATGCGCATGTGTGGGAAGTTGAAGCTTCGTTACCATGTCGTGGCTCACCAAATTGTTGCAACTACCGTTGTCTATGATGACACGTACACGGCGGTCATTGACGACGAAGAAGGTCTAAAACAGATTGTTCCGTTGTGCCCGGTCGTCCTGGTACATGTGAGTGCTCAAGACACGTTGTACAATAAGTGCTGCCATGTTAGTGAAAAGACAAAACAACAAATAATAATCCTTATGGAAAACAGCTAGGTGGGGTGGTGGGTGTGTGGTGGAAGCAATCCGTCAAGCGCCTTTCCCACGCTTGCAAGTGTTCTTACCACGCCGCAGTGAGGTCACCGGCCTACAGGTGATGAACCAAGTGGAGGGTGGTGTGCAATTGCAAGAAATGAACCTGTCCTGACCAAGAGAAAGGTGTAGCTTGGAAGGCAAAGTGAGTAGCAAGGATTAGCGATAGTAATAACAGTTAAACCAAGTTCAATAAGTGTTCCCTAGTACTCATCAAAGTTGCTGGCCTTGGTGCTCCCAAGGTGAAAATTCAAGCAATAGAGGGAAACTATGTGCACAAAACTCAAGTGGATCGGACAAGGGATCGGACAAGCAATCGACAGGACCGCTGCCGTTGATCGGACAAGGGATCGGACAAGAGATCGGACAAGCAATCGACAGAACCGCTGCCGCTGATCGGACAAGGGATCGGACAAGAGATCGGACAAGCAATCGACAGAACCGATTTTTTTTCACTCTATTTTTTTTCTGAACAAGGATGACAAGAGATGCAACCACAAAAATTGGCACCTACAACTGAGGTGGGATGTGGTTCACAGAAATTCAACAAGTTCGCTGAACAGTGAGCAAAAACTTTGACCAATTTTTTTCTTTATCTTCCTGATTTTTTTTGGCGATTCTAATGAAGGCTAACAGGGGAACCCGTGTTAGGGTAGGCTCCAAATTGGGTCAAGAAGATGCTCAAAAAATTTCAGATTTTTCTGCCAAACGAGCGAAAAGTTATACATGTTTTACCGAAGGGGGTCACAAAGACTCGATGTGGAAACCGAGTAGGGTTGTGGAGGGGGGTTTTTCAGGTGGGGAATTTTTTGAGACACAAGACCAACTACTACTCAAACGACACAAAGGGATTACTAAAGCAGCAACAAGACTCGACCAAGAACACAAACTCAACAAGGTTAAAAACTGAAATTAAAATCGCAAGGCACAAAGGGGTTATCGGTGGGGATTTTTTTGTGAGGGTTTTCTGGACTCTAGGTAAAATAAAAGAAGATCGAGATTACCTAACGGGAAATCTGAGCTCTGATACCAACTAATGGGGGATTGGTCCCGATCTTCCGCTAGGTAAAGGATAACTTGGATTGGGGGAGAATCTCGACGTTGACGATCCAAGGCTCCGGTCCGGCGGATCAAAACCTTGCAATCGCTACACCACCGTCTCCGTTGGTTATCAACCACGCAGGGCACGATTGACCTCGCCACGAAGGCTAGTTCCTGCAAGCGAACCCAAGAACACAAGCAAGAACAGGAAGGATACAAGTCGAATGCCAAATCACAGATAAACTGTGAAGAGGAGAGGTTTCACAAACGCTGATGCAGCAGCCAATCGGTCCGGTGCAGGAGCGGGATCTAAACACACAAGTGTAGATGCAAACAAAGCAAAACCTAACCCTAAAGGCGGCTGGCGTGAGTATATAAGCCGTGGTCAGCCTGTAGAAGACGTACAGACTCGGACTATGGGCTAGAAGATGTACAGACTCGGACTATGGGCCAACACGGCCCAATTCTGTCATGCAGGACTGTTTCAAACACACAGGACGACTCGAGACTCCAAATGAGATGAAACCAACGGCAAAAGATCCGTCTTCTCCTTAGCTTTCCAAAAAGTCCAAGAACACGCCAATCGGACTTCGTATGAGGAAAATACGCACATTTTGGTGCATGGTGGTTGATGTAGTCCGAACCAGCGAATTCTTGACTTCAAATCATCCGTGCGACTCCGTCTTCAACTCCAATTCTCCTATTCCATCTCCCATGTTCCTAAGCAACAAAATATCACTAGTATTCAGTAGCATCCCATCCAAACAAATATTAACATATTTGCTAAGGAAAGAATTAACCTCATGGTTCAAGCGACGGGCACGGGCGCGTGTGATTGGTCCTTGTAATTGAATTGTAGGTGGAGGCTCCATGTGTGTATCATGTGAAGTGATGCCCTCATCAGCACATGTATTGTTACTTATCAAACCGATGTTATAAAATACATGTTGCAAAAGCCGATTCTAAGTGGAAGAATAGGAAAGTGGGCTTATGATTTTATTGAGTATGATTTGGCTTGCAAACCTTTGAAATCTATGAAAGGCCAAGTCATAGCAAACTTTATAGTTGATCACCATGTAGATGTCAACTGGAGTAGTGATGCTGCTTTGATTGAAGTAGTGTCATGGAAATTTTACTTCGATGGTTCGTCTTGCAAGAATGGACAAGGTATTGGAGTTGTGCTCATATCACCTAATGGTATGAGTTTAGAGATGAAGCTTTATTGCTAGGACTTGAATTGTTAAGCTCCATGGGTGTTAAACATGTTCATGCATATGGTTATTCACTATTAGTAGTCCAACAAATAGCTAAGTATGACCAATGCTTTAATGGTTTATTGAATAGATACTTAGATAAATGTCTAGACATAATTGCTACTTTCGATGATTTTGAAATTTCACACGTGTCTAGAGAATCCAACTCAATAGCAAATGATTTGGCTCAGCAATCATCTGGTTACCAAATTAAAAGGGGTAAATTTTTCGCACAAGAAAAACCGATGCTTGACTTATATTTACCACACGAGTTAGAACACATCGGTCTGACCATCCTGACATGGCCGGTCCGACCGCAGTTGTCTGGTTGGTCCGACCAGCCATGCCAGGCCAGTCTAACCACCCCATGCCAGTCATCCGACCACAGTCGGTCTGACCGACCACCCATGGCCGGTCTGACCGCGCTGTGTCAGGATAGTTTGCGACACGGGGGCAAGCTGAAGTTAGTAATTTGAACGCAAATTCAAGTGAGAATTTGGCGAGTACTTAAGGAAATCATGAGGATGATTGGAGGACTCCAATTATTCAATATTTGAGAGATCCTAGTAAGCGAGTTTATCTGAAAATTTGGCGACAAGTGTTTAAATTTGTGTTGCTTGATGATGAATTGTATCACCGAACAATTGATTGAGTACTTTTGAAAAGTTTGAATGACAGTCAGTCTAGACTTGTTGTGTGTGAATTACATGAAGGTCTTTGTGGTACTCATCAGTCGGCATAGAAAATGAGTTGGATGCTCAAAAGAGTCAGTTTTTATTGGCCGACTATGACTAAGGATTGTTTTAAGTATTATAGAGGATGTGAAGCTTGTCAAAGGTTTGGTAATATTCACCTTGCTCCTGCATCTTTACATAATCCTATTATCAAACCATGGTCGTTCTGATGTTGGGCCTTAGACTTCATCGGCCAAATTTATCTTTCCTCTTCAAAAGGGCATCGGTTCGTGTTGATGTCTATGGATTACTTCACCAAGTGGATTGAGGTCGTGCCTCTCAAGAACATGACGCAAAATGAGGTAATCAATTTTATCTTGAAGCACATTATACAAAGATTCAGTATTCCTCAAACTCTTACTATAGATCAGGGTGCTTCGTTTTTTTCTAAAGAGGTGTGTGATTTTGCCGAATCTTATGGTATAAAGTTTATAAACTCTTCACCATACTATGCTCAGGCCAATGGTCAAGCTGAGTCTAGTAATAAAACTGTGATTAAGCTTATTAAGAAAAAAGATTGAAGAGTTTCCTAGAAGGTGGCATGAAGTGCTTTCTAAGGCATTATGAGCATGTAGAGTTGCGAAGCATGGAACCACCAAGGTAAGTCCATACAAGTTAGTGTATGGACAAGAAGTTGTCTTACTCGTAGAGGTGAATCTTGGCTCTTTGAGGTTTCTTAAGCAAGATGACTTATCAGTCAGTGATTATGAAGTTCTATGGAAGGACAATTTATAAGAAGTGATTGATAAGAGATTAAGAGTTCTAGAAACAATAGAAAGAGACAATAGAAGAGTGGCTAGAGCTTACAATAAGAAGGTGAAAGCAAAATCATTTCAAGTTGGTGACTTAGTTTGGAAGACGATTTTGCCTTTAGGCACTAAAAGCCCAAAGTTTGGTAAATGGTCGCCTAGTTGGGAAGGTCATTTCAGAGTTGTTGAAATCGCTCCAGGTAATGCATATTTCCTAGAGTCTCTTCAAGGAGAGCAATTTCGTAGAGCATTGAATGGTAGGTATTTGAAAAAGTACTTCCCAAGTGTGTGGCAAAACACTTGAAGTGTCAAAAGGTCAGATGAAGTATATCACCCTCAGCTCATTGTGCTTTTGGCTCACTAAGTTGGCCAAAACACAGGGGGCATTTGTTGATAGCAAAAAATGGCATTAATGTTCGAAATTGTCAAAATATTGATTTTGGTAATTTTGGGCCAAAAATATGCCAAGACATGACACAGGCCGGTATAACCGACCAAGTAGGCCCGGTTAGACTAGCCATATGGGTCCGATTAGACCGGCCTAATCTGAATTCGATTCAAATTAGTTGATTTAGGTCAATTTATCTCTAATTAATTTCTAACGACTTAGACTCGTATCTAAATCAAATTAGAGCCCACGCACATCATGTCCAACCCCTATAAATATAGGGGCAAGGTCAATTCAAGGACCCCCTCAAAACCCTAATAGATCCAATCTATTATTACCTTGAATCGTACCTTTACTTTTAAATCTACTTCCTTGCCCTAGGATTAGTTTAGCACATCCATCTTTATTGGTTTGCACTGTAAATCATCCGTCCTCTGTGTCGTAATCATGGTAAGCCTTGTTGATTCGCTTATGAATCACCCGTTTAATCCACGTAACGGATTTCTATCGTTTTTATCGATTTTTATCAGTAATTCGGTCTCTTGGATGAATTGCATCTGATCTTCTGGTATTTTGCAGTATTTTTCATCTCATCTTATTCACCAAAGATCCTTGCATCCATCCATCTTTGACAAAGTGGTCGTCAGAGTTCAGGAACAGATTTACAAGAGTCGTCGGTCTAACCGGTGGTGTCATCCTGTCTGACCGAGCTTTGTATAGAGGGCTCCGTGATTACCTCGCATCACCCTCCAAAGCCCCGGGCAACCAGATCAGGCGCAGATGGTCTGACCGATGGTGAGAGGTCGGTCTGACCGGGGTGTGTTGGGTCATCATCTTTGTTGCCAGCACCCGTCGGTCTGACCGACGATGCTTGGTCGGTCTGACTGGCCGTGTGTAGCCAGCCTCGTTCAGTTTGGTTACACGCTTGTACAACAGCGCGCACCTTCATCGGTCTGACCTACATAACTTGGTTGGTCAAACCGACTTCTTAGTTTTTGGTCCAATTGACTTCAATTGGCCGATTAGATCTATTATCGCTATATTTTCCACACTTCGGAACCCGACGTCGGCATCGTGTAGTGCCTAGGGTTGTCCCTAGGTATCCACACACTTTTGGATTGTCGAATCGGCGTCAGTGCGTTGGTACTTTGATCGACAGGTTTTAGTGTCAATAGGTTGTTTTCAGGTGTGTTGTGAAACATGTCTTGGGATGTGGGCGGTCAAGATAGAATTTACCCCTCCTAATAACGGGAGAGACATCTCTGGGCCCCTTGAGGTATTGGATTGGAAAAGTGCATGACCATGCCACTATGACTAAAGAGTTAGTCATGATTTGAATCTGATACTTGTTCGAGTGAAAATGTCGGAGCTATCTAACAAGGGTGGCATGAATCTCGCCTTGATCTTGACTAATGTCGTGTGATAAAGGGAATTGTGCTTGTGTATATCAAGGTTCAGTGAAAATTGATTTGTACATTTTCAGGGGTCAATATGTGTTGCTAGGTACCGCTATTGATTAGTGAGTTAGAAAAGGTTTCTGGTGAACAGTCGTTGGTGTATGAACCTATCAGGTCACATACCTTGGTCACATACTTAAGGGGATGAATTAAGAAATATGCAAAGAATTGATTCTTGTGCGAGCGGGAAATTGAAGAAAGTATGCCTAAGAAAATTCTGGTTGGACCGGATGTTTCGATTTGGAATCAGAAGTTTCGGTTATTTTCTGAATTGGAAACAGAGAGCTCAAATCG
This sequence comes from Zizania palustris, assembly GCA_019279435.1. Classification (NCBI taxonomy): domain Eukaryota; kingdom Viridiplantae; phylum Streptophyta; class Magnoliopsida; order Poales; family Poaceae; genus Zizania; species Zizania palustris. The sequence goes on from JAAALK010000285.1 coordinate 90,960,327, forward strand.
GAAGTTCTGATATGGTATCAGAAGTTCCGATAATTTATGGTTTGCGAAACCGATAGCTCAAATCGGAAGTTCTGATATGGGATCGGAAGTTCCGATAATTTTTAATTTGAGACAGAGAGTTGAAACTGAAAGTTCTGATTTGGAATCGGAAAAATTGTACTGATCAGAAGTTCTGATATGTGTATCGGAAGTTCCGATATGTGTATCGGAAGTTCTGAGGTGGACGAAAATAGATTGGATTAAGAGACCGAAAATACCCGATCAGATGTTCCGATCTAGGATCAGAAGTTCTGACGTGGGTAAAATAGATTGGATCTGTTAGAGCACAAATCGGTTGTAACCAAATTGTTGGTTTCGATATGCTGGCAACCAGGGGCTCTTGTCCCTATATAAAGAGAGGAGGAGGAAATCTTGGATGACAAGCAATTGCATGTTTGGACCTAGCCACAAAAAACTCCTCTTCTCCCTTTCTTGATCTCAAAAGTTGATATTGAGGATCAACCGTTTTCTCACGAGCGGTGGTAGCATGTCGATGTAGGAAGGATTCTATCTCCAGACGTGTGGATACCGTGGAAGCGTTGCTCCAATAGCGACGCTCGTGGACTTCATCACATGAATAACTACGTTATCTTCACCAATTGGATTGGCGAGGATAGGTAAGAATGTGCTTCCTCAACATCTTCTTTCATTGCACCTAGCGCGTCTTGTGTTAGAAGGTATCAATCTATGATCTCACACGAGCATGCTTCTTGGGCTTCGGGGTGAATTTTTGAAATTTCCGGCTAACATAGCTTTCCCTTTCCCTAACAAATATAACATGTCACTATAGAGTGATCTTTAGTGGCAGGTTATACCATGACCCATTACTAATGAGGGTGTTCCATCTTTAGTGACAGGTCTTATTGCGACATATCTCTAATAATGCAGCATTACTGATGCATCTGAAATAGCATATCACTAAAAATGTATTATTGAGGCACATTTTTTACATGTCACTAAACTACATCACTGAAAATCATTTATCACTAAAGATCATTTATACGGTAGAAGAAACTCTCCATCTCTCACCTAGCAGCATGCTACATGACCACAACGAACCACACTGCATGCCATGCCTCTCCACACCATGCGACTAGCTATAGGATGCTACTCTTCACACGGCGACCGGCCTCTGAAACTACCCAACCATTACCCTACCTGCCTACCACCGCCCATGACCGGCCACACTGAAGCCAGGTGTCATTGTCTTGAGGTGCAATTTAAGGTTCATGCCAAAGAATTTTGAGATGTAATTGTGTTTTAAATACCAGAGGGTGTGAGCACGACATGATGTTCTGCTCGTGAGTTTTGCGGATGAATATTTAAGAGTGTGTTTGAGAAATCAAGGGTTGGTTTTGGAGTCTGTGATGAGTGATTGACAGTTTTTATCCTCCGATTCGAAGGGTTTGGAGGTTGTTTCACCGAAGGGTTCGGTGGGTTCTGTTTGCTACAGCTGTTGCAGCGGAGTGTGCCTGTCAAAGGGGTCCGACAGTACATGATGACTTGGTTGTACTGATAGGTTCGATACTTTGGGTGGTACACTAGAGTGTGTACCAGAGGTTGTTTACCCAGAGAGGTCTCCGGGGTACTGGATACACTTGTCTATTTGTCTCTGGTGCGCAGGTGTCTTCGGAGGCGACGGACGGTTCACAGCAAGTGAACCTGGGTCAAGCGGGAGGCTTGATGCCAGGCGAGCGGGGAGCTCAGTCACGAAGGATGTGAGGGGTCGAGGTCGGTCCTCGGGTCAAGGTGCGCCAGGAGAAGGCAGAGGGTGCGGAGCGTGGCTCCGACTGAAGGTACCCCGAGACGAAGTCCTCGGAGGTGAGGCATTTCGAAGGGTACTCCGAATGGAGTGACTTCGGAGTATGGTGGAAAAAGTCCTCAGCAATGAGGCATGGTGTTTGAAGTGTTCTTCGGATGGAGGCACTCGAAGGTTTACCTGACAAAGGTCTCAGAAGTCGAGGTGCATCGAAGGCATGGTCCGGGTGAGGTTCGTCGACGAGTGTGCTCGGGGAGAGACTGCGATGAAGTGCTCACGGAATGCTTCATGCGGAGGCCTTGGACGAGGGAGGGACTTCGAAGGGTGGTACTCCGAAGGTGGGGCTTCGGAGTATGGCTGACTTGAGGTACTTCGGCCATACATGGCTTTGGTACACGGACTGATGGAGTTCGAACTGGGAGTAGCGGCGAAGCCGTGGTGGTCTACTCTGGAGGTGATGGCGCGAAGGCTCAAGGGCTTTGACAGCTTCGACTCAAAACCGTCACTGTATCGAAGGCTGACTTTGGCGAAGCGAAGGCCGTCTGGCTCGAGGCTTCTCACCAAAGCTACCGCACCCCTCGTGTGCGAAGGGGGGCTTCAGAAGAATCCAAGACTGCAAAGGTTGACCGTGTCTGCTCTGCAAAAGCTGATGCTATCTCCTCTGCAAAGCTGACAAAAGAAGCCTCCAAATAAAGTAGACTACCAACTGTACCCCCATGTTCTGATGAGACAAAAATAGTGTAAACCCTAGGGGTAAAGTAGTCTATGCATAGGGCTGAATAGTGCCTATAAATAGTGGAGGCTAGCTAGGCAACAACAACACTTTGAGCAGTCATTGTAGAACTCCTGTGCTAGCCGCCACACTCTTGTATTCAGTCTGTGAGTTCATTTTGTGTTCCATGTTCAAGCAATGAAACTTTGATTATGTTTTCATTTACTGTTTGAACTTGTATGCCTACATTGCACTGCATGTCTTGATCTCTTTGTGCCTCACTTCTTCCTGTGTTGAGTTTATTGCTCTGGAGTATTTTTGGAGAAGTGTGTGAGTGATCAGTGCGTGTGTAGTGTGTTTTTCAGTATTTGTTCGCTCTGTGTAAACTGGAGGATAATTCTCTCTGATTACTAGCGAAGCACTGTTCTTGGCTTAACTTGAAGCATGTTTTCTTCCCTATCGAAGTCCTTAGCTCAGTGTGCTCTATGTGTGTTCTGACCTTCGAAATACGAAGCCTAGTACCAGTTGCTAGTGCAGAGTATCTGGTCGAAGTCCTCAGAGGGAAGTCATCTCTTGCGAAGGGTGAAGTGCGAAGCCTGCTCGAAGGCACCCTGTGTGTGGATCCTGCACTGACTTAGCAGAGTTGAGTTTTTGGGTGATGTGGGTGGAGTGAAGTCTTCTTGACTTTGAACTTTTGCTCCTTGCGAAGCCTAGTTTCAGAGCTGTGAAATACCTCTGAACTAGAACTTCGAAGGGTGTGTTCAAAGCCTGTTCCACAGAAGATAGAATTAAAACAGAAGGCTATTTTTAGTCTGAAAGTTTAAAAGCTCCCATTCACCCCCCTCTGGTCGCCATTTCCGGTCCAACAATTGGTATCGGAGCGGGTTAAGATCACCAGTTGAACTTAACCAGTTTTGTGATCTGTTGGTGACATGGAGAGAGTTAGTAAAATACCTCTGTTCGATGGGACGGATTTTGCATACTGGAAGGTGTGCATGGAAGCTTACTTGCTAAGCGAAGGAAATGCAATTTGGGAGATTGTGGACTCACAATACTCCATCCCTAAAACTCGCACTTCTCAAACAGAAAAGGATCAGTATAATGCCAACTCCAAGGCTAGAAATATATTGTTCATTGGTTTGAGTCAGAGTGAGTTTGATAGGGTTTAGCACCTAAGGACAGCTAGGGAAATTTGGACTACACTCACTATTTTTCATGAGGGCTCTACACAGATTAAGGCTAGGCGCTTGGTGAATCTATAGATGTCATGTTTTCTCACTTTGATGCGATAGTGAGTAACTTTCCGTCCAACGGGACGCTTACTTACAATGATCATGACAGGGCTATCAAGCTTCTCTATGCTCTTGATCGTAGCATATGAGAAGTGAAGATATCCAGCATTGAGGAGTCTGCAGGTTATGACACATTGACCTGTGATGAGCTCTTCAGCCAGCTGAAGTCCATAGAGATTGCCAAGGCATCTCTTGCAGTGCATAGGAACTCCTTGCCACAGCCATTAGCACTAGTTTCTAGCACTAGCCGTGGCACCACTACAGAACCAAGCACATCTGGCACTTGTGTTTTTGCAGGTGGTTTTGCTTTGTCCTCCCTGGTCTCCATCACTAAGGAGCAAGTGGATACTCTGGACGATGAAGAGCTTGCTCTCATTGCCAGAAGGTTCACCCATTTTCACCATGAGAGACGGGATCAGAGGAGAAGTGGTTTTAGTGGTTGTTTTGAGTGTGGCGACACTTCTCACATCAAGTCCAATTGTGCTAAACTTAAGAAGAGAGATGAGAGTGAGTGCACCAAATACCACAAAAAGGAGAGGAAACCCTTTGTGAAGGGCAAGCGTGGCAAGGTGGCTAAGAGGGTAGCGAAAGCCGCTTCCAGAGCTTTTTTTGCAGCTCTCAGCGACATCGACACTTCCTCAACTGAAGAGTCGAGCTCTGATGAGGAGAGGAGTCTCCAAGGAAGGAGGAAAAGAAGGACAAGAAGGGACGAGATTTCACCGGCCTTTGCTTCATGGCTGATAGCGATCACAGCGGCGATGAGCTTGACTCATCTGAGGTACCACTATCCTATGACTAGCTTTCAATTAATTAGATGAACTGAATGAAGTAATTCTTGGTCAGGATAGGTTACTTGTGCAAGCCACTAGAGATAGAAAAGACCTTAGACTTAGGCTAGAATTTGTTTATACTGATTATGCCATGCTCAAGTCTAGGGTTAATGATGTTGAATGTGAATCTTGCACTGTTGTCATGAGTGAGCTTGCTCAGTTGCGTTCTATGCATGCTCAAACTCTTTCTAAGCTTGAGACTACACAAAAGCAGCTTTTGATGGTTGATTCTAGTCCTCATGATATAATTGAATGCATGAACTGCCCCTTATTACGTGAGAGCATTGATTGACGTGATAAGCATGTTTGGGATTTAGAGGCTAGATTGGAGAGGGCCGGTGGTTCTAAGGATGTGCAACCTGTGTGTGACACTTGCATAACCCTTAAGGACCAGCTAGGCACTGTTAGAGAGCGAGATGAAAACCTCATGACTGAAAATGAATACCTTCTTTCTGTGGTTAACAAATGCACCGAGGGAAAGGGTAGGATGGACTTGCTCTTGGCCAAGACCAAGATGTGTGCTGACAGGGCAGGGTTATCTCTAGGATTGGGTTTTGAGCGGATTCCCTCAGACAGTGAGAACAAAACTGTTTTTACCTCACCCACTACCATAGAGAAAGAGAGAGCTCTCTTAGACACTCCATCAGCCAAAAAGTCTATCCAAACTCCAAAGAAAACCACTCCTCCTGCAAAGAAAATTCCTCCCAAGAAAACCACTCAGCAGAAGCCCAAGGAGCCTGTTAGGATTGCTCCTATGACCCATGTGAGTGCCCCTAGGAGAGTGTTTCATTGTTCCTATTGTCAGTGGGCAGGTCATTTGGTTGGATTCTGTTTTCGTCGCATCAAGGATGAGCGATGCTCTCAGGCGATGAGTTTCCAGGACATGCATTACCCATCTCGAGGTATGCATGAGTCTGAGTTTTACTCACGTCCTATTTTCGAGGCTCTTAGTACATTCCGGAGAGGTTTTGCTCCTCGAGGTATTCACCATGGTCCATATGGTGGTAGACTGTAGGACCGAAAGTACCGACCAGAGGGGGGTGAATGGGCGCCTAAAAAATTCTTTCGAAACAATGGCCTGCTCCCAACACCCAACGCACCTCAAAAGACTAAGAAGCAAAGTATGAACAGATTGCCTAAGTCTAAAGGTATCTAGCCTAGAAGCAACTGATGTTAAAATCAGAGAAACACTAAACCAATGCTAACAGACAGATAAACAAAATATCCAAGACAAGGCAGGTCAAACTTCTCAATGAATGATCTAAGTGTATATAAAGTGAGTTGAGAAGTTACTGTTCAAATTTGTCTCCTGTTCGGAACTGGCGAAGCCTGCTTCGCTGGTCGAAGCCTACTTCGGAGTTTCTTGTCGAAGCTTACTTCGAACAGTGTACTTCGAAGCCCAACCTTCGAACAGAGTTTCGAACACGATACACAGAAAATCAACCTTTGAAAGTTAAGCGAAGCCCAGCACACGGCAGCAAGACAAAACGAAGCCTATACTCTACCTTCGAAGCTAGCTTGGTCGAGGTGAGATGAATGAAGTTATGACCTTCGACCTGAAGACTAACTTCGAATGATAAGCTCCAAACCCACACACACTGTGACCTTCGAAAATGACAGCAAGAAGGAACTCACGTCGAGCGAAGTCGACCAGAGAGACAAGCTCCGAAGCTAACTTCGAAGCCTGTCAAAGCATTGAGTTCGAAGAGCTCGAGTCGGAGTACACCTTCGCAACGATGGTCGAAGTATGACAAGCCAACAGACTAAGTGCAAAACACACTTAGAAGTTAGAAACACAGAACACGAAAAGAGGTCAAGGTTCAAGCGAAGCCCTCAAGGATGTCAGATCGAAGTCTGTCTCACGGAGCTGAGGGACTTCGGATAGAGAAGGGGCTTCGCCTGAGAACAGCCAGAAAGGCACTTGGCCCTGTCTACTCGATCAAAAAGCAACACAGTAAAAAGCAGGGCTAGAGTACTAGTGTACTGTTGCTACAATGTAGTAGTACTACTTGCAACCAGCATGAACTAATACTACTTCCGTGAACAACAGTAGCAACCGAGGCACAAAAGCTCAGGAAAAACCAACTCTGCACGTGAAACGAAGCCAAGGAAAACTGCTACAGATTTGCTGCGCACAAACAGAGAATAGAAGCTTACTGGATCATGAAGAAACGAAATAAATGCAAGACAAATATGCTACGAGCAGAAGCCTGGCGGCGCACAAGAGAGAGAACATGCAGGAGACAAAAATGACCCAATAGAGTAGGAAATGATTTCAGCAAAAAGGGTAGTCCAACCCTAGGGATTGGGGCCCTATTTATAGGCTGCCCAAAGACCTAGACCTTAGGGTTTTTACAGACGCTAAAATAAAGGAAATGACTCAACTGCCCTTAGGTATTTTTACAGACACAACTGACTGACTATGGGCCTAGAGATACAGATGACTTATCCGGAAGCTAAGTTTTCATAGCGAGTACAGCTTCTCTTCTGGACAGTCCGATACAGAATCAACGGTTGTCAGTTTTGCGCCGAAACTGACAAAGCCTCCACCGACTTTGCACCAGGTACCCGGATTGGGCCGGCCCGATTCCGCAGCTCTCTCAGCCCGGCAATCACTCACCGCCCGTGTACCTGAGTCAATCCTGGTCAACAGCCCAGTGGGTCTTCTACTGCTTCTGGCCCATGTACCTGGATTGGGCCAGCCCGACTTCGCGGCCCCTTGAAACAGCAGATCTCCTCTCTTCTTCAGTCCTCTTTGACTACCATTGACAATGACTCATCACATCTGGAGCCATGAGGCCCACGCTATTCAGCATGGCTCCTCAATCTCCCCCTGATGAGTGCATTGTCAACACTTCACTTCTTTAGTTCTTTAGTACCTACGAACAACTGTGGAAACACGAAAAACAAAGCACAAGAAAACAAAGAAGAAGAAAATAAAGTAAAAGTTGAACCCTAATGACCAAAAGCCAAACAAAAGCAAGAAGTGGTCATTATGGTTAACCAAAACGTAAAAAGCTCAACATGAGTGCGATCTCAGAAACATCAAACAAGGATATAAAAACTCAACCTTAAACTCATATCCCAAGATTTCTCCCCCTTGTTGACAAGTGAACTCATCAAGCACTCAAAAGAGACACAAACTCCCCCTGAAATGCAACTCCCCCTCAAAATATGCAATGAAATTGGGGTGCATGTGGAGTGTCGAGAGCACGCTTCTCAAATATGATTGACTGCAATTACAAACATCTAACAAGTATAGCAAAAGACATATTGTCTGAGACTCATAGCATGATCAGTGCAACAGATGATATCTAAAGGAAGTCATTAGCACGCATTTTTCAGTTTTTGCAAACAAAAGCATCACCACATTTTCCAGTTGATAAGCAAGGTAAAGCATGAGATGCAAAGGCTAACTGATATCTACCAAGATAAGCATTGTCCAAAACAAAGTGCTTCAGCAAACTTGTTGTCATTTCAATTTTCAGGCTTTTTCCTTTTTCCTTTTTCATTTTTGCCAGGGGTTATTTTCATGTCGAACCTTATGCTGACCGACCAAGTCAAGCCTAGGCCAGAACTGGGCCATAAGAAGCTTAAGACATTGGTCTTGGCATACATTACACTGTCCTAGTTCATACCAAAGTGCTATGGTACGCAGTCCAGAACAATGCAATGCGACAAAGCAAACCCACTTGGATCTTTTCAAGTTATGCATAGAAGGCATGGAATTTTCATTTTTCTTGATTTTTTCATTATTTTTATAGCACATTTCCATGTTTTAAAGCAAAGAGATGTCCAAGTTGCATGTTTGCATCTAAGTCAGGAACTAGCGACAAGGCATGTAACAGATAGCAAGAACATTCAGCCTACGCATGCTAGTTACCAGAAGCAATGGTGATCATTTTTCAAGTTTAAAACATAAAAGCCATGCATATGACGGATATCAGACATATCAAGTGAACTGAACCAAAGCATGATCATTGACAAGTATTCACAAGCATGTACCAGCTAGACTAAGTAAAGCAGTGCAATCATATAACAGAAGTAGGCTCAAAGTGTGATATGTGAATATGCAAGATATGAGCACACATAAAAAGACTCAAGAAAAGAGTAAAGAAGAAAGAAAACTGACGCAAAATATCCTAGAAAGGATACACAACACCCAAATCCCCTCGTAAACGCTCAAAGGTAGACTGATCTAGGGGTTTGGTGAAAATGTCAGCCAACTGATGATGGGTATCAACATGAACAAGGTCAATGACACCTTTCTCATATTGATCCCTAGAAAAGTGAAAGCGCACATCAATGTGTTTGGTTTTTGAATGGAGACACGGGTTTTTCCCTACACTAATAGCACTAGTGCTGTCGCAAAATAATGGAACCCTGGTAGGAAAGAATAACCCAAAATCTCGCAATGTGGAAATCATCCAAACTAACTATGAGCAGCAGCTAGCAGCAGCTACATACTCCGCCTCTGTGGTCGAAAGAGCAACTCCAGATTGCTTTCGAGAAGACCAAGACACAAGGGAAGAACCAAGAAACTGGCAAGTACCGGAAGTCGACTTGCGATCCAACCGGCACCCACCAAAGTCGACATCCGAAAAGCCAGATAAATCAAGAGATGATGATGCTGAATAGTAAAGACCGAGATCAGGCGCATAAGTGAGATACCTGAAGATGCGCTTGACAGCCTGCCGATGAGACGCGCGCGGTGAAGACTGAAAACGCGCGCAAAGTCCCACGGCGAACTGAATGTCCGGTCTTGTCGCCGTTAAGTACAATAGCGAACCAATCATCCCTCGAAACTCCCTCTCATTGACCTTGACGCTGCTCTCGTCCTTGTCCAGACCCCCAGATGTGCCCATCGGGGTCATCTGCGGCTTCAACTCCCCACCAAAGTCAAATTTCTTAAGCATGTCACGAGTGTACTTACCTTGGTGGATGAAGGTGCCGTCCTTGGTCTACTTGATCTGGAGCCCTAAGAAATACTCGAGCTCACCCATGAGGCTCATCTCAAACTCGCTGTGCATTTGCTTAGAAAACTTGGACACAAGAGAGTCAGTAGTACCGCCAAAAATAATGTCGTCCACGTAAATCTGAGCAACTAAGAAATCTGAATCAACTCTGAGCAAGAAGAGAGTTTTATCCACCAAACCCATCACAAAGCCCTTCCCCAACAAAAATTGCTTCAACCGGTCATACCAAGCCCTGGGGGCTTGCTTCAACCCGTATAAAGCCTTTTGCAGCTTAAAAACATGTCGAGGAAACTTAGGGTTCTCAAAACCGGGGGGCTGCCTAACATAAACTTCCTCCTCTATGAACCCGTTCAGAAAAGCACTCTCGACGTCCATTTGAAAAAGCTTAAAACCCTTTGAAGCGGCAAAAGCTAAGAGAATGCGAATGGACTAAAGACGAGCAACAGGAGCGAAAGTCTCTTCAAAATCAATACCCTCTTTCTGGCAAAAACCCTGGGCAACTAATCGAGCTTTGTTGTGCACCACAACCCCATCTTCACCTTGTTTGTTCTTGAACACCCACTTGGTGCCTATGGGGTTGCATCCTGGTGGCGGCTCAACTAGTGTCCAAACCCGATTACGGACAAAATTCTCAAGCTCTTCTTGCATAGCATTAATCCAATTAGAATCAGAGAGAGCATGAGAAACATCTTTGGGCTCAAAAGATGCAACAAAAGCAGATTCGGAAAACACAGCAAGAGAGTTACCAGACGAACGCAAAGTTCTCTCACTCAAATCACCAATGATGAGCTCTGAGGGATGATCACGCTGAACTGCTCGGGTTCCCTGGTGATCTGAAGTCACCTCACCGGAGTGAGCAGCAGGCACCTCTGAACTCGACTGAGGGGGCTCGATCGAAGTGGAAGAAGTGATCAGAGGTCCGCCCTCGTCCTCAGTCAAAGTCATAGAAGGTGTGGGCTCTGCGGGAGGTGCAGAAGGCCCACCCTCAACAGCAGCTGGAGTATCCTCATCTTCCTTGAAGATGGACTATCCGAGCTCATCATCCCCAGAAAGCTCAAAAGAAGGAGTTAAAGAAGGCAAGGACTCATCAAATGAAACCTCACAAGTCTCGACAAGAAGCTGGGATTCAAGGTTCCAAACACGGAAGCCTCGAGAATGCAAAGCGTAGCCATGAAAAACACCGTCCCAGCAACGAGACTCAAACTTGTCCAAATGCCCTCCCTTCTTGAGCACAAAGCACTTGCAGCCAAACGCTCGCAAGTGGCTCACCTTGGGCTGTCTGCCAAACCGCAACTCATACGAAGTCTTACCTAAGTAAGCTCGAAGAAAAATGCGGTTGGCCAGATAGCAAGCCGTGTTCATGGCTTCAGCCCAAAAACGCCTAGGAGTCCTGTGCTCATCGAGCATCGTCCTGGCCATCTCGACTAGCGTGCGGTTCTTTCGTTCCACAACGCTGTTTTGTGGGGGAGTATAAGGAGAAGAAAACTGATGATCCAGACCCTGATCACTACAGAAGCTGACGAACTGAGAGTTCTTGAACTCAGAGCTGTTGTCGGAGCGAATTGCTCACATCCGACCATTGTTCTCATTCTTCAGCTTCAAAATCAGGTCATGAACAAACTAAAACGTTTCATCCTTAGACTCCAAAAAGAAAACCCACGAAAATTGAGAAAAGTCGTCAACAATGACAAGCGCGTACCACTTCCCACTGACTGAACGTACCCGAGCTGGACCAAAAGTGTCCAAATGTAAAAGCTCGCCTGGATACGAAGTCATCACCTGAGTTACAGGTGAGTGGGATGCGGCAACCATTTTCCCATGACGACGGGGATGACACACTATATCTTTCTCCATTTTAAGCTTGGGCAATCAGCGGATGAGGTCCATCAAGCTTAACCTGACTAGCAGATCAAAACTCGAATGACCTAATCTCCTATGCCACTTCCAGAGCTCAGAAGAAGATCCAGCAATCAAACACCGAGAAGGGCCAAAAGAACTAGAGAAGTCAATTCGAAAAACTTTACTGAAAGGTAAAATCTGGCAAATCAAAGACCCTCTAGAGTCAACCACAGAAGAATTACCCTTCTTAAATCGCACTTCCAAACCATCCTCAAGAAGTTGCGAAACAGAAATCAGATTGAAGTTCAAATTTTTAACCAAGGCAACATTCTTTAAAGAGAAATGATCTGAAATGCGAATTGAGCCAATGCCACTTACTTTCCCTTGACCACTATTCCCGAATGTGATGTACTCTTTGGAGCTCGGGGGAGTGAGACTGGAGAACCATCTGCGATGTCCCGTCATGTGGCGAGAGCATCCTGAGTCCATGATCCAAACATCCTCCAGTCCCCGATCCTGCACAATCAGTGGCTGTAAGTGGGAGCAAATGGTCCGGCACCGGGTTTAGCAAAAGAGCTAAACCAGTGTCGAGCCATCTGCTCAAAAGACGGAAAGCAGAAATCATCAGAAAAGCTTGGACCAAAATGTGGCTCAAAGTGCGGTCCTTGGTTCTGCCTAAAACCTCGGCTACGAGGTCCAGGACCGTAGCCAAAACGGCCTGGAGCTCTGCCGGAATGGACACCACCAACTGGAGCACGGGCAAGAAAGCCGTCTCCTCTACCACCACCTACACGACGCGGCCTGGCCTCCAGCCTCTCCCCGCATCGAGGAACACGCAGTTTACCACCCTGCTGGTAGAACTGCTCCTGACCACCACGAGCTCTCTTTGCTCTCTCAACTCGCTTCCTCCTGAAGCAAAACTCTGCAAGATGCCCGTCTCTCTAACAGTACTCACAATGATAGGTGGGCTTCTTGGGATGTGCTTGAGGCTTAGGGTTCTTGGGCTTAGTGGTGATTGGTGTTGTCTTCTTGGGCTGAGAGGGTCCAGGAAGAGAGTCTAGAGGAGTGTGCAGGTGTTTGGACTTTGGAACCCAGATAGGTTTCTTGGGTGGAGCTTTGGGTGGTTCATGGATCACTCCATCCTTGGGCTGACAAGCCTGGGAAGACTCAGTGGAGTGAGTCTTAGGGTATCTCTGCTCAGGAGTCATTTTACTCCACTCCACTGCCCGGCTAATGGCACTCTCAAAGTCAGCCTTGGTGTAGGTGTAACCTACCCCAAACCCATCCTGCCTCTTGAACTGCTGGATCATCATGCCGAGTTGTGGCTCTCTGGCACTAATCCAACTCAGGATAGAACGGAGGTAAAAGTTCTCATTTGAGAATCAGCTAGCTCCTCTCTCAAGGAAGCTAGAACCTCCTCCTGAGACAAGCAGGTCTCACACTCGCTATCAACCTGGACAGACTTCTCGGCTTTTAGCTTGATCAACTCAAGTCTAAGAGACAGGAAGTTCTCACAGACAGTGGGTGGAACTGACAATGTCTCAAGCTCTAGCCTAGTCTGCGCAAGCTCAGCTCTCAACCTCTCCAAATCACCCAAATGCTCATCGCCCTTGGATTTTAGCTCAGCTAAGGAAGCTAGATGAGATGGGCAATCAACACAGGGTGCGACGACAGTGGCTTGAGCATCTTTCAGCTCCAGCTGAGCGCTTTCAAGCTCAGTGGCCAAAGCGTCCCTCTCATCAACCCTTTCTGTGTACTTGGACTTCAAAGTCGACAAGTCACATAGAAGCACCTCACACTTCGAGCACTCACTGCTATCACCCAAGAAAGGGGAAGAAGATAAACTCTCAATTCTATCGTTGGCTACGGCAAGCTCACTCTCTAACTCATCTATCCTCTTCTTGGCCCCCCTAAGCAGTTTTTCCCGATATTTTAGCTCCTGACGATTGCTCTCAAGTAAATCAACAATTTCACGCTCATAGGATGATACCTTTTCGTTGTCGTCGTCGGAGTCATCGGAGGAGCTCTTTTCTTCCTTATCCCCAAGAGCCATTGAGCAGAAGCTCTTGCGGGATCTTCAGTGCTGGTGTGAGTGGCTCTTCGGTTTGTCCCCGAAGGCCATGAAGCAAAGACCCGCCGGATTGTCCTTGTCCTTCCCCTTTCTGATGACGATCTCCTCATCGCTTGAGCTCGATGAAGAGGAAGAAGACGTGGACTGCTTGGAGTAGCTCTTCTCCATCTCGGCGAAGAAGGCCTTGTCGCGCTTCTTGTTCTCTCGCCGGTAGTCCTTCAGGGCCTTCTTGAAGAATCTGGTCTTCGGCTTGCCCTTGTTGAAGGAGGAGCTCTCGTGCTTGCCGGAGTCGTGGAAGCCACCACCGGTGCCCTTCTTGTGGCCATTCCGCTTGGGGCAGTCGGCGATGAAGTGTCCTGGATCACCACACTCAAAGCACCCGGATTTTGTGCCGTGTCTTTTGAACATTCTCTTGTCATAAACACGACGCACCCGGTTGTTAAAAAGACACAAATCATCATCTCCCAAAGACTCAAGCTGGTCCTCAGTGATAGACATCAAAGAGAACCCAGCATAGCTCAAAGAAGAAGGATCAACAAAAGGTGTAGCAAGGGCCAGGGACTTTGATCCTGAACCAGTGAGATTTGATCTAAGCTGGATATCAACCTCAGTGGCCTTCAGCTTGCTAAACAACTCAGAAATGGTCAAGGTATCGTAAGAAGTGCTCTCAACGATAGAGGATACCTTGATCTCCCAGATCTTTGGGTCCAAGGTATGGAGAACCTTGAGCGCCTGCTCGTGATCTAAGACTAACTGAGCACCCTCAGCCTTGTTGTCCCGAAGCTTGTTTATGATCGATTGAAAACGACCAAACAACGCTTCAACAGATTCACCCGGCTTTTGTGTGAAGTTCTCGTACTCACGCCGGTAGGTCTGATAGAGCCGAGCCTTGACCTGGGCTGTTCCCTCATGGTGTGCCTTGAGGGTAGCCCAGATCTCTCTCGCAGTGGAGAGATGGCTCACATGCTCAAACTCAGTGGGACCTAAACCAGAAAAGAGAATATTCACAGCTTTACTATTGCTCAGATGCCGGGCAATGATACCAGGAGTATCATGCTCAGCAACTCGCAATATGACAAACGTATCATGAACGCAAATGTCCCAGATGTCCGAGCCTTGGCTCATGAGATAGGCTCGCATGCGAGTCTTCCAATAGTTATAGCCATAGGCTTCAAAGGACGGGACCTTGCCAGGAGACGTCATGATCACTACTGGGGTTTGGAACCGGTTAAGGTATGGAAAAACCCTAACCAGGCTCTGATACCACTTGTAGGACCGAAAGTAGTGACCAGAGGGGGGGTGAATGGGCGCCTAAAAAATTCTTTCGAAACAATGGCCTGCTCTCAACACCCAATGCACCTCAAAAGACTAAGAAGCAAAGTATGAATAGATTGCCTAAGTCTAAAGGTATCTAGCCTAGAAGCAACTGATGTTAAAATCAGAGAAACACTAAACCAGTGCTAACAGATAGATAAACAAAATATCCAAGACAAGGCAGGTCAAACTTCTCAATGAATGACCTAAGTGTATATAAAGTGAGGTTAGAAGTTACTGTTCAAATTTGTCTCCTGTTCGGAACTGGTCGAAGCCTGCTTCGCTGGTCGAAGCCTGCTTCGGAGTTGCTTGTCGAAGCTTACTTCGAACAGTGTACTTCGAAGCCCAACCTTCGAACAGAGTTTCGAACACGATACACAGAAAATCAACCTTTGAAAGTTAAGCGAAGCCCAGCACACGGCAGCAAGACAAAACGAAGCCTATACTCTACCTTCGAAGCTAGCTTGGTCGAGGTGAGATGAATGAAGTTATGACCTTCGACCTGAAGACTAACTTCGAATGATAAGCTCCAAACCCACACACACTGTGACCTTCGAAAATGACAGCAAGAAGGAACTCACGTCGAGCGAAGTCGACCAGAGAGACAAGCTCCGAAGCTAACTTCGAAGCCTGTCAAAGCATTGAGTTCGAAGAGCTCGAGTCGGAGTACACCTTCGCAACGATGGTCGAAGTATGACAAGCCAACAGACTAAGTGCAAAACACACTTAGAAGTTAGAAACACAGAACACGAAAAGAGGTCAAGGTTCAAGCGAAGCCCTCAAGGATGTCAGATCGAAGTCTGTCTCACGGAGCTGAGGGACTTCGGATAGAGAAGGGGCTTCGCCTGAGAACAGCCAGAAAGGCACTTGGCCCTGTCTACTCGATCAAAAAGCAACACAGTAAAAAGCAGGGCTAGAGTACTAGTGTACTGTTGCTACAATGTAGTAGTACTACTTGCAACCAGCATGAACTAATACTACTTCCGTGAACAACAGTAGCAACCGAGGCACAAAAGCTCAGGAAAAACCAGCTCTGCACGTGAAACGAAGCCAAGGAAAACTGCTACAGATTTGCTGCGCACAAACAGAGAATAGAAGCTTACTGGATCATGAAGAACCGAAATAAATGCAAGACAAATATGCTACGAGCAGAAGCCTGGCGGCGCACAAGAGAGAGAACATGCAGGAGACAAAAATGACCCAATAGAGTAGGAAATGATTTCAGCAAAAAGGGTAGTCCAACCCTAGGGATTGGGGCCCTATTTATAGGCTGCCCAAAGACCTAGACCTTAGGGTTTTTACAGACGCTAAAATAAAGGAAATGACTCAACTGCCCTTAGGTATTTTTACAGACACAACTGACTGACTGTGGGCCTAGAGATACAGATGACTTATCCGGAAGCTAAGTTTTCATAGCGAGTACAGCTTCTCTTCTGGACAGTCCGATACAGAATCAACGGTTGCCAGTTTTGCGCCGAAACTGACAAAGCCTCCACTGACTTTGCACCAGGTACCCGGATTGGGCCGGCCCGATTCCGCAGCTCTCTCAGCCCGGCAATCACTCACCGCCCGTGTACTTGAGTCAATCCTGGTCAACAGCCCAGTGGGTCTTCTACTGCTTCTGTGCCTACTACTCGTATCACTCAGTGCTGGATGTCTCGTCATGTTTTCACTCACCACAACACTGAGCGATTGAGATTTTCTTATCATGTGTAGGCATCGGACCCAGGCTTGGAGGGCACGTGGATCATGGACTCCAGTTGTTCGCACCACATGACCAGAGATGCAACATGGTTCTCCAGCCTCACCACAACCAAGCAAAAGGAACATATCACCTTCGGCAACAATAGAAGGGGTAGAGTGAAAGGTAAAGGTGTGGTAAGAATCAACTCTAATTTCACTCTCAGAGATGTTTCTTTGGTTGAAAATTTGGGATACAATTTGCTTTCTGTATCTCAATTGCTTGATCAGGGCTTCGAAGTGCGATTCCATCGCGATACTTTGCAAGTACTCAATTTTGATGGCGTTGTGGTCTGTAAGATCTTTAGAGTTGGGAGAGTTTTTGGAGCTGATTTTTCTGAGTCATCTGGTTCTTCTCATTGTCTTGTTGCACATTCGACTTCTGAGCTTTGGAAATGGCATAGGAGACTAGGGCATATGAGCTTTGAGTTGCTTGCTCGTCTGAGTGCCCTAGGTCTGATCCGAGGATTGCCCAAGCTCAAATTTGAGAAGAATTTAGTTTTCTCTCCTTGTCGACATGGAAAAATGATTGCCACTTCGCATTCGCCAGTCACCACAGAGATGACTGAACAACCCGGAGAACTTCTCCACATGGACACTATAGGTCCTTCTCAGGTTAGTTCTTTAGGCGGCAAGTGTTATGTGTTAGACATTGTCGACGATTTCTCTCGCTACTCTTGGGTCTTCTTTCTTGCCAGCAAGGATGAAGTTTTTTCACACTTTCGGAGCTTGGCTTTGAGACTTTTCACTGAACTCCCCGGTGCATTGAAATTCATTTAAAGTGATAATGGCACTGAGTTCAAGAATAGTCTCTTTGTTGACTTTTGCATGAAGCATGGCATAGAACATCAATTCTCTGCTCCACGGGTTTCTCAACAGAACGGTGTTGTTGAGATAAAGAACCACACTTTGGTTGAGATGGCTAGGATGATGCTCGATTAGCACAGGACTCTTAGAAAATTTTGGGTTGAGGCCATGAACACTGCTTGTTACATCTCAAACCGAATCTTCTTGCTCTCAATTTTGAACTTGACATCTTATGAGCTGCATTTTGGGAGACAGTCCAAAGTTACTCATCTTCGAGTTTTTGGTTGTCGTTGTTTTATCCTAAAATGTGGAAATTTGGACAAATTTGAGTCGTGTTCTTCTGACAGGATCTTTTTGGGTTACACTACACATGGTCATTCTTATAGTGTTTATAATTTGGAAACTAACACTGTTATCGAGTCATGTGATGTGACTTTTGATGAACCACTCCCCTCTATTAGTTCTACTTTTGAACAGGCAAATGAACACGACATGGAACATACCATCTTCGAAGATGAAGATCCCGGAGAGTTCGAGGATGAACCCCTACTACCCTGGACATCAACCCCCGAAGCCGACCCCGCTTCGACCACTTCGGCACAAGGTCCCGAAGCAACTACCTCGACATCGGTCATCTTAGACCACTCCAACGCACAAGTTGAGGGGGAGACTGCATCCCATCGCGAGGCTCCACATCATGTTCAAAGGATGCATCCTCCCGAGCAGATCATTGGTGAGCTTGATCAAAGGGTAACTCGTTCTCATGCTCATTTCATTGATTCCGCTTTTGTTGCTTCTGTCGAGCCCTTAGATGTTAGTCATGCACTTTCTGATTCTAGTTGGATCAATGCCATGCATGAAGAACTTGAAAACTTTGAGAGAAACCAAGTCTGGACTTTAGTTGATCCTCCACCAAATGTTCATTTCATTGGAACAAAATGAATTTTCAAAAACAAACAAGGGGGGATGGGACTGTAGTTAGAAATAAGGCTAGACTTGTAGCTCAGGGTTATTCTCAATTAGAAGGGATTGATTTTACTGAGACTTTTGCACCTGTTGCGCGTCTAGAGACCATTAGGATTTTGCTTGCCTTTGCAACATCCCAGGGATTCAAACTCTATCAAATGGATGTCAAAAGTGCATTTCTTAATGGCTTCATAGGAGAAAATGTCTATGTAAAACAACCCCCTAGCTTTGAAAACCCCAAATACCCGCATAAAGTCCTTAAACTTCATAAGGATCTTTATGGACTCAAGCAGGCCCCTCGGTCTTGGTATGATAGTCTTAAGTCTTTTCTTGGGATCTATTGACAAAACTCTTTTCACTCTCAAGCATGGCAAAGATTTATTGCTAGTTCATATTTATGTGCATGATATCATCTTCGGTGGCTCTTCTCATGCTTTAGTTGCTAAGTTTGCAGATGCCATGAGCAGGGAGTTCGAGATGTCCATGATAGGCGAACTCACTTTTTTCCTTGGTTTGCAAATCAAGCAAAGCAAACAAGGTACATTCGACCACTAGACGAAGTACACCAAGGACCTGCTCAAGAAGTTCGACATGGGTGATGCGAAGCCCCTCGCTACTCCGATGGCTACTTCAATAGCATTGGATCCTGACGAGGATGAAGAAGCCGTAGATCATAAGGAGTTCCGAAGCATGATCTGCTCTCTCCTCTACTTGACTTCTACGAGGCCGGACATACACTTCGTAGTGTGTCTGTGCGCTCGTTTTCAGGCTTCGCCACGAGCTTTGCACCGCCAAGTGGTAAAGCGCATTCTCAGGTATCTCAAACATACCCTCGAATTTGGTATTTGGTATTCTGCGTCTTCCTCTTTGTGTCTTCGAGGTTATTCCGATGCTGATTTTGCTGGGTGTAGGATTGATAGGAAAAGTACCTCCGGTACTTGTCATTTTCTGGGTACTTCGCTGGTTTGCTGGTCTTCCCGCAAACAGTCTAGTGTTGCACAATCGACGGCTGAGGCCGAATATGTTGCTGTAGCTAGCTATTGCTCTCAGATTTTGTGGATGATTTCTACTCTACGGGATTTCGGGTTAGATTATAAGAGTGTTCCACTTTTTTGTGATAACACTAGTGCTATTTGTATTGCAAACAACCCAGTTCAGCATTCCAGAACCAAACACATTGATGTGCGATATCATTTTCTCAGAGATCATAATGAGAAGGGTGATATTGAACTTCAATATGTTGATACCCAACACCAGCTAGCCGATATTTTCACAAAACTCCTCGATGTTTCACGCTTCTCCTACTTGCGTGGGGAACTAGGTATTTGTCACCCTTACGACATTTTGTGAGGGGGAGCATATTTTGATTGTTTTGCATATGCTTGTTTTGCGTAAAATTACATTTACATGTTTTGCACTTATATGCCTGATTTTAATTCATGTAATCATGTCAGCTCAGCTCTATTTAATATGTCTGATACATTTTGTGCATGATTTTTCTTTCCAAAATCAAATCATGTTCACTGCTTAGTCTTGAACCTAGCATGTTTAGGCAGGACTACTTTAGCTATCTTTTATCTCCTTGATAGAAAGACTCCTTTTCTCTAGATGCTAAACATTGCAACTTGAAAATTTGTATTGCTTACTCATAGATATTCATCAAGTGCTAACAAATTCGTTCACTTGATTAAAACTCCAAAATCCATGATTTGAATGCTATAAGTGAAAAGATCCAGGTGGGTTTGTTTGTCACACTACTCTATTCTAGACTGCTTACCATTGCACCTTAGTATGAACTGGGATAATTTAGTGTATGCCAAAATCACTGCCTTAAGCTTCTGATGGTTTTCTTGTCTAGGCTTGGCTTGATTGGAAAGTATAAGGTAGACAAACAAATAACCCCTAGCATTATAAAAAGAACTGCAAGTATAAATTCATTGTCAATCAAGTTTGCTTTCAATACTCCATTTGAACTGGAATTGTCTGTCTAGAGTAGATGTTGACTAGCTTTGCGCAGTCCCTGCTTTTACTTGTCTAGTTACCTTGATTAAGTGGTGATGCTTCTATTTCAAAAATGATGAAAACACATGTTGTCATCATGGTTTTTAGATCATGTTAAATTGAGCTGAGCACATGAATAATGACATTAAGTTTGGCATATTTTTGCTTTATATGTCTTTGCAATTCTGCCCATTTCGAAGCTTTGCATCTTTTGAATGCTCCTTGATGCTTGCATTGCCAAAGGGGGAGAAATTTTTGAGTTCTCTGCAGCAAAAGGGGGAAAATAACTCATGGGGAGTCTTTATCCTGCAGAGGGAAAGATTTGCCGAACGGGCTTTTACTCTTTTGAAAAAGGGGGAGGAAAATTCTTTTGTCAAGTGACATGATTTGGCTCGTTTTCTGAGTTTTTATGGTCACTTGTGTGCTGAAATTTTTCAAATTTTCTTGAACTTGAATTTGGTTGTCAATGCACTCATCAAGGGGGAGATTGAGAAACCAAGTGTTGGTTTCGGAGTATGTGATGAGTGATTGACAGTTTTTATCCTCTGATTCGAAGGGTTCGAAGGTTTTTTCACCGAAGGGTTCGGTGGGTTCTGTTTGCTGCAGCTATTGCAGCGGAGTGTGTCTATTAGAGGGGTCCGACAGTACACAATAACTTGGTTGTACCGATGGGTTCGGTACTTTGGGTGGTACACTAGAGTGTGTACCGAAGATTGTTTACCCGAAGAGGTCTCTGGGGTACTAGATACACTTGTCTGTTTTTCTATGGTGCGCAGGTGTCTTCGGAGGCGACGGACGGTTCGCAGCAAGTGAACCTAGGTCAAGCGGGAGGCTTGATGCCAGGCAAGCGGGGAGCTCGGTCATGAAGGCTGTGAGGGGTCGAGGTCGGTCCTCGGGTCAAGGTGCGCCAGGCGAAGGCAGAGGGT
This sequence comes from Zizania palustris, assembly GCA_019279435.1. Lineage (NCBI taxonomy): Eukaryota > Viridiplantae > Streptophyta > Magnoliopsida > Poales > Poaceae > Zizania > Zizania palustris. The sequence continues at coordinate 90,981,599 of JAAALK010000285.1, forward strand.
GTAGAGCGTGGCTCCGACTGAAGGTACCCCGAGATGAAGTCCTCGGAGGCGAGGCACTTCGAAGGGTACTCCGAAGGTTTACCCGACGAAGGTCTTAGAAGTCGAGGTGCATCGAAGGCATGGTCCGGGTGAGGTTTGTCGAGGAGTGTGCTCGGGGAGAGACTGCGACGAAATGCTCATGGAATGCTTCATGCGTAGGCCTTGGACGAGGGAGGGACTTCGAAGGGTGGTACTCCGAAGGTGGGGCTTCGAAGTATGGTTGACTTAAGATACTTCGGCCATACATGGCTTCGGTACACGGATTGACTGAGTTCGAGCTGGGAGTAGCGGCGAAGCCAGGGTGGTTCACTCCGGAGGTGATGGCGCGAAGGCTAGAGGGCTTTGACGGCTTCGGCTCAAAACCGTCACTGTATCGAAGGCTGACTTCGGCGAAGCGAATGCCGTCTGGCTTGAGGCTTCTCACGGAAGCTACCGCACCCCTCGTGTGCGAACGGGGGCTTCAGAAGAATCCAAGACTGCAAAGGCTGACCGTGTCTGCTCTGCAAAAGCTGATGTTGTCTCCTCTGCGAAGCTGACAAAAGAAGCCTCCAAATAAAGTAGACTACCAACTATACCCCCTGTTTTGATGAGACAAAAACAGTGTAAACCCTAGGGGTAAAATAGTCTATTCATAGGGCTGAATAGTGCCTATAAATAGTGGAGGCTAGCTAGGCAACAGCAACACTTTGAGCAGTCATTGTAGAACTCCTGTGCTAGCCGCCACACTCTTGTATTTAGTCTGTGAGTTCATTTTGTGTTCCATGTTCAAGCAATGAAACTTTGATTATGTTTTCATTTACTGTTTGAACTTGTATGCCTACCTTGCACTGCATGTCTTGATTTCTTTGTGCCTCACTTCTTCCTGTGTTGAGTTTATTCTCTAGAGTATTTTTGGAGAAGTGTGTGAGTGATCAGTGCGTGTGTAGTGTGTTTTTCAGTATTTGTTCGCTCTGTGTAAACATGAGGATAATTCTCTCTGATTACTAGCAAAGCACTGTTCTTGGCTTATCTCGAATCCTGTTTTCTTCCCTATCGAAGTCCTTAGCTCAGTGTGCTCTGTGTGTGTTTCGACCTTCGAAATACGAAGCCTAGTACCAGTTGCTAGTGCAGAGTATCTGGTCGAGTCCTCAGAGGGAAGTTATTTCTTGTAAAGGGTGAAGTGCGAAGCCTGCTCGAAGGCACCCTGTGTGCGGAGCCTGAACTGACTTAGCAGAGTTGAGTTTTTGGGTGTTGTGGGTGGAGTGAAGTCTTTTTGACTTCGAACTTTTGCTCCTTGCGAAGCCTGGTTTCGGAGCTGTGAAATACCTCCGAACCAGAACTTCGAAGGGTGTGTTCGAAGCCTGTTCCGCAGAAGACAGAATTAAAAAGAAGACTATTTTTAGTCTAAAAGTTTAAAAACTCCTATTCACCCCACTCTGGTTGCCATTTTCAGTCCATCAGTTTTATTGTGAGTTTATTCATGGGTAGGTTTTTATTGTATCCGTGTGTTTTGTGCATGTTGTCATTCTGATACGAAACAATATGATTCTAACTGCGCATAGGGGATTAAAAATCGAGTGATACAATTTTGATGACGACGATGACAGCTAGCTGCTAGCCTGCTACTGCTGGGATATACACGTGACAATGTGGCTGAGATATATACTCCTTTATTTCGCATTATAGGTCTATTTGGGGAGCCTACGACAACTCTAGCTATATCTACAATTTGAAGATCTCCCAAATTATTTTGATTTTGGAGCTAGATTATAAAATTAAATAACTATATAATCTAAAAATAAATTAGAATCTAAAGATTAAGAAATACTAGATTCTCTGTTTCTCACTTGCTCGCTGAGCTCAAAGTCATTTGACTTTTTAAGTTAAACTTTTTTAACTTCAGCGAGTTTAAAGAAAAATTTATTAATATCAACGATATCAAATAAATATATACGACATTTTACTATAGATTTAATGAAATTAAATTGATATTATAATTGTTAGATATTTTTCTATAAAAATGGTCAAAGTTAGATAAGTTTTACTTATAAAAAATTATATGACTTATAGTATGAAACATTTGGAATAGAATATTATACTCAATGTTTTAAAAAGTGGTACTTCCTCCAGTTTCTAAAAGGAAAGTTGTTTTAGTATTTTATCTAAAACTCCTAAAAAGATGTTGTTTTGTATCTTTGTGTGTATTCTGAAAGTTTTTATCCTTAAAATAGTACTCCCGGTAACCAATAGGACGGAGCGAGATTATTGAATCTAGTTGCCATGCACCCTATTTAATATGGACAAACATGTAAATATACACACTAATTAAATTTTCTTTAATATTTGAAATTATGTTTAAAATGACTTTCTTTTTAAAAACGGGAGGAAGTAGGTTCTAAGTGGCTGGAGGGATGCGCCTGGCATCTAGGTTGTCTAGGTGTGGCTAGGTGACGTCTAGGTGTTTGTACCTAAACAACATGGTTTAGATACTAAATCAACTGTAATTACCAAATCCTAACTCCTCCCTGATACTGCTTTTGGTACTAAAAAACAAGATGTCTTATACTTGTACAGAGAGTTGGCTAACGGTTCGTTTGGATCCAAGGGGCTAATACAAAGTGACTAAAATTTAGTCACTTTAGAGGTTAAAGATCCAAACACCAAGAGCTAAAAGGGGCTAAAATTTTTTAGTCTCATTAGCCCTGAAGGAAGAGCTAAGAGGGGCTAAAATTCCCATTTTTTCACACCTACCCCCACCATGCATGCATACATGAAATGATGAAAAGCAATAACCAATAAATAAGGGGTATTTAAGTCATTACCCACACCAATAAAGCTTTTAGCCCATATTTTAGTCATTGGATCCAAACAGGGGTGACTAAATTTAGTCACTGATTTTAGTCACTTTGCATTAGCTCGTTGATCCAAACAGACCCTAAAACAAGTTGTTTTGCATTTTATTCTGTATTTTAAACGTTTATATCCTTAAAATAGTAATATCTCCTTCTCGTTTTTTGTGTTATCCACACTAATCAATAACTTCTTGGTATCTGAATTCATATCTAAACTGACTTATTTTTCTATATCAGAGGGAGTACACGTCAGCAAACAAAAATACGAGTGAGCATCATTAATAAGGCCATAAAGTAGACAATAACAACATTGAGCGAGTGAGCGCGTTTAGAGGCTACTCCCTCATGGTAGAGGTCCCTGGATGTAGGGATGGATTTGGATAGGATACCGATGGAAATTAATACGGATCTCACTATTTATCGTATTTTATGTTGAATATGAATATAGATTCCGATGTTCTCGAATATGAATAGAAAATGGATAATTCAAATATGAATACACATTCATATGTTTACTCAGTTTAACGTGAAATAAAGCCATACTCGAATGTTCATCGTTTCACAAATTTTTCAAAATTTCAAAGTACCGAGTATACACGATTAGAAGTTAGTACAAGAATTATTGACTATAAATGTTCATTATTTTAAGTACTTGCAGTTCAAATTTTACCTAATTCAATTTAAATTCTAGAAACACACTTAATGAATTATAAATAGTAAACTTATCTAGACAAATACCATATTTTTATCATAGCATCTACGTATTATATCATAATACCATGAAATGTCTCGTGGTTTTTAGACTTTATTTGGTTTTTTAAGAATTAGAAACTCATTAAGCTCCACATAGCCAATCGATTGTCGCAACCTAGATTTTTTTAAAAAAAATCTTTAAATTTATTGGATAGTAACTAAATGGATTAAAAAAACATGAATAAGATTTTTCTATAAATTTTGGTGTATTATTTAAGGCACTTGCAGTTCAAATTTCATGTATTTCAATTTAAATCCTAGAAACATAATTAATTAATTAAAAATAGCAAACGTACACATAAAAATACTAAATTTTTCCATGAATTAATCAATGTTGTACTTTGATTGTAAAAAATTCAAGTTCAAACAAAGATTTAACCATCGATTTGTTTTCAACCCTAACACATTTTTTATCTAAATCATAATTCCTCCTTAGAGAATCTTTGATTTCTTAACATTCTCCATGAAAACATTAAACAAACATTTTTAATTTTTTATCATAGTATCTACGTATAATATCATAACACTATAACAAGTCTCGTATTTTTTAGATTTTATTTTATTTTTAGAATTAAAAAACCCTTAAGCTCCACATTACAAATCAAGTGGTGTAACATAGATTTTTTAAATTTTCTTTAAATTTAGCTTATAAGAACTAAAAATGCACACAAAAATATGAAAATGATTTTTCTATAAATTTTGATGAATTATTTTAGGTAATTCCATTTCAAATTTAACATATTTCAATTTAAATCGTCGAAAAACAATTAATGAGTTAAAAATAGAAAATGGATCTAAAAATACAAAAAATATATGGAATGATATATGTTGTATTTTTATTATAAAAAAGTTTCAACCTCAAACAAAGATTTACCATCGAGATTACTTTCAACTATAATCTATTCCTTCTCAAAAACCTAATTCATTTTGAGAGAATCTCGAATTTCTTAACATTTTTGTGTGAAAATTTTATGGAAACATTTTCAATTTTTTATCAAAGTATCTACATATGATATCATAACACCATGACAAGTGAGAAACCAAGGGTTGGTTTCAGAGTCTGTGATGAGTGATTGACAGATTTTACCCTCTGATTCGAAGGGGTCCCTCCGAAGTGGTTCGGAGGTTGTTTCACCGAAGGGTTCGGTGGGTCTGGTGGCTGCAGCTGTTGCAGCGGAGTGTGCCTGTCGGAGGGGTCCGATAGTACACAATGACATGGTTGTACCGAAGGGTTCGGTACTTTGGGCGGTACACCGGAGTGTGTATCGGAGGTTGCTTACTCGGAGAGGTCTCTGGGGTACTGGATACACTTGTATGTTTGTTTGTGGTGCGCAGGTGATCTCGGAGGCGACGGACGGTTCGCAGCAGGTGAACTTGGGTCAAGCGGGAGGCTTGATGCCAGGGGAGCAGGGAGCTCCGTCACGAAGGCTGCGAAGGGGTCGAGTTCGGACCTCGGGTCGAGGTGCGCCGGGAGAAGGCAGTAAGTGCGGAGTGTGACTCCGGGTGAATGTACCCCGAGACGAAGTCCTCGGAGGCGAGGCACTTCGAAGGGTACTCCGAATGGAGTGACTTCGAAGTATGGTGGACTAAGTCCTCAGCAATGAGGCAAGGTGTTTGAAGTGTGCTCCGGAGAGAGACACTCGAAGGTATACCCGACGAAGGTCTCAGAAGTCGAGGTGCATCGAAGGCATGATCCGGGTGAGGATCGTCGAGGAGTGTGCTCGGGGAGAGACACTGCGACGAAGTGCTCATGGAATGCTTCATGCGGAGGCCTTGGACGAAGGAGGGACTTCGAAGGGTGGTACTCCGAAGGTGGGGCTTCAGAGTAAAGCTGACTTCGGAGTGAGGCAGGCTTCGAAGTGAGGCTGGCTTCGGAGTGAGGCAGGCTTCGGAGTGAAGCTGACTTCGGAGTAAGGCTAACTCCAGAGTGAGGCAGGCTCCTGAGTGAGGCTGACTTGAGGTACTTCAGCCATGCATGGCTTTGGTACACGGACTGACGGAGTTCGAGCTGGAAGAAGCTGCGAAGCCATGGTGGTCCACTCCGAAGGTGTTGGTGCGAAGCCCCAAGGGCTTTGACGGCTTCAGCTCAAAACCATCACTGTATCGAAGGCTGACTTCGGTGAAGTGAAGGCCGTCATGCTCAAGGCTTCTCACCAAAGCTACCGCACCCCTCGCGTGCGAAGGGGGCTTCAGAAGGGTCCAAAACTGCAAAGGCTAACAGCGTCTGCTCTGCAAAAGCTGGTGTTGTCCCCTCTATGAAGCTGACAAAAGAAGCCTCCAAATAAAGTAGACTACCAGTTGTACCCACCTATTCTGATGAGACAAAAACAGTGTAAACCTTAGGGGTAAAGTAGTCTATTCACAGGGCTGAATAGTGCCTATAAATAGTGGAGGCTGGCTAGGTCACATCAACACTTTGAGCAGTCATTTTTGAGCTCTTGTGCTAGCCGCCACATACTTTTGTATTCATCCTGTGAGTTCATTTTGTGTTCCCTGTTCAAGCAATGAAGCTTTGATTCTGTTTTCTTTTACTGCTTGAACTTGTATGCATACTTCTCTACATGCTTTGATTTCTCTGTGCACCATCTTCTTGTGAGTTTTTCTGGAGAGGTGTGTGAGAAGTCTGTCTAGGTGAAGTGTGTTTTTCACTATCTATTCGCTCTGTGTAAACCAGAGGCTAGACCTCTCTGATTACTAGCGAAGCGCTGTCTCTGTGCTAAATCGAAACCCATTTTCTTCCCGTGTCAAAGTCCTCGGCGAAGTCTGTTCAGTGTGCGTATAGATCTTCAAAGTATGAAGCCTAGCACCAGTTGCTGTCGCTGAGTATTTTGTCGAAGTCTGTAGGGGGAAGTCTGCTCTTGCGAAGGGTGAAGTGTGAAGCCTGCTCGAAGGCACCCAGTGTGCTGAGCCTGCACTGATTTAGCAGAGCTGATCGAAGTACTCAGAGAGAAGTCCGCTCTTGCGAAGGGTGAAGTGCGAAGTCTGCGTGAAGGCGCCCTAAGTGCGGAGCCTGCACTGACTTAGCAGAGCTAAATTTTCGAGGTTGTGGGTGGAGCGAAGTCTTCTTGGCTTCGAACTTTTGCTCCTTGCGAAGCCTGTTTTCAGAGTTGTAAAATACCTCTAAACCAGAACTTCGAAGGGTGTGTTCGAAGTCTGTTCCGTAAAAGACAGAATTATAACAGAAGGCTATTTTTAGTCTGAAATTTTAAAAGCTCCCATTCACCCCCCCTCTGGTCGCCATTTCTGGTCCAACAACAAGTCTCATATTTTTCAGACTTTATTTGATTTTTTAGAATTAAAAAACCCTTAGCTCCACATTACCAATTGGGTGTCGTATCATAGATTTTTCAAAAATTCTTTAAACTTAGTGTATAAGAACTAAAAATGTATGCAAAAACATGAATATGATTTTTTTTCTATAAATTTTGGTGCATTGTTTTAAGTACTGTTCAAATTTCATATATTTCAATTTAAATCCTAGAAACACAATTAATTAGTTAAAATAGAAAATGGATCTAAAAATACAAAAAAATACATATTATAAGTTATGTTATATATTGAGTGTAGAAAAATTTTCAAGCTCAAGCAAAGTTATAAATATCTTACTGTCTTGTATTGCTAGAAAACCCTCACCAACTTAAGTATTTCATACTTATATAAAAATAAATAAACCATACATATTAATATTCACTAACTTAAGTATTTTATAATTACTTAAATAATAAATAAACCATTAATATAGTGATGACATATCATCTTGACTCCCTAAAAGTTTAATCTCTATAAAATCTTAAAACGGATACGCATGTATCCATTTTCATATTCACCAGTGTTTACAAATCGTCCGATTAGTCGCGATTAATCGCGACTAATCGGCCTGGTCGGTTTTGTGGTCACGACCAGGCGCGCCGACCCGATCAGAGCGACTAGAATTCTGGTCGTCCGATTAGTCGACGATTAATCGCGATTAGTCGGACGATTAGGGTGAAAATGGCGACCAGGCGACCAGATTAGATTTTTGTGATTTCACTGGGCCTTTTCTTGTTCTGGTGGGCTTTCACCTAGCCTGTTAGGGTTAGAGCTATCATGTGTTCTGTGCACCTCCTGGCTGTGCGCCGCCTGGGGTTAGGGCAAGCCTCCAACCAACGCAGGCGCTGAAGCAGTGACGCGCACGCCTCCAGAGTCCAGCCAACGCCGGCGCCGACGCGCACGCCGCCAGCCAACGTCGGCGCCGACGCGCACGCAGCACGCCTCCAGCTAACGCCGCGCTGACGCGCACGCCACTAGCCAACGCCGATGCCGACGCGCACGCGGCACGCCTCCAGCTAACGCCGCGCCGACACCGACCCCGCGCGCACGCCTCCAGTACTCCAACCGACTCCGCGCGCACGCCAGGCGGAGGTCCTGCCGACGCGCGCCTGTGCCTTGTCCAGCCTCCAGCCACGCCGCGCCCACGCCTGCTCCAGCCGACGCCCGTGCCCACTCTACAGTGACAGTCTACACTCTACAGGTTGATGAATGACTCACAAACTCAGCTTAGGCATATGTTCATTCTTGCTAGGTGCATCTGTTCATTCTATTGATGGAGGATCTGTTCATTCTGTTCATTCTTGCCCGTACTCCAGGTATGTCTCCAACTACTTATCCATGTACTCTTGAATCTTGATTGGGCTTGCTTTTAAGAGGCCACCTATAAATTATCACATAGACACATATTATATAGTATGTAACTATATATATGTCCTAAAATATATGGGACGATTAGACAAACGACTAGAACCGACCAGAATCGACTAATCGCGATTAATCACGATTAGTTTTCTAGTCGGTACCATGGCGACTAGGTTCGACTAGGCGATTTGTAAACATTGATATTCACGTTCAGTAGAAATTCAGATATTCATTTTCATATCCATATTTATAAAATGAATTTGGATATTTCCAAACATCATCTATATTTAATTCATATACGGATACGAATATTTATATTTACAATTATTCGAATATGAATATAAATAATTTGGATATTTTTACATCCATATCCAACCCTATCCGGATGCGGCGGTGGCTTTAAAAGATCATCCTCTTACTAACCGAATTTTTTTCAGGTGAATTCAGTCATCAGATCATCGCAGTTAGCTGCAATGGAAACCGGAGGAATCAACTAACAACTCTGTTGTCTACTGCTCGATTTCGGAGTATTAAATGTATATTATTTATAAAACTCATTAATAATCGATAGATTATTCGTGAGACGAATCTAATGAGCCTAATTACGTCGTGATTTGACAATGTGATGCTATAGTAAACATTTATTAATCATAGATTAGGGCTCGTTCGGAACACATGAATTTTATATGATTTTCACGGGAATTTTACAGAATTTTCACTGTAATTATATTAAATCCTTCAAAATTCCTTTGAAAAACATCCATTCCAAAGAAGCTCTTAACTTATTAAATTTGCCTCACAAATTATCCTCTGATTTTATAATTATTTTTATAATTAATTCACGTTTAGTCCTTCAATACAATATAATATATAATACACAATAAAATTTAACCCTCAGTGTAAATACCCCCTTGTGTGCATTTGCTTGTGGAATTTTACAGAATTTTCACTGTAATTATATTAAATCCTTCAAATTCCTTTGAAAAACATCCATTTCAAAGAAGCTCTTAACTTATTAAATTTGCCTCACAAATTATCCTCTGATTTTATAATTATTTTTATAATTAATTCACGTTTAGTCCTTCAATACAATATAATATATAATACGCAATAAAATTTAACCCTCAGTGTAAATACCCCCTTGTGTGCATTTGCTTGTAACACTACTTCCTAGCTAGCTCACATCACCTCATTGTCATTCTGCCATCTAGTGGTAGCAGTATATAACTATTGCAGTTGCAGTAGCTAATGGCCTTAGAGCATCTCCAAAAGAATGGCTATTTGGCTCTCCAAGCCAAATTTTAGCCATCCAAGCAAAAAAATGCCCTCCAAAAGAATGGCCAACTGGATGGCCAAGCCATCCGGTTGGCCAAATTGAGCTTCCGGCTGGCCAAATATGGCCAGCCAATTTGGCTGGCTACTTCCGGTGGCCCCCACGCGCAGACACATAGGAACGACGAAGAGCACTCTGGAAGGAAACCAAATAAAAAAAGAAAGAAAAAGAAGAGAGAAAAGGGAAAAAGAAAATGAAAAGAAATAAAAATAAAAATAAAAAGAAGAGAAAAAGTAAAATTTTAAAATTTTCTAAAATTTTATAATTTTATAATTTGGAGATTTATAAGGTTAGAAATTGGAGAAAAAATAAAAAAATAAATTTTATAAAAAATGTATACAATTTGCAAATTTTAGAATTTTATAAATGATAATTTTTAAAATAAGAAATCAAATATTTGAAAATATTTTGAAATTTTAAAAGAGGGAATAAATTGTTTAGAGAGTTGAGAATAGAGAGTCTTTTGGAGTATATAGTAGATTTGGAGAGGAATCTTTTTGGAGAGTTGGCTAAATGGACAAATGGAGAGGCAAAAATGGAGAGTCTTTTGGAGATGCTCTAATAGCAGTAGTAGCTGTCTGGTGGAGGAGCTAGCGAGGAGTCACTCTAGTAGTGATTGAGTATTGTTCGGTCTGATCGGCTAGACCAACGACCGAAACTGAAATTTCGGTTAACCGAAACACCGGTCTATAAATTTCTATTAGTAATTTCTATTTTCTATTTAAAAAAACAAATATTTTAGACAAAAAATTCAGACCAAATTTTCAGTCACAACTGAATACCCGCACCCTTAGCTCTGACAGACCCTCGCGGGCACTCAGTCCTCACTAACAACAGTGACAAGTGGAGCTCTTAACGATGCGATGAGCGGGACTAGCATATTGATCTAGTCTAGCCATGCACACTCTACGCGTGCCAAAGCATTCCTCATCAAGCCACTTATTGCCTAGGTGTGCGTCACCTAAGACAATTTTTTTGCTAGTCTCGTCACTCCCCGTACGAGTAAGTCTATAGTCGTTAGTTTTATATTTATATCATATCATATATATATATATATATATATATAGCTAATCTATTAGTCACTCATATAATAATTATTCAGCTATATCACTAAAAAAATATGACCTTCTATGACAAGTTGTCACGGAGAGAGAGTTTTATGTCACCAACTATAATTTGTGACGATACGGTGAAGAAAAACAAATTGTCACAAAAGGTGCGTCTCTAAATCGCTTCTGCGACGAACAAGTGGAAAACGTCATAGATTTATGACAATTAAAATTGTCACGATTTGATCAGAAAACGTCACATCATTTATTTCCTACTGCCACGTGTCAGATGACTAGACATATGACGTGGCATGTGACATGGATTATGAGATGGCATATGATGTGGTATGTGACATGGATCAAATTATATTGGGCCAGATCAATTTAGGTATGTTTTCAAATGGATGAGGCCCATTATAAGAGGCGATTCTAATTGGGTCAGGTCCATTTTGCTTCAGTTTTGAGAGAGGTCAAATTCAGGTTAGACCAAATTTAAAGCCCAGATTGATCTAGGAAAATATAGCCCAAAAACAATATCATATATTTTCAATTTCAATAACATCATCATAGGTCTATACAACATCACAAATTTTATAGTTGCAACAATTTCAACACTACAAGATCATAGATTTTTTAGTTGCAACAAATTCAACACTACAACATCACAGAGTTTACAGTTGTAATAATTTCAACACACATACATTTACAACATCACAAATCTATAAATTGACATCATACAACAGATCACACATCACAAACCAGGCAACAGAGACAGAGGCGGTGGTGGGGAGGAGACGCGGAGGCCCCCTCAGTACTTCCAAACTAATAGTTGCCTACATAACTACATATAGTGCTCACTTACTATCAGGAAAACAAATGAAGCAGCACAACACGAACCATCTAGTGCAAGACTATGGTAGGAACTGGATGCGATGACAACGAACCTTGGTCGCAGCCTCCTGCCGCTAGCGACCACGAGCATGACCGCGGTGGGCACGTGCTCTCGGTCCCGAGGCGGCCGAACATGCCCCGCCCCATGAGTACACCTCCCTGTCACCTGCAATGTACACCTAGAAAACCCCAAAGCCAACTCTCAGATCCCTAACTCCGATGATGATGGGAATAATTCGCGAGAGCAAGCGAGCGTCGTTACCGGTGAGGGCGAGCGTGTGGGACTCGCCACGGTGACGGTGACCACCTTAGGCACCATCTTCGACTAGGAGTAGCTAGGAGTAGACGAGATGACAGATGAGGGGTTGGAGGACAGAGCCATCGGCCCTAGATCCGCTGCCGCCCGTGGTTGTGGTCGTCGACAAGGAGGCAACGGCCGGGAGGAGCGTTGAGGTGGCATCAGACCGGGGAGGCATGCATGGAGACGATGGAAGGCAGGGAGGTGTTTGGGGATGAATAGATTAGGGCTAGTTTTTTTATTCTACCGAAATCGACGCTCAGTCATCGATCATCGTGGATGGCCAGGATTTTGTGGACTAGAACCAGCCCTGGAGGGAAGAGTTTGTGCAAGCCTAGCCTCATGTTGGGGCCTCTAAGCAGGACGATCTCCTTTTTTATTTCCAGAATTTGAGAATTGTATTTTTTGTTTTAATAATATCTAGAAATTAAAATTAAGCTAAAAATTTTCTTGAAAAAAATTTAAATATTTATCACAGCATATACATATCATACACTACCGGAAAACGAAAGTTTGCCGAGTGCCACGATGTTTGCCGAGTGCATTTCATCGGGCACTTGGCAAACACTATTTTGCCGAGTGCCCGATGTCATGCACTCGGCAAACATCGTGGCACTCGACAAACCCAGCTCTTTGCTGAGTGCCCTGTAGGTGACACTCGGCAAACATGCCAAAAAATGTCCCGCCCAATTTTTGCTGACGGCGTCACGACGACACGGGTGAAATTTTGGGTTTGCTGAGTGCCACTAACGGACACTCGGCAAACCCTAGCCTTTGCCGAGTGCCACCCAGAAAAACACTCGGCAAAGTATTCCTAATATTTCATGTGAAAACACATTTTTAGTCCATATCACATTTTAAAAATGTTTTGAACCTGAATTTTTTTTACAGTCATAATTCAACATCTGTTAATCCATGGTAAATTTTCATACTTTTATGAGTGGGTTTGGTATTTTTAATAAAATATTCGTATTTCTAGGATTTACTTCCAAGTGGGTCAAATTTGAAATGCATGTACATGAAATAATGACTCAAAAATTATGGAAAAATCATATTTTTGTTCATGATTACATTTGTAATCTTTTACAACTAAATATAACTACATATTTAAAATCTAATTTAAGACACTAGACCGGGAAAATATAGGTTAATGGTTTTTTAATTATAGAAAATGTAATTGATGCCTAAAAAATATGACACTTGACATGGTGTCATTATATCATACATATATAATATGGTAAAAAATTCATAATGTTTCGACAATGTTTTCAAGTATGACCTTTAGAAATTGGACAATCTTCGAGAAGGTTTAGGAGTTTAGTGATGAAATGAGTTAGGTTTAGAAGCAAATCGATATTCAAATATTTGTTTGAACTTAAAACTTTTTGTACTACTAAAACTCAATTTATCTTATACCATGTCAAAAATTGGGATTTTTTACTGTCTTTATTCTATTTTAGTTTTTTTTTAAAAATAGTATAAAAATCTTTGCCGAGTGCAAATAGAAATGGCACTCGGCAAAGACCAAAAAAATCACTTTTGCCGAGTGCCATATCTAAATGCACTCGGCAAAGTATGATGACCCCATTATTTCATGTGAAAACATATTTTGACTCTATATCACATTTAAAACATGTTTTGAACTTGAATTTTTTTGAAAGTCATAATTCAACATTTGTTAATCCATGGAAAATTTTCATACTTTTATGAGTGGGCTTGCTATTTTTAATAAATTAATCCTATTTCTAGGATTTACTTCGAAGTGGGTCAAATTACAACTGCATGTACATGAAATAATGACTCAAAAATTGTAGAAAAATCATATTTATGTTCATGATTCTATTTTTAATATTTTACAACTAAATATATATAAATATTTAAAATATAATTTATGACGCTCGGGCGGCAATATGGAGCTTAATTGTTTTTTAATTCTATAAAATTAAATTGATGCCTAAAAAATATGATACTTGACATGGTGTCATTATATCATACATATATACTGTGATAAAACTTTTATAATGTTTTGACAAAGTTTTCATGTACGACGTTTGAAAACTGGAGAATTCACGAGAAGGTTAGTGTGTTTATGGATTGAATGAGCTAGGTTTAGAAGGAAATCGATATTCAAATCTTTGTTTTCCATTAAAACTTTTTGTACTAATAAATCCCAATGTATCTTATATCATATCCAAATTAGGGATTTTTTAGTACTAGCTTGGTATTTTTAGTTAATTGAACTTCTTAATAGAATTTAATTAAAAGATCACAAATTTGAACTACAAGTGCATTAAATTTGTTTATTTGAACTAAGAAATTTTGTAGGAGTAAAAATAAATGTATATTATATAATGCCAAATTATGGGATTTTTTACTGTCTTTTTTCTATTTTAGGTTTTTTTAAAAAAAATAAAAAAAATATTTGCCGAGTGCAATTATCCCTGGCACTCGACAAAGAATTTTTTTTAAAAAAAAAATAATATTTGCCGAGTGCCTCACTAATGGCACTCAGTAAAGTTTTTTAAAAAAATAGTCGTTTGTCGAGTGCCTCCCAATTTGGCACTCGGCAAATCTCGAAATATACTAAAAAAAGGGCCCGCAGATCTGGGCGCTGTGCCCAGATCTGCTCCCCGCTCCCCCACGCATAGCTCCCCCCCCCCCCCGCCGCCGCCTGCTCCCCCGCGCCCCCTGTTCCCTCGCCGCCGGCAGCCCCCTGCGACCCCGCCGCCGGCCGCCCAGCTCCCGTCGCGCACTCCCCCGCACCCTGCCGCCGGCCACGCTGGCGCCCCCGCCGCCGGCCACCCCCCCTCATCCCCCGTCACCGTCCTCCCCCGCACCCCGCCCCCGGCAAGCCTCCCTCCCCCCCGCCGGCCGGCGCCACCTCCTCCCCCGGCGCCTCCACCTCCCCCCAGCCTCCTCCTCCCCCCGGCGCCCCCGGCGCCGCCGGCCCCTCCTCCTCCGGCCGCCGGCCCCCTCGCTCCGGCCACCGGTCCCGCCGCCTCCTCCGCCCCCGACCCCTAGCTCCTCCGGTATTTTTGACACCTAAAATTTAGTGTTTTAAATTTTTGTTTGAAATTAGTTTAAATTGTGTGGTGATGCTATATTACATCAAATGTTAATTTATTCATTTGTTGAAATTTCATATATATATATATATATGTGTGTGTGTGTGTCTATATATATACATGTTAGTTTATACATGTTAGTTGAAATTAATGACATATTTAATGTAATGTTTAATCACATATGTAATCACATGTTTAATGCCATGAATATACCATGTTGTTCTAATATACATGTTTTAGAAATTTTAATATAATCGTTGTAATAGTTTTTATGTTTTAATGATTATGTTGATTAATATCTTTTGTATGTGGATGCCAGCCATTGTGTCGTGATATATATATGTGTATGTGGATGTCGGCCATCGCGTCGTGATATGTTTATGTGGGTGATGACCATTATGTCGTCCTATTTTAATTTTTCTTGTTATTGTCGCGTAACCTAGGCGTCTCCCGTTCGGAAGAGTTACGGTTTGGAATATGCATGTCTTTGCATATTTGTGGCCGTAACTGTTTCGAATTGTCCACGTTAATGACTGTGAATTAATGTTTTGTAGGCCCAACTAAATGACGAAAGATCACAAAGGACCGAGTGGCAGACCCAGATGGAGGCTCGACTGCAAGCTCAGATGCAAGCTCAGATGCAGACCCAGATGCAGTAGTGGTTTGCGTAGATGGGTGGATCTTTCTCAGGTCATATGGGCATGCCTGGACTTCCTCCTCAACCTCAACAATCTCCACGGACTCCACAGAGTGGCAATGTGAGTTTCTAATATTGTTTTTGTCATTTTTGTTATATACAATTGTTCTAACTATTTTTCTTTTTTTTTTTCAGTTTCATCCATCGGCAGCAGGATCAAACACGCAGCCATCTCCACACACTGGTCATAGCGGTAATGCTAACTTGTGAGGCGTGGTGTGAGTTGCCGTTATGAAATTGTTAATTAACTTGAACTTGTCACCATGAACGCGAACTTGAACTTGTGATGTCAATTTGAACTTGTATTTGTGACGTTAACGTGAATTTGTGATGTGATCGTGAATTTTGTGATGTGAATGTGATTTTTGTGATGTGTATCTGATTTCTGTGATGTGAGTGAAATTGTGATTCATATAGTGATTGAATGTGAATATTTATGATTCAATGTGAATTTTGGGGCAAATTTTGTGACTAAATGTGAATTTGTGATGAATTTTGTGATTTAATGTGTTTTTTGGATGAAATATGCATTAAATAAATGAAAAACAAATTAAAAAAATTGCCGAGTGTTACACTCAGCAAAGCCACCTACAGTGCACAGAAACGCGCCACGTGGCACGTTTCTATGCATTCTAGGCACGGTTTGCCGAGTGCCTCCACGTGGCACTCGGCAAACCCCCTTCGCCGAGTGCCACGGGGGCACTCGGCAAACCGTGCCTGTGCCACGTGCCCCCCCGGACCCCCTTCGCCGAGTGCCACGTGGGGCACTCGGCAAACCGTGCCTGTGCCACGTGCCCCTCGGCCCCCCTTCGCCGAGTGCCACGTGAGGCACTCGGCAAACCGCCGTTAACGCCCCCCCCGCCCGTTAGACCCACACGTTTGCCGAGTGCTACGCGTGGCACTCGGCGAAGTCTACATTGCACTCGGCAAAGACTTCGCCGAGTGCCCGATAAAAAATACTCGGCGAACCCTCACGTCGCCGACAAGCCTAGTGCCGAGTGGGGTTCGCCGAGTGTGGCACTCGGCGAAGCCTTTGCCGAGTGCAAAAGAGGCTTCGTCGAGTGCCCTAGGCACTCGGCTATCATAACACAACAAATATCACCTTTTTTATACTTTACTTGATTGTTTCAGCATTAAAAAATCATTAAGCTCCATGTTACCAATCGAGCATCGCAACCTAAATTTTTCAAAACATTTTTTAATTTATTTTATAATAACTAACAATAGACTCAAAAACATTAATATAAAATTTATATAAATGTTTGTTCATTTTTCAGGCAATTGTAGTTCAAATTTCACTTATTTCAATTTAAATCCTAGAAACACACTTAATAAATTAAAAATAGTAAATTGGCAGAGAAAAATACAAACAAATTTACATTATATAGGTTATGTTGTATTTAGATTTTTAAAAATATTTTAAGTTTAAACAAATATTTAACTATCAATTTGCTTTCAAACCTTCCTCATTCCCTCTCTAAAACCTCATTCGTCCTTGAAGAATCTCACAGTTTCTTAACATCCTACATGAAAACTTTCTCGAAACTATTTTAATTTTTTATCACAGCATATATGTATCATATTATAACACAACAATAAGTCTCGTATTTTTTAGACTTTAGTTAATTTTTTTAGAATTAAAACACCATTAAGCTCTATTTGCCGATCGAGTGTCGTAACCTAGATTTTTCATAATATTTTTCAATTTATTTTATAATAAGTAAAAAATACACTCAAAAACATTAATATTAATTTTCTATAAATTTTTGTTCATTATTTCAAGCACTTGTAATTCAAATTTTACTTATTTCAATTTATATATTCATTTAATGAATTAAAAATAGTAAACTGATTGAGAAAAATACCAATTTTTATACATTAGATAGGTTATGTTGTATTTTCATTTTGAAAAAAGTTTCAAGTTCAAACGAGGATTTAACCATTAATTTTCTTTCAAACCTTCCTCATTCCTTCTCTAAAACCTAATTCACCCTCGGAGAATCTTCGGTTTCTTAACATCCTACATGAATATTTTCTTGAAATAATTTTAAATTTTTATCACAGTATCTACGTATCATATCATAACATAATGATAAGTCTCTTCTTTTTTAGAATTCAGTTGATTTTTTTAGAATTAAAACATCATTAAGCTCTATGTTGCCGATCGAGTTTTATAACATAGATTTTTCATAATGTCTTTCAATTTATTTTATAATAAGTAAAAATAGACTCAAAAACATTAATATAGATTTTTCATGAACTTGTAGTTCAAATTTCACTTATTTCATTTTAAATCCTAGAAACACACTTAATAATTAAAAATAGTAAACTGACCGAGAAAAATACAAATTTTTTTACATTAGATAGGTTATGTTGTATTTTGATTTTTAAAAAATTTTACAGTTCAAACGATGATTTAACCATTGATTTTCTTTCAAACATTCCTCATTCCTTCTCTAAAAGCTAATTTGTTCTCGAAGAATCTTCGGTTTCTTAGCATCCTACATGAAACATTTCTCAAAACAATTTTAAATTTTTATCACAGCATCTACGTATCATATCATAACACAACGACACGTCTCATATTTTTTAGACTTCACTTGATTCTTTTATAATTAAAAATCTATAGAGATCCCTCCATGTTGTCGATCGAGTGTCGTAACTTATATTTTTCATAATGTCTTTAAATTTATTGGATAATAACAAAAAATAAACTCAAAAACATGAATATGATTTTTATATAATTTTTGGTTAATTATTTCAAGCACTTGTAGTTCAAATTTCACTTATTGAATTAAAAATAGTAATCTGACAACAAAAAATACCAAAATTTTACATTATATAATTTATGTTATATTTTGATTGTAAAAAAATTTCAAATTTAAATGAGAATTTAAACATCAATTTGCTTTCAATAGCTAAGTCTAGTTTGTGATACAAAAGAATGGTACAAGTTTTATTTTTAGTGAAATCACAATGGTGCTATGGAAGAGGTGGCCTCGTCTTGGGTTCGATCCCTCAATGTTGCAATTTTTTGTTTTTTTGGCTTCCCTCCCTTTGATGTATCCCCCCTCACATAGATTATCCTATATTTTTATAATAATAAAATTGATGGATTATCTTGTAATTTTTATAATAATAAAATTGATAAGTGGGTCCTACATTTCTATGTAGGATGACATGTGGTTTATACCTGCCAATATGGCATTTTTGGCTACGACGAAAAATCATGTATATATAATTTTATCACAAAAGTCATGTCTTATTTGGGTATGACGATTTTTTCTTAGCTTTAGTGACACACAATAATTTTTCGTCATTAAATTGAACCTATAATTTCAAAACGTCATAAACACCGTGATTTTATGACGAATAGCTCCGTTGTCACTCCAGATTTGTCATAAAAGCCCATATCTCTTGTAGTGTATATACTATACATTTAATGTGTAACATCTCACACTATCTCACAAAATTCATTGGAACATGTGTATCTTTAGTTAGTTGTTGACTTTATACTTTTGTCATATCACATATAGTTAATCTAGTAGTTCACTCATACAATAATTATTCAACTATATATATTATACATTTAATGTGTAATATCTCACATCATTTCACAAAGTTCATTGGAACCTATGCATCAACGCGCTGTTACCTAGGTTGCTTTTCTTCTCTCTCATTCCCTCTTTTCTCTACCTCAATACTAATCTGATGTGGTAAATCTTGTAACCTGCTTATATTAGCTTATTATACTTACTCTAATCGTTGAACCACCAACAAATGACTTATTATACTTGAGCGAATACCTTTTGAAATGACTTTGCTATACTACGGAGAGGACAACTTTCTATTTTAATTGTCGATCTATAGTTAGGAGTGGAATGCCTATAGATATGGCATGATGGTGTCTACGCGTGGAAAATGCCCACACAAAATGATTTGATATCCTCTGCAGTCGGCCTCGGGCAGTCAGTCCCTCAACGCTGTCCTATTTCAATCAGACGGGCGTGCGAGGGGGCTTCGCACCGGTGGGACCCACTTCGCAGGAGGCTTCGGAGAGAGAGAAGGGGGCTTCGCACCATCCGATCAAGATCGGACGACTGTGAAGCCCGACTGCCCTCTGCAGTCACCCCTTCGACTGCAGAGGAACCGCTCCCACACAAAATATCCTTATTCTTTGCCATCCTTTTTTCATATTGTAAGTCATTTGTTTTTAAGTGAAACTTCATTTAACTTGGACCAAGTTAAAATTAAAATATATTAATGTTTAGTATTAAACAAATAATTATAATATATCAATGGTCAATTTAATTAAATTAATATTATGTTATAACTATTACAATATTTTTTATAAAATTGATTAAAGTTAAAGAATTTTAACTTTGAAAAAAAAATGAACAAGAGAGTATGCTGTTGGGGGAAATTACTCCATTTCCAGGGCTTAAAGATTAATCGTTCAAAGGCTGAGAAGGTCTCCGAAGCTAGTGAACTGTTGTTCGAAGCATGTGTCGCCACGCCGAAGGGTGCAACGGTGTGAAGCCCTGGAGAACCCTCCGAAGGGAAGATGGAGGCCTCGAAGCCGAAGGACATGATTGATTGAATGTCCAGCTTATCCATCTACCTTGCAGTACTTTACCGTGTATAACCTTGTTTATAGTACCAAATAGTTTCTACTATGTCGGTTGTAATCTAGGGGTAAATAGGTCTTTTCCTTATGCTTTTCCCCCTATAAATACCCCCCTTTGTACCTTGTAAAAAGGGATCCAGAACAAGTTGTTCATTCACACTCATTCGGACCACTTGAGTTATTATCCTTTTCGGAGGCTCAAGGTAGTCCTAAAGCACAAACTCCCTGTTTGTCCGTTCTTGATCTCAGAGAACCTGTTGGCGTAACATTTGCGCCAACAGTTGGCGCCGTCCGTGGGGAACCAAGTTCTAAAAGCTTGTTCTCTACTGCTGACTGCACTCCGAAGAGCACTTACGGAGGGAGCCTCGGAGTCTCCAGATTTCGCGCACCCTTCAGTTAAGGGCTTCTTAGTGCAGCCCGAAGGCCTTCTCTCGACCCCTCGAGTCATTCGAAGTCCTCCGTCTCCAAGACCTCTTCGCGGCTAGCTATGCCTCCGAAGCGAAGTCAGGCTTCGGGTCCCCTCCGAAGGTCCCCTCGGACCACAGGAGCCGGACCCTCGACTAATCCGGCGATTCCCACCGAGACTGCTGGGCGTCGAGCACCCCGGGGCCCTCTGGCTCCTCCTACGGTACTTCGGACCGACTATGCAGCTAGCCGAGACCCGAAAGTGCCCTCCGACGAAGACAAAGGCCCTCCCGAAACCGAGGCTACGCAGCTAGCCAGGCTTCAGGAGAAGGTATCCAGGTGGAGGCAAGAGGCCGCCGATCGCCTCCGCACTCAAGCTTCCACCGAAACTCCAAGAGGGCCTCAAGACGGTGGTACCCACAATCCCCCAGAAGTTATCCAAGTCCCGGAGGAAGCCGAGAATGCATCCTTCGATAACGAGTCTCCATTACATTCGGATTTGCAGAGAGTGCCTTTCGACCCCAGATTCAAGGCCTCGAAACTGCACAAGTACTCCGGGGGGTCGGACCCCGGAGAGTTCGCCCGCTCTTACGCCCTGGCAATAGAAGCGAGTGGAGGGGTGCGAAGCACTATGGCAAAATGCTTCCCCCTCGCTCTCGAAGGCGTGGCACTCCGCTGGTTCTGGTCCCTAAAGCCAGGACCGATCAGTTCCTGGGAGCAGCTTAAGAAGAAATTTGTGAGAAACTTCCAAGGCACCTTCGTGGCCCCAATGTCCACAGGAAGTTTGTTCCAGGTAAAGCAGCGGGTGGGAGAAACCCTCCGGGAGTACTTCACGCGCTTCGCCCACACCAAGTCACAGATCAAGGGCCTGTCTACCTCTTCGGTAGTTGATGCTGCCCGCGAAGGGGTGCTGAACCCCGACCTCCTAAGCAAACTCCATCGAAAGCCGGTGACATCCGTGGCACAGCTCATGGCATACTTCGAACAGTATGCCAAGGCGGAGGAAGGTTGTCTTCGGTGAGCTGAAGCACCATTGCCCACCCTCCGAGAAGTCAAAAGGGAGCCTGAAGCCTCTGCTACTCTGCAACCCCCGCAAGACAATCGCTTCAGTGAGTACAAGCGGGGGAAGAAGCATTTCCGTTCGGAGGTGCTAAATATTGCACCTTCAGCTCCGAAGGCACCTGCCAATTTCCAGCAGGCGAAGAATTTCAAGGCCGGGTCGCCGAAGCCTCAAGAAAGGATGCCGACAGTGTTGGCCCTTCGGGGCGACTACCTTGAGCGAAGTGTCGGGTGGGGCACTTCGGATCGGGCCCCACCATCGGCACGCTCGGAGCCTGTACAAGCTGTGGCCCGAGCCGGTGCCCTCGAAGCCCCCATGCGACTGCCAGTGGCTAGTATTATGCCACCACCAAAGCAAGAAGACCCGCAAGACCGCGGCAAGAGAGTGATCCTGCCCATCTCCGGAGGGGGGACCCTCGGAAGCATGTCCAAGAGGCAGCGGCGCGAGTACGTCCGCGAGGTCGGACACATTGGGACCTCGAGTTCCGCCGAAGGGATGCTAGAATGGTCCCGCGTGCCCATCTCGTTCACAGACAGTGATGCTGCGGGGGTGAAGTTCCCCCATGCTGACCCATTGGTCATTTCTGCTGATATAGCAGGAGTAGAAGTCCGAAGGATCCTGGTAGACGGCGGGAGCTCCGCAGACATACTCTTTGTCAAGGCCTTTGATCAGATGTGCATACCTCGGAAGCATCTACTTCCAGCAGCCCGGCCGCTTCAAGGGTTCTCAGGACCGCCTCTCGATGCCCTCGGCCAAATAGGCCTCGAGGTTGCCTTCGGAGAGGGGCCTTTGGCCCGAGTAGGAGAGGTGATCTTCGATGTGGTTGACGCCCCGTACGCTTACAATGCTATCTTCGGTCGAGGGATGTTGAACCAGTTCGGGGCTATAGCACACCATAATTATCTTTGTCTCAAAATGCCCACGCAAGGTGGGGTGCTTACTATTTCAGGAGACCAAGCTGTAGCCAGGAGGACGGAGTATGGCCATGGGCAGCCTTTGGACCCCCGGCAAGTGCATAATGTGGTGGAAAGCATCGAAGAAGTGTCGGAGGCCTCGAACCCTCCGAAGGGGTCCTCGCTCAAGCCAAACCCAGAGGGCGATGTTAAGACAAGAATAATCTCAGAAGATGGCAAAGAGTACCCAGTGCAGTTCGGCAAGGGGCTATCTCCGGAAATAGCTGCCTCGTTAGAAGAAGTCGTCAGGAAAAATCTGGACATATTTGCTTGGGCTGACGAAGACATCACCGGGGTCGATCGAAGCATCATCGAGCATAGTCTGCTCGTCAACCCGAAGGCCAAGCCAGTACGCCAGGGGCTCCGCAAGCTGTCAGCAGAAAGAGCAAGCCTCGCCAAGACAGAAGTAGAAAATTTGTTAAGGGCTGGCATCATCAGGGAGGTAGCCCATACCGAGTGGTTGGCTAACCCTGTTTTTGTAAGGAAGAAGGACTCGAACAAATGGCGCATGTGTATTGATTTCACTTCATTAAATAAAGCATGCCCGCGAGACCCCTACCTGATGCCCCGAATTGATCAGTTGGTAGATTCCACAGCTGGGTCCGAATTGCTAAGTTTCCTCGACGCTTACTCCGGATATCATCAAGTATGGCTAAAACGCGAAGACGAAGCCAAGACAAGCTTTATAATTCCTTCCGGAGTATTTTGTTATGTAAGAATGCCTTTTGGGCTGCGGAATGCCGGAGCAACCTTTTCTCGTTTAATAGCTAAAGCTCTAGGTCATCAAATAGGCCAAAATGTCGAGGCCTATATGGATGACATTGTAATAAAAAGTGCTCAAAAGCACCATCATAGCCTAGATATAGCTGAAACGTTTGAGAGCCTCCGAGCATGTGGAGTACGCCTCAATCCGGAAAAATGTATATTCGGAGCACAAGCAGGAAAACTGCTAGGGTACTTAGTTTCGAGCAGGGGAATCGAAGCTAGCCCAACACAGATAAGTGCTCTACAAAGGATGGCTCCACCAGAGAATTTGAAGCAAGTTCAAAAGTTAGCAGGGAGACTCGTAGCTCTTAGCAGGTTCCTGGCCAGGTCAGCAGAGCGGAGCCTCCCAATTTTCAAAGCACTAAAGGGGTCCGAAAGGTTTCAGTGGATATCGGAGTGCCAGAAGAGCTTCGATGATATAAAGGCATACCTCGGAAGATTATCAATTTTGACCATTCCTCTCCCAGAAGAAACATTGCTCCTTTATCTTGCAGCAACAAATTCAGCAGTAAGCGCAGCACTGGTCCGGGAAGTTGAGCTTAAAGAAAAGCTAGTCCAGAACCCAGTGTATTTTGTGTCGGAGGCATTATCCGGAGCTAAAGTCAGATACTCCGAGCTCGAGAAGTTTGCTTATGCCCTAGTAATGGCCTCGCGGAAGCTGAGGCATTATTTCTTGGCGCATAACCTGATCGTCCCTACGTCGTATCCTCTTGGGGATATGCTCCGAAACAAAGATTCTACCGGCAGGATTGGAAAATGGGCGGTCGAGCTGGCACCCTTCGAAATCTCCTTCACGGCGAGAACAACTATTAAATCTCAAATTATAGCAGATTTCGTAGCAGAGTGGACTCCATCTGCTATTTGGGCCCCGGAAGAACCCTCCGAAGGTTTTTGGACAATATTCTCTGATGGAGCTTATCAAGCATCAGGTGCCGGAGCAGGAGCCGTTATCATATCACCATCAGGGCAGAAGGCCATGTATTCTGCAAGGCTCAACTTCAGAACCACTAATAACATTGCCGAGTATGAAGGAATCTTGCTAGGCCTCCGAAAGGCTAAAGCGCTCGGAGCTGGAAGAATAGTGATCAAGACAGATTCCCAAGTCGCCGCAGGGCATGTTGATAAAAGTTTTCAAGCAAAAAATACACACCTCGCACAATACCTTGAAGAAATCGGCAAGGCCGAAGCAGCATTCAAAGGATTTACAGTTCGAAGTATCCCTCGGGCAGAGAACCAACTTGTAGATATCCTTGCAAAGGCGGCAGCAGGAGCGGTGGACCTACCGGAGGGTGCTTTCTACGAAGAGCTAGCGCAACCAGCAGCTGTTCAAATACCCTCTTCAGAGGTACTGTGCATTCCAACTACAGATTGGCGAGCTCCGATAATAAGCATGTTGCAAAGCAGAATGGACTCTCCCGAAGGCCCAGAAGCCCGAAGGTTGCAAGCAAGAGCTCGGAATTACAACCTTATTGATGAAGTGCTACACAAGGCCGGAGTGTTTTCACCCCTACTTCGATGCATCTCACAACCTGAAGGTCAAGACATACTTCGAGACATCCACGAAGGCTTATGCGGAGGTCATTTAGCCCCTCGAGCGCTAGCAGGCAAGACGCTTCGGCAAGGGTTTTATTGGCCAACTATAGTAAGAGATGCGGAAGAACTAGTTAGAACATGCCAAGGCTGCCAGTGGATGGGCAGACGGAGCCATCGCCCGCCAGCTCAGCTTCAAGTTATTGCCCCAGTATGGCCAATGGCTAGATGGGGCATGGACCTCATAGGCCCTTTCCCAGTGGCAAAAGGCGGATTGAAATTTGCGGTGGTGGCAATCGAATATTTCTCAAAATGGGTTGAAGCGGAGCCACTAACAGCCATCACCTCGAAGAACGTGCAAAGATTTTTCTGGCAGAATATCATATGCAGGTTCGGAGTTCCAAGAGAGTTGATGGTGGATAATGGAACTCAGTTCGAAGCTGACACCTTCCAAACATTTTGTGAAGAACTGGGCATTAAGTTGTGCTTCGCAGCAGTACGACATCCACAGTCCAACGGAGCTGTTGAGCGAGCCAATGGGAACATCCTTTCCGGGC
The DNA here is from genome assembly GCA_019279435.1 of Zizania palustris. Classification (NCBI taxonomy): domain Eukaryota; kingdom Viridiplantae; phylum Streptophyta; class Magnoliopsida; order Poales; family Poaceae; genus Zizania; species Zizania palustris. The sequence goes on from JAAALK010000285.1 coordinate 91,007,123, forward strand.
TGAATCGTCGAATTGTTGGATTGGCCAAGGGGCTGTGGGTCGAAGAGCTCCCCAAAATCTTATGGTCCATTCGAACCACTCAAACCAGTTCAACGGGGTTCACACCGTTTAGATTGCTCTTCGGAGATGAGGCCATGACTCCTTCGGAGCTCAGAGGTGGATCGCTTCGTGTAGTACAACCTGGAGATGAAGATGATCGGAGCACTTCGCTGGATTTGTCAGAAGAAACAAAGCTTCGAGATGTCGCCAACCTGACTAAATACCAGAACCACACCAAGACATGGTACGACCCGAAGGTAAAGCTAAATGAGTTAAAGCCTGGTCATCTAGTGTTGCGAAGTGTAATAGCTCCGGGGAAGCTAGGAAACAAATGGGAAGGACCATATGTTATCTTACGCTCAGGACGCCCCGGATCGTTTAAATTAGCTAGTTTAGAAGGAGAAGAGTTGAAGCATGCATGGCATGCGGAGCACCTTAAGCGTTATTTTGCTTAGGAGCCCCTTGTAATAACTTGTAAAAACTCTCCTTTCTATGAATAAAGATAAGGGTCGAATTTTGTTTGCTCTTCGAATATCCTTACTCCTAATGGACGCATTAGGAGGACAGAGATGCTTGTAGAGCCAAGCATTTTTCTCAAGACCCTAGGCAGCTGCCTTCGAACCATTGGTTCAAAGGCTCCGTTGCCAACCTACGGATTCCAGGCTCCGACTTGTTAGGATCCGTAGAAGAGTCTAAGGATTTTAAAAAAACAGACTTTCAGCCTCCGGGTGCGAAGTGTCTGTAAAAGAGCCGAAGGTGGCCAACCTACGGATTCCAGGCTCCGGCTTGTTAGGATCCGTAGAAGAGTCTAAGGAATTTAAAGAAAAACAGACTTTCAGCCTCCGGGTGCGAAGTGTATGTAAAAGAGCCGAAGGTGGCCAACCTACGGATTCCAGGCTCCGGCTTGTTAGGATCCGTAGAAGAGTCTAAGGACTTTAAAGAAAAACAGACTTTCAGCCTCCGGGTGCGAAGTGTCTGTAAAAGAGCCGAAGGTGGCCAACCTACGGATTCCAGGCTCCGGCTTGTTAGGATCCGTAGAAGAGTCTAAGGACTTTAAAGAAAAACAGACTTTCGGCCTCCTGGGTGCGAAGTGTCTGTAAAAGAGCCGAAGGTGGCCAACCTACGGATTCCAGGCTCCGGCTTGTTAGGATCCGTAGAAGAGTCTAAGGACTTTAAAAATGCAAATGATAAGTACAAATTCGAAGCATGCGGTTGTTCGGACAGTCATTGTGCCTAGCGAACCCTTCTCTATAGCAAAGGCTCCGCCACCCACAAGGGGGGTCGGAGGATAGGAGTCACACAGCATACTTTCGAAGCATTCCACATTAAATTATTATACTTGTACATCAAGAGAAATTTGTGTCTAAGCCTAGGTAAAATTGGAGACCTTTTCGGCCCCTAGAGCTACCCCTACGGCTACTTTGCCCTTTGGAGCTCGAAGCCACCGAAGTTGTCCTTTTAGTTCGGGTGCTTCTCTTCTTCTTCGAGGCTCGCAGTTTCTTCTGCTCCTCTTGAAGCTCGGCCCATGTCAGGAGCCTTTCGGAGTCAGCCTCCGCAGGGTCTTCGGCTCGGTACTCCGAGTCAGACCAGTGAATAGGTTCGGAGGACGAAGACCCCTCCGCCTTCTCTTCCTCTTTAATATAAGCTAAGACGTCCCGACGAACTTCAAGGGTGATCTCTCCTCCGTCTCCGTGAGGAACAGAAAAGCGGGAGCGGCGGTAAGGCCTCAAACCCTCGAGGTTTGCCCACTCCTTTCGGAGCTCATCGGTAATGTCCAGAAGTTCGAAGTCAGGGCTCGAAGGGCATGACAAAACCTAAAAAATAGCAGAACACCCAAGAAAAGTTCTCGTTTATAACTTTTTCATTAATAAAAACAGGTTTTACAAGGCTCCATATACATAGTAACCCTAAGCGGCTAGACCTGTGGGTCGGTCGGTGGAGCAGGAACCGAAGGGGCTGGCGAAGCAGGAAGTGGTGGCTTTGTGTGCGCTTGCTTCTGCCGACGGGCCTCATCAATCCAAGCCTTAGCTGCGACCTTATGGTCCGTCTTCTAGGTCGACCAGAAGGCTTCCCAGGCCGAAGCCACCTCCGAAGATGGCCGCAGCAAGTCGTCGTCCGCAAAGCCTCCAGGAGATGAACCCCCGACTGAGCCAAGGGGGATCCGAAGAGATTCAAGATGACGAAGAACCCCGATACCGGCACACTGTCCGGATATCTCTCCGTATCGAATACCGGAGTTCTTCATCAACGACGAAGCGACCTGGATCCTCGTCAGCTTCTGGTCAAGGGGCTCGTGGGTCATAGTAGAAGACGAAGGGCACATGGTGCCGAAGTACTCCAGCGTACCCTGAAGGGCTTCCAAGGTACGATCCGCAGTACTAGAATTCTTCTTCTCCGCTGCTTCCAGGCCTGCAGCAGTCACATCCACTTCGGCCACCTGGAGCATTAAAGAGCTCTTGAGGGCCATCGCCTGGCTAAGAGCCCCATGGAGCACCACCAGCTGCGCACTCGAGGTAGCAGCCTCCTGGCGGAGTCTTTCAACCTCCGTTCGAAGGACGACGCGCTCGGCCTTGATCTCTTGGGCAGACGAACAAAGGGCATCGAGGGCTTTGTCAGACGCCGCCCTAGCCCTCCGTTCCTCCAAAACTTCTTCCTCCAGCCTGAGGGATCTCCCGGTGGAGTCGTTAAGGGCCGTCTGGAGGGTAGTGACCTTCCGTTTAAGTCGATTAACTTTGACCTCGTTGGAAGTCGCTGCCGCTCTAGCAAGGACAAATTGCTGCAAAAAGAACAAAGTAAGTACTGAAGTATTTATGATCACTAATGCGAAGTAGCTATGGTGTCTTTTCATACCTGAAGGGCAGCACTTTCGAGGGCCGTGTTGAGTGACGAAGCCCTGGCCTCGCTCAAGATGGAGATCAACTCCGAATTGGCGATGTCCTGGCTTCTCTCGGCCAGGGGCTCCATGATTTTCCGGAGGCCACTCCGGTGCTCCAGGAACGAAGCCAGTAGAGGAAGCCAAGACAGAGCTTGAGCATCATCCGCTACGGCCTCATCCTCCGAATTGCCAACGGATGTCGCGGTCTGGCCAGGAAGAAGACCGAGGCTAGAAATACTCTTGCCCCTCCCCGGTACGAAGGAGGGTGAAGCAGGAGTACTCCGACCATCGGCAGCCACCCCTTCGACCAGAACCGCAGCGGCGGAGGCAACCTCGGTGGTCGAGGCTGCCACTGCAGGAGTGACCTCCGTCGCCAACTCCGTCCCGGCAAGCACGTCGTCTGCCCCGAAAGACGCATTCTCCGCCGCCAAGTTCGGGGCCTCCAGAGGCGTGGGAGGGTCCGCTGGAATAGCAGCCTCCGAAGACGCAGGAGCTTCGGACGCCACCAAAGCATCAACACCCGAAGAGGTACCTATTTCGATAAACAAAATTAATAAGCATGTTTTCACAGATAGCAGGCAGGTATTGGTTAAAAAAGGGGGAGCTTCGGAAAGAACCTCCGGGAGCTTCGTGAGGGAAGGATTGCTGGATCCTCCAAGACCTCGTACATCTAAAGGATGTCGGCAAAGTCATCCCCCGAGGTCCTGCCCTCAACATTTCCAGCCGGAGCAAAGATCTCCGCCAGAACCGCCTCGGGTGCAGGCAAGTTGGGAGTAGGAGAGTCTGACTCCACTTGCACGACGACGGGCGCAGGGGGAACAGTTGGAGTCACGCTTACTACCTCCCTGACGGAGGTGCTAGGAGGTACCTCCCCTATATCTTCGTCGTCTAGGAGGTAGGCTTCGAAGGCCGCCGCTGTCTGGCTGTCGGAGTCCTCTACCTCTTCAGAGGCTGAGCTTCGCGCGCCTAGCGACGAAGCAGATGAGGCAGGCGCCAACTGCGAAGGGTGCCTCGCTACCTTCTTCTTCCGGAGCGGCTGCTTGCCGGCCTTCTTGGAGGGCTCGGCAGCGGCTTTCCTTTTTCGAACAACCGCTCCGGTCGGGGCGAAGTCAGGAAGATTCGGGGGCTCCATTCCGAGAGCTCTCCACACTCTGTTGGATCGCTCCCAGCTCCCTACCAGCTCTAACCTTCTTTGCCTCTCGGCTACAGAAGGGGCTCCGAGAATCTGTTCGGTGGCCCGAACTATGTCTTTCGGAGCCAATGCCAGAGGCGCCGCTGAAAGAAAAAGGTATGAAAGTATGAGTATAATTGATTTCTTCATCTAATATGATGTTGCAGGGAGTAAAGTTTACCTAAGTTTCGGAGGTCCCCCTCCGAGGCCTGTGGGAACACGATCGGCCAGTTGGCTCCGAGGGAAGGGATCCGAAGGGCGACGAACTCCTCGGCCAGGTCGCGCGTGCTCATGCGACGAGCCACCGAAGTGAGCAGCCCTAGCCTCGTCGAGAGCAGGCTAGGGTTCGGAGAGATGTCCGCCTCCTTCCGGAACCAGATCTCTTGGAGAGGACCAGCGAGGGGGGAGTCCTCTCCGACTTCGGCATAAAACCACTGAAGTATCCAGTTTGTGTACCACCTATCGTTTATAGCTTTTGCAGGGAAGTGGAGGGCATGCTCCCTCCGTAGCTAGAAATTGACGCTGTCGAAGGCGATCGTCACCTTGGAGTCCCCAGGCCCGTCTTGTGGCTTCGGTTGGCATATGGCTTCGTGGGTCGCGGCGAAGATCTCGGAGCATCCTTCGCATCCTTCTGCCCGGAGCGCCCATTCGAAGATGGCTAAGCGGGCGATAGCGTTGGGGGACAGCTGAGGCAGAGTTATATGGAACAAGTCCAGTACCTCCGCCAGGAAGTCCACTGCCGGCAGCCCCAAGCCTGCTTCGAAGAACGCTTCGAAGACCACCACTTCTTCGCTTTGAGGCCTTGGGGTTGATTCCGAGTCGGGGACCCGAGTCCTCAGCCCAGCGCCTAGCTTTCCGTCTACTGCTTCTTCAATGGACTCGGCGGTGCTCACGGATTGGCCGATGATGAAACTCTGGGCTATCTTCTTCTTGGAGGGCGGACAGAGCGCCCGAGGATTCTTGGGCCAAGCTCCGCTCGGGGTCCCCGCCATTGCCGCTGTTGCCGATGCAGCCCACACCTGCCTCTGCGCTAGGGTGTTGGCCGCTGCTGGAGTGGTGTGTCTAGTTCTCGCCATCGCGCTTGGGTGCTTAAGAGTATGGAAGATTGGGGGAAAGGTGAATTGCAGGTGATGGATGCGGTAAAAAATCTCGGTTAACCCCTGTCTTTTCCTTTTATAACCGCATATCCAGTGCTACTCTTCGATTGGTTTCACACTGCAGGTTCAGGTTCTGTCACTGACAAGTGGGTCCGGTAATTGGAACGGCGAACAACCGCTGTAAAAAATCGACCGTTACCTTTTTTGCAAAGTGTAACGGCTACTTGCGCTATAATGGCTACATCTAACGGTGCCCCACGACGTTCGCACTCCGAGACCGTTCCCTTCCCAACAGGCGTTCCCACGACATCAAGAACTCGAAGGGGGAGGTTCGAACGTGTTGGGCTCGAAGTCTTCGGATAAGTTGCCGCATGCCCAAATCCTCTTTAAGCCTCAGAAAATAGAAATGTTCCTTCCGTATACTGCCTTCTTTCTAAACAGGTTAACTACAGAGAGGCGTATTCGAGGGGCTACTATTGGGGGAAATTACTCCATTTCCAGGGCTTAAAGATTAATCGTTCAAAGGCTGAGGAGGTCTCCGAAGCTAGTGAACTGTTGTTCGAAGCATGCGTCGCCACGCCGAAGGGTGCAACTGTGCGAAGCCCTGGAGAACCCTCCGAAGGGAAGATGGAGGCCTCGAAGCCGAAGGACATGATTGATTAGATGTCCAGCTTATCCATCTACCTTGCAGTACTTTACCGTGTATAACCTTGTTTATAGTACCGAATAGTTTCTACTATGTCGGTTGTAATCTAGGGGTAAATAGGTCTTTTCCTTATGCTTTTTCCCCTATAAATACCCCCCTTTCTACCTTGTAAAAAGGGATCCAGAACAAGTTGTTCATTCACACTCATTCGGACCACTTGAGTTATTATCCTTTTCGGAGGCTCAAGGTAGTCCTAAAGCACAAACTCCTTGTTTGTCCGTTCTTGATCTCAGAGAACCTGTTGGCGTAACATTTGCGCCAACATATGCATAGTGAAATGATGTGGATAAAATATCCACACTTTCGAATAGTCAAAGCATTCTAAGAAACTTGAAGCTGTAAAAACGCTAAGTTGTTTGGTTGTAATAGTTGTGGATTTATGTTTTGGTAGCTCATGATGTTTGGTTACTTTATTAGTATGCAGTTTTGCATTTAAATTATTACAATCATGAAATTTTATAATGTTTATACTAAAATTATATATTTTTAAATTACACTAAAATGATATATTTTACTAAAATTTTATTTTTTTTCATGTTTTACATGAATTGATATATTATAATAGCATGGTGGGTAATTTTTGTTCAAAGTTGAACTGAGAAGCTGTGAAAGTTGAAGTCCCCTTCTTTCAGTTTGTAATATGAAAAAACCATTGATTTTAAAAAAGCTAATTAGCCCCTGAACTTGTTTAATTCAGTGTCCAGTTTCGTGATAAAAAACTGATCGGAAAAGCTGGAACAAACATAACCTTGTAATCTTTCTTAAATTAAAGACAGGTAGTATACCGCTCTGTTGAAGCCAAGATTTGGTAAAGCTCAGACCTACTAAAGATGCCACACAATCAACAGAAGTCAAAGAGGATCTAGTTAAGAATAGTCAAAGAAGTCCGTCCATGCTGTTACAAGATGACCGGACGCAGAAGAGCCGATGGTGATAAAGATTACAAGAAGATGAAGATTATCCGGAATCGGTTAAGATAGAGTGCTTAGACGGAAAATCTCCAGAACATAAATATGTACCCCTAGTTAGATTAAAAAACACATCTCTATCAGTCAACTACTCAGCGCATCGCCACCCTTTGCTTCCAAGGTTAATCCGGCGGGGTTTGGCACTCGGAGCTGGGTTACATCATTTTGATCTCCGGCGAAGAGGTGAGTCCCGTCACCCCCGACGTCCGTACCAATTAGGGTTGTATCCTCACGGCTACATCAGATTAATCTATTGAGGTGAACATCGAAACAGTACGATCGCTGATTGTTCTCGGTATATTAGCTAGGTCTAAGGCTACATCAGTTCAGTTTGATCTCTTAGATTGATGTGATCTAGATGTGATAGGTTGAGACTTCATCGGTTAGGTCCGACATCTCTTGCTATTGTATCTCTTTCATGTTATATTCCGTTCATCTAAATAAAACATGCCCAATACTTTGATATATTATTAAGATCATCGTGACTAGCTATTGTCTTGGTTATGTCTGATCTAGTTATTGTGATGATTTTCATGATATAGACATATTATCTACCATATTTTATTTATTTCTGTCGGAGTACAATCCGACGGGTTATCTTCAATTCAATGACACATCTTATTCGCTATCGGAGAAGCTCTCATCGGCCCATGTGGTAAATTGTCCATCTTATCGACCGATGGCACGCTCGCCCGATTGCTTCACCGCTAGTCATCGGCCCTATGGCCGATAGGCATGATATTCCCCGAATATACCATCCTCATCGCGGTCATTGGCTCGATAGCCGATAGACCAAGCTACCGATGTTATCCATCCCATTTCCTTATCAGTTACATGGTCAAACTGATTGATACGCTTTGAACCCTTTTTCTAAGAATGTAGGATCTGTACTAAAGTTATGCAGATCTCCCAAGCCTATCATGTATCAAAGTGTGAACAAAAAACACACCAACAACCGCTGGGGTGGTTCCCTTGGCTGGTAGGGCACCACTCTATCATGTTGTACGATTCATTTCTTTGTTCTTCCTCGTCTTCTTTCTCACGTTGCTTCCTATCACGAAGTCTTCGGTGTGTTTATAATTAAGGGTGCGTTTGACAGAGCTCCAACTCCACCTTCTTTATCATGTGGAGCTGGAGTCAAGCAAAACATTTTTTCTAAGTAATAGATCTCACTGAGAGTGTTTCAAAAAAATGAAGTGGAGTGGTGGAGCGGGGTCTAGCTACCTTCAAGTGCTCCACTCCAACTTTAATATAGATTTCAGAATCCGAAGCACTACCAAACAGGCCCTAACTCCACGATTTTCTTCTACGCATATCATTTGCTTCAATTAATAATCCTCAACAATGCTTGTCAGGTGAATCGCGGCTTCCGAGAGCACCACATGACGTGCCACTACTGCGTCAACTGTCAAAATTTGGCAATCGAACAAGAGTACGTACAATAATAAGGGGGTCCGTTCGATACGAAAACAAAACGTGCCCATATATGCACGTCACGACGATACACCAAAAGCAGCTTCGATTCGTGGAGAACAGCTAGCTAGCCAGCTGAATAAGTACCGGTGATTGTGTTGCATCAGGCTAGCTCGAATGCTCGATCACCAGTCGTACATCCTTTGAGTGAAGAATGAGACAAGAACACAAAAGCAACGCACAAATGCATCTGCAAAAAATGCAAAATGAGGGGCCGTCCGGCCGGGCGCAACGATGCGAGGTGCAGGCGCACCGCACGCTTCAGACGGGGCGCCATCACGCATCACGCATCACGCCAAGACGCTAAGTGGAGCCCGCGGATTCGAGCAAGTGACACCCAACAAATCGATCAGCGAGGCGATGGAGCGCGACGTCGCCCGCGCCCGCCTCCGCGTCGTAGGGACGCGACACGTCCGGCGATAAGATAAAGAAACCGTTACAGCCCAGCCACAGACTGGTCCCGTGGCGCGCAAGAGGGGCGGGGGGCCACACGTCGGATTGATTTCTGCCTGCCTCCCTGTCTCGGTCCCGGCCGTGAGATTCCGTGAGAGCGGCGGCTGGGTTACTAAGATCATATCGTTTCAAGAGTTTTGTTTTTGTTTCCTAAAATTTTATAAGAGAATACTCGTAATTAAATTTAATCTCTAAATATTTTTACTCTTCAGGATACTCTTGATATCTTATTTTTTATATTTTACTCTTGCAACATCAAGGTCAATTAGATCTTAATTGTCAAATCACTTATTTCCTTTTATTTAAATTTCTTTATTACCGAAAGATACAATCAGATGGGAAAAATTGGAGTCATCATCTACAGAGTAGGGAGGATGGATGGAGATCTTAGGATTTCTAAAAATAGGAAACCAAAAAAGAAAGATGTTGGACATATATTTTACACTAAAATCCCTATAGAGATAAAAGAGTTATATTGGACATCTTAGTTATGCTCCAAGAGCAGTCGTTTCATATCCTTTATATCGTTTAGAAATTGTTATATAGCTAATTATTGTAATGCAAAAATACTAATTCAATATCATAATATAATATTGTTTTTCTTTTAACATGTTTTTATATCGCGTAGATAGGTTTAATTTCTTTATATTTACTCATTTAACATATTGTTGTCTCATTTTTATATACTACGGAGTACTCCCTCCGGTACTCAAAAATAAGTTGTTTTAAACTTGTATCAATCGTGTTATTTTACATTTGGATGTTTATACCTCTAAAATAGTATTGTTTCTTTTCGTTTTTTGCGCTATATTTACTACTGTATTGTATTTAATTGAGATAAATAAGAAAAATACACACTAATTAATAATTCTTTAATATTTTAAAGCATATGTAAAACAGCGGCTGGCTAGCTCCAATGTGGGACCGTCTGGTAGGAATTTTATTTGTAGGATTTCTTCGGATTTAATATAATTTGTAATCTAAAATTTCGGTGTTTCAAACAGGGCTTACTAGCGCTGGGCTGCATATTAATGCAAATATATATATAAGTGTCCATGCTTCTTTCCATCAAAGAAATATACACATCGGACATATGAATTGCCTATCCATGCATGCACATACGTGATCATATATATATATATATATATATATATATATATATATATATATATATATATATATATATATATATATAAATGCTATTCTACATCACGGGTGTAGAATGCTATTCTACACCGACGTGGAATGGAGGGGTATATTTTTTATAGAATTGATCAAAATCAGATTTTAACTCATAAAAAAGGTCAAACAAATTATAATACTCCCCTTTTAAAATGACGATTTTAAAATGTCGCTCTTGAATTTTATCACAACATTTGATTATTTGTTTTATTTAAAAATCTTGTGCAAATATTAAAAAATATGATTGGAGTACCTTCAATAATAAAATAAATTATATAAAAATGATATTTAAAAAATATTTTTGAATAAAATAAATAATCAAATGTTGTGATAAAATTCAACCGTGACATTTTAAAAAAAGAGGGAGTATATATTAGAGAGAATACATTGAATTGGAAAACACTTTAACGAGATACATACCACACTACCGGAAAACGTTAGTTTGCCGAGTGCCACGATATTTGCCGAGTGCATTTCATCGGGCACTCGGCAAACACTATTTTGCCGAGTGCCAGATGTCATGCACTCGGCAAACATCGTGGCACTCGGCAATTCCAGCTCTTTGCCGAGTGCCCTCGGCAAACATCCTGAAAAAGCCCCCGCCCATTTTTTTGCTGACGGCGTGATGACGGCACGGGTGAATTTTTGGGTTTGCCGAGTGCCACTAACGGACACTCAGCAAACCCAAGCCTTTGCCGAGTGCCACCAGAAAAACACTCGGCAAAGATACTCAATATTTCATGTGAAAACACATTTTGAGTCCATATCACAATTTAAAAATGTTTTGAACCTGAATTTTTTTTACAGTCATAATTCAACATCTTTTAATCCATGGAGAATTTTTATCCTTTTATGAGTGGGTTTGATATTTTTAATAAAATAATTGTATTTGTAGGAATTACTTCCAATGGGTCAAATTTGAAATGCATGGACATGAAATAATGACTCAAAAATTATGAAAAAATCATATTTGTGTTCATGATTACATTTGTAATCTTTTACAACTAAATATAACTAAATATTTAAAATCTAATTTAAGACACTAGACCGGGAAAATGCAGGTTAATGGTTTTTTTATTATAGAAAATGTAATTGATGCCTAAAAATATGACACTTGACATGGTGTCATTATATCATACATATATAATATGGTAAAAAATTCATAATGTTTCGACAAAGTTTTCAAGTACGACCTTTAGAAATTGGACAACCTTCGAGAAGGTTTAGGAGTTTAGGGATGAAATGAGTTAGGTTTAGTAGCAAATCGATATTCAAATATTTGTTTGAACTTAAAACTTTTTGTACTACTAAAACTCAATTTATCTCATACCATGTCAAAAATTGGCATTTTTTAGAGTTACTTTGCTATTTTTGGTTAAAAAAAGTTGTTTATAAGATTTTAAGTAAAACATCCCAAATTTAAACTAAAAGTGCCTTATATTTGTTTATTTGAACTTATAAATTTTCTAGGATGAAATATTACTGTATATTATATAATTCCAAATTTTGGGATTTTTTAAAGTCTTTATTCTATTTTAGTTTTTTTTAAAACAATTTTTAAAAATATTTGCCGAGTGCAATGATCTGTGGCACTCGGCAAAGACCAAATAAATATTTTTTGCCGAGTGCTATTTATAAAGCACTCGGCAAAGTACTGTAGGAACCCATTATTTCATGTGAAAACACATTTTGAGTCCATATCACATTTTAAAAATGTTTTGAACCTGAATTTTTTTACAGTCATAATTCAACATCTGTTAACCTCCATGGTAAATTTTCATACTTTTATGAGTGGGTTTAGTATTTTTAATAAATATTCGTATTTCTAGGATTTACTTCCAAGTGGGTCAAATTTGAAATGCATGTACATGAAATAATGACTCAAAAAATATGGAAAAATCATATTTGTGTTCATGATTACATTTGTAATCTTTTACAACTAAATATAACTAAATATTTAAAATCTAATTTAAGACACTAGACTGAGAAAATGCAGGTTAATGGTTTTTTAATTATAGAAAATGTAATTGATGCCTAAAAAATATGACACTTGACATGGTGTCATTATATCATACATATATAATATGGTAAAAAATTCATAATGTTTCGACAAAGTTTTCAAGCACGACCTTTAGAAATTGGACAACCTTCGAGAAGGTTTAGAAGTTTAGGGATGAAATGAGTTAGGTTTAGTAGCAAATCGATATTCAAATATTTGTTTGAACTTAAAACTTTTTGTACTACAAAAACTCAATTTATCTCATACCATGTCAAAAATTGGCATTTTTTAGAGTTAGTTTGCTATTTTTGGTTAAAAGATCCCAAATTTAAACTAAAAGTGCCTTATATTTGTTTATTTGAACTTAGAAATTTTCTAGGATGCAATATTAGTGTATATTATATAATGCCAAATTTTGGGATTTTTTAAGTCTTTATTCTATTTTAGTTTTTTTTTGAAAATAGTATAAAAAATCTTTGCCGAGTGCTAATAGAGATGGCACTCGGCAAAGACCAAAAAAACACTTTTGCCGAGTGCCATCTCTATTTGCACTCGACAAAGTCTGAATTTTCAACAAAAAATAAAACGTTCGCCGAGTGCCGCCAAATATGGCACTCGGCAAACATGCCTTATCGGGTAAAAAGACAGCCCGAGCAGATCTGGCGCATTTACGCCAGATCTGGCGCATTTACGCCAGATCTGCTCCCTCCGCCCCCGGCCTTCTCCCTCCGTTGTCGCCACCCTCCTACCTGCTCCCTCCGGCCCCGCCGCGCGCCGTGCCCCCCGCGCCGCCGGCCCCGACGCCCCCGGCCCCCGGCCCCGACGCCCCTCGCCCGGCCTGCGCCCCTCGCGCCACCCCTGGCCAACGGCCCCGCCGCCCCCGGCCGCAACCGAGCCGCCGGCCATCCTCGCCGGCCCCACCGCCCTCGGCAACCCGCTTCGCCACCCCCGGCCACCGGCCTCGGCACCGCCTTCGCCTCCCTACCCCCTTGCCTAGGTATACATGTATATCCCATTTTTTTCAAATATAAATACCTATAAATATATAAAAATTGGATCTCAAATAGTAAATGCAAAATAGTAAATGCATGTATACCATTTGAGACATGCATTATATTGCATATATATATTTGAACTTAGAGTTAGTGTCTCATGTGTTGAATTATTTAGTATAGTCTTTGATATTTTATAATTTTATGTTGTTTAGTGTAGCTTCTCACATTTTTTAATTACTTTATCTTATAACTAATTTTTAATGATTTTTAGATAGATCTAATTTGGTTAGCGCTCTCTTACCGGCGTCACCGTCATCTTCTCGGCTTCATCGTCCTCATCTCGCATCAAACCCTACCGGTAACCTTAGAACCTAGGATTAATATTTTGCTTGAACATGAATGATTAATATGCTTTGTACATGTTTTGTATTGTCTAATACAACGTCACATGTTTTGTTTGCTTTCAACATCCCTTCCTCGTAAATAATATTACAATTTTATTTACATGCATGTCAAGAAGAATAATATAAATAAATGCTTATACATGTTTTAGAAATTTTAATATAATCGTTGTAATTCTTGTTATGTTTTAATGGTTATGTTGATTAATATCTTGTGTATGTGGATGCCGGTCATCGTGCCGTGATATATATATGTGTATGTGGATGTCAGCCATGACGTCGTGATGTGTGTATGTGGGTGACAGCCATCGTGCTGTCCTATTGATGCAGATTTGGTATGTATTAGAGATAAGATGTTGTCAAAAATTTATTTATTTTTGGTTATTGTCGCGTAACCTAGGCGTCTCCCGTTCGGAAGAGTTACAGTTTGGAATATGCATGTCTTTGCATATCTGTCGCCGTAACTATTTCGAACTGTCCACGTTTGGACAGCCGGAGGATGCGTAGATTGAGCTCGTTTTCATGCTCCGTTCTGATTCGACCCAGGGTTTCGACAGCACCTCCCCGTTGTTCTTCGAACGCACATCCTCTTGGCATGTTGCCCAGACGTGCGTTTGGAGAGCAGCGGGGAGGTGCTGCCGAAATTTTGGGTTGGATCGGAACGGAGCGTGAATACGAGCTCAATCTACGCATTGTCTGGTGGGATTAGGACCTATCTTACCTATTAGACTGTTATATTCATCTCGTTTCTCACTAACACCTAAACACGGGTGTTGTTTCCTAGTTTAGTACAAGATGGATCATCGTGAGTGGATGTACACGGGTCACCCTAGTCAGGCCGAGGTGACCATGGATTGGATCAAGAACACTGAAGTATTCTTAGAGACAATGTTTGGTAGACAGAATGTACGTGACAAGACCTGGTGTCCATGTAGTCGGTGCGAGAATAAGCGTCGACAAACAAAGGATGCTATGGGTAAACACCTATGCAAATATGGGTTTATGCCAAATTATACCCGTTGGACGTATCATGGTGAGTCCCAACGTCCTAGAGAGGAGGTGTTGTGACATCGCATGGACGATGATGAGGGAGGGGTTGGATTTATGCTAGATGACTTTGAAGATGCGCATTTTGACGAAGCACGTGAAGAGGAAGTGTCGGAGCCAACGGCAAAAGCGTTTTATGACATGTTGTCCGCGTCAAAGCAACCTCTTCACGGTCACACTAAGGTTTCTCAACTGGATGCCATCGCACGGCTATTGGCCATCAAGTCGCAGTTTACCTTGAGTCGAGAATGCTTCGATGTTACTGCTAATGGTTGTTGGTAGCCTTCTTCCAGAAGGTCACAATCTTCCGAAGAGCATGTACGAGTCTAAGAAAGTCTTCCGTGCACTTAAGATGCCATATGAGCAAATACATGCTTGTCCCAACGGATGCATTTTATTCAGAAAACAATACGTAGACGCAACCTGCTGCGTGAAATGCAAATCCTCTAGGTATCTGGAGGTAGACTCCGATGATGGTGCGAAGAAACAACTCTCAATTCCCGTGAAGATCCTTCGGTACCTTCCCTTTGTACCGAGGATCCAACGGCTGTACATGACCGAGGAATCTGCTAAACAGATGACATGGCATAAAAATGGGATTCGTTACAACCCATACAAGCTAGGTCATCCATCAGATGGAGAAGCGTGGAAAAAATTTGATCAGCTCCATCCCGAGAAAGCTTTAGAGCCACGTAATGTACGAATTGCTATAGCAACAGATGGGTTCAATCCATATGGTATGACGGCTGCCGCATACAGTTGTTGGCCAATGTTTGTTATTCCCCTCAACCTTCCTCCCGGCGTCATCTTTCAACGACAGAATATTTTCTTGTCCTTGATAATTCCAGGGCCTGAATACCCGAGGAAAAATATGAGTGTGTATATGGAGCCTTTGATGGATGATTTGGTCCATGCGTGGGAAGACGGTGTGTTGACATATGATCGATGTACAAAGACAAACTTCAGAATGCATGTCTGGTATATGTACTCTCTACATGACCTACCAACATATTCGATATTTTGCGGCTGGTGCGTGCATGGGAAGTTCGCATGCCCGATTTGTCGGTCGACTCTAAAGTTCATTTGGCTGGCTAAGGGTGGAAAATATTCCTCGTTTGACAAGCACCGACAATTCCTTCCTCGGAACCATCCATTCAGGAAGGATAAGAAGAATTTTACAAAAGATGTGTCTGTTAAAGGCTCAGCACCAATTAAAATGATTTACTCTTTTTCGTAGCAGGTGATTGAAATATGGTGGGGGGTTTAAAGAAATTAATAAGTGCAGTAGTAGGAAAAGGCGGTAGATCCACTCCCTCTCAAGATGAGGTCGGGTCCTCATCTAGACCTCGAGGTAGGAGAACGAAGAAGTCAGCAGTGAGAGGAAAGGCACCCGCGCCCTCGAGTGAAACTAGCCATATACCGGCATCCCGTCGTGACGATGATTACGTGCCGGATGAGGAGGAGGAGGAGCAGGCTAGGGTGGAGGAGGAGGAGGAGGTGGGGGCAGAGGGTGGGGAGGTTGGGGCAGAGGGAGAGGAGCAGGCTACAGAAGCGACTGCAGTGTGGTTGTGTGGTCCTTCGTCACTCCCGAGGTGACCAGTGGCAGTAGCTGATCGTCCGCTCATTCGACCAGATGAAATAAGTAAGTTGTTGTAGAAAGTCTATAATATATTCTTTTCGTTAGTTTATTTTTTAATATATACTAATACTTTTTAATGATATCGGGATAGGAACTGGATTATGGTTGAACGAGGAGGTCGTGAGTGCTCACGCCATGTAAACGGTATCCTCGGGCTTCTTATCAAGGAAAAGTTCCCTGGTTTGGTATCTTTGGATGGGAGGACGCAGCCAGCGTACTCATGGAGGCACTATGAAAGTGCGCCGGACGCCCCTGACCGAGAAGGGAGACAATTTGCCCACCTAGCCGATCGAGTCAGGGCTGAGCTCTGGGTAAGTTTATTTTCTTAATATATGTGTCAATACTATTAACATGTGGATTACATAACATTCTCTTTACATCTATATGCAGGATTTTTATAGATGTGATTAGGGGTATGCGGATCAGGCTGCCGCAGCTATTAATAGAGCCACCAAGAAGCTTGTCACCGACATGCATTATGAGGCGCGCATTCAAGCTGTTATTGACTTCTGCGCTCAGCACCGCCGAGAGAGGAAGAACAAAAAGGATGCCCGGACCACCTTTCTGACATGAGAGGAATACATGATGGTAAGTGTATTCTTGTGTATCTTCTAATACTTAATATTATGTCATTAACAACTTCACTTGCATCAAATAGGTCCCTCCACAGTGGTGTGCCGCTCATCTTGAGTGTTGGGGCCAAATTGTTGATAGGTAGTGTTCTGCCGAGTGGCAGAGCAGTCACGATGCATGTCGCCAGAGACGCCTACTCATGCCGGGGCAGCACACCATCAAGGCTCGCTGAACCTTGACCAATTCAGGGCGAGATGGGTATGTAGTTACATGTTTCTTTTTTTCGCTTAATTGCACAATATAACTCTAACTATCTTCTTGTTTCAGTCAACGGCCAATGCGGGTCAGGAATGCTCTCAAGTCATGGCATATGCTCTGGCTCACAAAGGGAGTGCGGTTGAAGGCAATACTTACAATCCAAATGACCCCGCTGAGTCGTACACCAATCGGAACGCATATCAACGCCTCCAAGACTATTCAGAGATGGCAAGGGAAGTATATGGCGCCGATTATGACCCAATCGCACATGACATTGATGGCGAGGTGGTCATGAGGGCTGGAGGAGGCAAGAGACATGGGCGATATTTGATGGGCGATGGCGCCATTGATACCCGTAGTACCCCCTCTCTATCTGAGGTGAGAGCTCGGAGCTCGACCTCCGGTCCGGGTATACGCCCTTGCCGAGACACATCTATGGGTCTGATTGCTGATCTACTGGTTAGTTCATTTTCATCGATCATCGAACACTTCAATTCGTTTGTTTTGGAACGTTAATGACTGTTAATTAATGTTTTGTAGGCCCAACTAAATGAAGAAAGATCACAAAGGACCGAGTGGCAGACTCAGATGGAGGCTCGGCTGCAGGCTCAGATGCAAGCTCAGATGCAAGCCGAGATGCAGACCCAGATGCAGCAGTGGTTTGCGCAGATGGGTGGATCTTTCTCAGGTCATATGGGCCTTCCTGGACTTCCTCCTTAGCCTCAACAATCTCCACGGACTCCACAGAGTGGCAATGTGAGTTTCTAATATTGTTTTTATCGTTTTTGTTATATACAATTGTTCTAACTATTTTTCTTTTTTTTTTCAGTTTCATCCATCGGCAGTAGGATCAAACACGCAGCCATCTCCACACACTGGTCATAGCGGTGATGATAACTTGTGAGGCGTGGTGTGAGTTGGCGTTATGAAATTGTTAATTAACTTAAAATTGTCACCATTAACGCGAACTTGAACTTGTGATGTCAATTTGAACTTGTATTTGTGACGTGAATGTGAATTTGTGATGTGATCGTGAATTTTGTGATGTGAATGTGATTTTTGTGATGTGTATGTGATTTATGTGATGTGAGTGAAATTGTGATTCATATAGTGATTGAATGTGAATATCTGTGATTCAATGTGAATTTTGGGGCAAATTTTGTGAATAAATGTGAATTTGTGATGAATTTTGTGATTGAATGTGTTTTTTGGATGAAATATGCAGGAAATAAATGAAAAAATTAAAACAATGCACAGAAACGTGCCACGTGGCACGTTTCTGTTCATTCTGGGGAGGCTTTGTCGAGTGCCTCCACGTGGCACTCGCCAAACCCCCTTCACCGAGTGCCACGGGGGCACTCGGCAAAACCTGCCACTGCCACGTGCCCCCTCCCCGACCCCCTTCGCCGAGTGCCACGTGGGGCACTCGGCAAACCCTGCCAGTGCCACGTGCCCCCCCCAAGCCCCCTTCGCCGAGTGCCCCACGTGGCACTCGGTAAACCCCCTTCGCCGAGTGCCACGTGGGGCACTCGGCAAACCCTCACGTGCCACGTGCCCCCCCCGAGCCCCCTTCGCCGAGTGCCCCTCGTGGCACTCGGCAAACCCCCTTCGCCGAGTGCCACGTGGGGCACTCGGCAAACCACGTTAACGTCCCCCCCCGACTGTTAGCCAGCCTCTTTGCCGAGTGCTATACGTGGCACTCGGCTAAGTCTATATTGCACTCGGCAAAGACTTCGCCGAGTGCCCGATAAAATGCACTCGGCGAACCCCCACGTCGCCGACAAGGCTAGTGCCGAGTGGGGTTCGCCAAGTGTGGCACTCGGCGAAGCCTTTGCCGTGTGTATTCTGGGCTTCGCCGAGTGCCCTAGGCACGCGGCAAACATGCACAGTCCCGTAGTGCCATATGTCCGAGTAACTATCTATCATACCCTAGCTATTTGCTAAAAAATTAGCATTACTCTCTATATTACTTCCTAAATTTATGAGCTCCTCCTAATAATCAGCCTCATCATCTGTAGATTTAATTAGAGAACTCCTAAAATACAAGAGGTGAGATTTAGATAGTTGGTTGGAGAGCAAAGAAGGCCGGACGGAAATATTTTTAGAAAGCTCTTATATGAAGATATAAAAATTTAGGAGAGTTAGATTTAGAGAGTTCTTTCAAGTTGCTCTCAAATAATGTATTATTTGAAGCTTAACAATCATGTTGTGCCAATCTTAATCGTGACACAATTCCTTGTTTACCATGAGACAAGACACATTTATCATGTTAAAGATTTAACTAGTTGATTTGCATTCGTTCAAGAAAGGAATATGGTGTGTTTTAAAAAAAACATATGAAAGTCCATGTAATATAAAGAGTGAAATACATTATCGATCCATAAACTTATGTCGAGTTGTGAAATAGATCCACGAACTTAGAAAATGCAGATTAGGGCACATAAACTTGTTTAAGTGATCCAATCCAATCCCCGCGCATACGTGGCTGGCCAGATGGCACCTCTGTGGCGGTGAGTCAACTCGCGCCTATTTTTTTGTGTTTTGCCCCCTTTCTCTTCTTCCCCGGTTCATTGATCGGTGATGCCATGGATGCCCCTCCGCCACCCATCTTCTGTAGCTCCAGCTAGCCCCTTCACCGCCGCCCCCTTCTCCGGCGACCATCCAATCAGCATCGTCGCCCCTACCATGTCCGTCCTCATCATGGCCGCCACTAAAACAGTAGAATCCCTCCCCTCCCTTGCCATGGCCGCCCCTAAACTGTTGTTGATTTGAGAAAAGTTAGCAATGAATTATTGTTTAATTATAGTTCTGAGAATTCTAAGAATTTTGAATGATTGAATGAAATAGTATTGCAGCAGGGTCGACAAAATGCTGACAAATTTCAGATAGCACCATAAACATCCATCCATCTAGCAATACTTGTCAATAGCTAGCATTTACATTACCATCCACATAGCAACATAAAGGTAGCATTCAAAATTATTTTCAAAAGGTCATTACATAGCAAGTTTTCTAGATTTCATGAAAAGAAACAACTACATTACAAGTTCAGGCTTTTTTCTTGGAGACAACACTAGAGGTCTTCTTTGATGTTGCAGACTTTCTCTTGGAAGCCCTAGCCTTTCCTTCCTTTGTAGCTGTGGTTAATGGTGTAGGCCTAGCTATTGGTTGGTTGGAGAGGATGTAGTGGTTGTTTGGTAGAGGCCTTTGTGAAAGCCCCATTTGGCTCAGTTGTGATGACCCCACAGTCATCTGAGACAACATTGGATTGTCAACTTGTGACAGCAATTGGTTGTTTTCACCTTAAGCTTGCATGACATCCTACAAGGGTTAAAAAACTTGGTCAACACCAATATAAAGGTAATTTGAACATGACAATTTTATAACAACGCTTGGGTAACCATAGGCTTAGCTTGATCTTGAGCATCTTGTGTTTGGCATTGCATTCCTCCTTGCATGTTGCTTGGGTCTAAGCCCTGATTTCCTTAGTTTGCACCCTTTCTTGTTGTGCCCTGACTCATGACAATAGTTGCAAGGCATATCAACACCATACTTGGACAGTTTTGGGCCATGTTTGCCTTGCAACTCAAATGGTTGCTTTCTTCTGGATTTTGGTGGCCATCCCACCTTCTTCTCATAGATAGGAGGCTTTACTTCAGGTCTGGGATTTTCTCCCAGCTAGCTATATCTTGTGTTGGCTAAATATTGAAACCATATGGACAAAATGAACCTGAAAATTTGAGTACAAGTGTCTAACACATAATTTGTGCTCTGACTCTAGAAATATTTGTTGGACTGCTAGTATCAAACCCTACCATGATTAAATTGTACAATTAGCATCATTTGAACTAACACAAATTGCATCAATAAAATCTGAACTAAATTGCATCAATAAGTGATTTTACCTTCTACTTTTCTATCATTATGGTCCAGGGATATGTGTTGTTAATACCAAGATCATCCTTCAAGGTCTCCAGGAACCATCTCCATGAGCTCAGAGATTCAACCTCCACCACAACAAATGCAATTGGATAGATGCAATCATTTGGATCAATGCCCACAACAGTCAAAATCTCTCCACTAAACTTAGTCTTGATGTGGAAGCCATCCAAGCAAATCAAGGGTCTGCATCCTGATAGAAAGCCTCTTTTGCAAGCATCAAGAGACATGTACAATGTGCTGAAGCAGCTATCATTAAGGTTCAAGTAAAAAGCACTCCCAGGATTGAATCTTCTTATCTCAGAAGCATAGTCTCATAACCTATTGTATTGTTCTATCTCATCTCTATGTATGGCCTTCATAGCCAACCTCCTAGCTCTTACAAGCTTGCTTCTTGATGGTGTCAAATTTTATTCTTTTTGGACAGTCCTAGAAAGTTTGATAGTGTCATTTTGTCATTTGCTCTAAATGTGTCAATGTACTTCTCAGCTAGCCATCTTGATGTGCACCTTTGTATCATCCATTCCTTCTAGCATAAATGCTTTCCAAGATAGGTTTTCACCATGAAAGCCTTGGCCCTACAATCATATGATGCATATAGGTTCCATGGATAGCCCTCTGCACGGTAAACCCTTAGCCTTATCTTGCCATTCCTAGGGATCTTAATGTCAACTTCATACTTTATACTATACTCAGTTGTAGCCTTTCTTAACAATTGAACATATGGAAACACCATGGCCACTTTAAAAACTAGATTAATATCCTCTGTCCTAAAGGAATTGAACTTCAACTTCACCCCCCCCCTCACCATCTGAATCTGGTAGCTCCAAATCCTCCTCCTCATCTGAATCAGAACTCATATCTTCAACTTTCAATTGACTTACTCCTTTTCCCTTCAAGTCACTACCCCTTACTTTCTTCTCATTATATGTGTTCTTTCCTCTACTAGCACCAAACACCTCTTGTCACGCCCCGATTTAATAAATCAGGACCTTTATTAAAATTCCATAGAAAATCAATAAAAACAAGACGCTCATCATGCGACCACGTACAATGCGAGCAATCATTCACGGTTCGTAGACCGCATTAGTACAAAAGTAAATAAAGATGAAGAGAAACTAATAAAACAAAGAGTCCTAGATGAACGCCTCCTTCCAGTCTCGCCTTGACTGGGTCGCTACTCTAGACCTTCATCCTCCTCGTAGTAGATGGGCTCTGGTGGTGTAAGTCAACGGGGGTGAGTACAAACGTACTCAGCAAGCCACCGGATGCAAATATAATGCAGAGTAATAACAAGAGAGATAGTGGATAATTTTGCGGAAAAGCAAAATTGTGAAGCATTAAATGTGATCAATTTATTAGTACTGAAATGTAAACATGAGTATTATGCATCATCATATTCTAACTCGAGGGGTACAGTCAGCCCCATCTCGCTTAATAGTCCTTACATGCCATGAATAACTCAACCATTCAAACAATTGTAAACTAACTGTGAGTAGTCACACAACCCGCCCTTGACCGTGGGCTCGAATTTTCGAAAAGATTAAATACTCTGATCAGAGGTGTACCACTGTACCCACAAGGCACGCACTCATCACTTACACCAAAGTGTAACAAGATGACCAATACCACGGGAACTCGTGCCAAAACCTTCCATATGGTCCTCCTCGACCCGACAGCACCCTCTTATGGGTTTCATATGGTGTCCCGACGCGTCGAGCCTCACCATACCCCCCTTGAGCCACGTCGGTACAAGTCACCCGCAGGTTGCCCCTTACCCCCTCCACTATGGTGCATCGAGTCGGACTGTTCCATACTTTCAGTTAGGACTTACCCATTAGACTTGTGGTTGGTACGGAAGTGCTTTGCAACAGATCCCGCAAACCGGTCCTTATAGTGCCCCGGGTGCGACCAACCAATGCCCTAGCTTGCACCCGGAACCCACCATACTTATAACATAGCCAACTCCAACAGAGTCCAGAGACGAGAATAACGGGGAAATACATATAGTAGAATCCAGCTATCTACGACTCATTCTTTTGTTTATCCTATAGCAGTTGTGTTGGTACATTGGACACTAGCTAATATCTTATAGTAGAGTGACAAGGAGTTAAGGCTCAATAAGCATGGCTTGGGCTTGCACACAAGGACGGGGATCTAATAAATATAAGTGTAGGGCTTGATATTTGACTAATGCAATATTATCCTATGAGTTATAGCGATAATTTATTAAAACATGGGCTCAATGATGATCAAAATGGGGGTTGTGACTTGCCTTGATCAGCAAAGGGTGAAGGTGGAACCTCGGGGAAAAACTCCGGCTCCTCGATGAACTCGTAGTCTTCTTGATACGGAAAAAGTAAACAATATATTCAATAAACAATTAAAGTATCACAAACAATAAGCATACAAGTGTTAAGGTTTTTAATAAATGAATTAAAGCTTTTATTATTCTGAAGTTATAGTGAAAAACATTAAAGATTAATTTTTAAAGCTTGTCCCAATTTATTTTCTAAATTTACTATTTTATCCCTAAGGGGTTTTTACTCATTTAATTATTAAGATTATATTGGACAACAGTAGCATACTGTTTTTATGGCATTAATGTGTAGAGATTAAAATGCTGAATTTAATAAAATTGGAATGGTGAAATTTGGAGTTAAAATGAGCAAGTTATGAATTTTGGAAGTTTAAACATTTTTATGGAATTTTATTTAAACAGAAAATGGGTTTTGGTCCACGGTGAGCCAGACCCACGGTGGACAGGCGCATTGTGCGCGTGGACCGGTTGATCCAGAGCCGTTGGATCTAGATCCGGCGGCCAGGCGCGAGGCAGGATGGTTAAGTGAAAACGGACGGCCACGATTAAATCACACCGAACCGGTACGCGTGGTCGCACGAGATCGCTCCGGGGGTTTAAGTGGTGATCGACGGCCGAGAGGTCTCGATGGCATTTTGACCAGATCAAGGGCCAGGATTAAATCCCGGAGGGACTTAATCTGGGCCCTCCGATCGGGATCGCACGGCCAGGGTGCCGTCCTGGCACGGCACAGGCGTAAGGGGTACTCAGTCTCCTTCGTCTCCGGCGGGTTCTGGCGCGGCGGTGACGGCGGCGACGAGGGCCTAAAGGCCTAGATCTATGCAAAAATGGAAAGAGGAGGCTATGACGGTCACGACCGTACCTTCGGCGGTGAAGATGAGCGACGGACGGCGACCGGCGGCGAGGGTAGATGAAAGAGGGTGTTCGGGTGGTCGACGGCGATCCGGCGGTCTTCACGGCTGACGGAGGCGTGGCCGAGGACGGGCGGGCTCCGGCGGTCTCGACGGTGGCGGTGGCTAGGACGGGGGAGGCTTGTGTCGGCGGCGAACGACGGCCGGAGACAAAGTCGAGGCAGCGGGCGTCTAGGCGTCGCAAGGCTTCGGCAGTGCGAGGCTAAAGCGGCTAGCGGTGTGGCGGAGTGCGGTGAGCAGAGGGGGCCTTTATAGGGGGTTCGCCGGCGTCTAAACGGAAGGGAACCGAGGGGTTTCCATTCCTCTCCGGCGAGCTTCCATGTGCGCGTGTGCTTGCCATCTAAGCCAAAAACGCGTGGGGTAAAGGGGGAAAGCGATCACCGGTGTTTGTTAAGCCACGGCGTGGGCCCAAATTGGCGATCGGTGGCTGACAGGGGCGATTTTGGCAGGGGGTCTCGCCGGCGATGGAAAGGGGGGATCCCTTTCCATCGGGGAAGAAGATCCTGACAGGTGCCCCCCACCTGTCGGAGGGCGAGCGAAAATGGAAGGGCCGACAGGCGGGCCATGGCGACTAGAGAGCGAGGGTGGCTGACGGGTGGGCCAGGCGGGGACGGGCGCGGGGAGGAGAGAGGGGGTGCGAGCGCCGACAGGCGGACCCCGCTTGTCAGTGACGCGAGAAGCTGGGCTGGGTTGGGCCTAGGTGATTTGGAGGTTGAGGCCCGTTTAGATTTGTAAATGTTTTCTGATTTAAAATAAATCCAGTAATTCCTTTATTTGATTAAGGGTTGAATCACCGTTGATAAAAATTTGTAAAAAGTCCTAAAATTATATCTTGGTCTCTAGATTATTCCATAAATTTTCCAAGTTCAAATTCTGAGTATTTCTTCCTGTTTGGCTTTATTAGGGCTCTTTTTAGGATTTCCTTTAATAATAAAATCCAGAAATTCCTTTAATAATATATTTCTTTTTAAACCTTGAGATGTTACACCTCTACAACTTCATCAACATTCTCCACGAACAAGTCATCATCTTCATTAGAAGTGTCATAGTCACTGTCATCAAAGTCAGAGTCTAACTCACTATCATCACTACCACTATTTTACATATTCCACTCTCTCTAGGTTTGAATAAAACTCAGGAAGCTTCTCACCTTCCTTCCTCTCAATTACTGTTCCCTTTCTAGGACTAAGAACTTTAGGCAAATCAGTAATAGGATTAGCCACAATGTCATCCCAAACCAAATCTGCAATTGTGTCTTCATGATAAAAATAGCCAACTAAAGTTTTCACCTTGTCAACTACTGATGCCATCACACTAGTGTCAGACTGAGTTGTAATCACCCTCAACCCATCAACAATACTTTTCCTAGGGAGCAACCAATATATTTTCAATCTAGGCCCATTATCATATCCAAGCATTGCAACAAAATCATTCATCCAATGAGTATTAAATTCATCAGGCCTGTAGGTATCAATCCAATGAACCTTCCCGGTTAGCACCAAAACTGACAAAAATCCCCCATGGTGCACCTCTACTGTGAACAAATTAGTAGCCTTATCACCTACATCCACACAAACAAGTATTCTAAGAACCAAAATGATTACAAGCATAAACTAATTCAATCACTTCAACCCACTAGCAGATGAACCTAAATGCCAAAACCCCTAAAAACATAGAACATTCTTCACAAAACTCACATCATCTATCTCATACCCTATTCGTAGGTGGATTGAATTCTTGATGAGGAGTTCGAGTTCTTGATGAACTTACTGTACACCGGAAAGTGGTTCCCCTTCATAGCACAACGCAAGCACCATTGCAGTCGATCATTGCCACTAGGAGGACCTCCGCTGCTATGCCAGAGACTACCGGTCGGCCGCCACCGCCGCCAGGAGGTAGAGATGTGTGGCCACTGTCGTCGCCATCGCCGCTAGGAAATGGAGATGGGTGGTCGCCGCCGCTAGGAGATGGAGAAAGAGAGTGGGGTGAAAAGAGTGAGGTGAGGCCAGGTAGGGGGCAAAAAGCAACAAAAAATAGGTGCGAGTTGACTCACCGCCACGAAGGCACCATCTGGCCAGCCACGTAAGCGTAGGGATTAGATTAGGATCATTTCAAGTTTATGTTCCCTAATCTGCATTTTCTAAGTTTATGGACCTATTTGACACCTCGACGCAAGTTTATGGACCGGTAATGTATTTTACTCGAATATAAACATAAAGGGTTCTGTTCTCGGTAAAAGAGCTAAATGCGCCTAATTCACAATACATCTTGAAGACATTATTTTGTAGTCTTTTCGACAATATATTTGATTTGATCATAATTAAAATTGAATGGGATGTGGCAACCGGGGAATCATAGTTTTAGGGATGAGAAAATACATGCATGTTTGGTTGATCGAGTGAATAAGATGAAACAAATTTTTATTTAGTTAGATGAATCATGGTTAATGGAATAAGAATGATAAATTATTAATTAATAACAAAACATGTTTATTATTATTAATTTTAGTGAAATAAATACTAATGAGTAACTAATCGGATTAATTAACCTTAATCAACATTAATTTTAGCATGGTAATAACTAATTAAATACAAAACATAGTAATTATATCTAATCAATCACTAATGATTAAGATTAGTGAATATGATGATCTTATCCGACTTAATTTTGCCCAATAGACATCCCATCCATCATATTCATAGAATATTATCTCCCCTAATCATATTATTCATTATTGCTCACCAACCAAATATATTAAAAATTAGATGATTATTTCACATGAGTGTATTTATTAACCCTACTCTCTAACATGATGTACATGCATTGGTAAGTCAAACTTGTGACCCATTTAAGATGTTGTATGATTTATGAAAACATGCAGATCATTATTCTGCACTATGGTGAAAGTTTAGTAGGGACATGACCAGCGGTAAGCTACATGGATGCAGCGGCCAGGACGAGGCGAGCAATGAGGACGTGGTGGGAGGCTGGTGGAGTCTGCAAGGCGCGTGGATATTCTATCGAACACCTTTCGTGTGGCGCGGCGTGATCGGAGAGGTTAGAGCATGGCGCCACGTCAATGAAAGCAGGTTTTTTTTTTGATAAAATTTAACTTATTTGGTCACATCACTATCACGTGTACTGTCCAATTAGTGAAAATTGATACTACGCCATGCAACATCAGTGATAGTTTTCACAATAAGCTGGTTTTCAAATTTTCAGGTTGTTTAAATGGTTTTATAGTTCGGGAGTTATTTAAACTTTCGTGATAGTTTAGAGTAGTAATTTGTACTTTTTCCGATGATTTATAACCAAATTATTCATAACTACTTACTCTATTTCATATTTATACCTAAAAAAGGTTATTAGTGACGGGTCATAACAGTCATTAGTAATAGACATCATACTCGTCACTCTTAACGCATCACTAATTAAAGACCTATCATTAGTTACGGGTATACACCCTGTCACTAAAGGTGACCTTTAGTGACAGACATACATCTTTATCTGTCACTAATGGTACCTTTAGTGATAGGTATAGATATTCACTTGTGTGACCAGTATAGATTTTTATGCGTCACTAAAGGTGGACCATTAGTTACGGTTATAGATTTTCATGCGTCACTAAAGGTTGATTTTTTTATTTCAGATCTTTTTTATACAGTTTCATTTAGTTTCTTTTAGTTCAAATGAGTTAATGATTAAATCTGAGATGATCATGGAGGGGCACTTTTCGTCATTTTGTCATCGTTCGATGTAATTTTGTTGACGCCACGAATTGGTAAAGCCCAAGGCCCACCAAGGAAGGCGCGCGGTCAACAGAAGGTCAAGGAAGATCCGGTCAAAGGAAGTCAAAGGAGTCCATCCACAATAGCTGCATGATCGGATGGGGAGCTGATGGAGATAGGAACAAAATATGGTATAGAATTCATCCAGAATCGACTGGATAAGTTACTTGGACGGCAAGTCCATGGACTATAAATGTGTATCCCTTAGGTTAGATTAGTGAACTCTCGTTCAATCAATCAATTGGCGCATCGCCACCCTTGAGCCCAAAGGTTATCCGGCGGGACTCGGGCTCTCGGAGCTGAGCTGCATCATTTTGATCTCCGGCGAAGAGGTGAGTCCCACCACCCCCGATGTCGTGCCCACTAGGTTAGTACCCTCACGGCTGCATCGGTTCAGTTCGATCTCTTGAGAAGAACAGTGAAACAGCACGGTCACCGATTGTTCTCAGTGTATTTGGCTAGGGCTAAGGCTGCATCAGTTAAGTTTGATCTCTTAAATTAATGTGATTTGGGTCTGATAGTCTGATGCTTCATCGGTTAAGTCTGACATCTCTTGCTATTGTATCTTCTTCATGTTATATACTGTTCATCCAAATAAAGTTTGCCTGATTCATTGATATATTGTTCAGATTATTGTGACTAGCTACTGTCTTGGTTAGGTCCGATCTAGTTATTGTGATGATTTCCATGATATAGATCTGTTATTTGGCATGCTTTATTTATTTCTATCAAAGTACAAGCTGATAGGTTATCTCTAATTTATCTCCATATCATGTTCACAGTCGAAGGGTGCACATCGGCCTATACTCATGATCTATCTTTTCTATCGGTCGTTGGCGCGCTTGCTCGATTGGGCCAACCTAAGCTATCGGCCATATGGCCGATTTGCACGCTGGTTCACGGTTTTATCATTTCTGCCACAGTCATCGGCTTGTCAGCCAATCGGCTATGCTACTAACATTTATTGTTTTTGATCCCTTATCAGTTGTAGGGTCAAACTGATTGGCATGCCCTGAACCCCTTCTATAAGACGTAGGACCTGCACTGGAGTTAAGCAAATCTCCCAAGACACGCGTGTGTCAGTGTTAGACCAAAAAGCATGCCAACACACTTTTTGGCACGCCCGGTGGGACCATCTATAACAACTCATTCAAGGCGAGCGAGAACGATGACACCGCTCTGACGATGCTCAGGCTTACTGAGCAAGGACCAGATGATCAGATCGAGCCAGCCTGCAATGGGTAGCCCGGGTTCTCTTTACGAAGACAACATCGACGAGACAGGGGCAAGCTCGGTCAAGGTTTTGACGTAGCCGATGAACTTCAAGAAGTAGATATCGGGCCTAGCAACAGACCGAGACCAACCTTCATAAGCACTCGGCTCCTGGACGAGATGAAGAATGAACTGATCACATTGTTGTGAGAATATCACGATTGCTTTCCATAGGAGTATCATGAGATGCTAGGA
The DNA here is from genome assembly GCA_019279435.1 of Zizania palustris. Lineage (NCBI taxonomy): Eukaryota > Viridiplantae > Streptophyta > Magnoliopsida > Poales > Poaceae > Zizania > Zizania palustris. The sequence goes on from JAAALK010000285.1 coordinate 91,036,424, forward strand.
TTAAGCCAATCGATCGTAGAACATCAGGCTACCAATAAAACAAGGATATCAGTCGTTCAAACAGCCACCTTGGTGATTTAAGGCATAAATATACACAGACATCAAGGTTGAGGTGACTAGAATGTATGACACATGATTCATAAGACCATGCCGATATGCTGAATGAGTATCAAATATAGTACCAGTATGGAAGAAAAGCAAGAATCTAAGAATATGCGTTGATTTCAGGGATCTGAATAAGGCGACCCCAAAGGACGAGTACCCGATGCCAATCATAGATTTATTGGTGTATGTCGCGTCGGGTCATAAGATCATCAGCTTTATGGATGGGGATGCATGTTATAACTAGATATTTATGGCCGAAGAAGACATTCACAAGACGGCTTTCCGATGTCTAGGCGCCATCGGGCTATATGAGTGGGTAGTAATGACCTTCGGCCTGAAGAACGCTGGAGCGACCTATCAGAGAGCCATGAACTACATCTTTCATGACCTGATCAGCCGGTTGGTAGAAATATATATTGACAGCGTCGTGGTCAAGTCAAGCGACATTCGGGACCATGTGACCGATCTACGTCAAGTTTTAGAGAGAGCTCGGAAGTACGGGCTGAAGATGAATCCTGAGAAGTGTGCTTTTGGGGTATCGACGGGGAAATTCTTGGGCTTTTGGGGTATCCTGAGAACAAGTGCTTTTGGGGTATTGAGTCCACTAAGAACACCTTATCCCCCACCTGATAAGACCGAGCTGCAATCACTGATCGGGAAGATAAATTTCCTCAGAATATTCATAGCCAATCTTTCGAAGAAAATAAAGCCCTTCACGCCACTATTGAAGATGAAGCAGGGTCAGGAATTTGTGTGCGGAGACAGGCAACAGAAGGCGTTTAACGAAATCAAAGAATAGTTGAGCTCACCACTAGTACTAATGCCGCCTTAGAAGGGGACCTCGTTAGAATTATATTTATCGGCCGATGAGGAATCCATCAGTGCGGTTTTGGTTCAGGAGGTCGACAAGGAGGATATGGTGATTTTCTATCTTAGAAGAAGGCTCCTGGACGCTGGAGAATCTATACTTCGCATGCACCAAGCTAAGACATTATCTGCTCTTGATAGAATGCACTATAGTATGCAAGGTTGATGTCATCAAATATATGCCATCGACACCGGTTTTGAAGTGATGTATAGGGAAATGGGTCCTTGCCCTGACCGAATTCGACCTCAAATATGAATCATCTAAGGCAATAAAAAGCCAAGCACTAGCCAATTTCATAGTTCAATACAGGGACAAGGCGGTGGCTCACGTAGAGCCGGTACCATAGACATTATTCTTTGATGGATCGGTATGTCAGCACAGTGCGGTATCGGCCTGGTGATCATTTCCCCTCAGGGGCACCATTTGAGTTCGCATACACCATCAAGCCCTTTGCCACTAATAATCAGGCCGAATACGAAGCTGTGTTGAAAGGATTACAATTACTAGAAGAAGTGGGAGCCGATACAGTTGAGATTCTCGGTGATTCTTTGTTGGTCATAAGACAACTATCGGATGAGTATGAGTGAAAGGATGATATACTAAAAGAATACCATGATTAGTTCCATGTTATAATGGCACGCTTCCGAAACATGTTGTTCACTCACATCCCGAGGGAATAGAATTCGAAGGCAAATAATTTGGCCCAGCCAGCATCGGGGTACAAGCCGATGGCCAGATTGGTTGAAGTTGAAATCACAGAAATAGAGGCCGATGATTAAAGATATAATATTATTAACTATTTGAAGGACCCTTCAACATCGGCGCCCAGGAAGCTTCGGTATCAGATGACTTGGTACAGTCATGCTCAGTGAAGATCTTTACCACCGGACGACTGATGGGGTTCTCCTCAAATGCATAGGCGTCGCAGAAGCTAAAGTAGTAATGTGTGAAGTACATGATGGGGTATGCGTAACGCACCAGTCAACCTAGAAAATGAAGTGGTTATGGCGAATGCAGGTTACTTTTGGCCGACTATGGTGGATGATTGTATAAGATACTATAAGGGGTGCCAGGATTGTTAGAAATTTAGGGCCATCTAGAGGGAGACCGCGTCGGCGATGAATCCGATAATCAAACCTTGGCCCTTCAGAGGATGGGGTATTGACATGATCGGCCAAATTTACCCAACGTCAAGCAAGGGCCACAAGTTCATAATAGCGGCCACCGATTACTTCACAAAATGGGTAGAGGTTGTTCCACTCAAGAAATTCACGTGTACCGACGTCATCGAGTTTATTAGAGAGAACATAATATATCGATTCAGAATTCCACAAACCATCACCACATACCAAGGAATGATTTTCGTATCTAAAGAATTTCATCAGTTCGCAGCCGGGATGGGGATCGGACTATTGAATTCACCGCCATAGTATGCGTAGGCTAATGGGAAAGCATAGGCATACAACAAAAGTTTGATCAACTTGATAAAGCGCAAGATCAATGAACAGCCTAGGCGTTGGCATTAGTCCCTATTAGAGGCACTCTAGGCTTATCGAATGGCAGTGCCACGGGTCCACTCAGGTGCTGTCGTATCAGCTTAGTATACAACCACGAGGCTGTATTACCATGGGAAAATGTAACACCCCAAAATTTCAAAGAAATAAAAATATCATTTAATATAATTTCATGGAATTATTCATTTTAGAAATACCTTTAATGCCCTACTTAACCTTTTGAACTAGAACCTAGATGAAATGATCAAACCAGGGGCTAGAAAATTTTGTGTATGATCCCAAGGCCAAGATATATTTTTGAGGATTTTTACAAATTTTTACCAACCTTGGAAGTTGCCCAAATATTTTAATCCATTTTCTGTAATTATTTTTATTCAGAAAACCCTTTAAACAGTAACGGGACCCTCTCCCTCCCTTTCTCTCTCTCCCGGCCGGCCCAGCCCGTTACCTCGACCGCCCGGCCCCACCTGTCGGGGCCAACCGACTCACTCCCTCAGGCCGAGCCCGACCCCACCCAGTCAGCTGCCACCTCGCCCACTCGCGCCCGCTGACTGCCTTGGCCCACCTGTCGGACCCTTCGTCCACCTCGCGCCACTGCCCCCAAATCACGCCGGCCGACGACCCCTCGCCTCGGATCCGCCTCGCTGGCCCCTCACGCATTCATTTGGCATCGGATTAATGCACCCCGAGGTCCGTCGGTCGTTTAATCGCTTTAATTGACGCGTTTTAGCCCCCGGGAACGCAGGCGTCGTGCATGGCCGAGGCCTCGTCGGCGAGTTAAGGCCCTCCCTCGGCTTTCCTTGCATGCGAGCCCCTCCGACGCCCCTATTTAACCTCCCGGCCATAGCCGCATTCGACCCCCACTGCTCTCGTAGTCAGAACCAAACAGAACACTCGAGACGCTCCCTTAAACGCCACGCCGCCGCCCACACTCTGGTCACTGCTCGCCGTCGTCGGTGACCTCCTCCGTCCTCGCCGACCACACCATCATGATCACGAGGACCTCGCCAACCTTGGCCACCCCTCTGTTGATGCCGAACCTCGCCAGATCGCCGTCGCCGACAAGAACCCGAAACCACCTCGCCGTCTACCCTCGTCGCCGGCCATGCCCCGTCGTCCCCGGACCACCGCAAAGGTACCCTCGTAATCCTCGTAGTGTCCTCTTTCCGTTTAGACCTTATATACGACCGTCGTTGCTCGCCGTGGCCTATGGCCCGCTCGCCGTCGCCGGAGAAGATGACCGGCACGGGTCGAGTACCCGTGCCGTGTCGGATTCGATCCCGACCGCGCGATCGCGATCGGACGACGCCGGCCTCACCACGTGCGCGATTTAATCCGCACCGTTGGATCTGATCGAAGCGGTATGTTTTAATCTCGTGCGTCCGTTAGTTTTAAAAATCCGCATTCAATCTGGATCGTCCATCGCGTATCAGTTCAGCGTTTTAATCCTGGCCATCCGCGATAACTTAACTCCCCCGCCTCGCCCGTGACCGCCCGATCAGCGATCCAACGATGGATCTCGATCCGGCGCAGACGCACAGTGCGCGAGTTCACCAGTGAGCCTGGCTCACCGTGGACCCGAGACTGTTTTGAATTTAAATTAAATTCCAGAAATGACTTTAAACTTCGAAAATTCATATCTTGCACATTTCAACTTCAAAAATTACCATTTCAATTACAGAAAATTTGTAATGTTATTCTCTACATGTTCATATAATAAAAATAGTATGTTTACTTTGGACATTTCATGATTTTGTAATAAAGTATTCAAATGCCCTTAGGGTAAAATACAAATTTAATTATTTAAATTCCAACAAAATTTATATTCATTCATTCCCTGTTAGAATAATGAAACCACTAAGTTTTCTCTGAACCTTTCATTTTAAATTATTTAGAAAACTTAAAATGAGATTATTCACATTTAAAACCCCTTTTACAAAGGACAACGTTTCATTATAGTTCATTTTAAATTATTTTCAGAAACTTAACAACTTGGTTTTCATTAAATTAAACCCATTTAAACATATGTGCTTGTTGTGTGATTTTATATTGTTTAATTGAATCTTGTATTTATGTGCTTTGTTATTTTACTAAGTTCCTGGTAACTCATCGCCTGAGAGCGTCGCTCATCCTTGATGCGACGAAAGCAGAACCCAACCAAATGACCCACCCGCTGACAGTAGGAACAATGAAAAATTCTCCTAGGGGCACTCTCATGGGTCTTAGGAGCAACTCTCACAGGCTCCTTGGGCTTCTGCTGAGTGGTTTTCTTGGGAGGGATTTTCTTGGCAGGAGGAGTGGTTTTCTTTTGAGTTCGGGTAGGCTTTTTGGCTGATGGAGTGTCTAACAAAGCTCTTTCTTTATCTAGGGTAGTGGGAGAGGTAAAAACAGTTTTGATCTTGCTATTTGAAGGAATCCTCTCAAAACCCAAACCTAGAGCTAACCCTGCTCTGTCAGCACACATCTTGGTCTTGGCCAAGAGCAAATCCATCCTACACTTTCCCTCAGTGCATTTGTTAACCACGGAAAGAAGGTACTCATTCTCGGTCATAAGGTTTTCAGCTCGCTCTCTAACAGTGCCTAGCTGGTCCTTAAGGGTAATACACGTGTCACAAACAGGCTGCACATCCTTAGAACTACCGGCCCTCTCCAATCTAGCATCTAAATCATGAACATGTTTATCACGTAAATTAATGCTCTCGCGTAATAAAGAACAGTTCATGCATTCAATACTATCATGAGGTCTAGAATCCACCACCAAAAGCTGCTTCTGTGCAGTCTCAAGCTCAGATAGAGTTTGAGCATGTACAGAACGCAACTGAGCAAGCTCACCCATGACAACAGTACAAGATTCACATTCAGCATCATTAACTTTAGACTTAAGCATGGCATAATCAGTAGAAACAGATTCTAGCCTAAGTCTAAGGTCTTTTCTTTCTCTAGCGGCTTGCACAAGTAATCTATCCTGACCAAGAACTACTTCATTCAGCTCATCTAGTTTAATTAAAAGCTGGTCAGAGGATAGTGGTACCTCAGATGAGTCAAGCTCATCGCCGCTGTGGTCGCTGTCGGCCATGAAGCAAAGGCCGGTGAAGTCTCGTCCCTTCTTGTCCTTCTTGTCCTCCTTCCTTGGGGATTCCTCCTCCTCAGAGCTTGACTCCTCAGTTGAGGAAGTGTCGATGTCGCTGAGAGCAGCAAAAAATGCTCTGGAAGCGGCTTTGGCTACTCTCTTAGCCACCTTGCTGCGCTTGCCCTTCACAAAAGGCTTCCTCTCCTTTTTGTGGTATTTAGGGCGCTCACTCTCATCTCTCTTTTTGAGCTTAGGGCAATTGGCCTTGATGTGAGAAGTGTCGCCACACTCAAAGCAACCACTAAAACCACTTCTCCTCTGATCCCGTATCTCATGATGAAAGCGAGTGAACCTTCTGGCAATGAGAGCAAGCTCATCATCATCCAGAGTATCCACCAGCTCCTTTGTGATAGAGACCATGGAGGACAAAGCAAAACCATCTGCAAGAACACAAGTACCAGATGTGCTTGGTTCTGCAGTGGTGCCGCGGCTAGTGCTAGAAACCAATGCCAACAACTGTGGCAAGGAGTTTCTGTGCACCGCAAGAGATGCCTTGGCAATCTCTGTGGACTTCAGCTTGCTGAAGAGCTCATCACAGGTCAATGTGTCATAACCTGCGGACTCCTCAATGCTGGATATCTTCACTTCCCATATGCTACGGTCAAGAGCATAGAGAAGCTTGATAGCCCTATCATGATCATTGTAAGCAAGCGTCCCGTTGGACCGCAAGTTACTCACTATCGCATCAAAGCGAGAAAACATGGCATCTATAGATTCACCAGGTGCCTGCACAAACAGCTAATACTGTTGATTGTATGTGCTTTGGCGCCTAGCTTTGATCTGTGTAGAGCCCTCATGAAAAATAGTGAGTGTTGTCCAAATTTCCCTAGCAGTCCTAAGGTGCTGCACCCTATCAAACTCACTCCGGCTCAAACCAATGAACAGTATATTCCTAGCCTTGGAGTTGGCATTATACTGATCTTTCTCTGTTTGAGAGGTGCGAGTATTAGGGATGGAGTATTGTGAGTCCACAATCTCCCAAATTGCATTTCCTTGGCTTAGCAAGTAAGCCTCCATGCGCACCTTCCAGTATGCAAAGTCAGTCCCATCGAACAGAGGAATTTTACTAACTCTGTCCATGTCGCCAACAGATCACAAAACCGGTTAAGGTCAACTGGTGATCTTAACCCGCTCTGATACCAATTGTTGGACCGGAAACGGCGACCAGAGGAGGGGTGAATGGGAGCTTTTAAAATTTCAGGCTAAAATTAGCCTTTTGTTTTAATACAATCTACTGCGGAACAGGCTTCGAACACAACCTTCGAAGTTCTGGTTCGGAGGTATTTGACGGCTCCGAACACAAGCTTCGCAAGGAGAAAAAGTTTGAAGCCAAGAAGACTTCGCTCCACTCAAACCCGAAAAACCAACTCTGCTAAGTCAGTGTAGGCTCCGCACACAGGGTGCTTCGAGCAGGCTTCGCACTTCACCCTTCGCAAGAGTGGACTACCCTCTGAGAACTTTGACCAAGTACTTAGCAGCAGCAACTGGTGCTGGGCTTCGTACACCGAAGGTCTAAACGCACACAAACAGACTTTGCTAGGGGCTTCGACTCGATAAGAGACACGGGCTTCGATCAGGGCTTTGCTAGTAAGCAGCGAGGTCTAGCCTCTTGTTACACAGAGCGAACGCACACTGAAAAACACACTTCACACAAAACACACTTCGCCTATACAGGCTTCGGTGCACTACTACTAGCGAGGTATGCAAACAAGCTCAAGCAGAAACTCAACACAGAAGCAGGGCTTCGCTGCTTGAACAAGGAACACAATAAATGAACTCACGGGATGAATACAAAGTGTGGTGGCTAGTACAGGAGCTCAACAGTGAATGCTCAAAGTGTTAAATGTTACCTACCCAGCCCCACTATTTATAGCCACTATTCACCCAAGTGAATTGACTACTTTACCCCTAGGGTTTACGTTGGTTTTGTCTCTACAAAAAAGAGGGGTACAAAAGGTAGTCAACTTTATTTGGAGGCTTCTCTGTCAGTTTTGCAGAGGGAACAACGTCAGCTTTTTGCAGAGCAGACAATGTCAGCCTTTGCAGTCTTTGACCTTTCTGGAGCCCCCCTTCGCACGCGAGGGGTGCGGTAGCTTCGGTGAGAAGCCTTGAGCCTGATGGCCTTCGCTTCACCGAAGACAGCCTCCGATACAGTGACGGTTTTGAGCCGAAGCCGTCAAAGCTCTTGGGCCTTCGCACCAATCACCCTCGGAGTGGACCACCACGGCTTCGCAGCTTCTCCCAGCTCGAACTCCGTCAGTCCGTGTATCGAAGCCATGCATGGTCGAAGTACCACAAGACAACCACACTCCGAAGCCCCACCTTCGGAGTATCACCCTTCGAAGTCCCTCCTTCGTCCAAGGCCTCAGCGTGAAGCATTCCATGAGCACTTCGTCGCAGTGTCTCTCCCCGAGCACACTCCTCGACTAGCCTCACCCGGACCATGCCTTCGATGCACCTCGACTTCTGAGACCTTCGTCGGGTACCTTCGAGTGTCTCCCTCCAGAGCACACTTCGAACACCTTGCCTCTGTTGAGGACTTGATCCACCATACTCTGAAGTCACCCCATCTGGAGTACCCTTCGAAGTGCCTCGCCTCCGAGGACTTTGTCTTGGAGTACCTTCACCCGGAGCCACGCTCCGCACTTACTGCCTTCTCCTGGTGCACCTCGACCCGAGGTCCGACCTAGACCCCTTCGCAGCCTTCGTGATGGAGCTCACCGCTCCACTGGCATCAAGCCTCCCGCTTGACCCAGGTTCACCTGCTACGAACCGTCCGTCGCCTTCGAAGTCCCCTGCGCACCATAGACAAACAGACAAGTGTATCCAGTACTCCGGAGACCTCTCCGGGTTAGCAACCTTTGGCACACACACTCCGATGTACCGCCCAAAGTATCGAGACCTTCGGTACAACCCTAGTCATCATGTACTTTCGGACTCCTCCGATAGGCACACTCCGCTGCAACAGCTGCAGCAACCAAACCCACCGAACCCTTCGGTGAAACAGCCTCCGAACCCCTTCGGAGGTACCCCTTCGAAACAGAGGTTAAACACAGTCAATCACTCATCACAGACTCCGAAACCAACCCTTGGTTTCTCAGAGGGAGTTGGCCAAAACCCAATGGGCGGGAAAAGACCAAAGGATGGTAAAATTCGTAGGAAGATCCATGGGTGCGTTCCTTAGTAATGTTAGCGGGGAGCAGGCAGGGAAAGATGGCTGACAAGAATATACTGAAAGATGCGTCGTTCCAGGACACATCAGGGAAGACCAGCCGGTTGGGAAAAGCATACTCCACATAAAAATCAATAGGGAACCAGATGGACCGGTTGGAGAATCCAAGATAAAAGTTCTTGAAAAAATTGTCCAAGGCCACAGAAGAAAAGGGAATGGTAGAAGGAGACATCGCCGCCTCACCTAAAGAGAAGCAAAAATGATAAGTGGGGGTGGTCGATTCTAGAAAATTGGTCGAAAAAAGTGATTGACTAAAAGGGGTCCGTCCAACAACGTCAGCAGTGTAAATGTTGAGCTAGAGTTGTAGGAACCACCAGGGGCCCCTAAGGCGGTCAATGAAATTACCGACCGATAGATTGACCGATACAAGGTGAAGGAAAAGGTATACCACCCCAAGGAGATAACGACCGAGTGTAACTCATGCACTGGCGGCCAGGCGTTCGGCCAAGAAATGGAATTGAAAGGTTGGGGCCAAGGTCAGTATGCAAAATATGAATTCTTCTAGCCAAAGATTCAAGAAGGTGATATGCTCGACAATGTCTACAAGGCCATTTTTTTGTGCCTCACAATATAGCGGTCCTAGCTGTCAGCCAGCACGACCCTGAGGAGAGAGGAAGGTTGATAGCGAAAGTCAAAAGGGTCGGTCGATGAGTCGATATCTAGGCAGGTTATAAAGTAAACATTGAGCAAAGAAGGACTCATTGGCTCATGACCAAAAACGAAGACATTTAAGCCATCAGACCAAAAATAACAAGACGCGGTCAGCATCAAGTCGTTGAGGTATGGTTCAGCAAGAGAAAGAACAATACAATGTTCGATGTCAATGTCATCCCAGAGGGGGCGATAGATAGCCGATACCCTAAGGTACCAGTCGTGCCAGCCAGAGATGGGAGAAGGGGATTAGTTGGAGCCAAAGCCCCATACAGAGGGGTCCATGGGGAAACATTTCAGATGAATACGGAGGGTCTCGGCGTTGATAAAATCAATGGGGTCTGGATTGCCCATGGGAGCTAAGAAGAAACTAGAAGGATAACCAACTATGGGAATAAGGACCTGATCCCGCAAATGATGTGAAGAAAACAGGAAAAGAAGGAATATGTAGTAAGAAAACAGGCTGGAGTAACCAAGAAAAACAGAAAAGATGAAAATGTCGGGGCCTACCTCACGGACTTCGTGAAGGTTGTCCATCCCAATGTCGTTGGACACGAAAACATGAGGAAGAAGAAGGTGCCAGGTGACGGTAATCGAAGGGGCACTAGAAGCCAGCAGATTGAGAGCGAAGGTAATGCAGATGGAAAGCGTAGAAAGGAGAAGGGTGAAAAGGCCAGATATTTATTAGCTAGTGTGATTCTTTGGGTTCCGCATTAAGCCAATCCTAGAGAGGCAGAGAAAGCGAAGAGTTTTTCCGACTGCTGGTAATGAATGTGAGACGACAATGTGAAAAGACTTAGCAGCATAAGGCAATTATGACTGATAGTTTCGAAGTGTTAGATGCCCCTTAACACCTCAAAACTAGGGGGCATGTGTTGACGCCAAGAATTGGTAAAGCCCAAGGCCCACCAAGGAAGGCGCGGTCAACAGAAGGTCAAGGAAGATCCGTTCAAAGGAAGTCAAAGGAGTCCATCCGCAACAGCTGCATGATTGGAAGGGGAGCTGATGGAGATAAGAACAAAAGATGGTTATAGAATTCATCCGAAATCGACTGGATAAATTACTTGGATGGCAAGTTACAGACTATAAATGTGTATCCCTTAGGTTAGATTAGTAAACTCTCGTTCTATCAATCAATCGGTGCATCGCCACCCTTCATCCCCAAGGTTATCTGGTGGGACTCGGGCGCTCGAAGCTGGGCTACATCATTTTGATCTCCGGCGAAGAGGTGAGTCCCGCCGCCTCTGACGTCTATGCCAACTAGGTTAGTACCCTCATGGCTGCATCGGTTCAATTCAATCTCTTGAGGAGAACAGTGAAACAACACTGTCGTTGGTTGTCCTCAATGTATTTGGCTAGGCCTAAGGCTGCATCAGTTAGGTTTGATATCTTAGATTGATGTGATTTGGGTCTAATAGTCTGAGGATTCATCGGTTAAGTTCGACATCTCTTGCTATTGTATCTTCTTCATGTCGTATATTGTTCATCTAAATAAAGTTTGCCCGATTCGTTGATATATTGTTTAGATCATCGTGACTAGCTACTGTCTTGGTTAGGTCCGATCTAGTTATTGTGATGATTTTCATGATATAGATCTGTTATCTGGCATGCTTTATTTATTTCTATCAGAGTACAAGCTGATAGGTTATCTCTAATTCATCTCCATATCATGTTCACCATCGAAGGGTGCACATCGGCCTATACACACGATCTATTTTTTCTATCGGCCGATGGTGCGCTCGCTCGATTGGGCCAACCTGGGCTATTGTTCGTATGGTCGATTGGCACGCTAGTTCATGTTTTATCATTTCTGCCACAGGCATCGGCTTGCCAGCCAATCGGCTATGCTACTAACGTCTATTTTTTTGATCCCTTATCAGTTGCAGGGTCAAATTGATTGGCACGCCTTGAACCTCTTCTCTAAGATGTAGGACCTGCACTGGAGTTAAGCAAATCTCTCAGGCCACGCGTGTGTCCATGTGTGAACAAAAAGCACGCCAACAAATTTCTATGTGGACATCATCGGTGATGCCTCTATCCCGAGCCACAATAGAGGAGGAGAGGCGGTGATGATGATGAAGAAGAAGAATAGATCTGAGGAGGATGCGCTCTTTCTATTATTTTTTCATTGTCCAATATACTTTCAATGTGGTAATCATCGGTGAGGCCTCTACCTTGAGACAAAATAGAGGAAGAGAGACAATGATAAATTAAGAAGAAGAAGATAAAGAGGTGCATGATAACAATGGAGGAGAATAAGTAATAGGATTTGGTGAAGCAGTGATAATAACTCTATACCCTTTATTCAAGTAGTTCAATACCGATGACCTCATGGTTGAATGGAGCATGAAGTAACACCGGTCATCGTCTAGTAGATCTTATAGTGATGTCGGACACCATAATGATAAGAATGGTAAAGATCAAGTAGAGAGAGCAATGGAGGGAAGTTATAGAATTCTTGAGAGTAAAGATTGAAGAGAGGAGATGAGACTTTATAATAGTATTTTTTGGACTAGGGTTCTTCAGTCTGCCCAAATTTTCAAAAAAATTGTATGCATCGATCTTTAGTGACAGATCTAGATATTCATGCATCACTAAAGGTAGGTCTTTAATGACGGGTCTAGATATTCACGCACCACTAAAGGTAGGTATTTAGTGATGGGTCTCACAAGCATCAATAAAGATAGGTCTTTAGCGATAAGTCTCAACGTTGCCCGTCACTAATGGTTAGTTTAGAATTTAACAACTCATTAGTAATAGATATCATTGAGACCCGTCACTAATTATTTAGTGACAATTGTAAATACACCCATCACTAAAGGTATATTAGTAACCTGTGTCTTTTATCCATCACAAAAACTACGTCACTAAAGATCATTTGTGTGGTAGTGATTGTAAGGATTTATAGGGATGTCAATAAATCTAAAGACATATACAAAACATATACATTAATATATAAATAAATCTAAATTAGTATATAAATAAATCTAAATAGAACCGTACAATATGAAATGGCAAGTATTGCAAATTATGTCAAGGTGAATTGGGAGGGGGCATCAATTGAGCCTGCATAAATCTACACATGCATATATAGATCTGTTCAGCTGTATATGGATACAACAAAATGAGACAGAGAGCGCGCTACAGACCAGAGCCCCTTTTATTTCTATGATTAGTAAAGTCGATGGCGACCCGATTTCCCCCAAAAATTCCGCGCTGTGTGCAGTGTGTGTGGCTGTGGCTGCGAAGTTATTTACTTGTTCGCATGGGCAGCACCAGCTCATTGCAAGCGACCGCCATGGCTTTCTTCACGCTTCTCTCCCAGGCGCTTCTCCGCTCCGATCTGGACGCCGCCGCATTATTATATAAGAGGCGTTCGTCCTCGTGCTTTTCCCGGCAACCCGCATGCGCGCGCGCCCACTGCACCCTGCACACGTGCGCACGGATCGATAGATGATACATGGTAGTTTGATTGCTAGCTAGCTAGCTAGCTAGCTGTCCATAGCCGTCGAGTAATATATAGTTCTGCTGCTGCCCTAACACCGTACCGAATGTCTGAGCATGGGCCGCCGTCGCCACGATCAACGGGGAAGCACCCCTTCTACCGCGGCATCCGGAGCCGGAGCGGGAAATGGGTGTCGGAGATCCGGGAGCCGCGCAAGGCGCGTCGCATCTGGCTCGGCACGTTTGCGACGGCCGAGATGGCCGCCGTGGCCTACGACGTGGCGGCCCGCGCGCTGCGCGGTCCGGACGCTGCGCTCAACTTCCCCGACCTGGCCGCCTCTCGCACCGCGCCCGCCTCCAGCTCCGCAGACGACATCCGCGCGGCCGCGGCAGCCGCGGCAGCCGCGGCCGCCTCGCTGCCGCATGGCCGCCAGCTGCCTGCTGGTCGCACCGCCGGCGGCATTGACCCATCTGCGGTCTCTGGATCAGTTCGGCGCAGCGGGAGCAGCAGTAATGCCGGCGCCGGCGCCTCGGCACGCGGTGTGGTGGCTCAGCATGAAGCCGGCAGCAGCGGCAGCGGCAGCGGGAGTCACCAGTATTTCCTGGACGAGGAGGCTCTCTTCGAGACACCGCAGTTCCTTCGGAACATGGCGGCTGGAATGATGATGAGCCCCCCGCGGTTCAGCCCTGGCTCCTCCGGCAGCTCGCCGGACCCGTCCGAGGCCGGGGAGAGCCTGTGGAGCTACCATGACCCCTAGATAACTATCCCTCCATGCATATGGTCACGGCCGCCGGTGACGATCGAGATGAACTGACGACGGTAATTAAAAAATATGTACTCCGTATATTAATTATATATATGGCTTATCTTGATGCAACCAAAAATACTACCGCCGCAATTGCTACACTACCAAAAAGGATTTACCAAGATCATATCGTCGAATATAATGCTGGAATAATGTGGAGAGACAAAGAGGTACAATTACAAACTGGTATGTAGCACCTTTTTCCCCTCTCCGGTCATGCATTGCACATGTGATGTGTTTAGGCGTTTAGCTAAGCTTCATCTGCTGCTAATGCATGCTTACCTAATTATCTCACCAGCTATAATTCTGCTTTGGTTTGATGAAGCCTGAAGGGAATTAAGGCCTCCCGTTTCACTTGGCTGGCAATAAAACAATGTGGTAGTATTCTATGGATCATTAACTGCAGTACACGTACTACTGTATAAACACTCCAAGGAAATACTTTCTTGAAGTGCCAAGTGTTCATGAGGAGGCCTGTGTGTATGTACCTGTATATGTGACTGGTGGATTGGGGGTTGTGTATGTTTGTAACTCTGTCAAATTAAATCATTATTTTGGTTATATGGATTAACTGTGTAAGAGATGAGCGTGCAGCACATCGATCGCTCCACTTTACCCATTATTTCTAAGGGGAAGTATCCTGTGCACATCGGCTGACCGTGCACATGGTGCACATGTGAGATCTCCACCTTCAATCTGTAATCCAATGGACAACAGTTTCGCTGGGGGTTATTGCAAATGTAGCAAGTAACGGAATGGGGGAGGTGGGAGATGTTTTCTGTTAAATGATCTAGTGAAGCTGTTGTCCGTTGGATTACAGATTGAAGGTGGAGATCTCATATGTGCATCATGTGCACAGCCAGCCGATGTGCACAGGATACTTCTCCTATTTCTAAACACCCATTGTTTATAGCTAGTGAAGTTTGAGGATGTGACCCCTGTTTGGACTTAATTTGGCAGTTGATTGCTGAAAACCTGAAAAGACCAACGACTTATTAGATGCCGTAGCTATTAGATGCTACCTGGACTATAAGATATGATTCAGCTATGCGAAGGCGTTGAATTGTGGTAGACTCTACAGTTTCTATATATACTGTTTACATATGCAGTTCAATGTGCATAACCAGCAGAATAATATTGGCTTACTACATTAGTACTTAAGGATGGCCTCATCAGTATACCATATATATTAAAGAATTTAGTAATGGATTTCTTCAGCTCCTCATAATCAATCATGCGATAATGGAAACTCTATGTATTGGAATATAAAAAATAACATGAGATATG
Source organism: Zizania palustris (assembly GCA_019279435.1). Classification (NCBI taxonomy): domain Eukaryota; kingdom Viridiplantae; phylum Streptophyta; class Magnoliopsida; order Poales; family Poaceae; genus Zizania; species Zizania palustris. The sequence continues at coordinate 91,051,461 of JAAALK010000285.1, forward strand.
TGCATATACTTCTCAATATTTCTCATGCTGTAAAAGGGCCATCAGTAAAGTAATTAATATAAATTAGATCTGAGTTGCATACATATTATTGGCTTTCCTAGCATGTAGCAGTGGAAAAATCTAGGCTCTTGATCTACACTTACAGTACTGTTGGTGGTTGTGAGTTGTGACAAATAATGTCAGCAGCAACTTCGGATCATCAACAACATTCAACATCATCAGGTTAACCAATTAAACTAAATCGTCTGTAGTGTCCTTTGTTGATATCTCATCATAGAAGCAGTTAGTAAGCTAGGTTGCAACTTTAGCGGCATATATTCTTTCTGTTTCAGAATATAAGTCAATTTAGCTTTGATTAGATTTATTCATAAATCAATGAATTTAGACATATATGTGTCTTAGATTCATTAATATATGGATGAATCCATATATAAAGACAGAATGATTTATATTCTGAAATGGAGATAGTACTAATAATCATTGGATCACAAAAGATAGTGATGCAGATTGTCTAAGAACACTATTGAGCAAAGCGATGTAGGAAAAGTTTTTTGTTGCACGAATTGTAGCAGTTTACTGTGTACGGGAGCATTATACTGTACAACATAGGCCGACGATGCCCTTTGACAACCATGAAGGCGGGTTGTAACTATATTCAAGTTGCAGTCCCTGATGATGGAACTGCACATATATATATATATACATATATGCATACGTACACATACACATACACATACACGTAGACGTACACGTACACGTATACATACATATACATATATACATATATATATAATAAAATAAAGTGTAACCCCAATAATGCATGTTAGATTTAGTCATATGTCGAGTGTTGATAATAAAAAAACTTAAAAGGTAAGATAATACTCATTTATCAGTCTGGTTTTTTAAATTAAGTAGGCTCAAAACATAGTAAGAGGTAAGTAAAATGGTATTGATGTAATAAAAAAGTTTATTTGTAAACCAATGAGACATATAAAAGGTAGAAGAAGTAATTTTTACAGGGAGATTACCATTAAAAAAACATGGACCAGACATGTTTTTAAATAAATACTTGAGTTAGTGTTAAAGAAAAATCTAACAATCGTGATTTTCAGATAAACTATTGGTCAAAAATTGGTAATAACCAAATCGATTATCACATAATAGAATAGTCAATGTTGTTTGTTTAACCTAAGATAAATGGGAACATATTTGATGTAAACCAGCATATACCTCGTGTAATTTTAGAAATTATGAATAAAAGTCACAAGATGTTGATCCAATAAAGACTATTAATACTATTATTTTATAATTAAGCCTTCTACCTGTTAGCCACTTTAAATAGTAATAGTATAGTACTAGTAGTATTATATTAGATCAACATTTCTTAAATTTGTACAAGCCGCTCGCAAGATAAATACACAGGACGGGCAAACTCGCCTTGGCCCTCCTAGATCGACAAGTGTCCAAGCGATCCGTACAGAAACCTGGGGAAAACATGAGTGCTAAGACCAAGGAAACGACAAAAGCACGCCGCGCCAAACTTTTGGTGCCCCCGACCTGAGCCTGAGCCTGCGCGACTGCATAATCAGTATACGGGCTTCAGCGAGTGGTCCACGCGACACCCGGCCCCTCCCCGACCTGAGCTTGTGGCCTGCGCGCGCTCTGGCGAGCAACAGGCAGCAACGGCAGCATGCAGCCTGTACCACCGCAGCAACGCACGCGACGCGGGGGCGGGGCGAGGGCGCGAGGCACGGCGGCGCCCGTGTGGGCCGCGGAGAGATGCGGGTGGAATCGATGGTGCTTTGTGCCCCGTCATGGGCGTGTGGACCACCGTACGGCTCGTGCCCCGCCGTGCGTTTGTCGCCGCGCTGCACGCGAATCTGGGCATCTCTATGCCGCGCGTCGCGACTCTCTGATTACGGATTAGCTTACCACTTTAATTACACGGGTTACTTATTTGTTGGGAGAAACATCGATTATCGATAGTTCTAGCAGTAGACTCTCTCGCTCTCTCTGAGACGGAGACCTATGTAATATCATGTAATGATTTTTTTTTGAAAAAAAATTCAGATGTGTATAGCATTTTTAAAAATTTGTAAAAATAAGTAGCAGTCGGTACTTGATGGGTTGACTCTTACTACGTGGCCCCAAATCGGCCGATGGTCAGCCGATTTATGCCACGTCAGCGCCAGTCGGCCAACCATCGGCAGACTCAGGGCCACGTTGTACCAGCAATGGCTCTTTTGGCCAACTCATGCCACATCAACGTGAGTCAGCTGTTGAACGACTGACTTATGCTGACGTGACATGAGTCGACCTATCAACGATTTTTTAAAAAATTAATATTTTTTTAATTTTATGAAATAAATTGTCTTAGCACACTATTATAACAACACAAAATACTCTTTGATCACAAAATACTTCCTAGCGTAGTGGATGAAAAGTGGTGTCCTACAATAGGTGTAGTGTTTGACTCCTCATAGTCTCGTTTTTTTGCCTTTTCCGAAAAATGCATGAGACCTTTGAATGTTTCTTTTATTTTTTTGAAAAAATAGAAAATTATTAAAAATTATAATTTATTTCATAAAATTAAAAAATAAAAATATTTCAAATATTTCTGTTTTTTAGAAAATTAAAAAAATATTTTTTTCACAAAACAGTCTACGAGGGCTCGAACACTACACTTATGACTCAAGAAACCACCTTTCATTGACTGCGCTAGGAACTATTTCGAGATCAAATAGTATTTTGTGTTATTATAATAGTGCGTGAGGAAAATTTATTTTATAAAATTAAAAATATTATTTTTAAAAAAATCATTGATGGGCCGACTCAGACCACATCAGCATAAGTCGATCCAACGATCGACTCACGCTGATGTGGCGTGAGACGGCCGAAAGAGTCGTTGTCGTGTTAGCATGGCCCCGAGTTGGCTGATGGTTGGCCGAATAGCGCTGACATGACCTGAATCAGTAGATCATCGGCCAACTTGGGGCCACGTGGCATGAGTCAACCCATCAAGTGCCGACTGCTACTTATTTTTGCAATTTTTTGAAATTGCTATACACATTTAATTTTTTTCAAAAAATATTATTATTTTTTTAAAAAAATCAACATGTAAATATCTAGAACTCGCTTTAGCGGGATATTTGTAAGCTTTTACCGATGGCGAAGTTGAAGGGCAAAAACTCATTTTTCTAAAGGAGAGGGATAAGGGATATCCACAAATTTTTTTGAAAGCGAGCGAGAAAGTAATTGTAACATGGATCTCTGTATAGAGAGAAATGCTGAAATTTTTGGATAAACGACCTAGATTTTTTGAAATAATATTTTTTTAAAAAAGATTCAAATCTCTATGGCCATTTGAAAAATTTGCAAAACTAGCACGCGGTTGGCTGACCAACAACCGACTCATGCCAGGTGACAGCGAGTCAGCTCTTGGTTAGCCGACTACTGCCACGTTAGTAGGAGTCGGATGACCAAAGGCCGACTCCCTGCCACGTGGCGAATTGGCCCACAGGCGCAGGTGCAACAACTATTTTCTAGCCGATTGGTGCCACGTAGCGGCAGTCGGCCATTCAACCGCCGACTAGTTGCCACGTGGCGCCAGTCGGCTGTTGGTCTGTCGACTCAACCCCACCTCAAAGTTGGCTACACTTATAGCTATGCTTTCTTCTTCTCCTCATGTTTAAATTTTTTTATTTTAGTTTAGGAGTAGTTTAGGAGTAATTTAGGAGTAGTTTAGGAGTAATTTAGTAGTAGTTTAGGAGTAATTTAGGAACTCGTCAATGTGTTCGACAGCCTCTCGCATATGTGTCTAGTCATGCTCGGCCTCAGGATGCCTTTTCCACTCATCAACAATGTGGACCAAAGAATCTCATGCCATCCAAACATGTGATGTATATGCTCAAGAAAATTCCATGCATCGGAAGTTCCGATAGGTAGTATCGGAAATTCCGATTATTTTCTAGTCTCGAGTCAGAGAGCAAAAGTTGCTTCGGAAGTTCCGATATGGTATCGGAAGTTCCGACAAGCTAGAAGTTCCGATTTTGGAATCAGGATAATTGTATTGATTGGAAGTTGCGATATGTGTATCGGAAGTTCTGAGGTGGGCTAAAACAGATTGGATCTGTTACGGTATCGTACTATATCGAGAAACAAAATACCCTGTCGGAAGTTCCGATCTAGGATCGGAAGTTCCGACGTGGGCAAATAGATTGGATCTGTTATGAACACAAATTGGTTGTGGGTTTCGAGAAGTGGATGAACAGGGGCTCTCAGCCCTATATAAAGAGAGGAGGATGAGGTCTTTGAAGATAAGCTTAAGTATATATTAGACCTAGCCACCATAGACTCCTCTCCTCCCTTTCTCGGTCGCAATTGTTTAGATCGAGGATTCCCCATCTCTCACGTGCGGAGCTAAACGCTACCGTAGGAGGAACTCCATCCCTATATATGTGGATACCGTGGAGGCATTGCTCCGATAGCGAAGCTCGTGGACTTCTTCATGTGAACAACTACGTCGTCTTCACCGATCAGATTGCGTGAGGAATGACCGGGACAAAGCGAGGATAGGCTTGATGCGCTACTCTGACATCTTGTTATGCTGCACCTAGTGCGTCTCCTGCTAGAAGATAACGATCTATGATCTCACATGCGCATGAGTCTTGGGCTTAAGACAGAAATTTTGAATTTGCCAACTAACGTAGCTCCCCTATTCTCCAACAGTTGTATCAGAGCCTACGTGCGTAGTGTTCGATCTAGATCCCTCATGTATGGAGATAAATGGTGGAAAATGGATTAGATCTGTTTCTGTCCACGACAAATCAAAAGTTTTGATACTGATTGGATGTTTCGATATCGAATATTGATTCCATACAGAGCAATTGTTGCTGCTAGGGATTTTGATATTGATCGGATGTTCCGGTGAATCGAAAGTTCCGACCCACCCGAATTTGAAATTCCGAGCCTGTTGAGCTGGGTTTTTCAGATCCAGAATCCAGTCACTTGTAGATTGCTCGCCTAACTTTGTTTTGCAGAGAATGATGTGACTAGCATGGCCTTGGATAAATGTGATGTATGAGATGCATGCGATGAATGTAAATTAAATATGGCCTATGTGTCATGGTTATTTACAGCCCAAGGCTGATGTAAAATTTATTACGACTTGCATGTTGTTTCCGCGGAGCTTCAATTCGGCCCATGTAATTAGTATAGGCTATGTGAGATAGACTAGTACTCTTCATGGAGTCCGATAGCACGCACTAATGATGGGAGCCATGGAGATGGAGATCGCCATGTGAAGAGGGCCATGCTATGTCATAGTTAATATGATTGCCCGTGATGCTTTCTTATGTTCTTGTTATACTATTCTTGCATGTTTCGTGTGCGCTATGGACGTTACCGTGCTAGAATAGTTTTCTCTCAGAAAATTAAGTATTGATGCTCTTCCCAATAGCTGCACCCACAAAGGTTCTTTCTCATCGATAGTGGGTCTGCCAAAGCAAGGTGCTATCTTTTATCTTGACCAGTTGGGGCGGAAGTAGGACTTCTGCATGCATAGTGTTGATTTTCTTAACATGGCTATCAAAATGGTTTTGGGCCTTGGAGCATAGAGTTGGCATAGAGCATAGGATGTTTCTCCAACGATAAGAGTCACATACGATGTGATTAGCAAAGCGTTGCTTACCTATGTCAACTAGCTTCTAGCAGTGATGCCAAAGTTCACTAAGAGTTAGAATGAATATGCATCTTGCACCACTATTAGTCATTAGAGGGAAAGTGATTGGTTTTAAAATAGTGGAACATCTTTTATTGGATAGAAGATAAACATTGCATAGTGCTGAATCTTGCATTTAATCTTTTTGTAGATCATGACACCTACTACTTCTTTTGTTAAGAGTACTCCAATTTTTGATTTGTGATCTATTCTTGAACGTGATAAATTATCTAGAACAAACTTTATAGATTGGTATCAAAATTTGGGAATCGTTCTTAAACAAGAGAAAAATGATTATGTTCTAGAGGAACATCACCTAGATGAACCAGGAGAGGATGCTTCTGCAGTAGACAAACGTGCTTATGAGAAGCATGTTAGTGTTTCTGTGGATGTCCGTTGTTTGATGCTTGCCTACTGTTGGGGGAATAGATTTCCCTTGAACAGGGGCCAAATGACGTCAGCCTCTGACAACCTTCAGCCCAGAGCCCAACACTTTCGAAGCCTGTATCCTCCCAAAGAAGTTGTTTCCAGGTTCCAAGGTACCCTTCGGAGCCTGCCGGGGTGAAGCCCCCAAGCCCCATCAAAGCCCTCTAGAGCAAGGTCCCTCGGAGCCCTCCAGAGCGAACCCCCCAAGATTCCTTGAAGACCGCCAGAAGCTAAGTCTCAAGCTAACTTCGAAGCCAGCCTCCGGGCCTTCTTCGGAGTTAGCCTTCGAGCCCTGTTCGGAGTCAGCCTTCGAGCTCCCTTCGGAGCTCCTCAGAGCTAGCCTCCAGACCATCTCCAGCCGATTCAAAGCCAAAGCTCCGAGGCCCCAGTCTGGAGGTCCGGTTCGGAGCCCCTGTTCCGAGCCCGGTTCCGAACCCCTGTTTGGAGCCCCGGTTCCGAGCCCCTGTTCGGATCCCCGGTTCCGAGCCCTGGTTCGGGGCATGCTTCGAAGCCCACTTCGGAGTGTACTTCGAAACCTCCCTTGCAGCCTCTGCCTGAAGAGCTCCGGCCCTACTCCGAACCCAGAAGATATTTACGCCCTGCTACAGTGTAGAAGTCGTACTAGGGGCCCCTCTGCCCATAGTTTGTCGTCTAGCTGGTCAAGAAGTGACGTTGCCTGACACGTCTATAAGGCTGTAAATCACTTTGTACAATAGCTAGCTCCTCTTCCCCTTTTCACCCCTATGGGCCTAGGGCTTATAGAGGGTATCTTGGTCTTTTCCTTAAGGCATGTGTGCCTATAAAAGCAGGGCCAAGCCCTTGTAACAGGACACACGCTCCAGGGGGCCATGAGACCCTGGAGTCCTTTTCTCCACACCAAGGCATACCATGCAAAATCCACCACAAACTGGATGTAGGGCTATTATCCCCTAGGGGAGGCCCGAACCAGTATAAACCCTTTCTCCCTCTGAGAGAACCCATCGAGGTTCATTCTACACATCATATACACACATACAAAACATGTGCTGTAGCTAACACAATTGCTACAACAGTTGGCGCCGTCCGTGGGGATCTTAGTCTAAGAAGCTAAGTTCTCTGCCACTGTCTGCAACTCGAAGTACGCTTGAGGGGGGAGCTTCGAAGCTTTCTTGCTTCGTGCACCCTTCGGCAAGGGGCTTCGGGCGAAGATCGAAGGCCCTCTTCGCCTTCCCTTACCCTTTGAATACCGGAGCTCACCCTCCAGCGAGGGGCTCCGCTTCATGCATCGAAGGTCGTCAAAGCCCCAGGGGCTACGAGGCCAACCTTCAGCCACTCTACGAGGTATGTCCACTATCTGAAGTACCACTTCGATGTACAATTTCACAATCACTTTGATATATATTCGAAGCCCTGCTTCGCCTTGAAATTCGAAGCCCCGCTTCGCCTTTAAAGCAAGCTTCTGCTCCATCTTATTGAAAAAACCCGAAGCCTCGCTTCGCTTTACAAAATCCGGAGCACCCCTCCGAAGGCTACACAGTGCCTCCGGGCCCGTAGCAGTGGGCTAAAAGGTCTCCAGGCCGCAGGTCCGATGCGTCCATGGATTCCAGGTTCCGCACCCGAAGCATCCCAGGGTCGAAGGTGGCCCAGGGTCGTAGGTGAGCTAGAGTCGAACGTGGCTCAACTATCCCAGGTTCGATGAATCCACACCAAATATCCTTTTCACGACAGGACCAAGCTCCAAAAGCCTTGCTTTGCTATCTAAACACGCACCGAAGCCTCGCTTCGTGTGACGTGATCTAAGCTAAAAACTAAGCATGTCGAAGTCATACTTCGCTTAGAATCTAAGTGCGTTTCGGAGCCTTGCTCACGCACAACACCCAAATCCCAGCATGCCGAAGCATGCTTCGCTTAATTTGGTTATGCTGAAGCCTTGCTTCGCACCAAGTTAACGCGTTCGAAGCCCAAAAGAGGCCTTCGCTCAATATATTCCAAACATCCGCAGCCGCCAAAAGGCGCACCCCTTCGCATTTTTTATTGCCCGCACCAGCAACGGCTAAATCCCTAGCTACCACGAGCAAAGGGGGCAAGCATGTATGCGAGGTGTGCAAAGGTAATACGCAGTACGGGCGTGACAAGCTAAAACGTTCGAAGTCATCGGACAATGCGAAGCATGCAGACAAAGTATGCAAATATAAATAAACTCCATTGAATAATAATGGAGAAGTATGTTACAAATGTACTTCGATTACGAAACTACGAGTAGTCTGTATCTAAGCCTAAGAAGAATCGAGTGCGAGGCCCCAACCCTCGCTTGCCTTTCTTTCGGCCAGGGCCCCCTCGGCTGGACGAAGCCTCGTCGGAGCCTGCCCTCCCACGTCCGGCTCGTCCAGGCTCTGAAGCCCGCAGACCTCGTCTGCCACTTTGCAGGTCGCTCCGAGTTAGCGAGGCAGGCAGTGCCGTATCGAAGGCAGAGAAGTCTAAAGCTTCGTCGCCCGCTAAGACCGTTCGCAAAGGCAAAGAACTCTGAAGGGACTCCGTCTTCACAATGGCTAGCAGATCCTGAGCAACTTCGGGGATGTATTCACCGTTAGGTCCCCTCGGAAGCTTAAACCGTTGGGGGCCTTCGGACCTAGCTACTTCGAGGACTGCCCTCAATTGTTGAAGTTCTTCAGAGTACTCAAGCACTTCGAAGTCAACATTCGGAGGCTGAGCCTGGGCAGGTATAAGAAACCCTCGCATTCATATTAATAAGCTGATAAGTTTTTACAAGCCTGCAGCTAAGTATTACAAGAATCCTAAGGAGATCTACACCTTCGGAGGCGGAGGTGTCGATGTTGAAGGCCGATCGGACGCAGCAGGTGCTTTGGCACGGCGAAGGCGGAGAGCCTTCTGAAGGTCAAGGACTGCTTCACAGCCTTGTTCCTTCCAAGGCTCCTGCAGCCACCGCCAGGCTCCGCGGACGTCTATCGGAGGCGTCACCAAGTGTTGGCCCCCGAAGGCCACCGGGGTCACGGAGGTTGCTGCCTGGAGGTGGTTGCACCCCGCATCATGAAGCATCTGCAACACTCCTTGGCCTGCGACTCGGCCGGCCATCAAGGCGAAGCCCTTCAGCGACTGCTCCACCGTCAAAGCTACTACCTTCAAGAACGCGGCGCGATTCCCAATTGGATCCTGGTCGCCGAAGTCCAGAGCCTGGCATTCGGTCCCTATCTGCTCGAGGACTTCGGTCAGACTCTGAGTGGCTTCATCAAGGTTGTCCACGACGAAGTCTTCAAGCTTCTGAGCCCGTTGGCAGAGTGAAGAGTTCTCCTTCGCCTTCCGGGCTTCGGCGTCCTTTACAGCCCTAAGCTCCACGCGGAACCGATCCATCACCGAAGCCAAGGCTTCCTTAGCCTTGTCGGCCTCAGCCTTCGCCGCCTTGGCCTCAGCCTTCACCGCCATGGCCTCAGCCCTCGCCGTCTCGGCCTCACCCCTCGCCGCATCAGGTGAAGCTTCGGCCCGCCTTCGCTTCTCGGCTTCCACCAAGACTTCGCGTCGGAGGGCCTCCTTCTCCTCTGCCAGGCGCATCATCCGCCTGTCCACAGAAGTCGAAGCCGCCGCATTCAGTGCGAAGGCCTGGAAGAATTCAAGAGATCATAAGTGTTGATCGAAGACTAAAGTATAATTCGAAGGTTGTATAGGATTTCACTCACCTGCACAAGGGCTTCGTTCGCACTGATGAAAAGCTCCATGGGGCTCGAGTGGCTGAGTTGAGCCACCAAGTCCCCTGCCTCCGCAGCAGCACAAGCCTCGCGGAAGCTGTTGATCGCCGCCTCCGTCACGGCACCCTTCGGTCGAAAAGGATGGATAATCTCCGCCGCAATCGCCTGCGCAGGCTTCGTCATGGGCGGGCTTAGCTCCACCACCTCGACGTCCTCGTCGCTTTGAGGGTCCCCTTTGCCACGACCGTTGCCTCCGTCTTCTTCAGACGAGGAGCTGTCGGACTCTGAGCTGCTGGTGCTGTTGCCGGAGGCCTCTGCTGGCTTCGCTGGGGTGGACCTCGCGCCGGCGTCGTCCTCTGCTGGCTTCGCCGAGGTGGACCTCGCGCCGGTGTCGTCCTTTGCAGGCTTCGCCGCAGTGGGCCTCGTGCCGACATCCTCCTCTGCAAAAGTCTTAAGTCAGAATCCGCATATTGAAGAGAAGAATGTTTGAAGTAGTTACCTTCATCAGAGATTTCTTCGAAGGAAGGGGGTCGATGTGTGCCCCCCAGTCCCTTCGCTGTGAAGCTGGCGTGTCAGCCTTCGCGCCCGAAGTCGTCGCGGTCGAAGCCTCCACGGCCTTCTTGGTGGCTGGGGTGAGCGCGTCGGCCTCCGCCGCCGAAGTCATCATCGGAGCCTTCGCTGCCTTCTTGATAGCCAGAGCGCTTGTGGGCTCCGCTGCTACCTCCTCCGGGGTAGAGACCTCGGTCGCAGGGACCTCCGGCTGAGCCCTCGAACTCTCAGGCTCGTCGTCGTCCCCTCTCTTCCTCTTGGCACTAGCCGCCGAAGTTGTGAGGTGGGAGAAGTCCGGCAGGGCAGGGAACACCTCGTAGCCAAGCATGGTCCATACCCTGTTCCAATGCTCCCAGGACCCCACCGAAGCAAGATGCTGGGCCTGCTCCTCTGGTGTCGGAGTCCCGACGACGTGCTCCGCCGCCACGATGGCCTTCTTTGGAGTCCTCACTTCAAGATGGGCTTCATAAAAAGTTCAAGTCAGAGTGAAGTTTTGCGAAGTATGGAAGCGAAAAGATTTCGAAGTCTTACAGAAGTGTTCGAAGGCCAACTCGCGTAGTTCCCCTTGGCCCGAAGCTTGAAAGAGCCCCTCCGGCCAAAAGCGCACGAGGGGGCTGATCCGGAGGGTGATGAACTCCTCCGCGAGGTCCCTCATGCTCATCTTCGCCGCCACCCTCCGAAGAAGTGAGATCCTCGAGCGAAGGGTGTCCAGGCTGGTCTTCACCACCCCTTCGCACCGATATAAGATGTGGGCATTGGTACTCCGAAGGGGAGAGTTCGCGCCGACGGAGGCGTAGAACCACTCTTGATCCCACTTCGAGTACCATTTGTTGTTGACAGCCCTCGCCGGGAAGGCATCTTGGAACTCCCTCCGAAGCTGGAAGTTGGCGCTGCCGAAGGCCAATGCCCTCTTGACGCAGTCTGCTCCCTCCCTCAGCTTCGGCTGGCAGTTGGCGTCATGGAGGGCGACAAAGATGTCGGCGCGGCCCTCGCATCCTTCGGCCCTCATGGCCCACTCATAAACAGCGAGCCTCACCACGGCATTGGGCGAGAGTTGAGGAAGTTCGAGGTTGTAAGCCCTCAAGACTTCGCTCAGCATCCCCACTGCTGGCAGCCTGAGGCCGGCTTCGAAGAAAGCTTCAAACACGACCACTTCGTCGGCCCGAGGCCTCGGCTCGGCCTCCGACTTCTCCGGGACTCTGAGTTGAGTCTTCGCTGTGATCCTCCCTTCGCAGGCCCTCTGGACTGACTCCTCCGTGGAAATCGAGGCCCTTATCTCCAGCATCTGCTCGAATTTGTCGGAGGGCGTCTGAAGGTCCCTCGGCCCTAGCCGTCTCGGTGCAGGCTTCGCTGCCGCAGCTGCCTGCAGTTGGGCGGAGCTCGAGCTCGTGCCCAAGGCCAGGGACTTCGAGGCTGCCTTCTTCGGCATTTTGGTGGGACTTCGGCGCGAGGGGCTAAAGCTAGCGAAGGGTGCTCCGCGCGAAGGCAAGGAGGAGAAGAGAGCGAAGGTTGTAAGGCAATGAGAAGAAAGCAAATGAGAGCGTGGTGAAGCCGCACGCGGTAAACCCCTATTTATAAGCGGTAAGAATTCTGACGGTCGTGGGCCGAACCCACTGTTTGGTGGGCCTCCAGCGAAGGCGAAGCATTCCAGCGCAGGGTAACGGTAAATTTTCTAGCCGTTGTGGAACCGTTTGATCTCCCCGAGGTCGTTCTGACAGCCGGCGCAGGCAGTTATTACCTGCGGATTTCGAAGTCACCTTCGGTCCAAGCTTCGAAGGCATGTTTTCTCTGAAGTTGTAATTTTTAGGTCATTTGTCCCAAGGGCGCGCACACCCCTTCGTCTCGAAGGCCTGCACGCGAGGGGCTACTGTTGGGGGAATAGATTTCCCTTGAACATGAGCCAAATGACGTCAGCCTCTGACAACCTTCGGCCCAGAGCCCAACACTGTCGAAGCCTGTATCCTCCCAAAGAAGCTGTTTCCAGGTTTGAAGTTACCCTTCGGAGCCTATCGGGGCAAAGCCCCCAAGCCCCATCAAAGCCCTCTGGAGCAAGGTCCCTCGGAGCCCTCCAGAGAGAAGCCCCCAAGATTTCTTGAAGACCGCCAGAAGCTAAGTCTCAAGCTAACTTCGAAGCCAGCCTCCGGGCCTTCTTCGGAGTTAGCCTTCGAGCCCTATTCGGAGTCAGCCTTCGAGCTCCCTTCGGAGCTCCTCAGAGCTAGCCTCCGGACCCTCTCCAGCCGATTCAAAGCCAAAGCTCCGAGGCCCCAGTCTGGAGGTCCAGTTCGGAGCCCCGGTTCCGAACCCCTGTTCAGAGCCCCGGTTCCGAGCCCCTGTTCGGAGCCCCGGTTCCGAGCCCCGGTTCGGAGCATGCTTCGAAGCCCACTTCGGAGTGTACTTCGAAGCCTCCCTTGCAGCCTCTGCCTGAAGAGCTCCGGCCCTACTCTGAACTCAGAAGATATTTACGCCCTGCTACAGTGTAGAAGTCGTACTAGGGGCCCCTCTGCCCATAGTTTGTCGTCTAGCTGGTCAAGAAGTGACGTTGCCTGACACGTCTGTAAGGCTGTAAAGCACTTTGTACAATAGCTAGCTCCTCTTCCCCTTTTCACCCCTATGGGCCTAGGGCTTATAGAGGGTATCTTGGTCTTTTCCTTAAGGCCTGCATGCCTATAAAAGCAGGGCCAAGCCCTTGTAACAGGACACACGCTCCAGGGGGCCATGAGACCCTGGAGTCCTTTTCTCCACACCAAGGCATACCATGCCAAGTCCACCACAAACTGGACGTAGGGCTATTATCCCCTAGGGGAGGCCCGAACTAGTATAAACCCTTTCTCCCTATGAGAGAACCCATCGAGGTTCATTCTACACATCATATACACACATACAAAACCTGTGCTGTAGCTAACACAATTGCTACAACAGGCTAAGGACAATACCTTCCATATCGGCCTTTCGACATCTTTCAAGCTATTTGCCACACACTTGGGAAATACCTTTTCAAGTATCTACCATTCAAAGCTCTCCGAAGCTGCTCTCCTTGCAGAGATTCTAACACATATGCGTTGCCAGGAGCAATTTCGGCTATTTTGAAAGGGCCTTCCCAACTAGGCGACCATTTACCAAATTTGGGACTCTTAGTGCTTAAGGGTAAAATCGTCTTCCAAACCAAGTCACCTACTTGAAACGATTTTGGTTTAACCTTCTTATTGTAGGCTTAGCTACTCTCCTCTTGTCTATTTCTATAGCCTCTAAAGCCCTCAATCTCTTATGAGTTACTTCTTCTAAATTGTCTTTCCAAGAGTTTCATACTCATCGACCGATAAGCCATTTTGTTTTAACACTCTTAGAGAGCCAAGATCTACTTCTACAAGTAGAACGACTTCTTGTCCATATACCAACTCATATGGACTAACTTTGGTAGCACCATGCTTTGCAATTCTACAAGCCCATAGCGCCTCGGAGAGCACTTCATGCCACCTTTTAGGGAACTCTTCAATTTTCTTCTTAATGAGCTTAATCATGGTTTTGTTACTAGACTCGGCCTGACCATTGGCCTGAGTATAGTAGGGAGAAGAGTTTATCAACTTAATACCATAATATTCGGCAAAGTCCCTCACTTCTTTAGAAACAAATGAACTACCTTGATCTTTAGTGAGAGTTTGAGGAATACCGAATATATGTATGATGTGCTTCAAGATAAAGTCAAGTACCTCGATGTGAGTCATGTTCTTGAGAGGTACGGCCTCGGTCCACTTGGTGAAGTAATCCATCGTCATCAACACGAACCGATGCCGTTTTGAGGAAGGAGGGTGAATTTGGCCGATGAAGTCTAAGCCCCAACCTCGGAACGACCATGGCTTGACAATAGGGTTAAATAATGAAGCAGGAGCTAATTGAATATTGCCAAACTTCTGACATGCTCCACACCCTCTATAATACTTAAAACAATCCTCAGTCATAGTCGGCCAGTAGAAACCCGCTCTTTTGAGCATCCAACTCATTTTCTGGGCCGACTGATGAGTGCCACAAAGTCCTTCATGGACTTCTCCCGTGGCCACCTGGGATCGTTCATGGTCTAGACACCTCAACAGTTCTCCATCAATAGTTCGGCGATACAGTGTGTCATCTAGCAACACAAATTTAAACGCTTGTCGTCGAACTTTCCGATCAACCCTTTGGCTAGGGTCTCTCAAATACTGGACGATTGGAGTTCTCCAATCGCCCTTATGGACTTCTGAGGGTTTTGCTAGCTCACTCCCTGAAAAAATGTCTAGGCTACTGATTTTGGGGTGTCCCCCGAGCCCTTCTTGCTTCTACCAAAGCCTGGCTAGACTGGCTGTGCGGAGCGCATCATGCCGAAGCCTCCTACCAGAGGGATTGGGCTCTCGGGAGCCCTCACTGTCCCGAGGACTTCGGCTCATGGTCTCCAGCATGCCAGATCCTTCGGTGGGCGGAGTACTCCGGCCCCGGACCTCGGCGCGCGGTAGTTTCCGGTAGTCGGAGGGGTTCGACCCGAAGGGTGCGCCTGTCCAAAGTCACTGGCTTTGGCAGTGAGACCAAACATCGGCTTCTCCCGTACAAAAATTTTCCTCTCCTGACTTGGTAGGTAACCAGATGCTTGCTGAGCCAAATCATTTGCAACTGAATTGGCCTCTCTTGACACATGAGAAATTTTGAAGTCATCAAAAGTAGCAACTATATCCAGGCACTTATCCAAGTAGCTGTTTAGCAAGCCATTAAAACATTGAGCACCCTTAGCCACTTGTTGCACCACTAACATGGAATCACCATGCGCATGAACATGTTTAACACCCATAGACTCCAACAATTCAAGCCCTTGCAGTAAAGCCTCGTATTCAGCTTGGTTGTTAGTAGAGGGAAATTCTAAACGAGCCGAGGTTTCAAAATACGCTCCGCTAGGTGATATGAGAACCACTCCAATACCTTGGCCATTCTTGCAAGTTGAACCATCAAAGTAAAGTTTCCACGATATTACCTCAATCAAAGCAACATTGTCGCTCCAACTGACATCTATGTGGTGATCAACTATAAAGTTGGCTACAATCTGGCCTTTCATAACTCTTAGGGGTTCATAGGCCAAATCATATTCAATCAAAGCGTAAACCAACTTTTCGATTCTTCCACTTAGAATCAGCTTTTGTAACATGTGCTTTATAACGTCAGTTTAGCAAACGACAACACATGTAGTAGGGAGAAGATAGTGGCATAATTTAGTACACACGTAGTAAAGTGATAAACATAAATGTTCCACAAACGGGTACCTGGTCTCAGCATCCAGCAAGCGGCGGCTCAAAACATGATGATGTACTCTTTTCCTTCTACCTCCTGGGTTAGCACGACCCCGGTCACGCTATCTTCAGCAGCGATGTACAGCCGAAATAGAATCTCGGCTTTGGGTGCTCTCACCACGGGCGGCGATGAAAAGCACTCCTTGATTTTCTCAAAGGCGCTTTGCTGGCTTGCCCCCCAAGTGAACTTGGCCTCGTTTTTTAGCCGGAGTATGGGGACAAAGGCATCAATCTTGCCAAACAAGTTAGATATAAAGCAACACAAGTAATTCATCTTGCCTAGCAACTTTTGCACATCTTTCTTGCATGTCGGCGCCGTAACGTTTCTAATTTTCTCAAGCCTCTTAAGATCAATCTCTGTGCCTCTTTTATAAATCATGAAACCTAAGAACTTACCCGCCGACACGCCAAAAGTATATTTGAGTGGGTTCATTTTTAAGCCATACTGTCGCATCCTATCAAAAGCAACTTTCAAATCGGCTAAATGGTTTCCCATAGCATCCAATTTGACTACAACATCATCAATGTAATCTTCTAACATAACTCCTAGCAAGTCATGAAAGATCAAGTTCATAGCACGCTGATATGTAGCGCCATCATTCTTCAAACCAAAGGTCATAACGACCCACTCGAATAAACCGACAAAACTAGGGCATCGAAAGGCTGTCCTGTAGACATCCTCTTCGGCCATAAAGATTTGATTATAACCAGCATTGCCATCAAGAAAACTTAGTACCTTGTGTCCTGAAGCATCGTTGATTAGCATGTCGTCTATCGGCATCGGATACTCATCCTTCGGAGTGGTCTTGTTCAGATCCCTGAAATCAATACATACTCGTATCTTGCCGCTCCCTTTCTTCTCTACAGGCACAATGTTAGCGACCCATTCTGCGTACCTGCATGGCCTAATAATTTCAGCTTTGAGCAGTCGCTCTACTTCTTCTTTAACTCAGTCATAGACATCCGAATTAAAGCGACGAGGAGGCTATTTATAAGGCCTAAATCCGGACTTGATAGGTAGCCGATGCTCCACGAGCTCGTGGCTTAGTCCTGGCATCTCGCTATACTCCCATGCGAAATAATCGACATAAAACCAAAGCAACTTTATTACTTCGGCCTTTTCATCAGGCTGTAAATGTTGGTTTACAAAAGTCGGCCTTGGGATGCTACCATCACCTATGTCAACTTCTTCTAAGGGATCAGCCGATGCAAAATCTTGTCCTAATTTCTCTACTTCGCTAAAGTCCTCGATGGCTTCGACGATACCGTCTTTAGTAGACCGATACTGCTCTACACGAGACTTTAGCCAATCCAGATTAATCTTGCTAGACATGACTACTAATATAAAAATAGCTGTGCTACACCAGCCGGATTTACAGACACTGGTACAAAACGTCCTCTGGACACACTAACAAAATCATAATCTAAAAGATCTCTACCTAACAGGCACTCTACCTTGTTGTGAATGGCGTCAACCGACACATCGGCCAATGCCACTTGGGCCGAAGTGTTTGTGGGTATGACTTCTACTTCATCGCCGTCCCACTGAATTAAGCACTGGTGCAGAGTAGAAGGAATGTAGCAATTTGTGTGAATCTAGTCGCGCCCAAGCAGCACGCTGTAGTTACCTTGTACATCGACAACGAAAAATGCTGTTGACAATGTCTTGTTGCCTACTGTCAACTCCATGGAGAGCATGCCTTTGGCCTCGAAACTCTTGCCGTTGAAGCCATTGAGCATCAAGTTGGTCTTCTTTAGATCATCCTCGTCCCTGCCAAGTTTCTTCAATAGCGAGTAAGGCATTAATTTAACGGTGGTGCCACCGTCAACAAGCATCCGGGAAATCAACTTTTCATCAATGTGACCCCTGACGTAGAGAGCCTTTAGATGGCGACCCGAGTCCTCGGGTTTCTCAAAGATAGCATTGCGCGGGCTGAGGTTCAATTGAGCGACCTCGGCCTCGTCTTGCGGCAGGGCAAACTCGGTGGGTAGCGTGATGACGTTGATGTCCATCGCCTGGGGTGCGGGCCCCTCGGAGATGGGTGAGTAGTCATCGTTGAGCATGTCGTCGTCGTCGCTCGGACTAAGAGCCGGGTTGGTTATCTCAACCGGCTTCATCCTCCATACCCGTCTCGTCATTGGCTATGGGCGAATTTCTTCAAAAATAGCGTCTCGCTCATCCTCGGCCTTCTTCTCACGCATCTCTTGTGCCCGTAGTCGTGTAGATGCCTCTTTTGTGATTTGGACATGCCTGGAGGTGCCTAAGATGGCTGTGGCTTGGTGCTAAGTGCCACTGCCAGGTTCCTGTTAACCCTAGCCAAAGTGGTACTGCCCACCTCGGCCTCGCGCACTCTGTATTCGGAGGAGCCTTTGCTGCGGACCCCGGCAATCGGACCGGCCTCATTCGGCCGATCGGCCCAGGCTCCGGCGCGGGCTTCGGCCAAAGCAGGGGACTTTCCTCCGTCAGACTTCGGCGAAGGGGCCTTCGGGATTGGGACTTCCTGAGACCCTACTCTGACTGTGATAGCTTCGGACTCCCTGTCCTTTGCCTCTTCGTGCCCGTATTCTTCAAGTTAGCTCTGCATGATGCCTCCCTCCACTGCATATGTTTGTCCCTGCCATTCATAATACTCCGAAGGAAAACAAGGCATAGCATTAAGTTGCGGAGGGTACTCTGGCTGTGATACGTATGGAGCCCACGGAGTCCCCACCCAGTTGTACGGTAGAGGCATCGACGGCTCTAGTGGCCTCGCCCACTGTGAGCCGAACCCGTTAGCCGGAGGGGGGTCCAGCAGAGTCAACGGTGTCTCGGACCATATCAGTGATGGGTCCTGCCAGGCTAGAGGTACGTTCGACCAGTGTGGGCTGAAGCCTCCTGTCGAATGGTTCGACCAGAGTGGTGCGGGGTTCGGCCATTGGGGGCCGAACTCGCTCCGCATGGGGTTTGGCCACTGGGGTCCGACGCTACTGTACGAGGGGTTCGACCACTGAGGTCCGAAGCCACTGTACGGAGTGTTAGGCCACTGTGGCCCGGAGTCACCGTGTGGAGGGTTCGGCCATTGCGGTCCGAAGTCATCATGAGGAGGTCTCGGCCACTGCGGTCAGAAGCCACCCTCCAGATGCCTTGGGCCCTTCGGTTGACTTAGTTTCTTAGCGCGGGGGCCTGTTTCCTTGGCTTTTCTTTGGTGCTTGTTTAACAACATCTTATATGTTACCTTTGGCTTCTTGCGAGCTCTAGCCAAAGGAATGCTAACGTTTTGCTTCCACACTACCACCTTGGGGTTCTTAGGTATGAGTATGCGTGTGCGCGGCTCTCCAACAATTAATGCCTTCCCTTTAGTCGACTCGGTCTGTTCTGGCCAAATCAACACCTTCTTCTCACCGAGGTCGATGGCGTTGACGGGGAATGGATCTTTGTCCAGCTTCATCTTTGGATTGTGGTCTATTTTCAATCATCCTTCTTCTATGGCCGATTGAACCTGCCACCGAAAAACATTGCAATCATTAGTATTATGTGAATGCGAGTCATGCCACTTACAGTATGGATGTTTCTTCAACTCATCGGCAGATGGAATGACTTGGCCTTTAGGCAACCTGAGAAGCTGGTTATTTAATAGAAAATCAAATATTTTATCACACTTAGTTATGTCAAATGAGTACTTGACCTCACTAGGCCGATTCTTTGTGGGAGACGGCCGTAACTCAGAGTAAGTGATAGGTTTACTCTTAGCGTTCCAAACCCATTCGTCCACGTACATGTCAGCCGAATCCTCCTCTTCTGATTCCTCCTCATCGGAGTGTTCCATGACGTGGATTTCAGCCCTAGGCTTGTTAAACGTCTTAATAAAATTTTTATCTTTGGCTCAGCCTTCCTGGACCTGAGCTTGCTGCAAGACTTGGCTAACCTCTAAGAAGTTATGGTTGTCTAGTCTCTCTTTAATCTCGGAACATAACCCGCTAAAATCTAGATCCGCCAAATCCCTTTCTAAAATATTAAGACTAAAACATCGGTTTCTAGTGTCCCTAAAACACTTGATATACTCAAAGATGCCTTCGTTAGACTTCTACCTAACCGATGTCAAGTGTGAGAGCCTAAGTTCCGTCTCACCCATATAAAAGTAGTCATGGAATTTCTGTTCTAATTCGTCCCATGTTTGGATGGAGTTCGACGGGAGCACCGAAAACCAAGTGAAAGCGGTGTCGGATAGCGAGAGAGAAAATAGTATAAGTTTTAGAGCGTCTGACCTGCTAGCTTCTCCACACTATGCTAAAAATTGACTAACATACTCTAGTGTGGTTTTGTTACCCTTGCCATCAAACTTAGTGAATTCGGGGATTCTATAGCCGTGGGGGTAGGGCATTGTATCGAAATGATCGGGATATGGCTTCCGGTAAACCCTAGCCCGACCCTTAGGCACGAAATCTGCGCATTCCCTAAATAGTGCACGTATTTGCTTCACGATCGGCCGAGGGCGGATTTCCTCGAAGATGGCATCTCGCTCATCCTCGGCCTTCTTCTCACATATCTCCTATGACTGCAGACGTTGTAGGCGCCTCTTCTACGATTTGGACATACCCGGAGGCGCCTAAGATGGTTGTGGCTTAATACCAGGCGCCACCAACTTCTTCATGTGATTTTTGGCCGAACGGGAATTACGCGGGTCGGCCTCGTAATCTTTGTGCTTTGCGAGAATCCTTCCCTGTATCCCATTGGTCAGACCGGTCTCGCTAGGCTAGTCAGACCGGACTGTGTCGGTCGGACCGGCCATGGGGGGCCGGTCGAACCAGCCATAGTAGGCCGGTCGGACCGGGCCTCGGGGATGGTTTCGGTCGGACCCAGGGACTTACCTCCGTCGTGCTTCGGCGAGGGATCCTTCTGGAATGGGACCTCCTGAGACCCTACCTTGACGGTGATAGCTTTGGACTCCCTCTCCAGTGTGGGATCAGAATGACGACTATAGGGGGTGAATAGGCGCCTTAACAAATTCTCGTGAATCGATGGCCTGTTCAGATCACCCAACGCACCTCTAAACAATTGCAGAATGAAAATAGATGATCATAGAACAAATTTAGAACAAGAATCAACTAAAATTGAATTTTCCTTCTAGATCGGAGTTTGAAATGCCTAACTGCTTCTGTCAGAGAATGGTTTGCCGAAATACAGTATCTCGATTGGCAATTGAAATGTCGACAGGAAGCAATCAGTGATTAAAATGCCGACAGGGTTCACAATAACAGAATGCAGAACTGAATGTTAAGCAAAGACACTTTTAATAGATGCACACTCACTTAAATAAAAATAGAGTGTGGAACATTAACAACGCAACAATTACAAGCACTCTTCACAAGATTTCTGAACTTTACTAGACATCTGAGAAATATGACAAATTCAGAGAAACAGAAAGGAGTTCTTGCAATTTAGTGTTATCAGCAAACATGAGCAGTAAAAATTCATCAAATAATCTTGGATAGCAAGGAGTCCAAATAAGTTTTTGCCACAGCAATACAGTGATAAAGATTATTATTCAGAGGCAATCAAATCACAGCAACACTCTTTTCTAACTCAGATTGAACAGGAACAATAAGTACCCATAAAACCATAATAAAAACACTTAGTCTGTACTTTTAGCAAACTGACATGCTACAATCATTAGTGGTGATTTTAACTTTCAGTAGCAATGTCACATGAATAGTCCCAAATGGATTAGAAAACTGAAATCAGCATAGACAAGGTAAAAGGTCAGCCAACAAAATCAGGTTTACTCTGAAAATCAGATAACCACTTGAGTTGTGCTTCTGTATGTGGCTGACAGTGACAATCTTATGGCTAGACAGAAACATACATAACGAATGCAGTGAAACACAAACCACAGTGAATCAAATACCCATACATGTAGCTTGCTTATGGCTGGATTGCTCACACATAGAACCAATGGCTAGCTACACGCACTCCACGCACAACCCAAACAAAGCAGAGACTGCTTAGGTGCTAGTGGTTCTGGTGTTCAGCAAAAACAAGAACATACAACCAAGAGGGCTCTGTTTATCCTTGCAACAAAGAAACAAAACCTTCAATCACAGCAATCTGAGTAAACTCCAACCAAATCTGTAATAACAAACTCCAAGAACATCACCCAAATGTTCCATTTCAAGAAAAACCAAGACTTCAAACCAAGAACCAAACTGCAGTCAAATACACGAGATCTGAAGCTTCTGCATCGATGACTAACAGCAAACAAGAACAGCGCTACTTACTGTATATGATCCAACACGCCAGCACAGGAGAATTTCATGGCGGCGCTGGATGTTTCAGGATGAAGCGAAGGCTTGCTACTGACTGATGCTTCTAGCGTTACACTGTGCTTCATCCGGCAACACATACAGAGTTTCTTACCATTAATAGTACAGAAGTAGATCAAACACAGCACGGAATCAAGCAATAAAATTATTCAAATCAAGACATCAGTAGAGGAAATGTTCTGTGAACAGTGCACGTAGGAAAGGAACCACAAACAGCACAAATAAGAATGAAAATTCTGGATAAGTAACCCCCAAAAAATTCAGCCCTAACCCTTAGGCATGGGGTCCTTTATATAGGCAAGCCCATCAAGGTATTCCCCAAAATACCAGTAGGATTAAAAGTATAAGTATTTACCTAATTGCCATTATGTATTTTCAGAATTATTAATTCTGAAAAATACACAAATATATACTCCTAATTTATTACATCATTGACCCTATTCTTTTAATATTTTTTAGAATTTGAAAACTCCGAAAAATACTAAAAATTACACTTAATCTTGAGTACTAAACAGAAAAATAAACTCCTATTTATTGAAATTTA
The DNA here is from genome assembly GCA_019279435.1 of Zizania palustris. Lineage (NCBI taxonomy): Eukaryota > Viridiplantae > Streptophyta > Magnoliopsida > Poales > Poaceae > Zizania > Zizania palustris. Next base: position 91,073,985 of record JAAALK010000285.1, read on the forward strand.
AAAATATTTTTTGATATGATGGTTTTTCAGCAAAAACTGACAAAGCCTCCCCGATCTTCGACATGTGTTGCCAGTCCGCGAACTCGACTGCCAGCAAGTCTCTCCCGCTCTCGATGCCTCGAGCCGCCTTGTCACTTGCACTGGCTTCCCTTTCGCTGACTTAATCAACACGCCGTCTCAATCATCAGTTCGTCCATGTCTTGCCTCATCTCCATGCGTACACTTGAGATAACCTTCAACTCCTACTGGGATCCTCGACCATCTGGCATCAGACTCCCTGTCTCACCCTGATCAACTGTCATCGACAGTTGACAAGTATCTTAACCTTGCACACACAAGACAAGCAAAACACGCAACTCTATGCAACTCATACCATGACTCACATAACTAACCAAATTAGTCAAACAATCTTGTCAATCACTCATCATCAAGATAAAACCACATTGAAAGTCTCACTTGGTTTCTTAATCTCCCCTTGATAAGTGCATTGACAACTCCAAGACAAAAAGAAGTAAAATGCAAGTTCAGCACACGAGTGACCATGAAAAACTCAAAAAAGAGCAGAAAGAAACATGTCACTTGATAAAAGTTGTCGGTAAGACAACAAGAAAAAATAGGATCTTTAATCATCAATATCTATGAATTCTCCCCCTTTGGCAATGCATACATCAAGATAGCAACATGATATGTGAGGATGAAGTGTAAATGCAAGCTTCTGGAATATGATTAAGTCCAATTACAGTACAAAAGAAACATTTTTCCTTGAATATTGTCCAAAGTACTGTACGACCAACTCAGATGTATACAATCCAAGTAATAGTATGAGCACACATTTTCAAGTTTTAGCATATAAAAGCATCACTACTCAGACTAGCATACTAGACATGGCAAGGCAATAGACACACAAGCTAATCAAATACTAACAGATAAGCATATCCCACTACAAGGAGCTTCAAAAAACTTGATATGCAATGAATTCAACCTTTTTGATTTTTTTTTTAATTTTTGTGCCAGGGGTTATTTGCATGTCAACCTTATGCTAACCGACCAAGTTAAGCCTATGTTGAAACCATCAGAAGCTTAAAGCATTGGTCTTGGTATACACTTCAATGTCCTAGTTCATACCAAAGTGCTATGGTAAGTGGTCTAGAATAAAGTAGTGTGTTGGACCGGGAAACGGCGACTAGAGGGGGGTGAATGGGAGCTTTTAAAATTTCAGACTAAAAATAGCCTTCTATTTTAATTCTGTTTTCTGCGGAACAGGCTTCGAACACACCCTTCGAAGTTCTTGTTCGGAGGTATTTTACAGCTTCAAAATCTGGCTTCGCAAGGAGCAAAAGTTTGAAGCCAAGAAGACTTCGCTCCACCCACAACCCCGAAGATTCAGCTTTGCTAAGTCAGTGCAGGCTCCACACACTAGGTGCCTTCGAGCAGACTTCGCATTTCACCCTTCGCAAGAGCAGACTTCCCTCTGAGGACTTCAACCAAACACTCAGCGCTAGCAACTGTTACTAGGCTTCGTACTTCGAAGGTCTAAACGCACACTGACCACACTTCACCGAGGACTTCGACGAGGGAAGAAAACGGGCTTCGAACAGTGCTTCGCTAGTAATCAGAGAGATCTTGCCTCCAGTTTACATAGAGCGAACAGGCACTAAAAACACACACTTCACACGAACAGACTTCTCACACACCTATCCAGAAAACCCACAAGAAGATGGTGCACAGAGAAATCAAAGCATAAAGTGCAACACATGGTAAAAGTTCAAGCAGTGAAATAAGAATAGAATCAAAACTTCATTGCATGAACAGGGAACACAAAATGAACTCACAGGATGAATACAGAGAGTGTGGCGGCTAGCACAGGAGTTCTACAATAGCTGCTCAAAGTGTTACCGTGACCTAGTTAGCCTCCACTATTTATAGGCACTATTCAGCCCTATGAATAGACTACTTTACCCCTAGGGTTTACACTGATTTTGTCTAATCAGAACAGGGGGTACAGCTGGTAGTCTACTTTATTTGGAGGCTTCTTTTGTCAGCTTCGCAGAGGAGACAGCATCAACTTTTGCAGAGCAGACACGGTCAGCCTTTGTAGTCTTGGATTCTTCTGAAGCCCCCCTTCGCACGCGAGGGGTGTGGTAGCTTCGGTGAGAAGCCTTGAGCCTGATGGCCTTCGCTTCACCGAAGTCAGCCTTCGATACAGAGAAGGTTTGAGCCGAAGCCATCAAAGCCCTTGGGCCTTCGCACCAACACCTCAGGAGTGGACCACCACTGCTTCACAACTACTCCCAGCTCGAACTCCGTCAGCCCGTATATCGAAATGGCCGGAGTACCTCAAGTCAGCCACACTCCAAAGCCCCACCTTCGGAGTACCACTCTTCGAAGTCACTCCTTCATCCAAGGCCTCCACACGAAGCATTCCATGAGCACTTCTTCGCAGTGTCTCTCCCCGAGCACACTCCTCGACGAACCTCACCGGACCATGCCTTCGATGCACCTCAACTTCTAGACCTTCGTCGGGTATACCTTCGAGTGCCTCCCTCCGGAGAGCACTTCGAACACCTTGCCTCATTGCTGAGGACTTGGTCCACCATACTTCAAAGTCACTCCATTCGGAGTACCCTTCGAAGTGCCTCGCCTCCGAGGTCTTCGTCTCGGGGTACCTTCACCTGGAGCCATGCTCCGCACTCTCTGCCTTCGTCTGGCGCACCTCGACCCGAGGTCCAACCTCGACCCCTTCACAGTCTTCGTGACTGAGCTCCCTGCTCCCTGCATCAAGCCTCCTGCTTGACCCGTGTTCACTTACTGGAACCGGCACCTCGCCTCTGAAGTCACCTGCGAAC
>JAAALK010000285.1:91077830-91135769 GCA_019279435.1 Zizania palustris
GATCCTAAGAGAGTTGAAAGATAGAAACATTGCAGCGCCGACATGCAAAAGGGATGTACAAAAGTTGCTAGGCAAGCTGAACTATTTGCGTCGCTTTATATCCAACTTGTCCGGCAAGATTGATGCCTTTGTCCCCATACTCCGGCGTAAAAAATGAAGCCGAGTTCACTTGGGGGCAAGCCAACAAAGTGCTTTCGAAAAGATCAAGGAGTGCTTGTCATCACCGCCTGTGGTGAGAGCACCTAAAGCCGAGATTCCATTTTGGTTATATGTCACCGCTGAAGATGGCATGATTGGGGTCGTGCTAACCCAGGAGGTGGAGGGGAAGGAGTACATCATCACATTCTTGAGCCGCCGCTTGCTGGACACCGAAACTAGGTACGCGTTTGTGGAGCGATTATGTTTATCACTTTATTACGTGTGCACCAAGTTACGCCATTATCATCTCCCCACCGCATGTGTTATCGTTTGCCAAACCGATATTATAAAGTACATGTTACAGAAGGTGATTCTAAGTGGAAGAATCGGAAAATGGGCTTACGCATTGATTGAATATGATTTGGCTTACGAGCCCCTAAGAGCGATGAAAGGCCAAGTCGTAGCCAACTTTATAGTTGATCATCACATAGATGTTAGCTGGAGTGATGCTATTGCTATAGTTGAGGTAGTACCATGGAAAATCTATTTTGATGGTTCGGCTTGCAAGAGTGGCCAAGGTATTGGAGTGGTTCTCATATCGCCTAATGGTATGCGCTTTGAAACCTCGACCCCACTAGAGTTTTCTTCCACTAATAACCAAGCTGAATACGAGGCTTTGTTGCTAGGTCTTGAACTACTAGAGTCTGTAGGCGCTAAACATGTTCACGCGTATGGTGATTCGTTATTAGTAGTACAACAAGTAGTTAAGAATGCTCAATGCTTTAATGGCCCACTAAATAGTTACTTGGACAAATGTCTAGACATAGTTGCTACTTTTAATGATTTCAAAATATCTCACGTATGAAGAGAAGCCAATTCAGTCGCCAATGATTTGGCTCAGCAAGCATCTGGCTACCAAGTCAAGAGAGGAAAATTTTCTGTATTGGAGAAGACAGTGTTTAGTCCAATTGCCGAAGCCAGTAAAGGTGGGCAGGCGCACGCCTCGGGTCGAACCCCTTGGGTCGCCGAAGGCCACCGCACGCCGAAGCCCCTGGATCGGAGTGCTCTGCCGATCAAAGGGACCTGGCATGCCGGAGCCCATAGTGAGAAGCCTCCTGGACGGAGAAGGCTCCCCGAAGTCCGAACCTTCCAAAGAGCTTCGGCCCAGCACACTCCGAATGGCCACCTCGGCAGGCTTCGGCAGGAGCTGGAATGGCTCGGGGGGCACCCCGAAGTCAGTATTTTAGAAACTTTTTCAGAAGGTGAACCAGCGAGGCCGTCTGAAACCTTTAAGGGCGATTGGAGAGTCCCAATCGTCCATTATTTGAGAGACCCTAACCAAAGGGTCGATCGGAAGGTTCGGCGGCAAGCGTTCAAATTCATGTTGGTAGACGACACATTGTATCGCCGAACCATCGACGGAGTGCTGTTGATGTGTTTAGACCACGAACAGTCCCAGGTGGCTACAGGAGAAGTCCATGAGGGGCTTTGCGGCACTCACCAGTCAGCCCAAAAGATGAGTTGGATGCTCAAAAGAGCGAGTTTTTATGGGCCGACTATGACTGAAGATTATTTCAAGTACTACAGAGGGTGTGAGGCATGTCAGAAGTTTGGCAACATCTAGTTAGCTCCTGCCTCATTGCTCAATCCTATTGTCAAGCCATGGTCGTTCCGAGGTTGGGGTTTAGACTTCATCGGCCAGATCTACCCTTCTTCCTCAAAGGGGCATCGGTTCGTGTTGATGGCGATATATTACTTCTCCAAATGGACCGAGGTCGTACCTCTCAAGAACATGACTCACAATGATGTACGTGATTTTATTTTAAAGCACATCATACATAGATTCGGCATCCCTCAAACTCTTACTACCGATCAAGGTAGTTCATTTGTTTCTAAAGAAGTAAGGGACTTCGCCGAATACTATGGCATTAAGTTGATAAACTCTTCACCTTACTATGCTCAGGCCAATGGTCAGGCCGAGTCTAGTAATAAAACCGTGATTAAGCTTATTAAGAAGAAAATTGAAGAGTTTCCTAAAAGGTGGCATGAAGTCCTTTCCGAGGCGTTATGGGCTTGTAGGACTGCAAAGCACGGTGCCAGCAAGGTCAGTCCATATGAGTTGGTATATGGACAAGAAGCCGTTCTGCTTGTAGAGGTAGATCTTGGCTCCTTAAGAGTGTTAAAGCAAGACGGCTTATCAGTCAATGAGTATGAAGCTCTTCTGAAGGATAATCTGGAGGAGGTGACCGATAAGAGACTAAGGGCTTTAGAAGCCATAGAAGTAGACAAGAAGAGAGTAGCTAAAGTTTACAATAAGAAGGTTAAACCAAAATCGTTTCAAATAGGAGACTTGGTATGGAAAACGATTTTGCCTTTAGGCACAAAGAGTCCCAAATTTGGCAAATGGTCACCTAGTTGGGAAGGTCCTTTTAAGATAGCCGAAATCGCTCCCGGCAACGCATATGTGTTGGAATCCCTACAGGGAGAGCAGTTTCGAAGAGCTTTGAATGGTAGATACTTGAAAAGGTATTTCCCAAGTGTGTGGCAAACATCATAAAAGCGTCAGAATGCCGATATGAATGAAATCGTCTTCAGCTCGTTGTGCTTTTAGTTCACTAGTTCACTAAAAGGCAAGGGGACATGTGTTGATAGCAAAAAATGACAGTGATGGCTAGATTATCAAAATATCAGTTTTTGGTGATTTGGGCCGAAAGTACACATGTCCAGGGTCTGTCCGAAGCCCTACAGGGCCGAAGTCCATTGAGCTGTGGGCTCCGAAAGCCTCTAGCCAGCCCATGGGCTTCGGCCAGGAAGCCTTCGGAGGCCCACGCTGCCGAAGCTTCGGAAGCCTTCGGAGGCCCACGCTGCCGAAGCTTCAGCCCGAGGAGCAAGCCTCGACGAGCCTGGCCTAAGCCCACGCTACCGAAGCTTCGGCCCGAAGAGCAGGCCTCGACGGGCCTGACCGAAGCCCACCTCGGCAGAGATAGAGTTGTGCGCGTTTCCAGCTCAATCTCTATCTGGCCGGATTAATAGCAGATTAGATTAGGAGTTAACCCCCTATAAATAGAGAGGCATGACCGGCGTGGAGAGCCCCCCAACTCAAACCAAACCAAAGCCCATGCTTTGGTCGTATTTACTTTAACTTTATTTCCTTGTACCTCTTCGTGGGTTTTCCTGGAAGCCCTCCGCCCGCCACTACGGAACAGTGGTAATCCTTGTTACTTCGCTTGTGAAGTATCCGTTAATCTACATAATAGATTGTTATCGCCTTGTTACTTCGCCTGTGAAGTATCCGCTAATCTGCGTAATAGATTGCTACCTTCGCTACTAGTGCAACACTTGGCAAAATTCGGTCCTCCGGCCGAATTGGTACTTCACATCATCTCTGTTGCAGGTTCGCACGTTCGAAGCCACTTCACCGGAGGTGTCCGGAGCTGAGAGATCGACTCCGGAGGTCCCCGGGACACCCTTCGACGAGACCGCAGGCTTCGGCAACAGGCTTTGCCAGCAGACTTCGTCGATTTAGGCTTCGCCACGACCATACTGTCACACCCCGATTTAATAAATCAGGACTTTATTGAAATTCCATAGAAAATCAATAAAACAAGACGTTCATCATGAGACCACGTACAATACGAGCAATCATTCACGGTTCGTAGACCGCATTAATACAAAAGTGAATAAAGATGAAGAGAATCTAATAAAATCAAGGGTCCTAGATGAACGCCTCCTTCCAGTCTCGCCTTGACTGGGGCGCTACTCCAGACCCGCATCCTCCTCGTAGTAGACGGGCTCTGATGGTGTAAGTCAATGGGGTGAGTACAGGAGTACTCAGCAAGCCACCGAATGCAAATATAATGCAAGGTAATAACAAGGGAGATAGTGGCTAGTTTTGCGGAAGCGAGTAATTTGTCAAGCAATTTAATGTGAACAATTTATTAGTACTGAAGCGTAAACATGTGTATGCATCATCATCTTCTAACTCGAGGGGTACAGTCAGCCCCACCTCGCTCAACAATCCTTACATGCCATGAATAACTCAACCATTCAAACAATTGTAAACTAACTGCAAGTAGTCACACAACCCGCCCTTGACCGTGGGCTCGGCTTTTCGAAAAGATTAATTTACTCTGATCATAGATGTACCACTGTACCCACAAGGCACACACTCATCACTTACACCAAAGTGTAACGAGATGACCCATACCACGGGAACTCATGCCAAAACCTTCCATATGTTCCTCCCCGACTCAACAACACCCTCTTATAGGTTTCATATGGTGTCCCGACGCGTCGGTGCCCCACCATACCCCCCCTTGAGCCTCGTCGGTACAAGTCGCCCGCAGGCTTGCCCCTTGCCCCCTCCACTATGGTGCATCGAGTCGGAGCATTCCATACTTCCAGTTAGGACTTACCCATTAGACTTGTGGTTGGTACGGAAGTGCTTTGCAACAGATCCCGCAGACCGGTCCTTATAGTGCCCCGGGTGCGACAAACCAATGCCCGAGCTTGCACCCGGAACCCACCATACTTATAACTTAGCCAACTCCAACAGAGTCCAGAGACGAGAATAACAGGGAAATTCATATATCAGAATCCAGTATCTACGACTCATTCTTTTCATCCTATAGCAGTTGTGCCGGTACATTGGGCACTAGCTAATATAATATTTGAAGAGTGACAAGGAGTTAAGTCTCAATAAGCATGGCTTGGGTTGCACACAAGGACGGGGATCTAATAAATATAAGTGTACGGCTTGATATTGGACTAATGCAATATTAACCTATGAGTTATAACGATAATTTATTAAAACATGGGCTCAATGATGATCAACTGTTTCCACAGAGGTGGTCGATGACTTGCCTTGCTCAGCAAAGGGTGAAGGTGGAACCTCGGGATAGAACTCCGGATCTTCAACGACGTCGTAGTCTTCTTGATACGGAAAAGTAAATAAAACATTCAACAAACAATCCAAAACAATCAACCATACTAACATACATGTTTTTGTTGGATTAAGTAAAGGAGATAGAGTCTTAAATTCTAGGAAATTGTTACTTAAATATTTAAGATTGATTTCTAATGAGATTTCTGAATGTTATAACTTGATGTAATTATTTTTCCTAGGGGGTTTTTATTTTCCCTTTTTAGAGATGAAGTAAAAAGATATAAATACCTTTATTATTATTTTTATTGTAGTAAAAATGGTGAACTTAAGTTGTTAGGCCTTCTGAAGTTATTATATAAGTTTTCATGATATTTTTGTAAAGTGTTGCATTTTTATTATATGATTTAATCATTTATCTTAAAGGGCCTTGGAAATATTATTTAATAAAATGAAGCATTATATTTTTATTGGCTTATAAACAGTGTAATGGAGTCATTATGTCCCCTGAAATTAATATACAAAATTTTAAGGGTTTTTCCTAATTTATTTCATGAATTATTAATTTATCCCTAAGGGGTTTTATTTATTTAATTCATAAGATTATTTTATGCTAAAGTAACATACTGTTTTTATGGCATTAATATGTAGATAATAAAATGCTGAATTTAACAAAATTTGAATGGTGAAATTTGGAGCTAAAATGAGCAAGTTATGAATTTTTAGAGTTTAAAATGAATTCTGGAATTATTTTTGAACCGTAAAAACGCAGGTCTACATACGCGTGTTGTGCAGCATGCAAGGCGGGCCTACAGCGGGAGCAAGAGAGAAACGGGAGAGTATATAAATGAAGTTTTTAACCAATTTCTTATGTGATGTTGGTATTTATTGTAATAGTTATAAAAATATTAAAATTCAAATAAAAAGCCTAGTGTATATTTTTAGCTTGAAGAATTTAATAAAAATTTCCAAACCCAAAATTTGAATTCTTTTTGAGATTCTTAATTCCTCATTGTTTTAACCATTTTATTATTCATACATGGTCAATATAATTTAAATTTTATTTTCTGCAATTTAAAATAAAATTTATAAAATCTTATAAAAATTTATTTTGTCTTGAGAAACTCAACATAAATTATTCATCTCAAATCCTGAGATATATCATGATTTGTATTTATTTTTCTCTTCTTAATTCAATATATAAAAATAGCTTTTTTAAAAGGATTTTTAACAAAATTTAAATACGTAGTTGAAATGAGATTTTGACCTAATAAATCGAGATAATATTATTAATTTGATGATAAAGGATCAAGTAAAAATAACAAATAAATTAGATTAAATAAATTATCAAGGATTAAGGGACGATACGAGAATAACCCATTATATATATTATAATCAAAGCGGGATCATCCGGTTTTGATAATGATATTTTAGGATCAATATTAATTAATAGTTGAAACGTATCGATGAACAAGATGACATAGCGGAATAGAAACAATTATGATGCGATAATTAGACATGGAACAATTTAATTGATAGGAGCAAGTGAATCAAAAGAAAATGTGTTCTCACCGGGAGGGAACAAAAGACGATGATGCGGAGTATCGGCTTGGCGCTATACAACGGATGGCGCACGGGGCGCAGGACGGCATGACTGCGCAGCCGACGTGGATGGTTTTGGAGAGGGTGGCATAGGGAGGAGGAGAGGGTGGTGTGGGGAGAATGAGAGGGTGGCATGGTTTTTATAGGGGGGAGAAGGGCTACGGGAGAAATGGAAAGAGGAGGGAGAAATGGAAAGAGGAGGGAGAAATAGAAAGAGAGATAAATGGAAAGGGAAAAGAAGGAAAATAGAGGGAGAAGAAGGAAAGAGGAAAAAAGGAAGGGGAATGGAGAAATGGAAGGAGGAGGGAGAAATAGAAAGAGAGAGAAATGGAAAGAGAAAGGAAGGAAAATAGAGGGAGAAGAAGGAAAGAGGAAAAAAGGAAGGGGAATGGAGAAATGGAAGGAGGAGGGAGAAATAGAAAGAGAGAGAAATGGAAAGAGAAAGGAAGGAAAATAGAGTGAGAAGAAGAAAAGAGGAAAAAAAGGAAGAGGAATGGAGAAATGGAAGGAGGAGGGAGTGGAGGTGGCTGCGTGCAGCCAAGATGGGAGGTGCGCAGGAAAAAGAAAGCAAGGAGAGAAGGGAAAAGAAGAAAAGAGAATAGGAAAAAGGAAAGAAAAGAAAAGAAAAGGAGGAAAAAAATAGGAAAATATTTTTCTGAGAATTCAAATTTGGATTTTTAAGAAAAATTAAAAAGTTTTTGGAAAGTTTGAAATTTAAAATAAATTTCGAAATCTTGGATTTTAAAGAAATAACGCGCGAATAATCGACGGTTTGGAAAATCAATAAATTTTGTATTCACGTCGAAATTATAAATTCCGAACATGAACACCAAACCAAGGTTTTTAATTCATTTTTGGGAATATAAAATAATTTTTAAAGTGGTTTTTAATGGAATTTAAACACGCAGTTAAAATGGGATTTTAATTTCGCGACCGAAAATAGAACGTTGATTCCTACGGATTTTTGATTGGGAAAAGATATAGATAGTCGGAAATGATTATTTAAATTATATTGGAAAGAGAGTGATTCAATTATTATTTTTTTTAAAGTTATTCATTGAAATATTATGGATTACTATTCTAGTTACAAAAATTCTTAATAAAAAACTAAATATATTTGAGGTGGGAGAAATTTATTAGAAATTTCTCTTGCCAAATTTTATTTGGTTTTATATTATTTTTAATTGAAATATCATATATTTTATTCACACAACATTTGTGTTGAAATATATTTTAATAATTAGTGTTAGAGTTTTGCGATAAAATGATATCGATTATATCTTAATTAATTCATTTGCACCAAAAATCCCGAAAAATATTTGGGAAAATTACACTAGCCGCAATTTATTTTTAAATGAAATTTTTAAGCTCGTATTTTATATTTCTTATTTATCGATTTATACTGAATCCTTTTCTTAAAATTCATTTATTAATTACTTTATTTTATTTTTAACGCCTGACGAAAATCAGGGCGTTACAATTCTAACCCCCTTAACAAGAATCTCGTCCCGAGATTCGAAAAGGCTAGAAATAGAAGGTTAAGGATACTCTTCAACTTTTCTTGGATTACTTCTTGAAACTGATGGCTTCAATACTACATCGGGATTGGGTTTGACTTGGTTAGGACTTTCTTGACGACGTTTCTTGGCTTCCTGGTTGGAGTTGATCACTTTGAGCCGAATGATGGTGTCAAACTTTAAGTACGAGCTTTTGGTAATTTTTTCTCTTTTCGTAACGAATGTCTGATAGGTATATAGGGAAGAGGGAAGTAAAAAAAATAGGAAAGAGTAAGATCAGATCTATAGATAGGACCTTAACCAACCTTATTACTAATGTGATGTGTGTATTGATCAATCATTATACCTCAAGCAAACAACCTAGTATGATTACATCGCAAGATACGATGTAAACCATACGCCATAAAAAAATCAAGCAATTCGTTATGAAACTAACGATATCTAGGGTCTCTATACTTAACATTCTCCTCAAACGATGCTAAGGGATGCTTCTTGGCTCGTGGTCTCTGATCCAATTGCCTTGGCTTCGACGGTGAAGAAAGGGATATCCTTGTCTGTAGAGCCCTTCAACGAATCCCTCGTGCTCGCGAGAATAGACGAGAATTAAGATTGTCATCTAGATTTTTTTTGTCACTAGTAGAAAATGAAGTGGGAGAAAGCAATAGAATAATTTTTTTCATAGATACTATTTTTTTAGATTTTTTTGCAAATAAGTCCTAAAGAAGGTCTGTTTGGCTTCCTACAGTCAAGTCGGCTCTGATACCATCTTGTCGCGCCCCGATTTAATAAATCAGGACTTTATTGAAATTCCATAGAAAATCAATAAAACAAGACGTTCATCATGAGACCACGTACAATACGAGCAATCATTCATGGTTCGTAGACCGCATTAATACAAAAGTGAATAAAGGTGAAGAGAAACTAATAAAATCAAGGGTCCTAGATGAACGCCTCCTTCCAGTCTCGCCTTGACTGGGTCGCTACTCCAGACCTGCATTCTCCTCGTAGTAGACGGGCTCTGATGGTGTAAGTCAACGGGGTGAGTACAGGAGTACTAAGAAAGCTACCGAATGCAAATATAATGCAAGGTAATAACAAGGGAGATAGTGGCTAGTTTTGCGGAAGCGAGTAATTTGTCAAGCAATTTAATGTGAACAATTTATTAGTACTGAAGCGTAAACATGTGTATGCATCATTATCTTCTAACTCGAGGGGTACAGTCAGCCCCACCTCACTCAACAGTCCTTACATGCCATGAATAACTCAACCATTCAAACAATTGTAAACTAACTGCGAGTAGTCACACAACCCGCCCTTGACCGTGGGCTCGGCTTTTCGAAAAGATTAATTTACTCTGATCAGAGATGTACCACTGTACCCATAAGGCACGCACTCATCACCTACACCAAAGTGTAACGAGATGACCCATACCACGGGAACTCGTGCCAAAACCTTCCATATGTTCCTCCCCGACTCAACAGCACCCTCTTATAGGTTTCATATGGTGTCCCGACGCGTCGGTGCCCCACCATACCCCCTCTTGAGCTATGTCCTTTTCACTTGGATGCTAATACGCAACTTGATCATGTCAAAAATATTGTGCTGAAAATTAAAAAAATGAATGAAAAATGAAAATAAAATAAAATAAAATGATTGTTATTCATGCTATGTTGTGATAAAATGGATCTAGGTGAGTTTGCATTGTCACACTACTTTATTCTAGACTGCTTACCATAGCACTTTGGTATGAACTGGGACATTGAAGTGTATACCAAGACCAATGCTTTAAGCTTCTGATGATTTCAACCTAGGTTTAACTTGGTCGGTTAGCATAAGGTTGACATGCAAATAACCCCTGGCACAAAAATGAAAAATAAAAAAATCAAAAAGGTTGAATTCATTGCATATGAAGTTTGCTAAAGCTCCTTGTAGTGGGATATGTTTATTTGGTTAGTATTTGATTAGCTTTTGTGTCTATTGCCTTGCCATGTCTAGTATGCTAGTCTAAGTAGTGATGCTTTTATTTGCTAAAACTTGAAAATGCGTGCTCATACTGTTACTTGGATTGTATACATCTGAGTCGGTCATACAATACTTTTGGACAATATTCAAGGCAAAATGTTTGTTTTGTACTGTTATTGGACTTAATCATATTCTAGAAGCTTGAATTTACACTTCATCCTCACATATCATGTTGCTATCTTGATGTATGCATTGCCAAAGGGGGAGAATTCATAGATATTGAAGATTAAAGATCCTATTTTTTCTTGTTGTCTTACCGAAAACTTTTATCAAGTGACATGTTTCTTTCTGCTCTTTTTTTAGTTTTTCATGGTCACTCGTGTGCTGAACTTGCATTTTACTTCTTTTTGTCTTGGAGTTGTCAATGCACTTATCAAGGAGGAGATTAAGAAACCAAGTGAGACTTTCAATGTGGTTTTATCTTGATGATGAGTGATTGAGAAGATTATCTGACTAATTTGGTTAGTTATGTGAGTCATGGTATGGGTTGCATGGAGTTGCGTGTTTTGCTTGTCTTATGTGTGAAGGGTTGAAATAGTTATCAACTGTCGATGGCGGGAGATCAGGGTCAGACAGGGAGTCTGATGCCAGATGGTCGAGGATGCCAGTTGAAGTTGAAGGTGATCTCAGGCGTACGCATGGAGATGAAGCAAGACATGGAGGAACTGATGATAGAGACGACGTGTTGATCCAGTAAGCAAAAGGGAAGCCAGTGCAAGTGATAAGGCAGCTCGAGGGATCGAGAAAGGGAGAGACTTGCTGGCAGTCGAGTTCGCGGACTGGCGACACATGTCGAAGATCGTGGAGGCTTTGTCGGTTTTTGCTGAAAACCGTCACATCAGAAAATGTTTTTAAATTCCAATAAATATGTGTTTATTTTTCTATTTAGTAGTCTAGATTAAGTGTAATCTTTTAGTATTTTTTAGAGTTTTCAAATTCTAAAAAATATTAAAAGAATAGGGTCAATGATGTAATAAATTAGGAGTATACATTTGTGTATTTTTCAGAATTAATAATTCTGAAAATACATAATGGTAATTAGGTAAATACTTAGACTTTTAATGCTAATGGCATTTTGCAGAATACCATGATGGGCTTGCCTATATAAAGGACCCCATGCCTAAGGGTTAGGGCTGAATTGTTTGGGGGCTACCTAACCATAATGTTCATTCTTCTTTGTGTTGTTTGTGGTTCCTTTCATATGTGCACTGTTCACAGAACATTTCCTTTGCTGATGTCCAGATTTGAATACTTTTATTGCTTGATTCCGTGCTGTGTTTGATCTACTTCTGTACTATTCATGGTAAGAAACTATGTATGTGTTGCCGGATGAAGCGCAGTGTAACGCTAGAAGCATCAGTCAATAGCAAGCTTTCGCTTCATCCTGAAACATCCAGCGCCGCCATGAAATTCTCCTGTGCTAGCGTGCTGGATCACATACAGTAAGTAGCGCTGTTCTTGTTTACTGTTAGTCATCGATGCAGAAGCTTCAGATCTCTGGTATTTGACTGCAGTTTGGTTCTTGGTTTTGAGTCTTGGTTTTTCTTGAAAATGGAACATTTGGGTGATGTTATTGGATTTTGTTATTACTTATTTGGTTGGAGTTTACTCAGATTGCTGTGATTGAAGGTTTTGTTTCTTTGCTGCAAGGATAAACAGAGCCCTCTTGGCTGTATGTTCTTGTTTTTGTTGAACACCAAAACCACTAGCACCTAAGCAGTCTCTGCTTTGTTTGGGTTGTGTGTGGAATGCATGTAGCTAACCATTTGTTCTATGTGTGAGCAATCCAGCCATAAGCAAGCTACATGTATGGGTATTTGATTCACTGTGGTTTGTGTTTCACTGTATTCGTTATGTATGTTTCTGTCTAGCCATAAGATTGTCAATGTTAGCCACATACAGAAGCACAACTCAAGTGGTTATCTGATTTTCAGAGTAAACCTGATTTTGTTGGCTGACCTTTTACCTTGTTTATGCTGATTTCAGTTTTCTAATCCATTTGGGACTATTCATGTGACATTGCTACTAAAGTTAAAATCACCACTAATGATTGTAGCATGTCAGTTTGGTGAAAGTACAGAACTAAGTGTTTTTATTATGGTTTATGGGTACTTATTGTTCCTGTTCAATCTGAGTTAGAAAAGAGTGTTGCTGTGATTTGATTGCCTCTAAATGATAATCTTTATCACTGTATTGTTGTGGCAAAAACTGATTTGGACTCCTTGCTATCCAAGATTATTTTGTTGACTGTGTACTGATCCTATTAGCTGATAACACTAAATTGCAAGAACTCCTTCCCGTTTCTCTGAATTTGTCATATTTCTCAGATGTATAGTAAAGTTCAGAAATCTTGTGAAGAGTGCTTGTAATTGTTGCGTTGTTAATGTTCCACACTCTACTTTGATTCAAGTGAGTGTGCATCTATTAAAAGTGTCTTTTCTTAACATTCAGTTCTGCATTCTGTTATTGTGAACCTTGTCGGCATTTTAATCACCGATTGCTTCCTGTCAACATTTCAATTGCCAATTGAGATACTGTATTTCGGCAAACCATTCTCCAACAGAAGCAGTTCAGCATTTCAAACTCCGATCTTGAAGGAAAATTCAATTTTAGTTGATTCTTGTTCTGAATTTGTTCTATGATCATATATTTTCATTTTGCAGTTGTTTAGAGGTGCGTTGGGTGATCTGAACAGGCCATCGATTCACGAGAATTTGTTAAGGTGCCTATTCACCCCCTATAGTTGCCATTCCAATCCCACACTGGAGAGGGAGTCCGAAGCTATCACTGTCAAGGTAGAGTCTCAGGAGGTCTCATTCCAGAAGGATCCTTCGCCAAAGCATGACGGATGTAAGTCCCCGGGTCTGACCGAAACCATCCCCGAGGCCCGGTCCGACTAGTCTACTATGGCCGGTTCGACCGGCCCCCCATGGCCGGTCTGACCGACACAGTTCGGTCTGACCAGCCTAGCGAGACCGGTCTGACCAATGGGTTACAGGGAAGGATTCTCGCAAAGCGCAAAGATTATGAGGCCGACCCGGGTAATTCCTATTCGGCCAAAAATCACATGAACAAGTTGGTGGTGCCTGGTATTAAGCCACAACCATCTTAGGTGCCTCTGGGTATGTCCAAATTGCAGAAGAGGTGCCAGCCAACAACATCTACAGTCATAGGAGATGTGTGAGAAGAAGGCCGAGGATGAGCGAGATGCCATCTTCGAGGAAATCCGCCCTCGGCCAATCGTGAAGCAAATACGCGCACTATTAAGGGAATGCGCCGGTTTCGTGCCTAGGGGTCGGGCTAGGGTTTACTGGAAGCCATATCCCGATCATTTCGATACAATGCCCTACCCCCGCGGCTATAGAATCCCCGAATTCACTAAGTTCGACGGCGAGGGTAACAAAACCACACTAGAGCATGTTAGTCAATTTTTAGCACAGTGTGGAGAAGCTAGCGGGTCAGACGCTCTAAAACTTATACTATTTTCTCTCTCGCTATTCGGCACCACTTTCACTTGGTTTTCAGTGCTCCCGCCGAACTCCGTCCAATCATGGGACGAATTAGAACAGAAATTTCATGACTACTTTTATATGGGTGAGACAGAACTTAGGCTCTTTCACTTGACATCGGTTAGGCAGAAGTCTAACGAAGGCATCTCTGAGTATATCAAGCGTTTAGGGACACTAGAAACCGATGTTTTAGTCTTAATATTTCAGAAAGGGATTTGGCGGATCTAGCTTTTAGCGGGTTGTGTTCCGAGATTAAAGAGAGACTAGACAACCAGAACTTCTTAGAGGTTAGCCAAGTCTTGCAGTAGGCTTTGGTACAGGAAGGCTGAGCCAAAGATAAAAAGTTTATTAAGACGTTTAACAAGCCTAGGGCTGAAATCCACGTCATGGAACACTGAGATGAGGAGGAATCAGAAGAGGAGGATTTGGCCGACATGTACGCGACCGAATGGGTTTGGAATGCTAAGAGTAAACCTATCACTTACTCCGAGTTACAACCGTCTCCCACGAAGAATCGGCCTAGTGAGGTCAAGTACTCATTTGACATAACTAAGTGTGATAAAATATTTGATTTTCTCTTAAAGAACCAGCTTCTCAGGTTGCCTAAAGGCTAAGTCATTCCATCTGCCGATGAGTTGAAGAAACATCCATACTGTAAGTGGCATGACTCGCATTCACATAATACTAATGACTGCATTGTTTTTCGGCGACAGGTTCAATCGGCCATAGAAGAAGGACGATTGAAAATAGACCACAATACAAAGATGAAGCTGGACAAAGATCCCTTCCTCGTCAACGTCGTCGACCTCAGCGAGAAGAAGGTGTTGATTCGGCCAGAACAGATCGAGTCGACTAAAGGGAAGGCAGTAATTGTTGGAGAGTCGCGCACACGCACACTCATACCTAAGAACCCCAAGGTGGGAGTGTGGAAGCAAAACGTTAGCATTCCTTCGGCTAGAGCTCGCAAGAAGCTGAAGGTAACATATAAGATGCTGTTAAACAAGCACCAAAGAAAATCCAAGGAAACAGGCCCCCGCGGTAAGAAACTAAGTCAGCTGAAGGGCCCAAGGCATCTGGAGGGTGGCTTCGGAGCGTAGTAGCCAAGCCCTCCTCATGACTGCTTCAGACTGCAATGGCCGAACCCACCGCACGGTGGCCTAGCACTCCGTACAGTGGCTTCGGACCTCAGTGGTCGAACCCCCCGTACAGTAGCGTCGGACCCTAGTGGACAAACCCCATACGGAGCGAGTTCGGCCACCAATGTCCGAACCCCGCACCACTCTGGACGAACCCTTCGACAGGAGGCTTCAGCCCACACTAGCCGAACGTACCTCCAGCCTGGCAGGACCCCTCACTAATATGGTCTGAGACACCGTCAACTCTACTAGACCCCCTCCGGCTAACGGGTTCGGCTCATAGTGGGCAAGGCCACTGGAGCCACTGATGCCTCTGTCGTACAATTGGGCGGGGACTCCGTGGGCTCCATACATATCACAGCCAGAGTACCCTCCGCAACTTAACGCTATGCCTTGTTTTCCTTCGGTGTATTATGAATGGCAGGGACAAATAGACGCAGTGGAGGGAGGCATCATCCACAGGCTGTCCGTGGTACCTCCGAGTCGGCTCGTGCAGAGCGAAGTCGAAGAATATGTGCGTGAAGAGGCAAAGGACAGGGAGTCCGAAGCTATCACAGTCAGAGTAGGGGCTCAGGAAGTCCCAATCCCGAAGGCCCCTTCACCGAAGTCTGATGGAGGTAAGTCCCTTGCTTCAGCCGAAGCCCGCGTCGGAGCCTGGGCCGATCAGCCGAACGAGGCCGATCCGATTGCCGGGGTCCGCAGTGAAGGCTCCTCCAAATACAGAGTGCGCGAGGCCGAAATGGGCAGTACCACTTCGGCTAGGGTTAACAGGAACCTAGCAGTGGCACTTGGAACCAAGCCACAGCCATCTCAGGCACCTCCAGGCATGTCCAAATCACAAAAGAGGCATCTACAACGACTACGGGCATAGGAGATGCGCGAGAAGAAGGCCGAGGATGAGCGAGACTCTATTTTTGAAGAAATTCGCCCGTGGCCAACGATGAGACGGGTATGGAGGATGAAGATGGTTGAGATAACCAACCCGGCTCTTAGTCCGAGCGATGACGACGACGACATGCTTGACGATGACTACTCGCCCGTCTTTGAGGGGACCGCACCCTAGGCGATGGACATCAACATCATCATGCCACCCACCGAGTTTACCCTACCGCAAGACGAGGCCGAGGTCGCTCAATTGAACCTCGGCCCACGCAATGCTATCTTTGAGAAACTCGAGGACTCGGGTCGCCATCTAAAGCCTCTCTGCGTCAGGGGTCACATTGACGGAAAGCCGATTTCCCGAATGCTTGTTGACGGTGGCACCACCGTTAACTTAATGCCTTACTCGCTATTGAAGAAACTTGGCAGGGACGAGGATGATCTGAAGAAGACCAACTTGATGCTCAACGACTTCAACGGCGAGAGTTCCAAGGCCAAAGGCATGCTCTCCATGGAGTTGACAGTAGGCAACAAGACATTGCCAATAACATTCTTCGTCGTCGATGTACAAGGTAACTACAGCGTGCTGCTTGGGCGTGACTGGATTCACGCAAATTGCTACATTCCTTCTACTCTGCACCAGTGCCTAATTCAATGGGACGGCGATGAAGTAGAAGTCATACCCACAGACACTTCGGCCCAAGTGGCATTGGCCGATGTGTCGGTTGACGCCGTTCACAACAAGGTAGAGTGCTTGTCAGGTAGAGATCTAGATTGGTTAAAGTCTCGAGAAGAGCAGTATCGGTCTAATAAAGACGGTATTGCCGAGGCCATCGAGGACTTTAGCGAAGTAGAGAGATTAGGACAAGGTTTTACGTCGGTCGATCCCTTGGAGGAAGTTGACATAGGTGATGGTAGTATCCCGAGGCTGACTTTTGTAAACCAACATTTACAGCCTAATGAAAAGGCCGAAGTAATAAAGTTGCTTCGGTAGTATGTCGATTGTTTCGCATGGGAGTATAGCGAGATGTCGGGACTAAGCCGAGAGCTCGTGGAGCATCGGCTACCTATAAAGTCCGGATTTAGGCCTTATAAACAGCCTCCTCGTCGCTTTAATTCGGACATCTATGACCGAGTTAAAGAAGAAGTAGAGCAACTGCTCAAAGCTAAATTTATTAGGCCATGTAGGTATGCAGAATGGGTCGCTAACATTGTGCCTGTAGAGAAGAAAGGGAGCGGCAAGATACGAGTAGGTATTGATTTTAGGGATCTGAACAAGGCCACTCCGAAGGACGAGTATCCGATGCCGATAGCCGACATACTAATCAACGATGCTTTAGGACACAAGGTACTAAGTTTTCTTGATGGCAATGCTGGTTATAATCAAATCTTTATGGCCGAAGAGGACGTCTACAAGACAGCCTTTCGATGCCCTAGTTTTTTCGGTTTATTCGAGTGGGTCGTTATGACCTTTGGTTTGAAGAATGATGGCGCTACATATCAGCGTGCTATGAACTTGATCTTTCATGACTTGCTAGGAGTTATGTTAGAAGTTTACATTGATGATGTTGTAGTCAAATCGGACGCTATGGGAAACCATTTAGTCGATTTGAATGTTGCTTTTGATAGGATGCGACAGTATGGCTTAAAAATGAACCCACTCAAATGTGCTTTTGGCATGTCGGCGCGTAAGTTCTTAGGTTTCATGATTCATGAAAGAGGCATAGAGATTGATCTTAAGAGTCTTGAGAAAATTAGAAACGTTACAGCGTCGACATGCAAGAAAGATGTGCAAAAGTTGCTAGGCAAGATGAATTACTTGTGTCGCTTTATATCTAACTTGTCTGGCAAGATTGATGCCTTTGTCCCCATACTCCGGCTCAAAAACGAGGCTGACTTCACTTGGGGGCAAGCCAGCAAAGTGCCTTTGAGAAAATCAAGGAGTGCTTGTCATCGCCACCCGTGGTGAGAGCACCCAAAGCCGAGATTCTATTTAGGTTGTACATCGCTACTGAAGATAGCATGATCGGGGTCGTGCTAACCTAGGAGGTAGAAGGAAAAGACTACATCATCACATTGTTGAGCCGCTGCCTGCTGGACGTCGAGACCAGGTACGCGTTTGTGGAACGTTTATGTTTATCACTTTACTACACGTGTACTAAATTACGCCACTATCTTCTCCCTACTACATGTGTTGTCGTTTGCCAAACCGACGTTATAAAGCACAAGTTACAAAAGTCGATTCTAAGTGAAAGAATCGGAAAGTGGGATTACGCTTTGATTGAATATGATTTGGCCTATGAACCCCTAAGAGCTAGGAAAGGCCAGATTGTAGCCAACTTTATAGTTGATCACCACATAGATGTCAGTTGGAGTGACAATGTTTCTTTGATTGAGGTAATACCGTGGAAACTTTAATTTGATGGTTCAGCTTGAAAGAATGGCCAAGGTATTGGAGTGGTTCTCATATCACCTAGCGGAGCGTATTTTGAAACCTCGGCTCGTTTAGAATTTCCCTCTACTAACAACCAAGCTAAATACGAGGCTTTACTGCAAGGGCTTGAATTGTTGGAGTCCATGGGTGTTAAACATGTTCATGCGCATGGTGATTCCCTGTTAGTGGTGCAACAAGTGGCTAAGAGTGCTCAATGTTTTAATGGCTTGCTAAACAGCTACTTGGATAAGTGCCTGGATATAGTTGCTACTTTTGATGACTTCAAATTTCTCAGCAAGCATCTAGTTACCAAGTCAAGAGAGGAAAATTTTCTGTACGGGAGAAGCCGATGTTTGGTCTCACTACCAAAGCCAGTGACTTTGGACAGGCGCACCCTCCAGGTCAGACCCCTCCAACTGCCAGAAACTACCGCATGCCGAGGTCCCGGGGCCAGAGTACTCCGCCCACCGAAGGATCTAGCATGTCAGAGACCGTGAACCGAAGTCCTCGGGACAGTGAGGCTTTGGCCTAATGCGCTCCGCACAACCAGTGCAGCCAGGCTTCGGTAGAAGCAAGAAGGGCTCGGGGGACACCGCAAAATCAGTAGCCTAGACATTTTTTCAGGGAGTGAGCTAGCGAAACCCTTAGAAGTCCATAAGGGCGATTTGAGAAACCAAGAGTTGGTTTTGGAGACTGTGATGAGTGATTGATAGATTTTATCCTCTGATTCGAAGGGGTACCTCCGAAAGGGTTTAGAGGTTGTTTCACCGAAGGGTTCGGTGGGTTCGATTGTTGCGGCTGTTGCAGCGGAGTGTAACTGTCGGAGGGGTCCGACAGTACACAATGACTTGGCTGTACCGAAGGGTTCGGTACTTTTAGCGGTACACCAGAGTGTGCCGGAGGTTGTTTACCCGGAGAGGTCTCCGGGGTACTGGATACGCTTATCTGCTTGTCTGTGTGCATAGGTGACTTCGGAGGTGATGGATGGTTCGCAGCAAGTGAACCTGGGTCAAGATGGAGGCTTGATGCTGGGTGAGCGGGGAGCTCGGTCACGAAGGCTGTGAGGGGTCGAGGTCGGTCCTCGGGTCAAGGTGCGCTAGGTGAAGGCAAAGAGTGCAGAGTGTGGCTCCGGCTGAAGGTATCCCGAGACGAAGTCCTCAGAGGCGAGGCACTTCGAAGGGTACTCCGAATGGAGTGACTTCGAAGTATGGCGGACAAAGTTTCAGCGATGAGGCAAGGTGTTTGAAGTGTGCTCCGAATGGAGGCACTCGAAGGTTCACCCGACGAAGGTCTCAGAAGTCGAGGTGTATCGAAGGCATAGTCTAGGTGAGGTTCGTCGAGGAGTGTTCTCGAGGAGAGACACTGCGACGAAGTGCTCATGGAATGCTTTATGCGGAGGCCTTGGAGACTAACACTATCATCGAGTCATGTGATGTGACTTTTGATGAATCAACCCCCTCTGTTAGTTCTACTTTTGAACAACCAAATGAACACAACATGGAGCAGACCATCTTCGAAGATGAAGATCCCGAACATTTCGAGGATGAAGCCCTACTACCCTCGACATCGACCCCTGAAGCTGACCCCGCTTCGACCACTTCGGCACAAGGCCCCGAAGCAACTACCTCGACATCGGTCATCTTGGACCACTCCAACGCACAAGTTGAGGGGGAGACTGCATCTCGCCATGAGGCTCCACATCATGTTCAAAGGATGCATCCTCCCGAGCAGATCATTGGTGAGCTTGATCAAAGGGTAACATGTTCTCATGCTCATTTCATTGATTCCACTTTTGTTGTTTCTTTCGAGCCCTTAGATGTTAGTCATGCACTTTCTGATTCTAGTTGGATCAATGCCATGCATTAAGAACTTGAAAATTTTAAGAGAAACCAAGTCTGGACTTTAGTTGATCCTCCACCAAATGTTCATTTCATTGGAACAAAATGGATTTTCAAAAACAAACAAGGAGAGGATGGGACTATAGTTAGAAACAAGGCTAGACTTGTAGCTAAGGGTTTTTCTCAATTAGAAGGGATTGATTTTACTGAGACTTTTGCACCTGTTGCACATCTAGAGACCATTAGGATTTTGCTTGCCTTTGCGACATCTCGGGGATTCAAACTCTATCAAATGGATGTCAAAAGTGCATTTCTTAATGGCTTCATAGGCGAAGATGTCTATGTAAAACAACCTCTTGGCTTTGAAAACCCCAAATACACGCATAAAGTCCTTAAACTTCATAAGGCTCTTTATGGACTCAAGAAGGCCCCTCGGGCTAGGTATGATAGACTTAAGTCTTTTCTACTTGAGCGGGGTATTTGATGGGATCAGTTGACAAAACCCTTTTCACTCTCAAGCATGACAAAGATTTCCTCCTAGTCCAGATTTATGTGGATGATATCATATTTGGTGGCTCTTCTCATGCTTTAGTTGCCGAGTTTGCATATACCATGAGCAGGGAGTTTGAGATGTCCATGATGGGCGAACTCACATTTTTCCTTGGTTTGCAAATCAAGCAAAGCAAACAAGGTACATTCATCCACTAGACGAAGTACACCAAGGACCTGCTCAATAAGTTCGACATGTCTGATGCGAAGCCCCTCGCAACTCCGATGGCTACTTCGATAGCATAGGATCCTAACGAGGATGGAGAAGCCGTAGATCAGAATGAGTTCCGAAGCATGATCGGCTCCCTCCTCTACTTGAATGCTATGAGGCTAGACATGCATTTCGCAGTGTGTCTGTGCGCTCGTTTTCAGGCTTCGCGATGAGCTTCGCACCGCTAAGCGGTAAAGCGCATTCTCAGGTATCTCAAACATACCCTTGAATTTGGCATTTGGTATTTTGTGTCTTCGAGCTTATTCCGATGCGG
Source organism: Zizania palustris (assembly GCA_019279435.1). Classification (NCBI taxonomy): domain Eukaryota; kingdom Viridiplantae; phylum Streptophyta; class Magnoliopsida; order Poales; family Poaceae; genus Zizania; species Zizania palustris. The sequence goes on from JAAALK010000285.1 coordinate 91,098,822, forward strand.
ATTTTGCTAGGTCTAGGATTGATAGGAAAAGTACCTCTGGTACTTGTCATTTTTTGGGTACTTCGCTGGTTTGCTAGTCTTCCTACAAACAGTCTAGTGTTGCACAATCGATGGCTAGGGCCAAATATGTTGATGCAGCTAGCTATTGCTCTCAGATTTTGTGGATGGTTTCCACTTTATGGAATTTTGGGTTAGATTATAAGAGTGTTCCATTTTTATGTGATAACACTAGTGCTATTTGTATTGCAAACAACCCGGTTCAGCATTCCAGAACCAAACACATTAATGTACAGTATCATTTTCTCAGATATCATAATGAGAAGGGTGATATTGAACTTCAATATGTTGATACCCAACACCAGCCAGCCGATATTTTCACAAAACCCCTCGATGCTTCACGTTTTGCCTACTTGCGTGGGGAACTTGGTGTTTGTCACCCTTACAGCATTCTGTGAGGGGGAACAGATTTTGATTTTCTTTCATATGCTTGTTCTGCGTGAAATTGCATTTACATGTTTTGCACTTATATGCTTGATTTTAATTCATGTAATCATGTCAGCTCATCTCTATTTAATATGTCTGATCCATTTTGTGCATGATTTTTCTTTCCAAAATCAAAATTGTGCTCACTGCTTAGTCTTGAAACTAGCATGTTTAGACAGGACTGCTTTAGCTATCTTTTATCTGCTTGATAGCAAGAATCCTTTTCTCTAGATGCAACAATTATAACTTGAAAAATCATATTGCTTACTCATGGATATTCTTCAAGTGCTAAACAATTTTTCACTTATTAAAAATCCAAAAATCCATGATTTGAATGCTACAAGTGAAAAGATCCAGGTAGGTTTGTTTGTCGCACTACACTATTCTAGACTGCTTACCATTGCACTTTGGTATGAACTGGGATAGTTTAGTGTATTCCAAAATCACTGTCTTAAGCTTCTGATGGCTTTCTTGCCTTGGCTTGGCTTGATTGGAAATTATAAGGTAGATGAACAAATAACCCCTAGCATTATGAAAAGAACAGCAAATTCAGTCTAGAGTAGAAACTGACTAGCTTTGTGCAGTCTCTGTTTTACTTGTCTAGTTACCTTGATTGAGTAGTGATGCTTTTATTTTAAAATGATGAAATCACATGCTGTCATCATATTTTTAGACCATGTTAAATTGAGCTGAGCACATGAAAATTGGCATTAAGTTTGGCATATTTATGCTTTATATGCTTTTGCAATTCTGCCCATTTCAAAGCTTTGCATCTTTTAAATGCTCCTTGATGCTTGCATTGCCAAAGGGGGATAAATTTTTGAGTTATCTGTAGTAAGAGGGAAATTAACTCAGGGGGAGTTTTTATTGTGCAAAGGGAAAGATGTGTCGAAGGGATTTTTACAAGGGGGAGAGGAAAATTCTTGTGTCAAGTGACATGATTTGGCTCTTTTCAGAGTTTTTATGGTCACTTGTGTGCTGAAATTTTTCAAATTTTCTTGAACTTGAATTTGGTTGTCAATGCACTCATCAAGGGGTAGATTGAGAAACCAAGGGTTGGTTTCGGAGTCTGTGATGACTGATTGACAGATTTTATCCTCTGATTCGAAGGGGTACCTCTGAAAGAGTTAGGAGGTTGTTTCACCAAAGGGTTCGGTGGGTTCGGTTGCTGCGGCTATTGCAGTGGAGTGTAACTGTCAGAGGGGTCCAACAGTACACAATGACTTGGCTGTACCGAAGGGTTCAGTACTTTGGGCGGTACACCGAAGTGTACCGGAGGTTGTGTACCCGGAGAGGTCTCCGGGGTACTGGATACACTTGTCTATTTGTCTGTGTGCGCAGGTGACTTTGGAGGCGACGGACGGTCCACAACAAGTGAACCTTGGTCAAGCTGGAGGCTTGAAGCTGGGCAAGCGGTGAGCTCGGTCAGGAAGGCTATGAGGGGTCGAGGTCGATCCTTGGGTCAAGGTGCGCTAGGTGAAGGCAGAGAGTGCGGAGTGTGGCTCTGGCTGAAGGTACCTCGAGACAAAGTCCTCGGAGGCGAGGAACTTCGAACGGTACTCCGAATGGAGTGACTTCAGAGTATGGAGGACAAAGTCCTCAGCGATGAGGCAAGGTGTTTGAAGTGTGCTCCGAATGGAGGCACTCGAAGGTTCACCTGACGAAGGTCTCAGAAGTCGAGGTGCATCGAAGGCATAGTCTGGGTGAGGTTCATCGAGGAGTGTGCTCAGAGAGAGACACTGCGACGAAGTGGTCATGTTATGCTTCATGTGGAGGCCTTGGACGAAGGAGGGACTTCAAAGGGTGGTACTCCGAAGGTGGGGCTTCGGAGTGTGGTTGAGTTGAGGTACTTAGGCCATGCATGTCTTCGGTACACGGACTGACGGAGTTCGAGCTGGGAGTAGCTGCGAAGCCGTGGTGGTCCACTTAGGAGGTGATGGCGCGAAGGCTGAAGGGATTTGGCGGCTTCAGCTCAAAACCGTCACTGTATCGAAGGCTGACTTTGGTGAAGCGAAGGCCGTCAGGCTCAAGGCTTCTCACCGAAGCTACCGCACCCCTCGCGTGTGAAGGGGGGCTTCAGAACAATCCAAAACTGCAAAAGCTGACCATGTTGCTCTGCAAAAGCTGGTGCTGTCTCCTCTGCGAAGCTGACAAAAGAAGCCTCCAAATAAAGTAGACTACCAACTGTACCCCTGTTCTGATGAGAGAAAATCAGTGTAAACCCTAGGAGTAAAGTAGTCTATTCACAGGGCTGAATAGTGCCTTTAAATAGTGGAGGCTAGCTAGGCAACAGTAACACTTTGAGCAGTCATTTTTGAGCTCCTATGCTAGCCGCCACACTCATGTATTCAGATCTGTGATTTCATTTTGTGTTCCTTGTTCAAGAAATGAAACTTTGATTCTGTGTTCATTTTCTGCTTGAACTTGTATGCTGTTTCTGCACTGATTTTTTTGTTTTGTTGTGCTTCACTTCTTCCTGGTTTTAGTTTGTTGTCTGAGGTGGTTTTTTGGAGAAGTGTGCTGGAGATCAGTGTGTGTGTAGTGTGTTTTCAGTGTTCGATTCGCTTTGTGTAAACTGGAGGCTAGTCCTCTCTGATTACTAGCGAAGCATTGTTTCTTCCCTATCGGAGTCCTCAGCGCAGTGTGTTTAGTGTGGGTTCAGACCTCTGAAATACGAAGACTAGTACCCGTTGCTAGTGTAGAGTATCTGGTCAAAGTCTACAGAGGGAAACCTTCTCCTGCGAAGGGTGAAGTGCGAAGTCTGCTAGAAGGCACCCTGTGTGCGTAGCCTACACTGACTTAGCAGAGTTGAGTTTTTGGTGTTGTGGGTGAAGCGAAGTCTTCTTGACTTCAAACTTTTGCTCCTTGCGAAGCCTGATTTCGGAGCTGTGAAATACTTCCGAACCAGAACTTCGAAGGGTATGTTCGAAGCCTGTTCCGCAGAAGACAGAATTAAAATAGAAGACTATTTTTAGTCTGAAATTTTAAAAGCTCCCATTCACCCCCCTCTGGTCGCCATTTCCGGTCCAACATGATTGGAGAACTCCAATCGTGAAGTATTTGAGAGACCCTAGCCAAAGGGTTGATCGGAAAGTTCGGTGACAAGCGTTTAAATTTGTGTTGCTAGACGACACACTGTATCGCCGAACTATTGATGGAGTACTGTTGAGGTGTCTAGACCATGAACGATCCCTGGAGGCCACGAGAGAAGTCCATGAAGGACTTTGTGGCACTCATTAGTCGGCCTAGAAAATGAGTTGGATGCTCAAAAGAGCGGGTTTCTACTGGCCGACTATGACTGAGGATTGTTTAAAGTATTATAGAGGGTGTGGAGCATGTCAGAAGTTTGGCAATATTCAATTAGCTCCTGCTTCATTATTTAACCCTATTGTCAAGCCATGGTCGTTTCGAGGTTAGGGCTTAGACTTCATCGGCCAAATTCACCCTCCTTCCTCAAAAGGGCATCGGTTCGTGTTGATGGCGATGGATTACTTCACCAAGTGGACCGAGGCCGTACCTCTCAAGAACATGACTCACATCGAGATACTTGACTTTATCTTGAAGCACATCATACATAGATTCGGTATTCCTCAAACTCTCACCATAGATCAAGGTAGTTCATTTGTTTCTAAAGAAGTGAGGGACTTTGCCGAATGTTATGGTATTAAGTTGATAAACTCTTCGCCCTACTATGCTCAAGCCAATGGTCAGGCCGAGTCTAGTAACAAAACCGTGATTAAGCTCATTAAGAAGAAAATTGAAGAGTTCCCTAAAAGGTGGCATGAAGTGCTCTCCGAGGCGCTATGGGTTTGTAGAATTGCAAAGCACGGTGCTACAAAAGTTAGTCCATATGAGTTGGTATATGGACAAGAAGTCATTCTACCTGTAGAAGTAGATCTTGGCTCTCTAAGTGTGTTAAAACAAGATGGCTTATCGGTCGACGAGTATGAAACTCTTTTGAAAGACAATTTAGAAGAAGTAACCGATAAGAGATTGAGGGCTTTAGAGGCTATAGAAATAGACAAGAGGAGAGTAGCTAAAGCCTACAATAAGAAGGTTAAACCAAAATCGTTTCAAGCAGGCGACTTGGTTTGGAAGATGATTTTACCCTTAGGTGCTAAGAGTCCCAAATTTGGTAAATGGTCGCCTAGTTGGGAAGGCCCTTTCAAAATAGCTGAAATCACTCCTGGCAATGCATATATGTTAGAATCTCTGCAAGGAGAGCAGTTTCGGAGAGCTTTGAATGGTAGATACTTGAAAAGGTTTTCCCAAGTGTGTGGCAAATAGCTTGCAAGATGTAGAAAGGCCGATATGGAAGGTATCGTCCTTAGCCCATTGTGCTTTTAGTGCACTTAGTTTACTAAAAGGCAGGGGGCATCTGTTGATAGCAAAAAATGGCATTAATGGTTAAGATTGTCAAAATATCAGTTTTGGTAATTTGGGCCGAAAATGCACATGTCCCGGGTTAGGTCGAAGCCCTACAGGGCCGAAGGACCACTAGGCTAAGGGCTTCGGAAGCTTCCAGCCAGCCCACAGCCTTCGGCCCGAAGGCCTTCGGACGCCCACTCCACCAAAGCTTTGGCTCGAGGAGCAGACTTCGGGCAAGAGTTAGAGATTGAGTCCAATTTTTGACTAAGTCTTTTACGCGTGATCAAACAAAATTCCACCAGATTAGGCTTAGAGATTAGAAGTCTAGCCCCTATGAATATAGGGGTGAGGCCAGTTCAGAAGGCCCCCAACAAAAATCAACCACAAAGCCCTAGCTTTGAATCGTACTTATTTACCTTTACTTTTCTGCATTCTTCGTGCGTTTGCATGGAAGCCCTCCGACGGACACTTCGGAATAGTGGTAAGCCTTGTAACTTTGCTTGTGAAGTATTTGTTAATCTACGTAATAGAGTTCTACCGCCTTTTTACTTCGCCCATGAAGTATTTGTTAATCTACGTAATAAATTGTTGTCGCCTTGTTACTTCGCCTGTGAAGTATCCGCTAATATGCGTAACAGATTGCTACCTTCGCCACTAGTTTAACACTTAGCAGAATTCGGTCATCAGGCTGAATTGGTACTTCAAATCTATTATGTTGCGGGTTTCCACGTTCAGAGCTACTTCGTCGGAGGTGTCAAGAGTTGACAGATCGGTTTTAGAGGTTTGTAGAACACCCTTCGGCGAGACTGCTGCTTCGACCGCCCGTGCTGGGCCGTCACGTTGTTGTCAGTTTGGCCAAGTCTCGCACGCCAGCATGCTTCGCTGACAGACTTCACCACGACAGGCTTCGCCACGCCCGTACTCTGCTCCAGACGAAGTCGCACTCGTGTGTTGTGCCTAAGTCATTTCCCTGTACCTCACTGTATCGGAGACTTCACGCTGAACCCCGCTATTCGGAGGTGATTGTTGCATCCAGATCGGTTCGGAGTTTATCTCCAACCAGATCAGTCCGAACGACGAAGGCACCCTTCAGCGGGACACCCTGCATCAGACGCCGGAGGTACGCTTCGGTGACACCCTTTGCACCATACTTCGAATCAGTCAGGTTTCGTCGAGATTTTGACTTGTTCTGTTTAATACATTTCTTGCGGATGATTGTATTATTTTTTTGTGATCTAATTAACTGGCGACTCCATCCCCCTTACCATGGCTAAGGGTAGTCGGAACACGATGTCGGTGTTGTGTTACGCTTAGTCTTGTCCCTAAGTATCCGCACACTTTTGGATCGTCGAACTGACCTAAGTATGGGGGCACATTTCTGTGTCAACACTTTCTTTGCCCTAGTTTTAGCCTAGCACGTACATCTTTATTGGTTTGCGATGTAAACCATCTGTCTTCCATGTCGTAATCACAGTAAGTCCTTGTTGGTTCGCTCGTGAATCGTCCATTTCATCCACGTAACAGATTTCTATCGGTTTTATCGCTCTTTAGTGGTAATTCAGTCCTCTGGCTGAATTACTTTGATCTCTTGTATTTTTTGCAGTGTTTCGTTACCCATGACTTCCCCATGACGTTTGGGCGTGATCAATCCACGGGAAGACAGTCATCGGGGCCTGGAGGCCACTTTCCAAGAGTCGTCGGTCCGACCGGCGGTCATCCCTCGGTCCGACCGGCTTGTGCCGTGCCGTCATCTGACGCATCAGCACGCTGCGGTCCGACTGGCGGCATGAGGCCGGTCCGACTAGATCCCGCAGGAGACCTCGAATGCCCTTCGTGCCAGAGACTTCTTCGCGTCGGAGGTAACTTTATGTCGGAGTTTGTTTTCACGTTGTCTTCGGGGCTTCTGAAGACCTTTGGTCCGACCAGGGTTGAACCCTCGGTCTGACCGGCTGATAGGCCAAAGGTCCCTTCGGGGTACCTTCGGGCCCCTTCGTGTCTGTGTGCCGAAGACCCCTTCAGTGAGGGCTTCGCATTGCTGGTTAGACCGGTAGTGTACCTTTGGTCTGACCGGGCTTCTTTGGCTGGTCCGACCGCCTGTCAGGCTTCAGTCCGACTGGCCCTGTTCTGGCCGGTTGGGTTTAGTTAGGTTTTATCGTTTTATTATTTTTCAATACTTCGGTTAATTGAGTAATTTTAGAATTATTATTATTTGATTATCTGACGACTCCGTTATCCCCTTACCATGGTTTAAGGATTGTCGGAACGCGACGTCAATGTTTAGCGACGTTTTGGATCGTCGAATCGGCCCAAGTGTGGCGACACGTTTTTGTGTCAACACACCTTGCAATTCTGCTTCCAATGCCCAGGCTTGTGGCAGTGGTGGCACACATCAAAGCCAGCAGGACCCGACTTGGACTTTCCAGCCGGTTTAGACTTCGCACTAGAGATCGAATTTGTAGTCTTAGTTGTGCCCTTCCTCTTTCTCTTTTTGCCCTCCTTCTGAACCATCATCACTTGACTTGGATATTTCTTGATACTCTCCTCAATAGTTTTTTAGCATCCCATGCAACTCAGCTAGTGTCTTCTCTAGTCCACCATTTTGTAATTCATGATGAACGGCTCAAAGCTCAGTGGGAGCGACTAGAGAATGACATCAATAGCTAGGCACGGATCCAGTGGGGTACCCAGTCTCTCTAGAGTCTCGATGTATCCAATCATCCTTATTACATGAGGGATCACTAGGCTCCCTTCAGCTAGCCTACTCCCAAACAAGGACTTAGACACATTGTATCTCTCTACCCTTGCTTGGTTCTGAAACATTCCCTTGAGACCTACGATCATATCATGAGCATCGCGTTCCTCATATTGTTTCTGAAACTCGGAGGACATGTAGGCAAGCATCAAACAACGGACATCCACAGAAACACTATCATGCTTCTCATAAGCACGCTTGTCTGCTGCAGAAGCATCCTCTCCTGGTTCATCTGGGTGAGGTTCCTCTAGAACATAATCATTTTTCTCTTGTTTAAGAACGATTCCCAAATTTTGATACCAATCCATAAAGTTTGTTCCAGATAATTTCTCACGTTCAAGAATAGATCACAAATTAAAAATTGGAGTGCTCTTAACAAAAGAAGTAGTAGGTGTCATGATCTACAAAAAGATTAAATGCAAGATTCAACACTATGCAATGTTTATCTTCTCTCCAATAAAAGATGTTCCACTATTTTAAAACCAATCACTTTTCCTCTAATGACTAATAGTGGTGCAAGATGCATATTCATTCTAACTCCTAGTGAACTTTGGCATCACTGCTAGAAGCTAGTTGACATAGGTAAGCAACGTTTTGCTAATCACATCGTATGTGACTCTTATCGTTGGAGAAACATCCTATGCTCTACACCAACTCTATGCTCCAAGGCCCAAAACCATTTTGATAGCCATGTTAAGAAAACCAACACTATGCGTGTAGAAGTCCTACTTCCACCCCAACTGGTCAAGATAAAAAATAGCACCTTGCTTTGGTGGACCCACTATCGATGAGCAAGAACCTTGGTGGGTGCAGCTATTGGGAAGAGCATCAATACTTAATTTTCTAAGGGAAAACTATTCTAGCATGGTAACGTCCCTAGCGCACATGAAACATGCAAGAATAGTATAACAAGAACATAAGAAAGCATCACGGGCAATCATATTAACTGTGACATAGCATGGCCCTCTTCACATGGTGATCTCCATCTCCATGGCTCCCATCATTAGTGCGTGCTCTCGGACTCCATGAAGAGTACTAGTCTATCTCGCATAGCCTATACTAATTACATGGGCCGAAGCACCGCGGAAACAACATGCAAGTCATAATAAATTTTACATCAACCTTGGGCTGTAAATAACCATGACACATAGGCCATATTTAATTTACATTCATCGCATGCATCTCATACATCACATTTATCCAAGGCCATGCTAGTCACATCATTCTCTGCAAAACAAAGTTAGGCGAGCAATCTACAAGTGATTAGATTCTAGATCTGACAAACCCGACTCAACAGGCTCGGAATTTCAAATTCGGGTGGGTCGGAACTTCCGATTCACCAGAACATCCGATCAATATCAAAATCCCTAGCAACAACAATTGCTCTCTATATGGAATCAATATTCGATATCGAAACATCTGATCAGTATCAAAACTTTTGATTTGTCGTGGACAGAAACAGATCTAATCCGTTTTCCACCATTTATCTCCATACATGAGGGATCCAGATCGAACACTACGCACGTAGGCTCTGATACAACTGTTGGAGAATAGGGGATCTATGCTATATGGCAAATTCAAAATATTTGTCTTAAGCCCAAGACTCATGCGTGTGTGAGATCATAGATCGTTACCTTCTAGCATGAGATGCACTAGGTGCAGCATAACAAGATGTCGGAGTAGCACATCAAGCCTATCCTCGCTTCATCCCGGTCATTCCTCGCGCAATCTGATCGGTGAAGATGACGTAGTTGTTCACATGAAGAAGTTCACGAGCGTCGCTATCGGAGTAATGCCTCCACGGTATCCACATATATAGGGATGGAGTTCCTCCTACGATAGCGTTTAGCTCCACACGTGAGAGATAGGGAATCCTCGATCTAAACAATTGCGATCGAGAAAGGGAGGAGATGAGTCTATGGTGGCTAGGTATAATATATAGTAAGAAACCAAGGGTTGGTTTCGGGTATCTGTGATGAGTGATTGATAGATTTTATCCTCTGATTCGAAGGGGTCCCTCCGAAGGGGTTCGGAGGTTGTTTCACCGAAGGGTTTCGGTGGGTTCTGTTTGTTGCAGCTGTTGTAGTGGAGTGTGCCTATCGGAGGGGTCTGACAGTACACAGTGATTAGATCGTACCGAAGGTCTCGGTACTTTGGGCGGTACACCGGAGTGTGTGTCGAAGGTTTCTTACCCGGAGAGGTCTCCGGGGTACGGGATACACTTGTCTGTTTGTCTGTGGTGCGCAGGTGACTTTAGAGGCAACGGACGGTTCACAGCAAGTGAACCTGTGTCAAGCGGGAGGCTTGATGCCAGGCGAGCGGGGAGCTCGGTCACGAAGGCTGCGAAGGGGTCGAGGTCGGACCTCGGGTTGAGGTGCGCCAGACGAAGGCAGAGAGTGCGGAGCATGGCTCCGGGTGAAGGTACCCCGAGATAAAGTCCTCGGAGGCGAGGCACTTCGAAGGGTACTCCGAATGGAGTGACTTCGGAGTATGGTGGACAAAGTCCTCAGCAATGAGGCAGGCATTCGAAGTGTGCTCCGGAGGGAGGCACTCGAAGGAATACTCAATGAAGGTCTTAGAAGTCGAGGTGCATTGAAGGTATGGTCCGGGTGAGGTTCATCGAGGAGTGTGCTCGGGGAGAGACACTGCGACGAAGTGCTCATGGAATGCTTCACGCGGAGGCCTTGGACGAGGAAGGGACTTCGAAGTGTGGTACTCCGAAGGTGGGGCTTCGGAGTGTGGCTGACTTGAGGTACTTTGGACATGCATGGCTTCGGTACATGGACTGACGGAATTCGAGCTGGGAGAAGCTGCGAAGCTGTGGTGGTCCACTCCGGAGGTATTGGTACGAAGGCCCAAGGGCTTTGATGGCTTAGGCTCAAAACCGTCACTATATCGAAGGCTGACTTCGGTGAAGCGAAGTCCGTCAGGCTCAAGGCTTCTCACCGAAGCTACCGCATCCCTCGCGTGCGAAGGGGGGCTTCAGAAGAATCCAAGACTGCAAAGGTTGACCGTGTCTGCTCTGCAAAAGCTGATGTTTTCTCCTCTACGAAGTTGACAAAAGAAGCCTCCAAATAAAGTAGACTACCAACTGTACCCCCTGTTCTGATGAGACAAAATTAGTGTAAACCCTAGGGGTAAAGTAGTCTATTCATAGGGCTAAATAGTGCCTATAAATAGTGGAGGCTAGCCTAGGCCACTGTAACACTTTGAGCAACCATTTTTGAGCTCCTGTGCTAGCCGCCACATACTCTGTGTTCATCCTGTGAGTTCATTTTGTGTTCCCTGTTAATGCAATGAAGTTTTGATTATGTTCTTCTTTCACTACTTGAACTTGTACCGTGTGTTTGCACTTCATGCTTTGATTTATTTGTGCACCATCTTATTGTGGGTTTTCTGGAGAGGTGTGTGAGAGGTCTGTTCATGTGAAGTGTGTGTTTTTCAGTGTCTGTTCGCTCTGTGTAAACTGGAGGCAAGATCTCTCTCTGATTACTAGCGAAGCACTGTTCGAAGCTCGTTTTCTTCCCTTGTCGAAGTACTCGGCGAAGTGTGTTCAGTGTGCGTTTAGACCTCCAAAGTGTGAAGCCTAGTACCTGTTGCTAACGCTGAGTATTTGGTCAAAGTCCTCAGAGGGAAGTCCGCTCTTACGAAGGGTGAAGTGCGAAGCCTGCTCGAAGGCACCCAGTGTGCGGAGCCTGCACTGACTTAGCGGATTAAGGCCAGGCGCCAAAGCACATACAATCAACAGTATCAGCTGTTTGTGCAGGCACCTGGTGAATCTAAAGATGCCATGTTTTCCTCGCTTTGATGCGATAGTGAGTAACTTGCGGTCCAACGGGACGCTTGCTTACAATGATCATGATAGGGCTATCAAGCTTCTCTATGCTCTTGATCGTAGCATATGGGAAGTGAAGATATCCAGCATTGAGGAGTCTGCAGGTTACGACACATTGACCTGTGATGAGCTCTTCAGCAAGCTGAAGTCCACAGAGATTGCCAAGGCATCTCTTGCAGTGCATAGGAACTCTTTGCCACATCCATTGGCACTAGTTTCTAGCACTATCCGTGGCATCACTGCAGAACCAAGCACATCAGGCACTTATGTTCTAGCAGATGGTTTTGCTTTGTCCTCCCTAGTCTCCGTCACTAAGGATCATGATGAGCGTGCTCTCATTGCCAGAAGGTTCACCCATTTTCACCATGAGAGACGGGATCAGAGGAGAAGTGGTTTAGTGGTTGTTTTGAGTGTGGCGACATTTCTCACATCAAGGCCAATTGTCCTAAACTCAAGAAGAGAGATGAGAGTGAGCGCCCCAAATACCACAAAAAGGAGAGGAAGCCTTTTGTGAAGGGCAAGCGCGACAAGGTGGCTAAGAGGGTAGCCAAAGCCGCTTCTAGAGCATTTGTTGCTGCTCTCAATGACATCGACACTTCCTCAACTGAGGAGTCGAGCTCTGATGAGAAGGAGGATTCCCTAAGGAAGGAGGAGAAGAAGGACAAGAAGGGACGAGATTTCACCGGCCTTTGCTTCATGGCCGACAGCGATCACAGTGGCGATGAACTTGACTCATCTAAGGTACCTCTATCCTATGACCAGCTTTCAATTAAATTAGATAAACTTAATGAAGTAGTTCTTGGTCAGGATAGATTACTTGTGCAAGCCGCTAGAGATAGAAAAGACCTTAGACTTAGGCTAAAATTTGTTTCTACTGATTATGCCATGCTCAAGTCTAGGGTTAATGATGCTGAATGTGAATCTTGCACTGTTGTCATGGGTGAGCTTGCTCAGTTGCGTTCTGTGCATGCTCAAACTTTTTCTGAGCTTGAGACTGCACAGAAGCAGCTTTTGATGGTTGATTCTAGTCCTCATGATATAATTGAATGCATGAACTGTCCCTTATTACGTGAGAGCATTGATTTACATGATAAGCATGTTCAGGATTTAGAGGCTAGATTAGAGAGGGCCGGTAGTTCTAAGGATGTGCAACCTATGTGTGACACTTGCATAACCCTTAAGGACCAGCTAGGAACTGTTAGAGAGTGAGCTGAAAACCTTATGACTGAAAATGAATACCTTCTTTCTGTGGTTAACAAATGCACTGAGGGAAAGGGTAGGATGGACATGCTCTTGGCCAAAACCAAGATGTGTGTTGACAGAGCAGGGTTAGCTCTAGGATTGGGTTTTGAGAGGATTCCTTCAGACAGTGTAAACAAAACTATTTTTACCTCACCCAGTACCTTAGAGAAAGAGAGAGCTCTGTTAGACACTCCATCAGCCAAAAGGCCTACCCAAACTCCAAAGAAAACCACTCCTCCTGCAATGAAAATTCCTTCCAAGAAAACCACTCAGCAGAAGCCCAAGGAGTCATTGAGAGTTGCTCCTATGACCCATGAGAGTGCCCCTAGGAGAGTTTTTCATTGTTCCTATTGTCAGCGGGTGGGTCATCTGGTTAGGTTCTGTTTTCGTCACAACAAGGATGAGCGACGCTCTCAGGCGATGAGTTTCCAGGACATGCATTACCCATCTCAAGGTATGCATGAGTCTGAGTTGTACTCACATCCTGTTTTCGAGGCTCCTCGTACTTCTCGGAGAGGTTTTGCTCCTCGAGGTGTTCACCATGTTCCATATGGTGGTAGACCGTGGGCGAGTAGCTTTGTACCTCGACAGAGTAGGAGACCTAGTCATGCATCTGGGTCACAGCTTGTAGGTAGACCTCGCACTTTGCATCATTCTGATTATCCTATGCGTGGACGGTCTATTTTTACTATGCCTACTACTCATATCACTCAGTGTTGGATGCCTTGTCATGTATTCACTCACCCCAGCACTAAGCGATCGAGATTTTCTTATCATGTGTAGGCGCCAGATCGAGGCCTGGAGGGCACGTGGATCATGGACTCCGGTTGTTCGCGCCACATGACCGGAGATGCAGCATGGTTCTCCAGCCTCAATCGAAGGAGTAGAGTGAAAGGTAAAGGTGTGGTAAGAATTAACTCGAATTTCACTCTCAAAAATGTTGCTTTGGTTGAAAATTTGGGATACAATTTGCTTTCTGTATCTCAATTGCTTAATGAGGGCTTCGAAGTGCGATTCCATCATGATACTTCGCAAGTACTCAACTCTGATGGCGTTGTGGTCTGTAAGATCTTTAGAGTTGGGAGAGTTTTTGGAGCTGATTTTTCTGAGTCTTTTGGTTCTTCTCATTGTCTTGTTGCACATTTAACTTCTAAGCTTTGGAAGTGGCATAGGAGACTAGGGCATATGAGCTTTGAGTTGCTTGCTCGTCTGAGTGCCCTAGGTCTGATCCGAGGATTGCCCAATCTCAAGTTTGAGAAGAATTTAGTTTGCGCTCCCTGCCGACATGGAAAAATGATTGCCCCTTCACACTCGCCAGTCACCACAGTGTTGACTGAACAACCCGGAGAACTTCTCCATATAGACACTGTAGGTCCTTCTCGGGTTAGTTCTTTAGGCGGCAAGTGGTATGTGTTAGTCATTGTCGACGATTTCCCTCGCTACTCTTGGGTCTTCTTTCTTGCCAACAAGGATGAAGTGTTTTCACACATTCGGAGCTTGGCTTTGAGACTTTTCACTGAACTCCCGGGTGCATTGAAATTCATTCGAAGTGATAATGGCATTGAGTTCAAGAATAGTCTCTTTGTTGACTTTTGCATGGAGCATGGCATAGAACATCAATTCTCTGCTCCGTGGGTTCCTCAACAGAACAGTGTTGTTGAGAGAAAGAACCGCACTTTGGTTGAGATGGCTAGGACGATGCTCGATGAGCATAGGACTCCTAGGAAATTCTGGGCTAAGGACATGAACACTGCTTGTTACATCTCAAACCGAATCTTCTTGCGCTCAATTTTGAACCTGACATCTTATGAACTACGTTTTGGGAGATAGCCCAAAGTTACTCATCTTCGAGTTTTTGGTTGTCGTTGCTTTATCCTAAAACGTGGAAATTTATACAAATTTGAGTCGCGTTCTTCTGACGGGATATTTTTGGGTTACACCACACATGTTCATTCTTATCGTGTTTATAATTTGGAGACTAACACTTTCATCGAGTCATGTGATGTGACTTTGATGTATCAACCACCTCTGTTAGTTCTACTCATGAACAGGCAAATGAACACGACATGGAGCAGACCATCTTCGAAGAAGAAGATCCTAGAGATTTCGAGGATGAACCCCTACTACCCTCGACATCGACCCCCTAAGCCGACCCCGCTTCGACCACTTCAGCACAATGTCCCGAAGCAACTACCTCTACATCGGTCATCTTGGACCACTCCAACGCACAAGTTGAGGGGGAGACTGCATCCTGTCGCGAGGCTCCACACCATGTTCAAAGGATGCATCCTCCCGAGCAGATCATTGGTGAGCTTGATCAAAGGGTAACACGTTCTCATGCTCATTTCATTGATTCCGCTTTTGTTGCTTCTTTCGAGCCCTTAGATGTTAGTCATGCACTTTCTAATTCTATTTGGATCAATGCCATGAATGAAGAACTTGAAAATTTTGAGAGAAACCAAGTCTGGACTTTAGTTGATCCTCCACCAAATGTTCATTTCATTGGAACAAAATGGATTTTAAAAAACAAACAAGGGGAGGATGGGACTGTAGTTAGAAACAAGGATAGACTTGTAGCTGAGGGTTATTCTCAATTAGAAGGGATTGATTTTACTGAAACTTTTGCACCTGTTGCTCGTCTTAAGGCCATTAGGATTTTACTTGCCTTTGCGACATCCCGAGGATTCAAACTCTATCAAATGGATGTCAAAAGTGCATTTCTTAATGGCTTCATAGGCGAAGATGTCTATGTAAAACAACCCCCTGGTTTTGAAAACCCCAAATACCCACATAAAGTCCTTAAACTCCATAAGGCTCTTTATGGACTCAAGCAGGCCTCTCGGGCATGGTATGAT
The DNA here is from genome assembly GCA_019279435.1 of Zizania palustris. Classification (NCBI taxonomy): domain Eukaryota; kingdom Viridiplantae; phylum Streptophyta; class Magnoliopsida; order Poales; family Poaceae; genus Zizania; species Zizania palustris. The sequence goes on from JAAALK010000285.1 coordinate 91,114,357, forward strand.
AGACTTAAGTCTTTTCTGCTTGAGCGGGGGTATTTGATGGGATCTGTTGACAAAACCCTATTCACTCTCAAGCATGGCAAAGATTTCCTACTAGTCCAGATTTATGTGGATGATATCATCTTTGGTGGCTCTTCTCATGCTTTGGTTGCTGAGTTTGCAGATGCCATGAGCAGGGAATTCGAGATGTCCATGATGGGCGAACTAACCTTTTTCCTTGGTTTGCAAATCAAGCAAAGCAAACAAGGTACTTCCGTCCATCAGACGAAGTACACCAAGGACCTGCTCAAGAAATTCGACATGGCTCATGTGAATCCACTCACCACTCCAATGGCTACATCTGTAGCATTGGATCCTGACGAAGATGGAGAAGCCATAGAACAGAAGGAGTTCCGAAGCATGATCGGCTCCCTCCTCTACTTGACTGCTACGAGACCGGACATACACTTTGCTCTGTGTCTGTGTGCTCGTTTTCAGGCTTCACCACGAGCTTCGCACCGCCAAGCGGTAAAGCGCATTCTCAGGTATCTCAAACATACCCTCGAATTTGGCATTTGGAATTCTGCGTCTTCCTCTTTGTGTCTTCGAGGTTATTCCGATGCGGACTTTGCTGGGTGTAGGATTGATAGGAAAAGTACCTCTGATACATGTCATTTTCTGGGTACTTCACTGGTTTGCTGGTCTTCCCGCAAACATTCTAGTGTTGCACAATCGACGGCGGAGGCCGAATATGTTGCTGCAGCTAGCTGTTGCTCTCAGATTTTGTGGATGGTTTCTACTTTGCGGGATTTTGGGTTAGATTATAAGAGTGTTCCACTTTTCTGTGATAACACTAGTGCTATTTGTATTGCAAACAACCCGGTTCATCATTCCAGAACCAAACACATTGATGTGCGATATCATTTTCTCAGAGATCATAATGAGAAGGGTGATATTGAGATTCAATATGTTGATACCCAACACCAGCTAGCCGATATTTTCACAAAACCCCTAAATGCTTCTCGTTTTGCCTACTTGCGTGGGGAACTTGGTGTTTGTCACCCTTACGACATTTTGTGAGGGGGAGCAGATTTTGATTGTCTTGCATATGCTCATTGTGTGTGAAATTGCATTTACATCTTTTGCACTTATATGCCCGATTTTAATTCATGAAATCATGTCAGCTCAGCTCTTTTTAATATGTCTGAAACATTGTGTGCATGATTCTTATTTCCAAAATCAAATCATGCTCACTACTTAGTCTTGAATCTAGCATGTTTAGGCAGGACTGCTTTAGCTATCTTTTATCTGCTTGATAGCAAGACTCATTTTCTCTGGATGCTAAACATTGCAACTTGAAAAATTGTTCTACTTACTCATGGATATTAATCAAGTGCTAAACAATTTGTTCACTTAATCAAAAATTCCAAAGATCCATGATTTGCCTGCTTCAAAGAAAAAAGATCCAGGTGGGTTTGTTTGTCGCACTACTCTATTCTAGACTGCTTACCATTGCACATTGGTCTGAACTGGGATAGTGTAGTGTATGCCAAAATCACCGCCTTAAGCTTCTAATGGCTTTCGTGCCTAGGCTTGGCCTGATTGGAAAGTATAAGGTAGACAAACAAATAACCCCTAGCATTGTGAAAAAAATAAAAAAATTCTTTGTTCATCAAGTTTGCTTTCAATGCTCCACTTGAACTGGACTTGTCTGTCTAGAGTAGAAATTGACTAGCTTTGCGCAGTCCTTGTTTTTACTTGCCTAGTTACCTTGATTAAGTGGTGATGCTTTTATTTCAAAATGATAAAAAAACATGCTGTCATCATGTTTTTAGAGAATGTTAAATTGAGTTGAGCACATGAAAATTGGTATTAATGTTGGCATATTTTTGTTTTATATGTCTTTGCAATTCTTTCCTTTTCGAAGCTTTGCATCTGTTAAATTCTCCTTGATGCTTGCATTGCCAAAGAGGGAGAAAGTTTTGAGTTCTCTGTAGCAAGAGGGTAAAACAATTCAGGGGGAGTTTTTATCTTGCAAAGGGAAGATTTGCCAAAGGGGCTTTTTACTCTTTTGAAAAGGGGGAGGAAAATTCTTTTGTCAAGTGACATGATTTGGCTCGTTTCTGAGTTTTTATGGTCACTTGTGTGCTGAAATTTTTCAAATTTTCTTAAACTTGAATTTGGTTGTCAATGCACTCATCAAGGGGGAGATTGAGAAACCAAGGGTTGGTTTCGGAGTCTGTGATGAGTGATTGACAGATTTTATCCTCTGATTCGAAGGGGTCCTTCCGAATGGGTTCGGAGGTTGTTTCACCGAAGGGTTCGGTGGGTTCTGTTTGCTGCAGCTGTTGCAGCGGAGTGTGCTTGTCGGAGGGGTCCGACAATACACAATGACTGGATCGTACCGAAGGTCTCGGTACTTTGGGTGGTACACCGGAGTGTGCGCCAAAGGTTGCTTACCCGGAGAGGTCTCCAGGGTACGGGATACACTTTTCTGTTTGTCTGTGGTGCACAGGTGACTTCAGAGGCGACGGACGGTTCGCAGCAAGTAAACCTGGGTCAAGCGGGAGGCTTGATGGAGGCGAGCGGGGAGCTCAGTCACGAAGGCTGCGAAGGGGTCGAGGTCGAACCTTGGGTCGAGGTGTGCCAGACGAAGGCAGAGAGTGCGGAGCATGGCTCCGGGTGAAGGTACCCCAAGACGAAGTCCTCGTAGGCGAGGCACTTTGAAGGGTACTCCGAATGGAGTGACTTCGAAGTATGGTGGACAAAGTCCTCAGCAATGAGGCAAGGCGTTCAAAGTGTGCTCCGGAGGGAGGCACTTGAAGGTATACCCGACGAAGGTCTCAGAAGTCGAGGTTCATCGAAGGCATGGTCCGGGTGAGGTTCATCGAGGAGCGTGCTCGGGGAGAGACACTGCGACGAAGTGCTCATGGAATGCTTCATGTGGAGGCCTTGGACGAGGGAGGGACTTCTAAGGGTGGTACTCTGAAGGTGGGGCTTCGGAGTGTGGCTGACTTGAGGTACTTTGTCTATGCATGGCTTCGGTACACGGGCTAACGGAGTTTGAGCTGGGAGAAGGTGCGAAGCCGTGGTGGTCCACTCCGGAGACTGCAAAGGCTTCAAAAGAATCCAAGACTGTAAAGGCTGACCGTGTCTGCTCTGCAAAAGCTGATGTTGTCTCCTCTGCGAAGCTGACAAAAGAAGCCTCCAAATAAAGTAGACTACCAACTGTACCCCCTGTTCTGATGAGACAAAATCAGTGTAAACCCTAGGGGTAAAGTAGTCTATTCACAGGGCTGAATAGTGGCTATAAATAGTGGAGGCTAGCCTAGGCCACTGTAACACTTTGAGCAGCCATTTTTGAGCACCTGTGCTAGCCGCCACATACTTTGTGTTCATCCTGTGAGTTCATTTTGTGTTCTTTGTTCAAGCAATGAAGTTTTGATTATGTTCTTCTTTCACTCCTTGAACTTGTACCGTGTGTTGCACTTCATGCTTTGATTTCTTTGTGCACCATCTTCTTGTGGGTTTTCTGGAGAGGTGTGTGAGAGGTCTGTTTGTGTGAAGTGTGTGTTTTTCAGTGTCTATTCGCTCTGTGTAAACTGGAGGCAAGATCTCTCTGATTACTAGCGAAGCACTGTTCGAAGCCCGTTTTCTTCCCTTGTCGAAGTCCTCGGCGAAGTGTGTTCAGTGTGCGTTTAGACCTCCAAAGTGCGAAGCCTAGTACCAGTTGCTAGCACTGAGTATTTGGTCAAAGTCCTCAGAGGGAAGTCTGCTCTTGCGAAGGGTGAAGTGCGAAGCCTACTCGAACGCACCCAGTGTGCGGAGCCTGCACTGACTTAGCAGAGCTGAATTTTCGGGGTTGTGGGTGGAGCAAAGTCTTCTTGGCTTTGAACTTTTGCTCCTTGCGAAGCCTGCTTTTGGAGTTGTGAAATACCTCTGAACCAGAACTTCGAAGGGTGTGTTCGAAGCCTGTTCCGCAGAAGACAGAATTAAAACCGAAGACTATTTTTAGTCTGAAATTTTAAAAGCTCCCATTGACCTCCCCTCTCGTCGCCGTTTCCGGTCCAACATATACTTAAGCTCATCTTTTAAGACCTCATCCTCCTCTCTTTATATAGGGCTGAGAGCCCCTGTTCATCCACGTCTCGAAACCCACAACCAATTTGTGTTCATAACAGATCCAATCTATTTGCCCACGTCGGAACTTTCGATCCTGGATCGGAACTTCCGACAGGGTATTTTGTTTCTCGATATAGTATGATACCACAACAGATCCAATCTGTTTTCGCCCACCTCAGAACTTCCGATACATATATCGCAACTTCTGATCAATACAATTCTCCCGATTCCAAAATCGGAACTTCTAGCTTGTCGGAACTTCTGATACCATATCGGAACTTCCGAAGCAACTTTTGCTTTCTGGCTCGAGACTAGAAAATAATCGGAACTTCCGATACTACCTATCGGAACTTCCGATGCATGGAATTTTCTTGGGCATATCCATCACATATTTGGATGGCATGAGATTCTTTGGTCCACATTGTTGATGAGTGGAAAAGGCATCTTGAGGCCGAGCATGACTAGACACATATGCGAGAAGCTGTCGAACACATTGACGAGTTACTAAATTACTCCTAAACTACTCCTAAATTACTCCTAAACTACTCCTAAACTAAAATAAAAAATTTAAACATGAGGAGAAGAAGAAAACATACCTATAAGTGTAGCCAACTTTGAGATGGGGTCGAGTCAGCGGACCAACAGCCGACTGGCGCCACGTGGCAACTAGTCGGTGGTTGAACGGCCGACTGCCACTACATGGCACCAATCGGCTAGAAAATAGTTGTTGCGCTTGCGCCCGTGGGCCAATTTGCCACGTGGAAGGGAGTTGGCCTTTGGTCAGCTGACTCCTACTGACGTGGCAGCAGTCGGCTGACCAAGAACTGACTCGCTGTCACCTGGCATGAGTCGGCTGTTAGTCAGCCAACCGCGTGCTAGTTTTGCAAATTTTTCAAACGGTCATAGAGATTTGAATCTTTTTTAAAAAATATTATTTTAAAAAAATCTAGGTCGTTTATCCCAAAATTTCGGCATTTCTCTCTATACAGAGATCAGTGTTGCAATTACTTTCTCGCTCACTTTAAAAAAATTGTGGATATCCCTTATCCCTCTCCTTTGGAAAAATGAGTTTTTTCCCTTCAACTTCGCCATCGGTAAAAGCTTACAAATATCCCACTAAAGCGAGTTCTAGCTATTTACTTGTTGATGTTTTTTTAAAAAAAATAATATTTTTTGAAAAAATTAAATGTGTATAGTAATTTCAAAAATTTGCAAAAATAAGTAGCAGTCGGTACTTGATGGGTTGACTCATGCCACGTGGCCCTAAGTTGGCCGATGATCAACTGATTCAGGCTACGTTAGCGCTATTCGGCCAACCATTAGCCGACTCGGGGCCATGCTGACATGACAACGACTCTTTCGGCCGCCTCACGCCACATCAGCGTGAGTCGATCGTTGGACCGACTTATGCTGATGTGGTTTGAGTCGGCCCATCAATGATTTTTTAAAAAATAATATTTTTTAATTTTATGAAATAAATTTTCCTCACACACTATTATAATAACACAAAATACTATTTGATCTCGAAATAGTTCCTAGCACAGTCGATGAAAGGTGGTGTCTTGAGTCAATAAGTGTAGTGTTCGAGCCCTCATAGACTGTTTTGTGGAAAAAATATTTTTTTAATTTTCTAAAAAACATAAATATTTGAAATATTTTCATTTTTTAATTTTATGAAATAAATTTTTGATTTTTAAAAATTTTCTATTTTTTCAAAAAAAATAAAAGAAACTTTCAAAGGTCTCATGCATTTTTCGGAAAAGGCAAAAAACGAGACTATGAGGACTCAAACACTACACCTATTGTAGGACACCACTTTTCATCCACTACGCTAGGAAGTATTTTGTGATCAAAGAGTATTTTGTGTTGTTATAATAGTGTGCTAGGACAATTTATTTCATAAAATTAAAAAAAAATCGTTGATAGGTTGACTCATGTCACGTCAGCAAAAGTCAGTCGTTCAACCGCTGACTCACGTTGATATGGCATGAGTTGGCCAAAAGAGTCGTTGCTGGTACAACGTGGCCCCGAGTCCGCCGATGGTTGGCCGACTGGTGCTGACGTGGCCTGAGTCGGTCGATCATTGGCCGATTTGGGACCACGTGTTATGAGTCAACCCACCAAGTACCGACTGCTACCTATTTTACAAATTTTTAAAAATGTTATACACGTCTGAATTTTTTTCAAAAAAAAATCATTACATGATTACATAGGTCTCCGTCTCAGAGAGAGCGAGAGAGGCTACTTTTAGAACTATCGATAATCGATGTTTCTCCCAACAAATAAGTAACCCGGGTAATTAAAGTGATAAGCTAATCCGTAATCAGAGAGTCGCGACGCGCGGCATAGAGATGCCCAGATTCGCGTGCAGCGCGGCGACAAATGCACGGCGGGGCACGAGCCGTACGGTGGTCCACACGCCCATGACGGGGCACGAAGCACCATCGATTCCACCCGCATCTCTCCGCGGCCCACACGGGCGCCGCCGTGCCTCGCGCCCTCGCCCCGCCCCCGCGTCGCGTCGCGTGCGTTGCTGCGGTAGTACAGGCTGCATGCTGCCGTTGCTGCCTGTTGCTCGCCAGAGCGCGCGCAGGCCACAGGCTCAGGTCGGGGAGGGGCCGGGTGTCGCGTGGACCACTCGCTGAAGCCCGTATACTGATTATGCAGTCGCGCAGGCTCAGGCTCAGGCTCAGGTCGGGGGCACCAAAAGTTTGGCGCGGCGTGCTTTTGTCGTTTCCTTGGTCTTAGCACTCATGTTTTCCCCAGGTTTCTGTACGGATCGCTTGGACACTTGTCGATCTAGGAGGGCCAAGGCGAGTTTGCCCGTCCTGTGTATTTATCTTGCGAGCGGCTTGTACAAATTTAAGAAATGTTGATCTAATATAATACTACTAGTACTATACTATTACTATTTTAAAGTGGCTAACAGGTAGAAGGCTTAATTATAAAATAATAGTATTAATAGTCTTTTATTGGATCAACATCTTGTGACTTTTATTCATAATTTCTAAAATTACACGAGGTATATGCTGGTTTACATCAAATATGTTCCCATTTATCTTAGGTTAAACAAACAACATTGACTATTCTATTATGTGATAATCGATTTGGTTATTACCAATTTTTGACCAATAGTTTATCTGAAAATCACGGTTGTTAGATTTTTCTTTAACACTAACTCAAGTATTTATTTAAAAACATGTCTGGTCCATGTTTTTTTAATGGTAATCTCCCTGTAAAAATTACTTCTTCTACCTTTTATATGTCTCATTGGTTTACAAATAAACTTTTTTATTACATCAATACCATTTTACTTACCTCTTACTATGTTTTGAGCCTACTTAATTTAAAAAACCAGACTGATAAATGAGTATTATCTTACCTTTTAAGTTATAGTTTTTATTATCAACACTCGACGTATGACTAAATCTAACATGCATTATTGGGGTTACACTTTATTTTTATTATATATATATGTATATATGTATATGTACGTATACGTGTACGTGTACGTCTACGTGTATGTGTATGTGTATGTGTACGTATGCATATATGTATATATATATGTGCAGTTCCATCATCAGGGACTGCAACTTGAATATAGTTACAACCCGCCTTCATATGGTTGTCAAAGGGCATCGTCGGCCTATGTTGTACAGTATAATGCTCCCGTACACAGTAAACTGCTACAATTCGTGCAACAAAAACTTTTCCTACATCGCTTTGCTCAATAGTGTTCTTAGACAATCTGCATCACTATCTTTTGTGATCCAATGATTATTAGTACTATCTCCATTTCATAATGTAAATCATTTTGTCTTTATATATGGATTCATTCATATATTAATGAATCTAAGACACATATATGTCTAAATTCATTGATTTATGGATAAATCTAATCAAAGCTAAATTGACTTATATTCTGAAACAGAAAGAATATATGCCGCTAAAGTTGCAACCTAGCTTACTAACTGCTTCTATGATGAGATATCAACAAAGGACACTACAGACGATTTAGTTTAATTGGTTAACCTGATGATGTTGAATGTTGTTGATGATCCGAAGTTGCTGCTGACATTATTTGTCACAACTCACAACCACCAACAGTACTGTAAGTGTAGATCAAGAGCCTAGATTTTTCCACTGCTACATGCTAGGAAAGCCAATAATATGTATGCAACTCAGATCTAATTTATATTAATTACTTTACTGATGGCCCTTTTACAGCATGAGAAATATTGAGAAGTATATGCACATATCTCATGTTATTTTTTATATTCCAATACATAGAGTTTCCATTATCGCATGATTGATTATGAGGAGCTGAAGAAATCCATTACTAAATTCTTTAATATATATGGTATACTGATGAGGCCATCCTTAAGTACTAATGTAGTAAGCCAATATTATTCTGCTGGTTATGCACATTGAACTGCATATGTAAACAGTATATATAGAAACTGTAGAGTCTACCACAATTCAACGCCTTCGCACAGCTGAATCATATCTTATAGTCCAGGTAGCATCTAATAGCTACGGCATCTAATAAGTCGTTGGTCTTTTCAGGTTTTCAGCAATCAACTGCCAAATTAAGTCCAAACAGGGGTCACATCCTCAAACTTCACTAGCTATAACAATGGGTGTTTAGAAATAATGGGTAAAGTGGAGCGATCGATGCGCTGCACGCTCATCTTACACAGTTAATCCATATAACCAAAATAATGATTTAATTTGACAGAGTTACAAACATACACAACCCCCAATCCACCAGTCACATATACAGGTACATACACACAGGCCTCCTCATGAACACTTGGCACTTCAAGAAAGTATTTCCTTGGAGTGTTTATACAGTAGTACGTGTACTGCAGTTAATGATCCATAGAATACTACCGCATTGTTTTATTGCCAGCCAAGTGAAACGGGAGGCCTTAATTCCCTTCAGGCTTCATCAAACCAAAACACTCCAAAATAGGAAGTGAAAAAGTTATAGCTGAGCCCGGGGTTAAAGAAAAAGAGCAGAATTATAGCTGGTGAGATAATTAGGTAAGCATGCATTAGCAGCAGATGAAGCTTAGCTAAACGCCTAAACACATCACATGTGCAATGCATGACCGGAGAGGGGGAAAAGGTGCTACATACCAGTTTGTAATTGTACCTCTTTGTCTCTCCACATTATTCCAGCATTATATTCGACGATATGATCTTGGTAAATCCTTTTTGGTAGTGTAGCAATTGCGGCGGTAGTATTTTTGGTTGCATCAAGATAAGCCATATATAATTAATATACGGAGTACATATTTTTTAATTACCGTCGTCAGTTCATCTCGATCGTCACCGGCGGCCGTGACCATATGCATGGAGGGATAGTTATCTAGGGGTCATGGTAGCTCCACAGGCTCTCCCCGGCCTCGGACGGGTCCGGCGAGCTGCCGGAGGAGCCAGGGCTGAACCGCGGGGGGCTCATCATCATTCCAGCCGCCATGTTCCGAAGGAACTGCGGTGTCTCGAAGAGAGCCTCCTCGTCCAGGAAATACTGGTGACTCCCGCTGCCGCTGCCGCTGCCGCTGCTGCCGGCTTCATGCTGAGCCACCACACCTCGTGCCGAGGCGCCGGCGCCGGCATTACTGCTGCTCCCGCTGCGCCGAACTGATCCAGAGACCGCAGATGGGTCAATGCCGCCGGCGGTGCGACCAGCAGGCAGCTGGCGGCCATGCGGCAGCGAGGCGGCCGCGGCTGCCGCGGCCGCGCGGATGTCGTCTGCGGAGCTGGAGGCGGGCGCGGTGCGAGAGGCGGCCAGGTCGGGGAAGTTGAGCGCAGCGTCCGGACCGCGCAGCGCGCGGGCCGCCACGTCGTAGGCCACGGCGGCCATCTCGGCCGTCGCAAACGTGCCGAGCCAGATGCGACGCGCCTTGCGCGGCTCCCGGATCTCCGACACCCATTTCCCGCTCCGGCTCCGGATGCCGCGGTAGAAGGGGTGCTTCCCCGTTGATCGTGGCGACGGCGGCCCATGCTCAGACATTCGGTACGGTGTTAGGGCAGCAGCAGAACTATATATTACTCGACGGCTATGGACAGCTAGCTAGCTAGCTAGCTAGCAATCAAACTACCATGTATCATCTATCGATCCGTGCGCACGTGTGCAGGGTGCAGTGGGCGCGCGCATGCGGGTTGCCGGGAAAAGCACGAGGACGAACGCCTCTTATATAATAATGCGGCGGCGTCCAGATCGGAGCGGAGAAGCGCCTGGGAGAGAAGCGTGAAGAAGGCCATGGCGGTCGCTTGCAATGAGCTGGTGCTGCCCATGCGAACAAGTAAATAACTTCGCAGCCACAGCCACACACACTGCACACAGCGCGGGATTTTTGGGGGAAATCGGGTCGCCATCGACTTTACTAATCATAGAAATAAAAGGGGCTCTGGTCTGTAGCGCGCTCTCTGTCTCAATTGATGCCCCCTCCCAATTCACCTTGACATAATTTGCAATACTTGCCATTTCATATTGTACGGTTCTATTTAGATTTATTTATATACTAATTTAGATTTATTTATATATTAATGTATATGTTTTGTATATGTCTTTAGATTTATTGACATCCCTATAAATCCTTACAATCACTACCACACAAATGATCTTTAGTGACGTAGTTTTTGTGATGGATAAAAGACACAGGTTACTAATATACCTTTAGTGATGGGTGTATTTACAATTGTCACTAAATAATTAGTGACGGGTCTCAATGATATCCATTACTAATGAGTTGTTAAATTCTAAACTAATCATTAGTGACGGGCAACGTTGAGACTTATCGCTAAAGACCTATCTTTATTGACGCTTGTGAGACCCATCACTAAATACCTACCTTTAGTGGTGCGTGAATATCTAGACCCGTCATTAAAGACCTACCTTTAGTGATGCATGAATATCTAGATCTGTCACTAAAGACCGATGCATACAAAATTTTTTGAAAATTTGGGCAGACTGAAGAACCCTAGTCCAAAAAATACTATTATAAAGTCTCGTCTCCTCTCTTCAATCTTTACTCTCAAGAATTCTATAACTTCCCTCCATTGCTCTCTCTACTTGATCTTTACCATTCTTATCATTATGGTGTCCGACATAACTATAAGATCTACTAGACGATGACCGGTGTTACTTCATACTCCATCCGACCATGAGGTCATCGGTATTGAACTACTTGAATAAAGGGTATAGAGTTATTATCACTACTTCACCAAATCCTATTACTTATTCTCCTCCATTGTTATCACCTCTTTATCTTCTTCTTCTTAATTTATCATTGTCTCTCTTCCTCTATTTTGTCTCAAGGTAGAGGCCTCACCGATGATTACCACATTGAAAGTATATTGGGACAATGAAAAAATAATAGAAAGAGCGCATCCTCCTCAGATCTATTCTTCTTCTTCATCATCATCACCGCCTCTCCTCCTCTATTGTGGCTCGGGATAGAGGCATCACCGATGATGTCCACATAGAAATTTGTTGGCATGCTTTTTTGTTCACACATGGACACACGCGTGGCCTGAGAGATTAGCTTAACTTCAGTGCAGGTCCTACATCTTAGAGAAGAGGTTCAAGGCGTGCCAATCAGTTTGACCCTGCAACTGATAAGGGATCAAAAAAATAGACGTTAGTAGCATAGCCGATTGGCTGGCAAGCCGATGACTGTGGCAGAAATGATAAAACATGAACTAGCGTGCCAATCGACCATACGAACAATAGCCCAGGTTGGCCCAATCGAGCGAGCGCACCATCGGCCGATAGAAAAAATAGATCGTGTGTATAGGCCGATGTGCACCCTTCGATGGTGAACATGATATGGAGATGAATTAGAGATAACCTATCAGCTTGTACTCTGATAGAAATAAATAAAGCATGCCAGATAACAGATCTATATCATGAAAATCATCACAATAACTAGATCGGACCTAACCAAGACAGTAGCTAGTCATGATGATCTAAACAATATATCAACGAATCGGGCAAACTTTATTTAGATGAACAATATACGACATGAAGAAGATATAATAGCAAGGGATGTCGAACTTAACCGATGAATCCTCAGACTATTAGACCCAAATCACATCAATCTAAGATATCAAACCTAACTGATGCAGCCTTAGGCCTAGCCAAATACATTGAGGACAACCAACGACAGTGTTGTTTCACTGTTCTCCTCAAGAGATTGAATTGAACCGATGCAGCCATGAGGGTACTAACCTAGTTGGCATAGACGTCAGAGGCGGCGGGACTCACCTCTTCGCCGGAGATCAAAATGATGCAGCCCAGCTTCGAGCGCCCGAGTCCCACCAGATAACCTTGGGGATGAAGAGTGGCAATGCGCCGATTGATTGATAGAACGAGAGTTTACTAATCTAACCTAAGGGATACACATTTATAGTCTGTAACTTGCCATCCAAGTAATTTATCCAGTCGATTTCGGATGAATTCTATAACCATCTTTTGTTCTTATCTCCATCAGCTCCCCTTCCAATCATGCAGCTGTTGCCGATGGACTCCTTTGACTTCCTTTGAACGGATCTTCCTTGACCTTCTGTTGACCGCGCCTTCCTTGGTGGGCCTTGGGCTTTACCAATTCTTGGCGTCAACACATGCCCCCTAGTTTTGAGGTGTTAAAGGGCATCTAACGCTTCGAAACTATCAGTCATAATTGCCTTATGCTGCTAAGTCTTTTCACATTGTCGTCTCACATTCATTACCAGCAGTCGGAAAAACTCTTCGCTTTCTCTGCCTCTCTAGGATTGGCTTAATACGGAACCCAAAGAATCACACTAGCTAATAAATATCTGGCCTTTTCACCCTTCTCCTTTCTACGCTTTCCATCTGCATTACCTTCGCTCTCAATCTGCTGGCTTCTAGTGCCCCTTCGATTATCGTCACCTGGCACCTTCTTCTTCCTCATGTTTCCGTGTCCAACGACATTGGGATGGACAACCTTCACGAAGTCCGTGAGGTAGGCCCCGACATTTTCATCTTTTGTTTTTCTTGGTTACTCTAGCCTATTTTCTTACTACATATTCCTTCTTTTCCTGTTTTCTTCACATCATTTGCGGGATCAGGTCCTTATTCCCATAGTTGGTTATCCTTCTAGTTTCTTCTTAGCTCCCATGGGCAATCCAGACCCCGTTGATTTTATCAACGCCGAGACCCTCCGTATTCATCTGAAATGTTTCCCCATGGACCCCTCTGTATGGGGCTTTGGCTCCAACTAATCCCCTTCTCCCATCTCTGGCTGGCGCGACTGGTACCTTAGGGTATCGGCTATCTATCGCCCCCTCTGGGATGACATTGACATCGAACATTGTATTGTTCTTTCTCTTGCTGAACCATACCTCAACGACTTGATGCTGACCGCGTCTTGTTATTTTTGGTCTGATGCCTTAAATGTCTTCGTTTTTGGTCATGAGCCAATGAGTCCTTCTTTGCTCAATGTTTACTTTATAACCTGCCTAGATATCGACTCATCGACCGACCCTTTTGACTTTCGCTATCAACCTTCCTCTCTCCTCAGGGTCGTGCTGGCTGACAGCTGGGACCGCTATATTGCGAGGCACAAAAAAATGGCCTTGTAGACATTGTCGAGCATATCACCTTCTTGAATCTTTGGCTAGAAGAATTCATATTTTGCATACTGACCTTGGCCCCAACCTTTCAATTCCATTTCTTGGTCGAACGCCTAGCCGCCAGTGCATGAGTTACACTCGGTCGTTATCTCCTTGGGGTGGTATACCTTTTCCTTCACCTTGTATCGGTCAATCTATCGATCGGTAATTTCATTGACCGCCTTAGGGGCCCCTGGTGGTTCCTACAACTCTAGCTCAACGTTTACACTGCTGACGTTGTTGGACGGACCCCTTTTAGTCAATCACTTTTTTCGACCAATTTTCTAGAATCGACCACCCCCACTTATCATTTTTGCTTCTCTTTAGGTGAGGCGGCGATGTCTCCTTCTACCATTCCCTTTTCTTCTGCGGCCTTGGACAATTTTTTCAAGAACTTTTATCTTGGATTCTCCAACCGATCCATCTGGTTCCCTATTGATTTTTATGTGGAGTATGCTTTTCCCAACCGGCTGGTCTTCCCTGATGTGTCCTGGAACGACGCATCTTTCAGTATATTCTTGTCAGCCATCTTTCCCTACCCGCTCCCCACTAACATTACTAAGGAACACACCCATGGATCTTCCTATGAATTTTACCATCCTTTGGTCTTTTCCCGCCCATTGGGTTTTGTCCAACTCCCTCTGAGAAACCAAGGGTTGGTTTCGGAGTCTGTGATGAGTGATTGACTGTGTTTAACCTCTGTTTCGAAGGGGTACCTCCGAAGGGGTTCGGAGGCTGTTTCACCGAAGGGTTCAGTGGGTTTGGTTGCTGCAGCTGTTGCAGCGGAGTGTGCCTGTCGGAGGGGTCCAAAAGTACATGATGACTGGGGTTGTACCGAAGGTCTCGGTACTTTGGGTGGTACACCGGAGTGTGTGCCGAAGGTTGCTAACCCGGAGAGGTCTCCGGAGTACTGGATACACTTGTCTGTTTGTCTGTGGTGCGCAGGGGACTTCGGAGGCGACGGACGGTTCGTAGCAGGTGAACCTGGGTCAAGCGGGAGGCTTGATGCCAATGGAGCGGTGAGCTCCATCACGAAGGCTGCGAAGGGGTCTAGGTCGGACCTCGAGTCGAGGTGCACCAGGAGAAGGCAGTAAGTGCAGAGCGTGGCTCCGGGTGAAGGTACTCCAAGACAAAGTCCTCGGAGGCGAGGCACTTCAAAGGGTACTCCGGATGGGGTGACTTCAGAGTATGGTGGATCAAGTCCTCAACAGAGGCAAGGTGTTCGAAGTGTGCTCCGGAGGGAGACACTCGAAGGTACCCGACGAAGGTATCAGAAGTCGAGGTGCATCAAACGCATGGTCCGGGTGAGGCTAGTCGAGGAGTGTGCTCGGGGAGAGACACTGCGACGAAGTGCTCATGGAATGCTTCATGCGGAGGCCTTGGACGAAGGAGGGACTTCGAAGGGTGATACTCCGAAGGTGGGGCTTCGGAGTGTGGTTGTCTTGTGGTACTTCGGCCATGCATGGCTTCGGTACACAGACTGACGGAGTTCGAGCTGGGAGAAGCTACGAAGCTGTGGTGTCCACTCCGAGGGTGATTGGTGCGAAGGCCCAAGAGCTTTGACGGCTTCGGCTCAAAACCGTCACTGTATCGGAGGCTGTCTTTGGTGAAGCGAATGCCATCAGGCTCAAGGCTTCTCACCGAAGCTACCGCACCCCTCGCGTGCGAAGGGGGGCTCCAAAAAGGTCAAAGACTGCAAAGGCTGACATTGTCTGCTCTGCAAAAAGCTGACGCTGTCCCCTCTGCAAAACTGACAGAGAAGCCTCCAAATAAAGTTGACTACCTTTTGTACCCCTATTTTCTGTAGAGACAAAACCAATGTAAACCCTAGGGGTAAAGTAGTCAATTCACTTGGGTGAATAGTGGCTATAAATAGTGGGGCTGGGTAGGTAACATTTAACACTTTGAGCATTCACTGTTGAGCTCCTGTACTAGCCACCACACTTTGTATTCATCCTGTGAGTTCATTTATTGTGTTCCTTGTTCAAGCAGCGAAGCCCTATTTCTGTGTTGAGTTTCTGCTTGAGCTTGTTTGCATACCTCGCTAGTAGTAGTGCACCGAAGCCTGTCTAGGGGAAGTGTGTTTTGTGCGAAGTGTGCTTTTCAGTGTGCGTTCGCTCTGTGTAACAAGAGGCTAGACCTCGCTGCTTACTAGCGAAGCCCGTGTCTCTTATCGAGTTGAAGCCCTAGTGAAGTCTGTTTGTGTGCGTTTAGACCTTCGGTGTACGAAGCCCAACACCAGTTGCTGCTGCTAAGTACTTGGTCAAAGTCCTCAGAGGGTAGTCCTCTCTTGCGAAGGGTGAAGTGCGGAGCCTGCACTGACTTAGCAGAGTTGGTTTTTCGGGTTTGAGTGGAGCGAAGTCTTCTTGGCTTCAAACTTTTGCTCCTTGCGAAGCCTGTGTTCGGAGCCGTCAAATACCTCCGAACCAGAACTTCGAAGGTTGTGTTCGAAGCCTGTTCCGCAGTAGACTGTATTAAAACAAAAGGCTAATTTTAGCCTGAAATTTTAAAAGCTCCCATTCACCCCCCCTCTGGTCGCCGTTTCCGGTCCAACAATTGGTATCAGAGCGGGTTAAGATCACTAGTTGACCTTAACCGGTTTTGTGATCTGTTGGCGACATGGACAGAGTTAGTAAAATTCCTCTGTTCGATGGGACTGACTTTGCATACTGGAAGGTGCGCATGGAGGCTTACTTGCTAAGCCAAGGAAATGCAATTTGGGAGATTGTGGACTCACAATACTCAATCCCTAATACTCGCACCTCTCAAACAGAGAAAGATTAGTATAATGCCAACTCCAAGGCTAGGAATATACTGTTCATTGGTTTGAGCCGGAGTGAGTTTGATAGGGTGCAGCACCTTAGGACTGCTAGGGAAATTTGGACAACACTCACTATTTTTCATGAGGGCTCTACACAGATCAAGGCTAGGCGCCAAAGCACATACAATCAACAGTATTAGCTGTTTGTGCAGGCACCTGGTGAATCTATAGATGCCATGTTTTCTCGCTTTGATGCGATAGTGAGTAACTTGCGGTCCAACGGGACGCTTGCTTACAATGATCATGATAGGGCTATCAAGCTTCTCTATGCTCTTGACCATAGCATATGGGAAGTGAAGATATCCAGCATTGAGGAGTCTGCAGGTTATGACACATTGACCTGTGATGAGCTCTTCAGCAAGCTGAAGTCCACAGAGATTGCCAAGGCATCTCTTGCGGTGCACAGACACTCCTTGCCACAGTCGTTGGCATTGGTTTCTAGCACTAGCTGTGGCACCACTGCAGAACCAAGCACATCTGGTACTTGTGTTCTTGCAGATGGTTTGGCTTTGTCCTCCATGGTCTCCGTCACAAAGGAGCTGGTGGATACTCTGGATGATGAGAGACGGGATCATGAGGAGAAGTGGTTTTAGTGGTTGCTTTGAGTGTGGAGACACTTCTCACATCAAGGCCAATTGCCCTAAGCTCAAAAAGAGAGATGAGAGTGAGCGCCCTAAATACCACAAAAAGGAGAGGAAGCCTTTTGTGAAGGGCAAGCGCAGCAAGGTGGCTAAGAGAGTAGCCAAAGCCGCTTCCAGAGCATTTGTTGTTGCTCTCAGCGACATCGACACTTCCTCAACTGAGGAGTCAAGCTCTGAGGAGGAGGAGTCCCCAAGGAAGGAGGACAAGAAGGACAAGAAGGGACGAGACTTCACCGGCCTTTGCTTCATGGCCGACAGCGACCACAGCGGCGATGAGCTTGACTCATCTGAGGTACCACTATCCTCTGACCAGCTTTTAATTAAACTAGATGAGCTAAATGAAGTAGTTCTTGGTCAGGATAGATTACTTGTGCAAGCCGCTAGAGAAAGAAAAGACCTTAGACTTAGGCTAGAATCTGTTTCTACTGATTATGCCATGCTTAAGTCTAAAGTTAATGATGTTGAATATGAATCTTGTACTGTTGTCATGGGTGAGCTTGCTCAGTTGGGCTCTGTACATGCTCAAACTCTATCTGAGCTTGAGACTGCATAGAAGCAGCTTTTGGTGGTGGATTCTAGACCTCATGATAGTATTGAATGCATGAACTGTTCTTTATTACGCGAGAGCATTAATTTACGTGATAAACATGGTCATGATTTAGAGGCTAGATTGGAGAGGGCCGGTAGTTCTAAGGATGTGCAGCCTGTTTGTGACACGTGTATTACCCTTAAGGACCAGCTAGGCACTGTTAGAGAGCGAGCTGAAAACCTTATGACCGAGAATGAGTACCTTCTTTCCGTGGTTAACAAATGCACTGAGGGAAAGTGTAGGATGGATTTGCTCTTAGCCAAGACCAAGATGTGTGCTGACAGAGCAGGGTTAGCTCTAGGTTGGGTTTTGAGAGGATTCCTTCAGATAGCAAGATCAAAACTGTTTTTACCTCTCCCACTACCCTAGAGAAAGAAAGAGCTTTGTTAGACACTCCATCAGCCAAAAAGCCTACCCGAACTCAAAAGAAAACCACTCCTCCTGCCAAGAAAATCCCTCCCAAGAAAACCACTCAGCAGAAGCCCAAGGAGCCTGTGAGAGTTGCTCCTAAGACCCATGAGAGTGCCCCTAGGAGAATTTTTCATTGTTCCTACTGTCAGCGGGCGGGTCATTTCATTGGGTTTTGCTTTCGTCGCATCAAGGATGAGCGACGCTCTCAGGCGATGAGTTACCAGGACATGCATTACCCATCTTTTGGTATGCATGAGTCTGAGTTTTACTATCGTCCTGTTTTTGAGGCTCCTCGTGCTTCTCGGAGAGGTTTTGCTCCTCGAGGTGTTCACCATATTCCATATGGTGGTAGACCCCGGGCGAGTAGCTTTGTACCTCATCAGAGTAGGAGACCTCGTCATGTTGTTCGTTCACAGCATGTAGGTAGACCTCACACTTTGCATCATTCTGATTATCCTGTGCGTAGACAGTCTACTTTTACTGTGCCTACTACTCGTGTCACTCAGTGCTGGATGCCTCGTCATTTTTTCACTCACCCCAGCACTGAGCGATCGAGATATTCTTATCATGTGTAGGCGACAGATCGAGGCTTGGAGGGCACGTGGATCATGAACTCCGGTTGTTCGCGCCATATAACCGGAGATGCAGCATGGTTCTCCAGCCTCACCACAACCAAGCAAAGGGAGCATATCACCTTCGGCAACAATCGAAGGAGTAGAGTGAAAGGTAAAGGTGTGGTAAGAATTAACTCGAACTTCACTCTCAAAGATGTTGCTTTGGTTGAAAACTTGGGATACAATTTGCTGTCTGTATCTCAGTTGCTTGATGAGGGCTTCGAAGTGCGATTCCATCGCAATACTTCGCAAGTACTCAACTCTGTTGGCGTTATGGTTTGTAAGATCTTTAGAGTTGGGAGAGTTTTTGGAGCAGATTTTTCTAAGTCATCTGGTTCTTCTCATTGTCTGTTGCACATTCTACATCTGAGCTTTGGAAGTGGCATAGGAGACTAGGGCATATGAGCTTTGAGTTGCTCGCTCGTCTGAGTGCCCTAGGTCTGATCCGAGGATTGCCCAAGCTCAAGTTTGAGAAGAATTTAGTTTGCGCTCCTTGTCGACATGGAAAGATGATTGCCGCTTCGCATTCGCAGTCACCACAGTGATGACTGAACAACCCGGAGAACTTCTCCACATGGACACTGTAGGTCCTTCTCGGGTTAGTCTTTAGGCGGCAAGTGGTATGTGTTAGTTATTGTCGACGATTTCTCTCGCTACTCTTGGGTCTTCTTTCTTGCCAGCAAGGATGAAGTGTTTTCACACTTTTGGAGCTTGGCTTTGAGACTTTTCACTGAACTCCCTGGTGCATTAAAATTCATTCGAAGTGATAATGGCACTGAGTTCAAGAACAGTCTCTTTGTTGACTTTTGCATGGAGCATGGCATAGAACATCAATTCTCTGCTCCGCGGGTTCCTCAACATAACGGTGTTGTTGAGAGGAAGAACCGCACTTGGTTGAGATGGCTAGGACGATGCTCGATGAGCACAGGACTCCTAGAAATTCTCGGCTGAGGCCATGAACACTGCATGTTACATCTCAAACCGAATATTCTTGCGCTCAATTTTAAACTTGAAATCTTATGAGCTACGTTTTGGGAGACAGCCCAAGGTTACTCATCTTCGAGTATTTGGTTGTCGCTGCTTCATCCTAAAGCGTGGTAATTTGGATAAATTTGAGTCGCGATCTTCTGACGGGATCTTTTTGAGTTACACTACTCATGGCCATTCCTACCGTGTTTATAATTTGGAGACCTAACACTGTCATCGAGTCATGTGATGTGACTTTTGATGAATCAACCCCTCTGTTAGTTCTGCATTTGAACAGGCAATGAACACGACATGGAACAAACCATCTTCGAAGAAGAAGATCCTGGAGATTTCGAGGATGAACCCTTACTACCCTCGACGTCAACCCCCGAAGCCGACCCCGCTTCGACTACTTCGGCACAAGGTCCCGAAGCGACTACCTCGACATCGATCATCTTGGACCACTCCAACGCACAAGTTGAGGGGGAGACTGCATCCCGCCGCGAGGCTCCACACCATGTTCAAAGGATGCATCCTCCCGAGCATATCATTGGTGAGCTGATCAAAGGGTAACACGTTCTCATGCTCATTTCATTGATTCAACTTTTGTGCTTCTTTCGAGCCCTTAGATGTTAGTCATGCACTTTCTGATTCTAGTTGGATCAATGCCATGCATGAAGAACTTGAAAATTTTGAGAGGAACCAAGTCTGGTCTTTAGTTGATCCTCCACCGAATGTTCATTCATTGGAACAAAATGGATTTTCAAAAACAAACAAGGGGAGGATGGGACTATAATTAGAAACAAGGCTAGACTCGTAGCTCAGGGTTATTCTCAACTAGAAGGGATTGATTTTACTGAAACTTTTGCACCTGTTGCTCGCCTTGAGGCCTTTAGGATTTGGCTTGCCTTTGCGACATCCCGGGGATTCAAACTCTTTCAAATGGATGTCAAAAGTGCTTTTCTTAATGGCTTCATAGGTGTACACCCCAGAAATTAAAAAGGAATAAAATAAAAAGAAAATATTATTTAAATCATTTCTGAATTTGTTATTAAAGAAAATCACCAAAGAGCCCAAATAAAGCCAAACAGGGAGAAATACTCAAAATTTGAACCTGAAATTTTTATGAGATGAACTAGAGCCCAAGATATAATTTTAGGAATTTTTACAAATTTTTATCAACAGTGCTTCAACCCTTAATCAAATAAAGGAATTACTGGAATTATTTTAAACCAGAAAAGAATTAAAATGCTTAGTGGGCCGCAACCTTCAAAGTGACCGAGCCCAGCCCAGCCCAAGCATTGAGCCATTGACACGTGGGTCCCACTGTCGGCACCGTTTCCCCTCTCTCCTCCCACCCGCGCCCGCTTCGGTCCACCAGTCGCCGCAGCGCACCCTTCCGCCCTCTGACATGCGTGGCCGCCCTGTCGGCGCCATTTGTCTCGCGCCCGCTCACCTGACAGGTGGAGCCCACCCTGTCAGGATCATCTTCCTCCGGGAAAGGGATCCCCCTTTCCTTCCCGGCGATCCCCCTTCCGTTCCCTCGACCGCCGGCCACCGGATCGCTCGGATCACCCTCCGATCACCTTCCCCGAGCGGTACCGACCCCATTCCATCCATAGCCCACG
>JAAALK010000285.1:91135869-91242458 GCA_019279435.1 Zizania palustris
CCTCCACATCGGAGTGTTCCATGACGTGGATTTCAGCCCTAGGCTTGTTAAACGTCTTAATAAACTTTTTATCTTTGGCTCGGCCTTCCTGGACCAGAGCCTGCTGCAAGACTTGGCTAACCTCTAAGAAGTTATAGTTGTCTAGTCTCTCTTTAATCTTGGAATGTAACCCATTAAAAGCTAGCTCCGCCAAATCCCTTTCTGAAATATTAAGGCTGAAACATCGGTATCTACTATCCCTAAAACGCTTGATGTGCTCAGAGACGTTCTCGTTAGATTTCTGCCTAATCGATGTCAAGTGTGAAAGCCTAAGTTCTGTCTCACCCGTGTAAAAGTAGTCAAGGAATTTTTGTTCCAATTCATCCCACGTCTGAACGGAGTTCTGCGGGAGCACCGAAAACCAAGTGAAAGCGGTGCCGGATAGCGAGAGAGAAAATAGTCTAATTTTTAGAGCGTCTGACCCACTAGCTTCTCCACACTGTGCTAAAAATTGACTAACATGCTCTAGTGTGGTTTTGCTACCCTCGCCGTCGAACTTAGTGAATTCGGGGATTCTATAGCTGCGGGGGTAGGGTATTGTATCGAAATGATTGGGATATGGCTTACTGGTAAACCCTAGCCCGACCCCTAGGCACGAAACTGGCGCCCTCCCTATGCGGATTCGCTCCTCTAGGTCATCTTGGTCTGCTATCGGTGCACGTCTCTCGTGCGGGGGTGCGACACGTGGCGGGATATCGTCGTGTCGGCCATGGGCCTCTTCCCTATGCGCTAGCTGTACGACGCACTCAAGCCCAAGAACCTGTGCATGTGGTGCGGGCAGTGCGGGTAGGTCTGATACCGGCGCAGGTGGTGGTGGTGCGTGGTATGCGGTGCTAGCTTGGTCGTAAGCATAATGACTAGTCTCGGCCACGGGTGTTGAGGCCGGAGACATAACGGTCTTGCCAGGTGCTACCGTTAGTTCTATTGTACACATGATTTACCGGAGGTATACTAGCAATAGGGGATGATGGTACGGCTTTAGTAAAGCCGAACCTTCTAAGTGTCGCCTATACTTGGGAGCTAACTGCCGAATCTAAACGGTTGGCTAGCGAAGCGCTAACGGCCTGATCTACCGATGTGGCTATTTTTTGCTCAATATCTAAAGAAGATAAACGAGGCGATACGGGTATTACCTAGATCCAAGCAAGGTCGGGGGCGATGATGTCGCGCTTGATGAAGCCCGCACGTGTCTTGACGTAGCTCCCAAGCATCATGTCTTGGAGCACCTTCAACTTTGCCTCGATCTCTGCTCGGTCTTCTGTGGGAATATCTTCAAGAGTAGGTGTTAAGATGTTGCGGTTGTCGATATCCGTGCCTCCTAAGGTATCCATCGGCGGTGTAGGCGTAGTAGTCATTGTAGATGTACCGGCAGGCCGATGTAGACGTACTTGTCATGTTGGCGTAGCTTCTCCCCAGCGGAGTCACCAAAAAGTGTGTTGACACGAAAATGTGCCCCCGCACTTGGGTCTGTCCGACGATCCAAAAGTGTACAGATACTTAGGGACAAGCCTAAGCGTAACATAGCATTGACTTCGCTTTTCTGACTACCCTTAGCCGTGGTAAGGGGGGTGGAGTCGCCAGGTAACCAGATTACACAAAATAATCCAATTAGCGGAAAGAAATATATTAAACAGAACAAATCAGCAAACCGAGCGGAGCCTGACTGATTCGAAGTATAGTGTGAAGGGTGTCGCCGAATTATACCTTCGGCGTCTGGTGCGAAGAGTCCCGCCGAAGGGTACCTTCGGCGTTCGGACAGATCTGGATGAAGATGAACTCCGAACGGATCTGGACGCGACAATCACCTCCGAACAGTGGGGTTCGGCGTGAAGTCTCCGATACAGTATGATACAGAATAATGACTTAGACACAACACGCGAGTACTGCTTCGTCCGGAGCGGAGTACGAGCGTGGCGAAGCCTGTCGTGACGAAGCGTGCTGGCGGAGCGTGTTGACGTACGGTCGAAGCGAAGATCTCGCCGAAGGATGTTCTGCCAACCTCCGAAACCGATCTCTTAGCTCCGAATACCTCCGGCGGAGTATCTCTGAATGTAGGTAACCTACAACAGAGAAGATTTGAAGTACCAATTCGGCCTTGAAGACCGAATTCTGCTAAGTGTTGCACTAGTGGCGAAGGTAGCAATCTGTTACGCAGATTAGAGGATACTTCACAGGCGAAATAACAAGGCTGATAGCAATCTATTACGTAGATTAACGGATACTTCACAAGCGAAGTAACAAGGATTACCACTATTTCGAAGTGGCCGTCGGAGGGCTTCTACTGCAAACCCATGAAGAGTACAGAAAAGTAAAGATAAAGTGAATACGATTCAGAGCTAGGGCTTTGTGGTTGATTTTGGGGGGGGGGCTTTTGAACCGGCTTCGCCCCTATACTTATAGGGGTTAGACTTCTAATATCTAAATCTAATCTGCTATGACTCGGCTGAATCATGCGTAGAGATAAACACTTAGCCAGAATCAGATCTAACTCTATCTCTGCCCGAAGTGGGCCTTCGACCAGGCCCGCTGAAGTCTGCTCCTTGGGCCGAAGCTTCATCGGAGTGGGCCTCCGAAGGCCTCTTGGCCGAAGGTTGTGGGCTGACTGGAAGCTTCCGAAGCCCGTAGCCCAGTGGTCCTTTAGTCCAGTAGGGCTTCGGCCTAACCCGGGACATGGGCATTTTTGGCCCAAATACCAAAATTGATATTTTGACAATCTTAATCATTGATGCCATTTTTTGCTATCAACAAGAGTAACAAGCCGTGACGGGCAGTAGGGAGCGAGCTGTGACAAGCGGCGAGGACGAGTGGCGTGGACAAAAATAAGACCACCCCCAATGCCCAGATCCGATGCAGATCTAGCGCCCACAAGCGGATCTGGCGCAACAGCAACAATGGGGAAGGGGAACAAGCAGCACACAAGTGGATCTGGCACAACAGCAACAAGGGGGAACGTAGCCAACTTGAGAGAAGAACTGAAGGTTGATGGCCGCCCCCAGAAGAATGAGATGAAATCCCGAGGGAGAGTGGCGATGGGGACCAGGAACCCTAGTTTCCTTGCTCTGATACCATGTGACATGATTTAGATTAGATGAAGCATAAGCACATATATAGCCATGAGATGGGCCTAGATGATATATGGGCCTAATAGCCTTAACACTTTAACATGAATGACAACTCTAGCTGAATCGGACTTGATAACTAGGCGAGTCTAGATGGCCGGTTACCCAGGTTACCTGTCGGTAATCAATTTAAATGGGTCAAAATTTGAATTGAAATTTTAATTTTGAACCAAACCAACCGATTCATTAAAAAAACCGTGGTCGAGACATAGGTGCAACCTTAGTTCTTTTAGGTTCCGTTTAGTTTAGAGATAAATGGTGGTGAAGCTAGAAGTTTTACGAAGTTTAGATAAACTTCCAAGACTAATTAAGATAACTATATATATATAAACATGTACATATAGTTGTATTGTCACTATATACGATAAAAATATTTGCTATAAAATATGATCCAATGCATATAAAAACCTCCGCGTGTGAAATGGAACAAGCTTGTATACCTATTTTTTGGTGCAAGCCTGTCTCTACTATTAAAATAATATTCCTTGGTAAGACGATTTTATCAGATCTAATTCCAAACCAAATACCATAAAAATATAATTGTTCCGTTCTATTTCACCTAGTCCTATAACAAAATGCAATCATAGAACTTCTTTTCGGTCTCAATCTCAGAGGCTCAGATGCAGAGTAACCAGCCGAAAAAGACTTTGAGTTGTCCACTCCCTATGTCACTTCAAACTTGAGAGAAACAATCTTGGAGCAGAAGTTAGTGGCTAAATTCACCTTCCAATTCGTGTCGTTGTTTATCTTTACCTAACAGGCTGAGGCTAGTTAGCAAGTACAGTAAAAAATCACTTAAGAGTCAGCTTCCAGAATTTCAGAATATTGGCAACGTCTAGGATGAGTGATTTCATGTTCCATGGGGATAAAATATTTTAGTATGAATTTTGTTGCCACTAAATATGATATACACAATATATATGGAAATGATACTACAAGAAGAAATCTAAGTAAAACATAGACAAATACTATGTCAATATACCAGAATTTTAATACGACAATGTTACCTCTATCATAGTAGGATAAGTGACTTAAGGGTATAAATAAATATCAAGACCCCAATGCTAAAAGCCAAACTAAGAATAGAACAATTTAAGCGACTTAGCCATCAGAGGCAGCTCCTCTGATTTTAGGGGGTTGACTGCCCTATGTAGTCGTTCGTTCGGACCATTCAGCACAGACAGTGCCCTCTAACTACTATGAATGTATCCAACCATACACGAAGCCCTCAAGATTCTACTTACTTACCTTCATATCAATTACCCAATGTCTTGGTACAATGAAATTAGCACTAGAGTGCTCGATGTCGGTGGCAACATACATGTCGACGATGATGAACTAAAACACGCTAGCTCTGACGAACTAGAGCACACCAGTGGTAGGGGAATTGTTGATAGCAAACAATGGCATTAATGATCAAGATTGTCAAAATATCATTTTTTGTAATTTGGGCTGAAAATACACAAGTCCTAGTACATGCTGAAGCCTTATAGTGCCAGAGGCCCATCTTCATGAGGCCTCAGGAAGCCTTTTAGCGGCCTGCTAGCTTCGGCCCGAAGCCCCTTCGGAGGCCTGCCTCGCTGAAGCTTCTGCCCAAGGAGCATGCTTCGATGGGCCTACCGAAGGCCCACTTCGGGCCAGCTTCGGAGATAGAGTCTCATACATATTCTAGTTATTTTTATCCCTAAACTTGATTAGGCAGAATCTTATTAGATTAGAATTAGAGATAAGAAGACTAGCCCCTATAAATATAGGGGTGAGGCCAGTTCATCAGACTCCCACAACAAATCAACTACAAAGCCCTAGCTTTGAACCGTACTTTACTTTCTTTACTTTTCCGTACACCTTTGTGGGTTTGCCTAGAAGCCCTCCGTCGGCCACGCCGTAACAGTGGTAAGACTTGCTAGTTCACTTGTGAATCATCTGTTAATCTACGTAACAGATTTATATCACCTTGTTGGCTCGCTTGTGAACCATCCGTTAATCTACATAACAGATTGCTACCTTCGTTTATCTACTACAACACTTAGTAATTCGGTCTCCAAGCCGAATTGGCACTTGATCTTAACTTTTCTGCAGGTTTCACGTTCGGATCCCCCTTCGCCGAAGGTTTATGGAGCTAGGAAACTGGTTTCAGAGGCTGCCAGAACACCCTTCGGCGCGTCCCTTCTTCGTCTGTCCGTGCAGGATTCATCATGTTATTGTCGGTCTGGTCAAGTCCATGCACCGGAACCACTTCGCATCGGGATCGCTCCACACCGGGGTAACGCCAGCACTCCGCATCAGACTTCGTCGTGCCAGTGCTCCGCACCGAACGTAGTCGCGCCAACATGTTGCGTTGGATTTTGTTGTGTAGAGGCTTTGCACCAAACCCTGTTGTTTGGAGGCGATCACGCGTCATGATCTATCTGGAGCCTGTCTTCTGCCAGATCGATCTGAACGCCGAAGGCTACCTTCAGCGCACCCTTTGCACTAGACGTTGAAGGCCCCTTTCGGTGACCCTTCGCACGGTATACTATTGTTGATAGCAAAAAATGACATTAATGGCTAGATCGTCAAAATATCAATTTTGGTGATTTGGGCCAAAAATACACATGTCCGGGGTTAGGCTGAAGCCCTACAGGGCCGAAGGTCCATTGGGCTATGGGCTCCGAAAGCCTCGAGCCAGCCCCACGGCCTTTGCCCAGGAAGGCTTCGGAGGCCCACGCTGCCGAAGCTTCGGCCCGAGGAGTCAGTCCGAAGCCCTACAGAGCTGAAGTCCATTGGGCTATGGGCTCCGAAAGCCTCTAGCCAGCCCATGGGCTTCGACCAGGAAGCCTTCGGAAGCCCACGCCACCGAAGCTCTGGCCCGAGGAGCAGGCCTCGACGAGCCTGGCCAAAGCCCACTTCGGAAGAGGTAGAGTTGTATGCGTTTCCAGCTCAACTTTTATCTCTATCTGGCCGGGTTAATAGCAGATTAGATCAGGAGTTTGGCCCCTATAAATAGAGAGGCGAGGCCAGCTTCCGAACCCCCCCAACATAAATCAAACCAAAGCCCTCGCTTTGATCGCATTTACTTTATCTTTATTTTCCTGTACCTCTTCGTGGGTTTGCCTGGAAGCCTTCCACCGGCCACTTCGGAACAGTGGTAACCCTTGTTACTTCGCTTGTGAAGTATTCGTTAATCTACGTAATAGATTGCTATCGCCTTGTTACTTCACCTGTGAAGTATCCGCTAATCTGCGTAACAGATTGCTACCCTCGCTACTAGTGCAACACTTAGCAAAATTCGGTCCTCAGGCCGAATTGGTACTTCGCACCTTCTCTGTTGCAGGTTTTCCGTTCGGAGCTACTCTGTCGGAGGTACCCGGAGCTGAGAGATCGGTTTCGGAGGTCGTCAGGACACCCTTCGGCGAGGTTGCAGGCTCCGGCGATAGGCTTCGCCAGCATACTTCGTCGCATCAGGCTTTGCCACGCTCGTACTCTGCTCTGGATGAAGTTGCTCCCGAGCGCGTTCTGTCATTATCCCATACTTTGCTGTATCAGAGGCTTCGCTCCAAACCCCGTCGTTCGGAGGTGATTGTCACGTCCAGATCTGTTCGGAGCTCACCTTCGAACAGATCACTCCGAACGATGAAGGCACCCTTTGGCGGGACACTTCGCCCCGAACCCCATCGTTCGGAGGTGATTGTCGCGTCCAGATCCGTTCGTAGACCATCTCCGGCTGGATCAGTCCGAACACCGAAGCACCCTTCGACGGGAGACTTCGCACCAGATGCTGAAGGTACACTTCGGTGACCCCTTCGCACCACACTCCAAAACAGACAGGCTTCGACCGGTTTGCTGGTTTTATTATGTCTTATATATATTTCTTTCGGCTAATTGTTTTATTATGTGTAATCTAGTTGCCTGGCGACTCCACCCCCCTTATCACGACTAAGGGTAGTCGGAATGCGACGTTGATGTTGTGTCACGCTTAGGCTTGTCCCTAAGTATCCGCACACTTTTGGATCATCGAATTGACACAAGTGCGGGGGCACGTTTCCATGTCAACAACTATGTACCAATCAGGCTCCGTTCGGCTGATTGGATTATTTTTATCTATATATTTCGGCTAATTGGATTATTTTCTTGTGACCTGATTATCGACAACCGCAACATCTTGATGCCTACACTTGAAGATATCCCCGCAGAAGACCGAGCAGAGATCGAGGCATAGTTGAAGACACTCCAAGACATGATGCTTGGGGGCTACGTCAAGACACGCGCAGGCTTCATCAAGCGCGACATCGTCACCCCTGACCTCGCTCAGGTCCAAGTAACACCTATATCGCCTCGTTTATCTTCTTTGGAAATTGAGCAGAAAATAGCCGCATCATTAGATCAAGCCGTTTGCGCTTCGCTAGCCAACCGTTTAGATTTGACAGTCAGCTCCCAGGTAGAGGCAACTCTTAGGAGGTTCGGCTTTACTGAGGCCGTACCCCCGGTTCCTATTACTAGTGCACCTCCGGCAAGCTACATGTACGGCAGGAATAACGACAGTACCGGCACAATCATGTCTCTGGCCTCATCACTTATGTCCGAGACTAATCATTACACCTACGGTCAAAGCAACATTGTGCATCATGCACCACCACCTGCACCGGTACCCGCGTTGCCTGCACCACATGTGCAAGCACCCGGACACGAGCACGTCATACAAATAATGCGCAGGGAAGACGCCCATGGCCGACACGCCGATATCCCACCACGTGTCGTGCCCCCGAGAGGCGCGCGTAGGCAACATGGCAAGATGACATAGAGGAGTGGGTCCACGCACTATTTAGAGAGTGTGCCGGCTTCATGCCTAAGTGATGGGTTAGGGTCTACCGTAAGCCATACCCCGACCATCTGAGCAGAGTACCCTACCCCCACGGTTATAGAATCCCTGAATTCACTAAATTTGATGGCGAGGGTAGCAAAACTACACTAGAGCACATTAGTCAATTTTTGGCACAGTGTAGAGAAGTTAGCAGGATAGATGCTCTAAAGGTTAGACTATTTTCTCTCTCGCTATCCGGCACCGCTTTCACTTGGTTTTCGGCGCTCCCACCGAACTCCATCCAAACGTGGGATGATTTAGAGCGTAAATTCCATGATTATTTCTACATGGGTGAGACAGAACTTAGGCTTTCACATTTGACATCGGTTAAGCAAAAATCTAGCGAGAGCGCCTCCGAGTACATCAAGCATTTTAGAGATACTAGAAACCGATGTTTTAGCCTTAATATTTCGGAAAGGGACTTGGCGGAACTCGCTTTTAATGGGTTGCATTCCAAAATTAAAGAGACGTTAGATAACCAAAACTTTTTAGAAGTTAGCCAAGTTTTGCAACGGGCTCTGGTCCAGGAAGGTCGAACCAAAGATAAAAAGTTTATTAAGACGTTTAGCAAGCCTAGAGCTGAAATCCACATCATGGAACGCTCTGATGAGGAGTTAGAGGAGGAGGATTCGACCGATATGTACGCGACCAAATGGGTTTGGAATGCTAAAAATAAACCTGTCACCTGCTCTGAGTTACGACCATCTCCCACAAAGAATCGGCTTAGTGAGGTCAAATACCCGTTTGATATAACTAAACGTGATAAAATATTTGATTTTCTCTTTGTTGGCGTAAAAGTTTACACTAACAGGTTCTCTGAGATCAAGAACGGACAAACAGTGAGTTTGTGTTTAAGAACTGTCTCAAGCCTCCGTATTGGATAATAGCTCAAGTAGTTTGAATATGTGTATTGAATAGCTGGGTATTCGATACTTGTTACAGGGTAGAGAGGGGGGTATTTATAGGCAAAAAATGTCTAAGGAAAAGACCTAATTACCCCTAAATTACAACCGACATAGTGGAAACTATTTGGTACCCGGAGCAGGGTTAAAAGGGTAAAGTTATCCTGGGAAGACGGATAAGCCAAACGTCTTATCAATCTGGCCATTCTGCTTCAGAGCCTTCGTATCTTGCGAGGGGCTTCTCCGGACTTCGGATCGAGGCACCCTTCGGCTTGATTCCTTCTCCTTCGAATAAGAGCCCACCAGCTCCGAAGCTTAGTGAATCTTTAAGTTGTTAATCTCTGAGTCCTGAAAGTGAAGCAATTTCCCCCCAACAGTAGCCCCTCGAATACGCCTCTCCGGATTTAACCTGTACAGAAGGGAGGCAGTATACGCAAGGAATATTTTCATATTCTGAGACTTAGAGAAAATTTGAACACATTACAGTCCTTTAGAGGATTTCGGACCCAAAGCATTCGGACCCCTTCTCCGAGCTCTCAATGCGGTGTGAACACATCATGAGAAAGAGTACCGCTCTAAAGCGCAAACGTCGTGAGGAGCCATTTGGTTATAGTCATTACGACGTAAGTAGCCGTTACACCCTATAAAAGGTAACGGTCGAAATTTACGGCAGTTTCTCACCGTTCCACTTTCTGGACCCACCTGCCAGTGGCGGAAGTCAAACCTGCAGTGTGAATGCGATCAAAGCGTAGCAACCAATGGACGGTTATAAAAGGAGGATTAGAAGTTACCCGAAACTTTTTACCGTACTCAGCACCTGCGATTCACTTTCTTCAACCTCCTATTCTCACAATCTCCCAATCCACCGTTCAATGGCGAGGACCAGCCACACCGTTCCGGCGGCAGCGAGCACTCTAGCGCAGAGGCAAGCGTGGGCCGCCTCGGCTGTGGCAGCAATGGCGGGAGCTCCGGGCGACGTCTGGCCCAAAAATCATCGGGAGCTCCGCCAGCCATCCAAGAAGAAGATTCCGCAGAGCTTCCTCATCGGCCAGTCTACGAGCACCGCCGAGTCTATTGAGGAGGCCGTGGAAGGAAAGCTGGGGACCGGACTGAGAACTCAAGTCCCCGGGTTGGAATCAACCCCGAGGCCACGAAGCGGAGAAGTGGTGGTTTTCGAGGCATTCTTCGAAGCGGGCTTGGGACTTCCGGCCATTGACTTCTTGACAGAGGTGCTGGACCTGTTTCACATCACGCTACCTCAATTATCCCCCAATGTCATCGCCCGCCTAGCTGTCTTCGAGTGGGTGCTCCGGGTCGAAGGGTGCGAAGGACGCTCGGAGATCTTTGCCGCCACACACGAAGCTATCTGCCAGCCGAAGCCACAGGACGAGCCCAGGGACTCCAAGGTGATAACAGCCTTCAGCAGCATCAACTTCCAGTTGCGAAGGGAGCACGCCCAACACTTTCCCGCGAAGGCCATCAATGATCGGTGGTACACCAACTGGATCCTTCGGTGGTTCTATGCCGAAGTTGGAGAGGACTCCCCCCTCGCAGGGCCTCTCCAGGAGATCTGGTTCTGGAAGGAGGCGGAGGTTGCTCCGAACCCTAGCCTGCTCTCCACGTGGCTAGGGCTATTGACCTAGTGGCGCGCCACATGAGCATGCGCTGACATCGCCGAAGAGTTCGCCGCCCTTTGGATTCCACCTGTGGGACCAACTGGCCGATAGTGTTTCAACAGGCCTCGGAGGGTGATCTCCGAACCCTAGGTAAGACTTTGACTCCTGCAGTAATGTGTTAGATGATGAAAATAACATACTTATAATATGTTACCCTTTTTTCCAGCGGCTCCACTGGCGCTATCTCCGGAAGACATAGCTCGGGCCACCGAACGGGTCCTCGGAGCCCCTACGGTGGCTGAAAGACAGAAGAGGCTGGAGCTGGTAGGGAGCTGGGAGTGCTCCAACAGAGTGTGGGGAGCTCTCGGATGGCGCCCCCTCCTCTACCAGACTTTACCTCGACCGGAGCAGCCCCTCGGAAACGGAAGGCCGTCGCCGAGCCCCCCAAGAAAGTTAGCAAGACGCCGCCTAAGAAGAAGAAGAAGGTGGCGAAGATCCCTCCGCAACTGACTCCTGCTTCGTCCGCTTCATCCCCAGACGTTCAGAGCTCTGCCTCAGAGGAGTCCGAGGACTCCAATGCCCAACTGGCCGCGACCTTCGAGAATTATCTCCTGGAGGGCGATGAAGATGCGGCAGGAGTTCCAGCCGAAGCTTTTGCTCGGGAGGTTGTGGAGGTAGACCTATCACGCACCCCCGTGCCTGCTGTTGTAAACTTGGAGCCGGACTCTGCCACCCCCAACTCACATGTAACCGGGGTTATCACGGCAGAAGTCGAGCCCCCAGCGGAAAACGCGCCGGAGAGGACTTCGGGAGACAACATCGACGATATCCTCCGGATGTACGAAGTTCTGGAGGATCCAACAATTTTGCCTCACGGGTCCTCCGAAGGTATGCTACGAAGCTTTTACCTTGGTCGACACCTGCAACAATCTTTGCTCGCAAATGCTTACCTAATATCTTGACACTGTAGGTACCTCGAAGGGTGATGAAGCTCCGGCGGCGCCCAAAGTCCCAATTTCTTCAGGGGTCGTGGTTCCGATGGACACCTCGACTCCCTTCGATGCTCCAGTCCTGGTGGCGGAAGTCGTGCCCGCTGATGCTGCTCCGGTGGCCGAGGTCGCCCCCACTGATGCGGCTCCGGTCGAAGGGGTAGCCGCCGAAGAAAGGGCCACCCCCGCCTTAGCCGATGCGCCTCCTTCATGCCGGGGAGGGGCAAAAGTATGTCTAGCCTCGGCCTCCCCCCCGGCCCAACGATGACCTCGGGCAGCAACTCGGAGGAGGATGCCACGACAGATGATCGCCAAGCTTCGTCTTGGCTCCCTTTGCTGGCTCCGTTCTTGGAGCACCGGACCGGTCTCCGAGCGCTCCTGGAGCCTTTGGCGGAGAAGAGCCAGGATATTGCCAATTCGGACCTGGTCTCTACTCTGAGCGAAGCTAGGGCTCCGGCGCTCAACATGGCCCTCGAAAGGGCTGACCTTTAGGTATGAAAAGCACCACAACCACTTCTAATTAGTAATTGTAAATACTCATTACTTACTTGTTCTTTTTCTTTGCAGCAATTCGTCCTTGCTAGAGCGGCAGCGACTTCCAATAAAGTCGAAACCAATCGACTCAAAAGGAAGGTTATCACCCTCCAAACCACCCTCAAAGGCTCCGACGAAAGATCCCTTCGGTTGGAGGAGGAAGCCTTGGAGGAACAGAGGGCTAGGGCTACGGCCGACGAAGCCCTCCGAATAGCGAGGCAAGACAATGACGCGCTTCGTACTTCAGCCCAAGGGGCTGAAGCCGAGCGCGTAGTTCTTCGAGCAGAGGTTGAAAGGCTCCGGCAATCGGTGGCCACTTCGAGCGCCCAGCTGGTGGATCTCCAAGGAGCCCTTAATCAAGTGATGGCCCAGAAGAGCTCCTTGCTGCTCCAAGTAGCCGAAGTGTCTGCTACTGCTGTGGGGCTGGAGGCAGCGGAGAAGAAGAACGCCAGTACGGTAGAACGTACCTTGGATGCCCTTCAGGGTACCTTGGAATATTTTGGCACTATGTGCCCTTCGTATTCTGCGGCTGCCAGCGAATCCCTCGATCGGAAGCTGAAGAGGATCCAAGTGGCGGCGTCAGTTGATGATCAACTCCGGCGTCCGGTACAGAGAGATCTCTGGTCAGTGTGCTGGCATTGGAGTTCTTCGCCACCTCGAAGCCCTTCAGCGGCATTGGAGTTTGACCCCCGGAAGCTTCGCCTCCGAAGACCTGCTACACCCATCTTCGGACATAGCCTTGGCCTGGGAAGCCTTCCGGTCGACTTGGAAGACGGACCACAAGGTTGTGGCCAAAGCTTGGATCGACGAGGCCCGTCGGCAGAAGCAGGCACACACAAGGCCACCTCTTCCTTCCTCGCCAGCCCCGACACCTCCTGCTCCACCAACCGACCCGCAGGTCTAGATCTTAAGGCAATCATGTATACAAAATCTTGTAAAGCTCCTTTCATTAATGAAAAGTTATAAATGAAAAGCTTGTTTGGGTGTTTTGTTCATTTAGGTTTTGTCACGCCCTTCGAACCCTTACCTCGAAATACTGGATTTTACTGAAGGGCTCCGGAAGGAATGGGAAAGCCTCGAGAGCTTAAGGCCCTACCGCCGCTCTCGCTTCTCTATTCCTCGTGGAGACAAAGGGGAGATACCCCTCGAAGTTTTTCTAGAGGTCTTAGCTTATATCAAGGAAGAGGAGAACGAGAAGGCATCCTCGTCTTCCGAACACATGAATTGGTCCGACTCAGAGTACCAGGCCGAAGACCCTGTGGAGGTTAACTCTGAAAGGCTTCTGACCTAGGCCGAGCTTTAAGAGGAGCAAAAAAAACTGCGAGCCATGAAGAAGAAGAGAAGCACTCGGACGAAAAGGACCAAACCGGTAGCTTCGAGCTACGAAAGACAGAGTAGCCAGAGGGGTAGCTCCAGAGGCCGATAGGGTCTTCGATTTTTCCTAGGCTTGGACCAAAACTTCTCCTGATGTATAAGTACGATGAATTAATGTGAATTGCCCTGAAAGTATCTTGTTTGCTTTTTACCCTCCTACCCCTCCTTGTGGGTGGTTGATCCTTTGTTGTGCAAATGGGTTCACCGGACACAATGATGCGCCAGACAACTTGATGCTTCGTATCACACTTAATATCCGTACTTTACCTTTTAAGAGGGTTCTTC
This sequence comes from Zizania palustris, assembly GCA_019279435.1. Lineage (NCBI taxonomy): Eukaryota > Viridiplantae > Streptophyta > Magnoliopsida > Poales > Poaceae > Zizania > Zizania palustris. The sequence continues at coordinate 91,149,568 of JAAALK010000285.1, forward strand.
TAACATACTTCCGTATTTTGAAAAATACTCGATTGCTACCACTACAAACTTCAAGCTGCCTTTGGCCATTGGGAAAGGGCCTATGAGGTCCATGCCCCATCGAGACATTGGCCACACTAGGGCAATAACTTGAAGTGGTACTGGCAGACAGGTGGCTTCGTCTCCCCATCCTACTGGCATCCTTGGCAGGCTCGGACCAACTCCTCCACATCTCTCACAACTGTCGGCCAGTAAAGTCCCTGCCGAAGTGTTTTGCTTGCTAGGGCACGAGGGGCTAAGTGGCTTCCACATAAGCCTTCGTGAATGTCCCGAAGTATGTCTTGGCCTTCGAGTTGAGAGATGCACCGGAGTAGAGGAGAACACACTCCGGCTTTGTACAACACTCCATTGACAAGCTTATAATTTCTAGCCCCTTGCCTGTAGCCTTCGGAAATCCGGACCTTCAGAATAGTCTGTACTACCTTGCAAGATATCCATTATCGGAGCTCGCCAATCCATGGCTGGAATGCAAAAGACTTCTGCGGAGGGTAATTGATTGACAGTAGGCTTTACTAGTTCTTCATAGAAAGCACCCTCCGGTAGGTCTAATGCTCCGGCCGCAGCCTTTGCCAGAATGTCTGCAAGTTGATTATCTTCTCGAGGGATACTACGAACAGAAAATCCTTTGAATGCTTCTTCAGTCTTGCAGATTTCCTCTAGGTACTTTGCTAGATGGGGGTTCTTCACTTGGAAGCTTTTATCGACATGCCCTGCGATGACTTAGGAATCTGTTTTAATTATTATCCTTGCTGCTCCAAGTGCCTTTGCCTTTCGGAGGCCTGGCAGGACCCCTTCGTATTCTGCGATATTATTGGTGGTCTTAAAGTTGAGCCTCGCAGAATACATGGCCTTTTGCCCTGACGGTGATATGATAACTGCACCAGCTCCGGCACCAGATGCCTGATAAGCTCCGTCAGAAAATATTGTCCATAAACCTTCGGAGGGCTCCTCCGGAGCCCAAACTGCAGATGGAGTCCACTCTGCTACGAAGTCAGCTATGATTTGTGACTTGATAGCTGTTCTTGCCGTGAAGGAGATTCCGAAGGGGGCTAGCTCGACAGCCCATTTTCCAATCCTACCTGTGGAGTCTTTGCTCCGGAGCATATCACTAAGGGGATACGAGGTAGGAATGATTAGGTTATGCGCCAAAAATAATGCCTTAGCTTTCGCGAGGCCATTACCAGGGCATAAGCAAATTTCTCGAGTTCAGAGTATCTTATCTTAGCTCCGGACAAAGCTTCTGAAACAAAATAAATTGGGTTCTGCACCAGCTTTCCCTTGAGCTCAACTTCCCGGACCAATACTGCACTTACTACAGAGCCTGTTGCTGCAAGATAAAGGAGAAGTGTTTCTTCTGGGAGTGGCACAGTAAGTGTTGACAAGCTTCCGAGGTATGCTTTTATGTTATCAAAGCTCTTCTGGCATTCTGGTGTCCAATTGAAGCTTTCGGACCCCTTTAGGGCTTTGAAAATTGGGAGGCTTCGCTCTGCTGACCTAGCCAAGAATCTGCTAAGGGTTGCGAGCCTTCCTGCTAGCTTCTGGACCTGCTTCAAATTCCCTGGTGGAGCCATTCTTTGCAGTGCACTTATCTGCGTTGGGCTAGCTTCGATTCCCCTGCTCGAAACTAAGTACCCTAGCAGTTTTCCTGCTTGTGCTCCGAATATATATTTTTCAGGGTTGAGGCGTACTCCACATGCTCGGGAGGCTCTCAAACGTTTCAGCTAGGTCTAGGCTATGCTGGTGCTTTTGAGCACTTTTTATTACAATGTCATCCATATAGGCTTCGACATTTCGGCCTATTTGGTTACCTAGAGCTTTAGCTATTAATCGTGAAAAAGTGGCTCCGGCATTCCGCAAGCCAAAAGGCATTCTTACATAACAAAATACCCCGGAAGGAGTTATGAAACTTGTCTTGGCTTCGTCTTCGCGCTTTAGCCAGACTTGATGATACCCGGAGTAAGCATCGAGGAAACTTAGCAATTCGAGCCGGCTGTGGAATCCACCAGCTGGTCTATTCAGGGCATCGGGTAGGGGTCTCGCGAGCATGCTTTATTTAATGAGGTAAAGTCAATACACATGCGCCATTTGCTCGAGTCCTTCTTCCTTACAAAAACAGGGTTAGCCAACCACTCGGTATGGGCTACCTCCCTGATTATGCCAGCCCTTAACAATTTTTCTACTTCGGCTTTGGCGAGGCTTGCTCTTTCTGCAGACAGCTTGTGGAGCCCCTAGCGTACTGGCCTGGCCTTGGGGTTGATGAGCAGGCTATGCTCGATGATGCTTCGATCCACCCCGGTGATGTCTTCGTCAGTCCAGGCAAAGACGTCCAGATTTTGCTTGACGACTTCTTCCAATGAGGCAGCTATCTCAGGGGATAGCCCTTTGCCGAACTGTACTAGATATTCTTTGCCCTCTTTTGAAATTATCCTTGTCTCGACATCACCTTCTGGGCTTGGCTTGAGGGAGAGCCCCTTTGAAGGGTTCGAAGCCTCTGGCACCTCTTCCGTGCCCTCCACCACGTTGTGCACTTGCCGGGGATCCAATGGCTGGCTGTCGCCCATACTCCATTCTCCGGGCTATAGCTTGGTCTCCTGAAATAGTAAGAACTCCACCTTGCGTGGGCATTTTGAGACAGAGATAGTTGTGATGCGGTATAGCTCCGAACTAGTTCAGCATCCCTCGCCCGAAGATTGCGTTGTAAGCATAAGGGGCGTCGACAACCTCGAAGATCACCTCTTCTACCCTGGCCAAAGGCCCCTCTCCGAAAGCAACCTCGAGGCCTATCTGGCCGAGGGCATCGAGAGGCGGTCCTGAGAAACCTTGAAGTGGCCGGGACGCTGGAAGTAGATGCTTCCGAGGTATGCACATTTGATCAAAGGCCTGGACAATAAGTATGTCTGCAGAGCTTCCGCCGTCCACCAGGATCCTTCGGACTTCCACCCCTGCTATGTCTGCGGAAATGACCAAGGGGTCAGCATGGGGAAACTTTACCCCCACGGCATCACTAGCAGTAAATGAGATGGGCACATGAGACCACTCCGGGATCCCTTCTGCAGAGCTCGACGTCCCAATGTGCCCAACCTCGCGAACGTATTTGCGCCGCTCCCTTTTGGACATGCTCCCGAGGGTCCCCCCTCCGGAGATGGGTAGGACCACTCGTTTGCCACGGTCCTGAGGGTCTTCCTGCTTCGGTGGTGGCATAATGTTGGCCACCGGAAGTCGCATGGGGGCTTCGGGGACACCGGCTCGGGCCACGATTTGCACGGGCTCCGACCGTGCCACTGGTGGGGCTCGATCCGAAGTACCTCACTCGGTACTTCGCCCAAGGTAATCGCCCCGAAGGGCCAACACTGCCTTACAATCCTTCGTGTCATGGCTTCTATTATCGCCATGCACGCAGTAGAAAAAACTCTGGCGCCTGCCAGGTGCTCTCTCTTGAGGCTTCGGTGCTCCGGCTTTCAAGTTATGCGCCTGTTGATAACCGGCAGGTGCCTTCGGAACGGAGGGTGCAATGCTTAGCACCTCTGAACGGAAATGCTTCTTCCCTCGCCTGTGCTTGTTGAAGCGGCTATCTTGAGGGGTTGTAGAGGAGCCGAGGCTTTTGGCTCCTTCTTAACTTCTCGGAGGGTAGGTGCGGGTGCTCCGGCTCGCCGAAGACAGCCTTCCTCTGCCTTGGCATACTGTTCAAAGTATGCCATCAGCTGCACCACAGACGTCACCGGCTTCCGATGGAGCTTGCTGAGGAGGTCGGGGTTTAGGACCCCTTCGCGGGCGGCGTCGACTACCGAGGAGGTAGACAGGCCCTTAATCTGTGACTTGGTGTGGGCGAAGTGCGTGAAGTACTCTCGGAGTGTTTCTCCCGCCCGCTGCTTCACCTGGAACAAACTCCCTATGGACATCGGGGCCACAAAGGTACCCTGGAAGTTTCTCACAAACTTCTTCTTCAACTGCTCCTAGGACCTGATCGATCCTGGCTTCAGGGACCAGAACCATCAGAGCGCCACGCCTTCGAGAGCGAGGGGGAAACACTTCGCCATCGTGTTGTGCACCCCTCCGCTTGCTTCTATTGTCAGGGCATATGAGCGGGCGAACTCTCTGGGATCCGACCCACCGGAGTACTTGTGCAACTTCGAGGCCTTGAATCTGGGATCGAAGGGCACTCTTTGCAAGTCCGAATGTAGCGGAGACTCATCATCGAAAGATGCAGTTCTCAGCCTCCTCCAGGACATGGGTAGCTTCTGGGAGATTCCGAGCACCACCATCTTGAGGCCCTTTTGGAGTCTCGGTGGAGGCTTGAGTGCGGAGGCGATCAGCGGCCTCTTGCCTCCACCTAGCCACTTCCTCCTAAAGCCTTGCTAGTTGAATAGCCTCGGTTCCAGGAAGGTCTTCGTCTTCATTGGAGGGCAGCTCCAGGTCCTGGGAGCTGACATAATCAGTCCGAAGCACCGTAGGAGGAACTCGGGGACCCCTGGGCACTCGACGCCCAACGGTATCTTCGGGAATCGTTGGAGCGGTTGAGGTCCCGGCTCCTGTGGTCCAAGGGGACCTTCGAAGAGGACCCGAGGTTTGGCTTCGCTTCGGAGGCATAGCTAGTCACGGAGAGGTCCGAAGACTGGGGACTTCGATTGATCTGGGAAGGCGAGCGAGAGCCTTCGAACCGCACTAAGAAGCCCCTTACCGAAGGGTGCGTGGAATCTTGGGACTCTGAGGCTCCCTCCGTAAGTGCTCTTCGAAGTGCAGTCAGTAGTAGAGAAAAAGCTTCTAGAACTAGGTTCCCCACGGACGGCGCCAACTGTTGGCGTAAAAGTTTACGCTAACAGGTTCTCTGAGATCAAGAACGGACAAACAATGAGTTTGTGTTTAAGAACTGTCTCAAGCCTCCATATTGGATAATAGCTCAAGTAGTTCGAATATGTGTATTGAATAGTTGGGTATTCGATACTTGTTACAGGGTAGAGAGGGGGTATTTATAGGCAAAAAATGTCTATGGAAAATACCTAATTACCCCTAAATTACAACCAACATAGTGGAAACTATTCGGTACCCGGAGTAGGGTTAAAAGGGTAAAGTTATTCTGTCGGGGGAATAGATTTCCCTTGAACAGGGGCCAAATGACGTCAGCCTCTGTCGGCCTTTGGCTTGGAGCCCAACACTATCGAAGCCCGTATCTTCCCAAAGAAGTTGTTTCCAGGTCCCAAGGTACCTTTCGGAGCCTGCCAGGGCGAAGCCCCTAAGCCCCGTCGAAGCCCTCTAGGAGCGAGGTCCCTCGGAGCCCTCCAGAGCGAAGCCCTCGAGATTCCTTGAAGACCGCCAGAAGCTAAGTCTCAGGCTAACTTCGAAGCCAGCCTCCGGGCCTTCTTCGGAGTTAGCCTTCGAGCCCTGTTCGGAGTTAGCCTTCGAGCTCCCTTTGGAGCTCCTCAGAACTAGTCTCCGGACCCTCTCCAGCCGGCTCAAAGCCAAGGCCCCGGTTCGGGGGCCCCAGTTCGGAGGCCCCGGTTCGGAGGCCCCCAGTTCGGAGGCCCCAGTTCAGAGGCCCTAGTTTGGAGGCCCTAGTTCAGAGGCCCCAGTTCGGAGGCCCCAGTCCGGAGGCCCTAGTTCGGAGCCCTGGTTCGAAGCTCCGCCCCTACTCCGAACCCAGAAGATATTTACGCCCCGCTACAGTGTAGAAGTCATAACAGGGGCACCTCTGCCCATAGTTTGTCGTCTAGCTGGTCAAGATGTGACGTTGCCTGACACGTCTGTAAAGCTGTAAAGCCCTTTTGTACAGTAGCTAGCTCCTTTTTCCCCTTTTACCCCTATGAGCCTAGGGCTTATAGAGGGCATTTTGGTCCTTTCCTTAAGGCTTGCGTGCCTATAAAAGCAGGGCTAAGCCCTTGTAACAGGACACATGCTCCAGGGGGCCATGAGACCCTGGAGTTCTTCTCTCCACACCAAGGCATACCATGCCAAATCCACCACAAACTGGACGTAGGGATATTATCCCCTAGGGGAGGTCCGAACCAGTATAAACCCCTTCTCCCTCTGACAGAACCCATCGAGGTTCATTATACACATCATATACACACATACAAAACCTGTGCTGTAGCTAACACAATTGCTACAAAAGTTGGCGCCGTCCGTGGGGATCTTAGTCCAAGAAGCTAAGTTCTCTGCCACTGTCTGCAAATCGAAGTACGCTTGAGGGGGGAGCTTCGAAGCTTTCTTGCTTCGCGCACCCTTCGGCAAGGGGCTTCGGGTGCAGATCGAAGGCCCTCTTCGCCTTCCCTTACCCTTCGAATACCAGAGCTCACCCTCCAGCGAGGGGCTCCGCTTCATGCATCAAAGGTCATCGAAGCCCCAGGGGCTACGAGGCCAACCTTCAGCCACTTTACGAGGTATGTCCACTATCCGAAGTACCACTTCGATGTACAATTTCGCAATCACTTTGATATATATTCGAAGCCCTGCTTCGCCTTGAAATTCGAAGCCCTGCTTCGCCTTTAAAGCAAAGTTCTGCCCCGTCTTATTGAAAAAATTCGAAGCCTTGCTTCGCCTTATCAAAAACCCGAAGCCTTGTTTCACTCTATTTAAAATCCGAAGCCTCGCTTCGCTTTACAAAATCTGGAGCACCCCTCCGAAGGCTACACAGCGTCCTCCAGGCCCGTAGCAGTGGGCTTTGAGACTTCCGAGCGACGGCTCGGCAAGTCCGGGATTCCAGGCTCCAGCCTGATGCATCCCCGGGTCGAAGGTGGCCCAGGGTCGTAGGTGACCTAGAGTCGAAGGTGGCTAAGAGTCGAAGGTTGCTCAACTATCACAGGTTCGGTGAATCCACACCAAATATCCTTTTCACTACAGGACCAAGTTCAAGAAGCCTTGCTTCGCTATCTGAACACGCACCTAAGGCCTCACTTCGTGTGACGTGATCTAGGCTAAAAACTAAGCATGTCGAAGTCTTACTTCGCTTAAAATCTAAGTGCGTTCCTGGAGCCTTGCTCACGCACAGCATCCAAATCCAAGCATGCCGAAGCATGCTTCGCTTAATTTGGCTACGCTAAAAGCCTTGCTTCGCTCCAAATGAGTGCATTCGAAGCCCAAAAGAGGCCTTTTCTCAATACATTTCAAGCATCTGAAGCCACCAAAAAGGCGCACCCCTTCACATTTTTTATTGCCCGCACCAGCAACGGATAAATCCCTAGCTGCCACGAGCAAAAGGGGGAAGCATGTATGCGAGGTGTGCGAATGTAATACGCAGTACGAGCGTGACAAGCTAAAACGTTCGAAGTCATCAGACAATGCGAAGCATGCAGACGAAGTATGCAAATACAATAAACACCATTCATTGAATGATAATTGAGAAGTATGTTACAAATGTACTTCGAACACAAAACTACGTGTAGTCTGTATCTAAGCCTAAGAAGAATCGAGTGCGAGGTCCCAACCCTCGCTTGCTTTTCTTTCGGCCAGGGCCCCCTCGGCTGGACAAAGCCTCGTCGGAGCCTACCCTCCCACATCCGACTCGTCCAGGCTCCGAAGCCCGTAGACCTCGTCCTCTACTTTGCAGGTCGCTCCGAGTTAGCGAGGCAGGCGGTGCCGTATCGAAGGCAAAGAAGTCTAAAGCTTCGTTGCCCGCTAAGACCGTTCGCGAAGGCAAAAACTAAGAACTCTGAAGGGACTCCGTCTTCACAATGGATAGCAGATCATGAGCTACTTCGGGGATAGCTTCGCCGTTAGGCCCCCTCGGAAGCTTAAACCGAGGGGGACCTTCGGACCTAGCTACTTCAAGGACTACCCACAACTGTCGAAGTTCTTCAGAGTCCTCAAGCACTTCGAAGTCAACATTCCGAGGCTGAGCCTGTGCAGGTATAAGAAACCCCCGCATTCATATTAATAAGCTGATAAGTTTTTACAAGCCTACAGCTAAGTATTACAAGAAGCCTAAGGAGATCTACACCTTCGGAGGCGGAGGTGTTGATGTCGAAGGCCAATTTGGCGCAGCAAGTGCCTTGGCTCGGTGAAGGCGGAGGGCCTTCTGAAGTTCGAGGACTGCTTCGCAGCCTTGTTCCTTCCAAGGCTCCTACAGGCGCCACCAGGCTCCGCGGACGTCCGTCGGAGGCGTCACCAAGTGTTGGCCCCCGAAGGCCACTGGGGTCACAGAGGTTGCTGCCTCGAGGTGGTCGCACCCCGCGTCATGAAGCATCTGCAACACTCCTTGACCCGCGACTCGGCTGGCCATCAAGGCGAAGCCCTTCAGCGACTGCTCTGCCATCGAAGCTACTACCTTCAAGAACTCGGCGCGATCCACAATTGGATCCTGGTTGCCGAAGTCCGGAGCCCGGCAATCGGTCCCTATCTGCTCAAGGACTTCGGCCAGACACTGAGTGGCTTCATCAAGGTTGTCCACGACGAAGTCTTCAATCTTCTGAGCCCGTTGACGGAGGGAAGAATTGTCCCTTCACCTGGCGGGCTTCGGCGGCCTTCGTAGCCTGGAGCTCCGCGCGGAGCCTATCCATCTCCGAAGCCAAGGCTTCCTTAGCCTTGTCGGCCTCAGCCTTCGCCGCCTCGGACTCAGCCTTCGCCGCCTTTACTTCAGCCCTAGCCGTCTCGGCCTCACCCCTCGCCGTATCAGCTGAAGCTTTGGCCCGCCTTCGCTTCTCAGCCTCCACCGAGACTTCACGTCGGAGGGCCTCCTTCTCCTCTGCTAGGCGCGTCATCCGCCCGTCCGCAGAAGTCGAAGCCGCTGCATTCAGTGCGAATGCCTAAAGAATTCAAAAAATCATAAGTATTGATCGAAGATTAGAGCATAACTCGAAGGTTGTAGGACTTCTCTCACCCGCACAAGAGCCTCGTTCGCACTGATGAAGAGCTCCGTGGGGTTCGTATGGCTGAGTTGAGCCACCAAATCCCCCGCCTCCGCAGCTGCACAAGCCTCGCGGAAGTTGTTTATCGCCATCTCCGTCACGGCACCCTTCGGCCGAAAAGGATGAACAATCTCCGCCGCGGCCACCTGGGCAGGCTTCAGCGAAGCAGGGCCTAGGTTCACCACATCGACCTCTTCGTCGCTTTGGGGGTCCCCTTCGCCGCGGCCAGCTGCCTCCGTCTTCTTCAGAAGAGGAGCTGTCAGACTCCGAGCTATTGTCGTTGTTGCCGCTGCTACTGGTACCATAGGCCTCTGCTGGCTTCGCAGCGGTAGACCTCGCACCGACATCATCCTCTACAGGCTTCGCCGTGGTGGGCCTCGCACCAGCATCCACTTCTACAAAAAAGACCAAGTCAAGATCCGCGCTTTGAAGAGAAGCATGTTAGAGGGATTTACCTTCGTTAGAGATTTCTTCAAAGGAGAGGGGGTCGATGTGCGCCCCCCAGTCCTTTCGCTGCGAGGCTGGCATATCAGCCTTCGTGCCTGAAGTTGTCACCGTCGAGGCCTCCGCGGCCTTCTTGGTGGCTGGGGTGAGCGCGTCGGCCTCCGCCGCCGAAGTCGTCGTCGGAGCCTTCGCGGCCTTCTTGATAGCCGGAGCACTTGTGGGCTCTGCCGCTACCTCCTCCTGAGGTAGAGACCTCGGTCACAGGGACCTCCAGCCGAGCCCTCGAAGTCTCCGGCTTGTCGTCGTCCCCTCTCTTCCTCTTGGCACCAGCCGCCGAAGTTGCGAGGTGGGAGAAGTCCGGCAGGGCAGGGAACACCTCGTAGCCAAGCGTGGTCCATACCCTGTTCCAATGCTCCCAGGACCCCACCGAAGCAAGGCGCTGGACCTGCTCCTCTGGTGTCGGAGTCCCAACGACGCGCTCCGCCGCCGCGATGGCCTCCTCCGGAGTCCTCACTTCAAGATGGGCTTCATAGAAAGTTCAAGTTAGAGTGAAGTCTTGCGAAGCATGGAAGCGGAAAGATTTCGAAGTCTTACAGAAGCGTTCGAAGGCCAACTCACGTAGTTCCCCTTGGCCCGAAGCTTGAAAGAGACCCTCCGGCCAAGAGCGCGCGAGGGGGCTGAGCCGGAGGGTGATGAACTCCTCCGCGAGGTCCCTCATGCTCATCTTCGCCGCCACCCTCCGAAGAAGCGAGATCCTCGAGCGAAGGATGTCTGGGCTGGTCTTCACCACCCCTTTGCGCTGATATAAGATATGGGTATTGGTACTCCGAAGGGGAGAGTTCGCGCCGACTGGAGGCGTAGAACCACTCTTGGTCCCACTTCAAGTACCATTTGTTGTTGACAGCCCTCGCCGTGAAGGCATTTTGGAACTCCTTCAGAAGCTGGAAGTTAGCACTACCGAAGGCCAATGCCCTCTTGACGCGGTCTACTCCCTCCCTTGGCTTCGGCTGGCAGTTGGTGTCATGGAGGGCGATGAATACATCGGCACGGCCTTCGCATCCTTCGGCCCTCATGGCCCACTCAAAAACAGCGAGCCTCGCCACGGCGTTGGGTGAGAGCTAAGGAAGTTCGAGGTTGTAAGCCCTCAAGACTTCGCTCAACATCCCCACTGCCGGCAGCCCGAGGCCAGCTTCGAAAAAAGCTTCAAACACGACCACTTCATCGGCCCGAGGCCTCGGCTCGGCCTCCGACTTCTCTGGGACCCTGAGTTGAATCTTCGCTGCGATCCTCCCTTCACAGGCCCTCCGGACTGACTCCTCCGTGGAAATCAAGGCCCTCATCTCCAGCGTCTGCTCGAATTTGTCGGAGGCGTCCAAAGGTCCCTCGGCCCCAGCCGCCTCGGCGCCGGCTTCGCTGCCGCAGCCGCCGATGCTTGCAGTTGGGCGGAGCTCAAACCCGGGCCCAAGGCCAAGGACTTCGAAGTTGCCTTCTTCGGCATTTTGGTGGGACTTCGGCGCGAGGGGCTAAGCTAACGAAGGGTGCTCCGCGCGAAGCCAAGGAAGAGAAGAGAGTGAAGGTTGTAAGGCGATGAGAAGAAAGCAAATGAGAGCATACCGAAAGTCGCAAGCAGAAAATCCCTATTTATAGGCGGTAAGAATTCCGGCGGTCATGGGCCGAACCCACTGTTTGGTGGGCCTCCAGCGAAGGCGAAGCGGCCCAGCGTAGGGTAACGGTAAATTTTCTAGTCGTTGCGGAGCCGTTTGATCTCCCCGAGGTCATTCTGACAGCTCGCGCAGGCAGTTATTACCTGCGGATTTCGAAGTCACCTTCGGTCCAAGCTCCGAAGGTATGTTTTCTCTAAGTTGTAATTTTCAGGTCATTTGTCCCAAAGGCGCGCACACCCCTTCGTTCCGAAGGCCTGCACGCGAGGGGCTACTGTTGGGGGAATAGATTTCCCTTGAACAGGGGCCAAATGACGTCAGCCTCTGTCGGCCTTCGGCCCGGAGCCCAACACTGTCGAAGCCCGTATCTTCCCAAAGAAGTTGTTTCCAAGTCCCAAGGTACCTTTCGGAGCCTGCCAGGGCGAAGCCCCCAAGGCCCGTGGAAGCCCAATAGAGCGAGGTCCCTCGGAGCCCTCCAGAGCGAAGCCCTCAAGATTCCTTGAAGACCGCCAGAAGCTAAGTCTCAGGCTAACTTCAAAGCCAGCCTCCGGGCCTTCTGCGGAGTTAGCCTTCGAGCCCTGTTCGGAGTTAGCCTTCGAGCTCCCTTCGGAGCTCCTCAGAACTAGTCTCCGGACCCTCTCCAGCCGGTTCAAAGCCAAGGCCCCGGTTCGGGGGCCCCCAGTTCGGAGGCCCCGGTTCGAAGGCCCCCAGTTCGTAGGCCCCGGTTCGGAGGCCCCCAGTTCGGAGGCCCTAGTTCGGAGGCCCAGTTCGGAGTCCCTAGTCCGGAGGCCCCAGTTCGGAGCCCTGGTTTGGAGCTCCGGCCCTACTCCGAACCTAGAAGATATTTACGCCCCGCTACAGTGTAGAAGTCGTACCAGGGGCCCCTCTGCCCATAGTTTGTCGTCTAGCTGGTCAAGATGTGACTGTTGCCTGACACGTCTGTAAAGCTGTAAATCCCTTTTGTACAGTAGCTAGCTCCTTTTTCCCCTTTTACCCCTATGAGCCTAGGGCTTATAGAGGGCATTTTGGTCCTTTCCTTAAGGCCTGCGTGCCTATAAAAGCAGGGCCAAGCCCTTGTAACAGAACACACGCTCCAGGGGGCCATGAGACCCTAGGAGTTCTTCTCTCCACACCAAGGCATACCATGCCAAATCCACCACAAACTGGACGTAGGGCTATTATCCCCTGGGGGAGGTCCGAACCAGTATAAACCCCTTCTCCCTCTGACAGAACCCATCGAGGTTCATTCTACACATCATATACACACATACAAAACCTGTGCTGTAGCTAACACAATTGCTACAACATATCCTGGGCAGACGGATAAGCCAAACGTCTTATCAATCTAGCCGTTCTTCTTCGGAGCCTTTGTATCTTGCGAGGGGCTTCTCCGGACTTCTAATCGAGGCACCCTTCGGCTTGATGCCTTCTCCTTCGAATAAGAGCCCACCAGCTCCGAAGCTTATTGAATCTTTAAGTTGTTAATCTCTGAGTCCTGAAAGTGAAGCAATTTCCCCCAACACTCTTAAAAAGCCAACTTCTCAGGTTACCTAAGGGCCAATTCATTCCGCCTGCCGATGAGTTAAAGAAGCATCCATATTGTAAGTGGCATGACTCACATTCGCATAACACTAATGATTGCCATGTTTTTCGATGGCAGATACAATCGGCCATAGAAGAAGGACGATTGAAGATATACCATAATACGAAGATGAAGCTGGACAAAGATCCTTTTCCCGTCAACGCCGTCGACCTCGGCGAGAAGAAGGTGTTGATTCAAACAGAACAGGCCGAGTCAGCTAAGGGAAAGGACGTAATTATCGGAGAACCGCGCACTCGCACGCTCATACCAAAGAACCCCGAGGTAGGAGTGTGGAAGCAGAACGTTAACACCCCTTCGGCTAAGGCTCACAAAATTTCGAAGGTAACATATAACATGTTGTTGAACAAGCATCGAAGAAGGGCCAGGGAAGCAGGTCCCCGAGCCAAGAAGCTGGGACAGCCGAAGGGTCCAAGACCTTCGGAGGGTAGCGTCGGACCGAAGTTACCGAGTCCTCCGCACAACGACTTCGGGCCACGGTGGCTTAACGCCCCACTCGGCGGCATCGAGCCTCAGTGGCCGAACCCCCCGTGCAGAGGCTTCGAGCCTTAGTGGCCGAACCCCCTATACAACAACTTCGGCCCCCAATGGCCGAACCCCGCACCGTTCTAGATTCCTCCATTGGGAGGCTTCAGCCCGCACTGGCCGAACGTACCTCTGGCCTGGCAGGACCCTTCACTGGTGTGGTCCGAGATGCCATCGACTTTGCCGAACCCCCCTCCGAGGTAACGGGTTCGGCTCACAGTGGGTGAGGCCACTAGAGCCACCGATGCCTCCGCCGTATGACTGGATGGGGACCACGTGGACTATGTACGTATCCAGGTCAGGGTACCCTCCGCAACCTTACACTATGCCTTGTTTTCCTTCAGAGTATTATGGATGGCAGGGGCAAACAGACGCAGCAGAGGAGGGCATCATCCACAGACTATCCGTGTTGCCTCCGAATCAGACACTGCAGAGCGAAGCTGAAGGGTGCGAGCATGCGGAGGCCGAAGTCAGAGAGACTGAAGCAATCACCATCAGAGTTGGGTCTCAGGAAGTCCCAATCCCGGAGTCTTTGTAGCCGAAGCCTGGCGGAGGTGAGTCCCATATTTTGGTTGGAGCCCGCGCCGAAGCTAGGTTTGATCGGCCGAACAAGGCCGGTCCATCAGTCGGGGTCCGCAGCGAAGCCCCCTCTGGACACGGGGTGCACAAGGCCGAAGGGAGCAGCGCCACTTCGGCCAGAATTAATGGAAGCCGAACAGTATCATCTGGCACCAAGCTCCAGCCATCTTGGGCACCTTCGGGCATGTCCAAATCACAGAAGAGATGCCTACAACGACTACGAGCGCAGGAGATGCACGAGAAGAAATCCGAGGATGAGCGCGACGCTGTCTTCGAAGAAATCCGCCCTCGGCCAGCTACAAAAAAGGTATGGAGGGAGAAGCCGGTTGAGATACCAACCCGGCTCCTAGTCCGAGCGACGAAGATGATGACATGCTCGGCGACGATTACTCTCCCATCTCTGAAGTGCCCGCACCCCAGGTGATGGACATCAACATCGTCACACTGCCCGCCGAGTTTGCCCTACCATAGGACGAGGCCGAGGTCGCTCAATTGAACCTCGGCCCATGCAACGCCATCTTCGAGAAGCCCGAGGATTCGGCTCGCCATTTGAAGCCTCTCTATGTTAGGGGGCACATCGATGGAAAGCCGATTTCCTAGATGCTCAGTCGACGGCGGCACCACTGTTAACTTAATGCCCTACTCGTTGTTGAAGAAACTTGGCAGGGACAAAGATGACCTGAAGAGGACCAACTTGATGCTCAAAGGCTTCAATGGCGAGAGCTCCGAGGCCAAGGGAGTACTCTCGATGGAGTTGAAGGTGGGCAACAAGATGTTGCCAACAGTGTTTTTCGTCATCGACGTACAAGGTAACTATAGTGTGCTGCTCAGGCGCGACTGGATTCACGCGAACTGTTGCATCCCTTCTACTCTACACCAGTGTCTGATACAGTGGGACGGCGATGAGGTAGAAGTCATCCCCGCGGATACTTTGGCGCAACTAGCATTGGTCGATGTATCAGTTGACGTCGTCCATAACAAGGTAGAGTGTCTGTCAGGTAGAGATCTTTCGGATTACGATTTTGTTAGTGTATCCGGAGGACGGTTTGTACCAGTGTTTGTAAAGCCGACTGGAGTAGCATGGCTGTTTTTGTATTAATAGTCATGTCTAGCAAGAATAATCTAGATTGGCTAAAGTCTCGAGTGGAGCAATATCGGTCTAGTAGAGACGGTATTGCCGAGGCCATCGGGTACTTTAGCGAAGTAGAGAAATTAGGATAAGGTTTTGCGTCGGCCGATCCCTTGGAGGAAGTCGATATAGGTAATGGTACATCCCAAGGCCGACTTTTGTAAACCAAAATTTACAGCCCGATAAAAAAGCTGAAGTAACAAAGTTGCTTCGGTCATATGCCGATTGTTTCGCATGGGAGTATAGCGAGCTGCCGGGACTAAGCCGTGAGCTCGTGGAGCATCGGCTACCTATCAAGCCCGGATTTAGGCCTTATAAACAGCCTCCCCGCCGCTTTAATTCGATCCGTCTATGACCGAGTTAAAGAAGAAGTGGAGCGACTGCTCAAGGCTGAATTTATTAGGCCGTGCAGGTACGCATAATGGGTTGCTAATATTGTGCCTGTAGAGAAGAAAGGGAGCGGCAAGATACGGGTGTGCATTGATTTCAGGGATCTGAATAGATGCACTCCCAAGGATGAGTATCCAATGCCGATAGCCAACATGCTGATCAACAATGCTTCAGGACACAAGGTACTAAGTTTTCTTGATGGCAATGCTGGTTATAATCAAATCTTTATGGCCGAAGAGGACGTCTACAAGACTGCCTTTCGATGCCCTAGTTTTGTCAGTTTGTTCGAATAGGTCGTCATGACTTTTGGTTTGAAAAATGTCGACGCCACATATCAGCGCGCCATGAACTTGATCTTTCATGACTTGTTAGGAGTTATGTTAGAAGTCTACATCGATGATGTCGTAGTCAAATCGAACGCTATGGGAAGCCATTTAGCTGATTTGAAAGTTGCTTTCGATAGGATGCGACAGTATGGGCTGAAAATGAACCCACTTAAGTGTGCTTTTGGCATGTCGGTAGGTAAGTTCTTAGGTTTCATGATTCACGAGAGAGGCATAGAAATTGATCCTAAGAGGCTTGAGAAGATTAGGAACATTGCAGCGCCGACATGCAAAAGGGATGTGCAAAAATTACTAGGCAAGATGAACTATTTGCGTTCGCTTTATATCCAACTTGTCTGGCAAGATTGGTGCATTTGTCCCCATACTCTGGCTAAAGAATGAAGCCGAGTTCACTTGGGGGGCAAGCCAACAAAGTGCTTTCGACAATATCAAGGAGTGCTTGTCATCACCGCCTGTGGTGAGAGCACCTAAAGCCGGGATTCCGTTTTGGTTATACATCGCCGCTGAAGATAGGCGTGATTGGAGCCGTGCTGACCCAGGAGGTAGAAGGGAAAGAGTACATCATCACATTCTTGAGCCGTCGCCTGCTGGACGCCGAAACTAGGTACGCGTTTGTGGAGCGATTGTGTTTGTCACTTTATTACGCGTGCACTAAGTTACGCCACTATCTTCTCCCCACTACATGTGTTGTCATTTGCCAAACCGATGTTATAAAGCACATGTTACAGAAGCCGATTCTAAGTGGAAGAATCGGAAAATGGGCTTACACGTTGATTGAATACGATTTGGCCTACGAACCCTTGAGAGCGATGAAAGTCCAAGTCGTAGCCAACTTTATAGTTGATCATCACATAGATCTTAGCTGGAGTGATACTATTGCTTTAGTTGCGGTAGTACCATGGAAACTTTATTTTGATGGTTCGGCTTGCAAGAATGGTCAAGGTATTGGAGTGGTGCTCATATCACCTGATGGTATGCACTTTGAAACTTCGGCCCGACTAGAGTTTTCTTCCACCAATAACCAAGCCGAATACGAAGCCTTATTCCTAGGTCTTGAATTGCTAGAATCTGTAGGTGCGAGACATGTTCACGCATATGGGATTCATTATTAGTGGTACAACAAGTAGATAAGAATGCTCAATGTTTTAACGGCTTGCTGAACAGTTACTTGGACAAATGTCTAGACATAATTGCTACTTTTGATGATTTCAAAATATCTCACGTGTTAAGAGAAGCCAATTCAGTCGCCAATGATTTGGCTCAGCAAGCATCTGGCTACCAAGTCGGGAGAGGAAGATTTTCTGTATTGGAGAAACTGGTGTTCAGTCTCACTGTCGAAGCCAGTAATAGTGGGCGGGCGCACCCTCCGGATCGAACCCCTCTGGCCGCCGAAGGTCACTGCGCACCTAGGATCCTAGACCGGAGTACCCTACCGACCGAAGGTGCTGGCACGCCGAAGTCTGTAGGCCGAAGCCTCCTGCACGGAGAGGGCTCCCCGGAGTCCGAACCCTCCGAAGGGCTTCGGCCCAGCACACTCCGAACAGTTGCCTCGGCCGAGCTTCGGCAGGAGCTGGAATGGCTCGGGGGGCACCCCGAAGTCAGTAATTTAGAAGTTTTTCAGAAGGTGGACCAGCGAGACCCTCTGAAACCTGTAAGGACGATTGGAGAGTCCCAATCATCCATTATTTGAGAGACCCTAGCCAAAGGGTTGATCGGAAGGTTCGGCGATAGGCGTTTAAATTCGTGTTGGTAGACGGCACATTGTATCGCCGAACCATCGACGGAGTGCTGTTTAAGTGTTTAGACCATGAGAAATCCCAGGTGGCCACAG
Source organism: Zizania palustris (assembly GCA_019279435.1). Lineage (NCBI taxonomy): Eukaryota > Viridiplantae > Streptophyta > Magnoliopsida > Poales > Poaceae > Zizania > Zizania palustris. The sequence goes on from JAAALK010000285.1 coordinate 91,166,947, forward strand.
GAGAAGTCTATGATGGGCTTTGCGGCACTCATCAGTCGGCCCAAAAGATGAGTTGGATGCTCAAAAGAGCAGGTTTTTATTGGCCCACTATGACTGAAGATTGTTTCAAATACTATAGAGGGTGTGAAGCATGTCAGAAGTTTGGCAATATTCAGTTAGCTCCTGCCTCATTGCTCAATCCTATTGTCAATCCATGGCCGTTTTGAGGTTGGGGTTTAGACTTCATCGGCCAGATTCACCCTCCTTCCTCAAAAGGGCATCGGTTCGTGTGTATGGCAACGGATTACTTCACTAAGTGGATCGAGGCCGTACCTCTCAGGAACATGACTCACAATGAGCTACGTGATTTTATTTTGAAGCACATCATACATAGATTCGGCATTCCCCAAACTCTTACTACGAATCAAGGTAGTTCATTTGTTTTTGGAGAAGTAAGGGACTTCGCCGAATATTATGGTATTAAGTTGATAAACTCTTCACCTTACTACGTTTAGGCCAACGGTCAGGCCGAGTCTAGTAATAAAACCGTGATTAAGCTCATTAAGAAGAAAATCGAAGAGTTCTCTAAAAGGTGGCATGAGGTGCTTTTTGAGGCTATGGGCTTGTAGGATCGCAAAGCACGGTGCTACCAAGGTCAGTCCATATGAGTTGGTATATGGACAAGAGGTCGTTCTACCTGTAGAGGTAGATCTTGGCTCTTTAAGAGTGTTAAAACAAGATGGCTTATCAGTCGACAAGTATGAAACCCTTCTAAAGGATAATCTAGAGGAAGTGACCGATAAGAGACTAAGGGCTTTAGAAGCCATAGAAGTAGACAAGAAGAGAGTAGCTAAAGCCTACAATAAAAAGGTTAAACCAAAATCGTTTCAAATAGGAGACTTGGTGTGGAAAACAATTTTACCCTTAGGCACGAAAAGTCCCAAGTATGGTAAATGGCCACCTAGTTGGGAAGGTCCTTTTAAGATAGCCGAAATCGCTCCCGGCAACGCATACGTGTTAGAATCCCTGCAGGGAGAGCGGTTTCGAAGGGCTTTGAATGGAAGGTACTTGAAAAGGTATTTCCCGAGTGTGTGGCAAACATCATAAAATTGTCAAAAAGCCGATATGGATGGTATCGTCTTCAGCCCGTTGTGCTTTTAGTTCACTCAGTTCACTAAAAGGCAGGGGGGCATGTGTTGATAGCAAAAAATGGCATTAATGGCTAGATCATCAAAATATCAATTTTGGTGATTTGGGCCAAAAATACACATGTCCGGGGTCAGGCTGAAGCCCTATAGGGTCGAAGGTCCATTGGGTTGTGGGCTCCGAAAGCCTCGAGCCAGCCCCACGGCCTTCGGCCAGGAAGGCTTCGGAGGCCCACGTTGCCGAAGCTTCGGCCCGAGGATTCAGTCCGAAGCCCTACAGAGCCGAAGTCCATTGGGCTATGGGCTCCGAAAGCCTCCAGCCAGCCCATGGGCTTTGACTAGGAAGCCTTCGGAGGCCCACGCCACCGAAGCTCTGGCCCGAGGAGCAGGCCTCGATGGGCCTGGCCGAAGCCCACTTTGGCAGAGGTAGAGTTGTATGCGTTTCTAGCTCAACTTTTATCTCTATCTGGCCAGGTTAATATCAGATTAGATCAAGAGTTTGGCCCCTATAAATAGAGAGGCGAGGCCAGCTTCCGAACCCCCCCCCCAACACAAATCAAACCAAAGCCCTCGCTTTGATCACATTTACTTTATCTTTATTTTCCTGTACCTCTTCATGGGTTTGCCTAGAAGCCCTCTGTCGGCCACTTCGGAACAGTGGTAACCCTTGTTACTTCGCTTGTGAAGTATCAGTTAATCTACGTAATAGATTGCTATCACCTTGTTACTTCGCCTGTGAAGTATCCACTAATCTGCGTAACAGATTGCTACCCTCGCTACTAGTGCAACACTTAGCAAAATTCGGTCCTCAGGCCGAATAGGTACTTCGCACCTTCTCTGTTGCAGGTTTTCCGTTCGGAGCTACTCCGTCGGAGGTACCCGGAGCTGAGAGATCGGTTTCGGAGGTCGTCAGGACACCCTTCGGCGAGGTTGTAGGCTCCGGCGACAGGCTTCGCCAGCATACTTCGTCGCATCAGGCTTCGCCACGCTCGTACTCCGCTCTGGATGAAGTTGCTCCCACGCGCGGTCTGTCATTATCCCATACTTCACTGTATCAGAGGCTTCGCTCCGAACCCCGCCATTCGGAGGTGATTGTCGCGTCCAGAGCTGTTCGGAGCTCACATTCGATCAGATCAGTCCGAATGCTAAAGGCACCCTTCGGCGGGACACTTCGCCCCGAACCCCGTCGTTCAGAGGTGATTGTCACGTCTAGATCCATTCGGAGGCCATCTCCGGCCGGATCAGTCCGAACACCGAAGCACCCTTCGGTGGGACACTTTGCACCAGACGCCGAAGGTACACTTCGGCGACCCCTTCGCACCACACTCCGAAACAGACAGGCTTTGACCAGTTTGCTGGTTTTATTCTGTCTTATATATATTTCTTTCGGCTAATCGGATTATTTTGAGTAATCTGGTTGCCTGGCGACTCCACCCCCTTATCACGACTAAGGGTAGTTGGAACGCGATGTCGGTGTTGTGTCACGCTTAGGCTTGTCCCTAAGTATCCGCACACTTTTGGATCGTCGAACTGACCCAAGTGTGGGGGCACGTTTCCGTGTCAACAACTATGTACCAAACAGGCTCCGTTCGGCCGATTGGATTATTTTTATCTATATATTTCGGATAATTGGATTATTTGCTTGTGATCTGATTACCTAGCGACTCCATCCCCTTTCCACTGTTAAGGGTCATAGGAACGTGATGTCAGTGCTATGTTATGCTTAGGTTCATCCCTAAGTATCCACGTGCTTTTGGATCGTTGAACTGACCCAAGTGTAGGGGCATGTTTTTCTGTCAACACACTTTTTGGCTACTCCACTGGGGAAGGTTACCTCAACATGAAAAGTACGTCTACATCGGCTACGGGTACTTCTACGATGGCTACTACGTCTACAACGCCGATGGATCTCGTGGGGGCACAGAGATCGACAATCGCAACATTATGATGCCCACCCTTGAAGATATCCCCGAGGAAGGTTGGGCGGAGATTGAGGCAAAGATGAAAGAGCTACAAGATCTCATGCTTGGGAGCTATGTCAAGACGTGCGCAGGCTTCATCAAGCGCGACATCAACATCCCTGACCTCGCTCGAAATCAGGTAACACCAGCATCGCCTCCTTTATCTTCCTTAGAAATTGAGCAGAAAATAGCCACATCGGTAGATCAAGCTATTAGCGCTTAGCTAGCCAAGCGTTTAGATTCAGAAGTTAGCTCTCAGGTAGAGGCAATGTTTAGAAGGTTCGGCTTTACCGAGGCCATTCCTCCAACTCCAATCACTAGTATACCCCCGGTAAATTGCATCTAGAGCTGAACCGACGGTAGTACTGGCAAGACCATCATGTCTCCGGCCTCAACATATACGGCTGAGATAAGCCACTAGATTCATGACCAAGCTAACCCTGCTTATTGCGCGCAGCCTCCACCTACGCCCGCGCTAACTTTTCCCGCGTTGCTTGCGCCGCCTGCTCCTACGAAAATGCATAGGCCCGAGCACGTCATCTATCCTGAGCCAGCACATGAGGAAGACCCCCGTGACCGACACACCGGCATACCATCGCATGTCGCGCCCCCGCATGAAATACGTGCAAAGGAAGGAGGCCAGGACGACATTGAGAAACGGATCCGCGCACTATTTAGGGACTGCATCGGCTTCGCGCCTAGAGATCGGGCTAGGTTTTACCAAAAGTCGTACCTCGATCACTTCGACACCATACCCTACCCTCGCGGCTATAGAGTCCATGAATTCACCAAATTCGACGGTGAGGGTAACAAGACCACACTAGAGCATATTTGCCAGTTCTTATCATAGTGTGGATAAGCTAGTGGGTCAGACGCATTAAAACTTAGATTGTTTTCTCTTTCACTACCCCGCACCGCTTTCACTTGGTTTCCGGCACTCCCGCCGAACTCCGTCCAAACATGGGCCTAATTAGAACAAAGGTTCCATGACTATTTTTATACGGGCGAGACAGAACTCAGGCTTTCACACTTGACATCGGTAAAACAGAAATCTAGCGAGAGTGTTTCTGAGTACGTCAAGCGCTTTAGAGATACTAGAAACCGATGTTTTAGTCTCAATATTTTAGAAAGGGATTTGGCGGATCTAGCTTTTAACAGGTTGCATTCTGATATTAAAGAGAGGCTAGACAACCAGGACTTTTTAGAAGTCAGCAAAGTCCTACGGCATGCTCTGGTCCAAAAAGGCCGAGCCAAAGATAAAAAGTTCATTAAAACGTTCAACAAGCTTAGGGCTAAAGTCCACATCATGGAACACTCCGACGAGGAAGAGTCGGGGGAAGAGGATGATTCGGCTAACATGTATGCGGTCGAATGGGTTTGGAACGCTAAGAGCAAGCCCATCACTTGTTCTGAGATACGACTTTCTCCCACTAAAAGTTGGCCCAGCGAAGTTAAATACTCGTTTGACATAACTAGGTTGTCCAAGGGCCAGGTCATCCCGATCGCCGACGAACTAAAGAAGCGTCCCTACTATAAGTGGCATGATTCGCATTCTCATTATACTAACGACTGCAATGTTTTTTGTCGGTAGGTTCAATCGGCCATAGAAGAAGGAAGATTGAAAATAGATTACAGTCCAAAGATGAAGCTAGACAAAGACCCATTTCCCGTGAACATCGCCGACCTCGACGAGAAGAAGGTGCTGATTCGGCTACATCAGGCCGAGTCAGCTAAGGGAAAAATGGTCATTATCAGAGAATCATGCACGCCCACACTCATACCGAAGAATCCTGAAGTAGGGGTGTGGAAAAAAACATCAATACATCTCCTTCGGCTAGGGCTTGCAAGAAGACAAAGGTAACATACCATATGTTGTTGAGCAAACACCAGAAGAAAGCCAAAGAGACAGGCCCCGGCCAAAAAGGCTAAGATAGCCGAAGGGACCAAGATAGACGAAGGGTGAGTTTGGACCCAATAGTCGAACCCCCGAAGGGTGAGTTTGGACCCCAGTGGCCGAACGCTTCGCATAGCGAGTTCGGACCCCAGTGGACGAACCCTTCGCACAGTGAGTTCGGACCCCAATGGCCAAACCCTTCGCATAATGAGTTCGAACCCCAACAGACGAACCCCCCAAAGGGTGAGTTCGGACCCCAGTAGCCGAACCCTTCGCACGGTGAGTTCGGACCCTAGTGGTCGAACCCTCCGCTAGGAGAATATAGACCCTAGTGGCCAAACCAAACTCCGCTTTGGGTGAACCCCCCCGGTGGGAGGCTTCGACCTGCAATGGCCGAACATACCTACGGCTTGGTAGGACCCCTCATTGATATGGTCCGAGATACCTTCGATGTGGTCGAACCTTCCTCCGGGCAATGGGTTCAGCTCATAGTGCGTGAAGCCGCTGGAGCCTCCGATGCCTCCGCCATACTATTGGGCGGGATCCCCGTGGGCTACGAACTACACCTCACCGCTAGAGTACCCTTCGCAGTATAACATTGCCCCTATTTTCCTTAGTGTTATGATTGGCAGGGACAAATAGACACGGCGAAGGGGAACATTTTCCACAGGCTGTCCGTGGTACCTCCGAATTGATTCACACGGGGTAAATCCAAGGAAGATGGGCATGAAGAGGCGAGGGAGAGGGAGTCCGAAGCCATCACAGTCCAGGTAGGGTCTCAGGAAGTCCCAATCCTAAAGGCCCCCTCACCGAAGCCCAACGGAGGTAAGTCCCCTAGTCCGTCTGAGGCCATTGCCGGAGCCCAGTCCGATTGGCCTGACGAAGCCGGTCTGACCTACAGGGTCTGTAGAGAGGTCCCTACCGAGCATAAAAAATACAAGGCCAACCCAGGTGATACCCATTCGGCCAGAAATCATAGAAACAAGTTAGTGGCGCCTGGTACTAAGACACAACCATCTTGGGCACCTCCGGGCATGACAAAATCACAGAAGAGGCATCTGCAATGCCTGCGATCATAGGAGATGCGCGAAAAGAAGACCGAAGATGAACGAGACACCATCTTTGAGGAAATCCGCCCTCGGCTAGCCATGAAACAAGTATGGAAGCCCAAGCCGGTTGAGACGAACAACCCGACTCCCGCTCCGAGCGACGACGATGACATTCTCGACGATGACTACACTCCCATCTCCAAGGGGCCCGTACCCCACGTGATGGATATCAACGTCGTCATGCTTCCCGTCGAGTTTGCACTACCACGAGATGAGGTCGAGGTCGCTCAGTTGAACCTCAGCCCGCGAGATGCCATTTTCGAAAAAACCCGAGGATACGACTCTGCACCTAAAACCCCTCTACGTCAAGGGGCACATTGACGGGAAGCCGATCTCTAGGATGCTTGTTGATGGCGGTGCCACTGTTAATTTAATGTTGTACTCTCTTTTGAAGAAGCTTGGTGGGGACGAGTAGGACTTGAAGAAAACCAACCTAATGTTCAACGGCTTCAATGGCGAAAGCTCCGAAGCAAAGGGCGTACTCTCCCTAGAGTTGACAGTGGGTAACAAGACGTTGCCAATAGCATTTTTCATCATTGACGTGCAAGGTAACTACAGTGTGCTACTTGGGCGTGATTGGATTCACGCAAATTGTTGTATTCCTTCTACTTTACATCAGTGCCAAATGCAATGGGACGGCGATGATGTGCAGGTCGTACTAACAGATACTTCAGGCCAAGTAGCATTGGCTGATGTGTCCATCGACGCCATCCATGAAAAAGTAGAGTGTCTATCAAGTAGAGACCTCTCGGATTATGACTTCGTTAGTGTATCCGAGGGAAGTTTTGTACCCGTGTTTGTAAAGCCAGTTGATTTAGCTTGGCTATTTCAAAATTAGTAGTCATGTCATGTAAAAGTAATCTTGATTGGCTGAAGTCTCGCGTAGAGCAATATTGGTCTTCTAAAGACATTATTGTCAAAGCTATTGAAGACTTTAGCGAAGTAGAGAAGTTAGGACAAGGTTTTGCATCGACCGATCCTTTAGAAGAGGTCGATATAGGTGATGGTAACATTCCAAGGCCGACTTTTGTAAACCGAAATTTACAGGCTAATGAAAAGGCCGAAGTAATAAAATTGCTTCGGTCACACATCGATTGTTTTGCATGGGAGTATAGCAAGTTGCCCATACTAAGACACGATCTCGTGGAGCATCGACTACCCATTAAACCCAGGTTTAGGCCTTATAAACAGTCCCCTCGTCACTTTAATTCGGCTGTGTATGACCAAGTTAAAGAGGAGGTAGAACGATTACTCAAGGCTGAATTTATTAGGCCATGTAGGTATGTTGAATGGGTCGCTAACATTGTGCCTGTAGAGAAGAAGGGAGCGTAAAAATACGAGTTTGTATTGATTTCAAGGATCTGAACAAGGCCACTCCAAAAGACGAATATCCCATGCCAATATCCGACATGTTGATCAACGATGCATTAGGACACGAGGTACTAAGTTTTCTTGATGGCAACACTGGTTATAATCAAATTTTTATGGCCGAAGAGGACATCTACAAGACAGCCTTTTGATGCCCTGGTTTTGTCGGTTTGTTTGAGTGGGTCGTTATGACTTTTGGTTTAAAGAATGTTGGCGCTACATATCAACGTGCTATGAATCTGATATTTTATGACTTGCTAGGAGTTATGCTAGAGGTCTACATAGATGATGTTGTAGTCAAATCGGACGCTATGGAAAACCACCTAGCCGATTTGAGAGTTGCATTTGATAGGATGCGTCAATATGGCTTAAAAATGAACCCGCTCAAATGCGCTTTCGGCATGTCGGTAGGTAATTTCTTAGGATTCATGATCCATGAAAGAGGTATTGAAATTGATCCTAAGAGGATTGAAAAGATTAAGAACTTTGAAGCACCGACATGCAAGAGAGATGTGCAAAAGCTGCTACGAAAGATGAATTATTTGCGTCGCTTTATATCTAACTTGTCTGGCAAGATCGACACTTTTGTCCCTATACTCCGGCTAAAGAATGAAGTCGAGTTCACTTGGGGAGCAAGTCAGCAAAGCGCCTTTGAGAAAAATAAAGAGTGCTTGTCATCACCGCCCGTGGTGAGGGCGCCAGAAGCCGGAATTCCGTTTCGACTGTACATTGTTGCACAAGATAGCGTGATAGGAGCCATGCTAACTCAGGAGGTGGAGGGAAAAGAGTACATCATCACGTTCTTGAGTCTCCACCTACTGGACGCCGAGACAAGGTACGTATTTGTGGAGCGTTTGTGTTTATCACTTTATTATGCATGTACCAAACTACATCACTATCTTCTCCCTAGCACATGTATTGTTGCTTGTCAAACCGACGTCATAAAGTACATGTTGCAAAAGCCGATTCTGAGTGGTAGAATCAGAAAGTGAGCTTATGCTTTGATTGAGTACGATTTAGCTTATGAACCTCTAAGGGCCATGAAAGGCCAAATCATCGCTAACTTTATAGTTGATCACCACGTAGATATAAATTCGAGTAACAGTGTTGCTCTAATTGAAGTAGTGCCATGGAAACTTTATTTTGATGGTTCGGTTTGAAGAAATGGACAAGGTATTGGAGTGGTTCTCGTATCACCTAGCGGCATGCGCTTTGAGACTTTGGCCCGTTTAGAATTTCCTTCTACTAATAATCAAACCGAATATGAAGCTTTATTGCTAGGGCTCGAATTGCTAGATTCCATGGGTGTTAAACATGTTCATGCGCATGGTGATTCTCTATTAGTGGTGCAACAAATAGCTAAAAGGGCTCAATGTTTTAATGGCTTGCTAAACAGTTACTTGGATAAATGTCTAGACATAGTTGCTACTTTTGTTGACTTCAAAATCTCTCACATGTCTAGAGAAGCCAATTAAATTGCAAATGATTTGGCTCAGCAAGAATCTGGCTATCAAGTCAGGAGAGGAAAATTTTCTGTACAGGAAAAGCCAATGCTTGAAACTCCCTGCCGAAGCTAGAGACTTCAGGCAAACGCGAGGTCCATTGGGCCCTCCGAACCGAACCCCTTCGTCCACCGAAGGGTATTACATGCTGGAGCCATCATGTCGGAGCCCTTCATCCGCCAAAGGACCCTACACGTCGGACCCCTCACATTGAAGCCTTCCAAGCGATGGAGGCCTTCACACACCGGACCCCTCAAGCGGAGGACTTTGTTCTGATCAGCTCCGCACGACCGATCCGATCATCCTTCGGCAAAAACAGGAAAGGCCTAGGGGCCACTCCGAAATTAGCAATTTAGACGTCACTCTAGGAAAAGAGTTAGCAAACTCTCCGGATATCCATAAGGATGATTGCAGAATTCCATTCATCCAGTATTTAAAAATCCCAATCAAAGGATTGATCAGAAAGTTCGGTGACAAGTGTTTAAACTTGTATTGCTTAACGATGTATTATACCACCGAATTATTGGAGTACTGCTAAAGTGCTTAGATGACGATCAGTCCAAAGTGGCTATAGGAGTGGTCCATGAGGGGCTTTGTGGCTCTCATCAGTCTGCCCAAAAAATGAGTTGGATACTCAAAAGAACGGGTTTTTATTGGCCGACTATGACTGAGGATTGTTTTAAGTATTGTAGAGGGTGTGAAGCATGTCAAAAGTTTGGTAATATTCAGTTGGACCTTGCGTTTCTACTTAATCATATTATCAAACCATGGCCGTTTCGAGGTTGGGGTTTAGACTTCATCGGCCAAATTCATCCCCCCTCTTCAAAAGGGCATCGGTTCATGCTTATGGCGACAGACTACTTTACCAAATGGATCGAAGTTGTGCCTCTCAAGAACATGACTCACAATGAGGTAAATGATTTCATCTTGAAGCACATTATACATAGATTCGGTATTCCCCAAACTCTCACCATCAATGTATAATGTGCTTCAAGATGAAATCAATTACCTTGTTGTGAGTCATGCTCTTGAGAGGCATGGTCTCGGTCCACTTGGTGAAGTAATCCATCGCCATCAACACGAACCGATGCCCTTTTGAAGAGGGAGGATAAATTTGGCCGATGAAGTCTAAGCCCCAACCTCGAAACGGCCATGGTTTGATAATGGGATTAAGCAATGATGCAGGAGCTAGCTGAATATTACCAAACTTTTGACAGGCTTCACACCCTCTATAATATTTAAAGCGATCATATGTCATAGTCGGCCAATAAAAACCCGCTCTTTTGAGCATCCAACTCATTTTTGGGGCCGACTGATGAGTCCCACAAAGTCCTTCATGGACCTCACCTGTAGCAACTCTAGATTCATCGGCATTCAAGCACTTCAAAAGTACTCCATCAATAGTACGGCGATACAACACATCGTCAAGCAATACAAATTTGATCGCTTGTCGCCAAACCTTTTGATCAACTCTTTTACTGGGATCTTGCAAGTATTGAACGATTGGGACTCTCCAATCATCCTTGCTGTCTAAAGGAGCATTTGCCAATTCCTTATTTGAATTGGTATCCAAGTCGTACAACCAAACGTGCCCCCCGAGCCCTAAACATTATTGACAACCGTCGGTTGGACCGGCCATGCTGGTCCGGTATAACCGGCTATTGCCGGATGACTGACCAGGGTCAGCCTAACCGATCCTGTAAGGCCGGACAGACCGACAATAGTACTCTCAGCCGACACATTCTCTTCAAGCATCGGCTTTTCCCGCGTAAAGATTCTGTCCTTTTTAACTTGGTAGCCAGATGCTTGCTGAGCCAAATCATTTGCCAATGAGTTGGCTTCTCTATACACATGAGAAATATCAAAATCATCAAAAGTAGTGATTATGTCTAGACATTTATCCAAGTAGCTATTTAATAGACCATTAAAACATTGGGCAAGTTTAGCTACTTATTGCACAACTAATAAATAATCATCATATGCATGAACATATTTAACACCCATGGAGTTCAACAATTCAAGACCTAGCAACAAAGCTTCATATTCGGCTTGGTTATTAGTCGAGGGGAATTCTAAATGGGCCGGGGTTTCAAAATGCATACCACTAGGTGATATGAGAACCACTCCAACACCTTGGCCATTTTTGCAAGATGAACCATCAAAATAAAGTTTCCATGGCGCTACTTCAATTAAAGCGACATCGCCACTCCAATTGACATCTACATGGTGATCTACTATAAAGTGAGTAATGATTTTGCCTTTCATAGCTTTCAACGGTTCATAGACCAAATCATACTCAATCAACGCATACGCCCACTTTCCGATTCTACCACTTAGAATCGGCTTTTGCAACATGTGCTTTATGACATCTGTTTGACAACTGACAATACATGTGCTAGGGAGAAGGTAGTGATACAATTTGGTACATGCATAATAAAGTGATAGACACAAGCGTTCTACAAACACGTACCTTGTCTCGACATGTAATAAGTGGCGACCCAAGAAGGTGATTATGTACTCTTTTCCTTCGATGTCTTTAGTCAACCAGGCTCCAACCACACTCTCCTCTGTGGCAATATAAAGCTGAAATGGAATCTCGGCCTTGGGCGCCCTTACTACTGGCGGTGTTGATAAGCACTCTTTTATTTTCTCAAAGGCACGTTGCTGGCTTGCCCCCCAAGTGAACTCGGCTTCATTTTTTAGCCGGAGTATTGGGACAAACATGCCAATCTTGCCAGACAGGTTAGATATAAAGCGGCGCAAATAAGTAACCTTGCCTAGCAACTTCTAAACATCCTTTTTACATGCCGGCGCTAAACACCCTCTAATATTTTCAAGCCTCTTAGGATCGATTTCAATACCTCTTTAATGAATCATGAATCCTAAGAACTTGCCCGTGACACGTTGAAAGCACACTTGTGTGGGTTCATTTTCAAACCATACTAACGTATTCTTTCAAAGGCAACTTTCAAATCAGCCAAATGGTTTCTCATAGCGTCTGATTTGACTACAACATTAGCTATATAGACTTCTAACATAACTCTTAGCAAGTCATGAAAGATTAAGTGCATAGCACTTTGATATGTAGCGCTAGCATTCTTTAAACCAAAGGTCATCACTACCCATTCGAACAAGCTGAGAAAACCAGGACAATGAAAGGTTGTCCTAAAAACATCATCTTTGGCCATAAAGATTTGATTATAATCAGCGTTGCCATCAAGAAAACTTAGTACCTTGTGTCCCAAGGCATCGTTGATCAACATGTCGGCGATCGACATGGGATACTCGTCTTTTGGAGTGGCCTTGTTCAAATCTCTGAAGTCGATGCAGATACGGATCTTGCCACTCTCCTTCTTCTCAATAGGCACGATATTAGCAACCCATTCTGCGTACCTGCATGGCCTAATAAACCCTGCTGCTAACAGACGTTCAACCTCCTCCTTAACTCAGTCATAAATGGCTGAATTAAAGCGGCACGGTGGCTGTTTGTAAGGCCTAAACCCGGGTTTGATGGGGAGCCGATGCTCCACGATCTCTCGTCTTAATCCGGGCATCTCTATATAATCCCATGCAAAGCAATCAACATATGACCGAAGCAACTTTATTACTTCGGCCTTTGTGTCATCACTTAAGTTTTTATTTACAAAATCCGGACATGGAACACTACCATCTCCTATGTCTACTTGTTCCAATGAATCGGACGATGAGAAGCCTTGTCCTAACTTTTCTACTTTGCTAAAATCCTCAATGGCTTCAGCAATACCATCTTGAGAAGACCGATATTGTTCTACGTGAGACTTTAGCCACTCAAGATTACTAGCGCTATTCATGCTCCTAGTTTAAAGATTATCGAGCCACACCAGCTGACTTTATAGAGATAGGGACGAACCTCCCCTCGGATACGCTAACAAAATCGTAATCTGAGAGATCGCGCCCCGACAAGCATTCTACCTCGTCGTGGATGGCACCGACGGACGCATCGGCCAAGTCAACATGGGCCAATGCGTCTGTGTGTACTGTCTCAACCTCGTCGCCGTCCCACTGTATAAGGCATTGGTGCAAGGTAGATGGGACACAACGATTGGCGTGAATCCAATAAAGCCCTAGCAACACATTGTAGTTACCTTGCACGTTGACGATGAAGAAGGTGGTAGGTAGCATCTTGTTCCCCACCATCAGCTCCAGGGATAGCACGCCCTTGGCTTCTGTGGTGTCTCCGTTGAAGCCGTTGAGCATCACATTAGTCTTCTTTAGGTCGTCTTCATTTTTGCCGAGCTTCCTTAGAAGGGAGTACGGCATTAGGTTGACGGTGGCTCCTCCATCGACGAGCATCTTTGAGACCGACTTTCCGTCAATGTGACCTCTAATGTAGAGTCGCTTCAAGTGACGATCCATATCATCGGGCTTCTCGAAGATAGCATCCCATGGGCTGAGATCCAGCTGTGCAATTTCGGCCTCCTCTTGTGCTAGAGCGAACTCAAAAGGCAGCATGACAACATTTATATCCATCGCCTAAGGAGTGGGTCCCTCAAAAATGGGCGTGTAGTTGTCGTCGAGCAGGTCATTGTCATCGTCGCTCGGAATGGGACATGGGTTGTTCATTATAATTGGCTTGGGCTACCAAACCCTCTTCATGGTGGGCCGAGGGTGGATCTCCTCGAAAACTATGTCTCATTCCTCCTCGGCCTTCTCCTCCCGTATCTTCTGCAGCCGCAAGCGCTGCAACCGTCTTTTTTGTTATTTGGACATCCCTGGGGGTGCCCATGATGGTTGCGGCTGAGTGCCGGGTGCTACAACCCTGTTTTTAATATTTCTGGCCGAACGAGACTCGTCCGAATCGGCCTTGGGATTTCTCCGCTTGCCGAGGATGTTTTCATGGTTTTTGTCGGCCAGACTGGCTTTACTAGTCCGATCGAATCGAGGTGTGCTGGTCGGACCAACCACGGGGGGCCGGTCGAGCCGGCCTGTGTCAATTCCTGCTGCAAGGCTGGTCGGACAGGCCACAATAGGTCAGTCAGACTAGGCCTCGGATAGGTATTCGGTCGGGCTTGGTGACATACCTTAGAGAGAGTTTGTCGGGGTCCCCTTCGGGATTAGGACCTCCTGGGACCCCACCTTGATGATGGTAACCTCCGGGGTGTTTCCGCGGTCGTCTCTTTCGGTGTCATTTTGCGTGGCTCGACTTTGAGGCACTACGGACAAGCGATGAAATATATTCTCCTTTTGCGCTAGATTTTGTCCCTCTCAATCATAAACGTTAGGAGGAACAGCGGCGTTAGTGGCGGGGTGTTGCACGGAGTCCTCCGGCGGTGGAGCCCACGTCAGGGGCCATAGAGCCATCGTCCAGCCGTACGACGGTGGCATCGGAGGCTCCAGTGGCCTTGCCCACTGAGTGCTGAACCCACTAGCCTGTTGGGGGTTCAGCCACGTCAAGGGTACCTCAGACCATATAAACGAAGGATCCTGTCAGGCCATAGGTAGGCTGGCCCACTACGGAGACGGGTTCGACCATTAGGGACAGAACTCTATCGGAGGTTGGGCCAAGAACGGAGGTGGGTTCGGCCATTGGGGGCCGGACCCACTCGAAGGCTGGGTCCAGGACGGAGGTGGGTTCGTCCATTGGGGGCCGAATTCGCCTTTTTAAGGGTTGTATCGTCTGGAGGGGTTCGGCCGCCTCGGAACTCATGGTTGAACGCTCATCTTCTCGGACCTACTCTGGTGTTTGTCCAGAAGCATCTTGTATATTACCTCTGGGTTCTTCAGTATGAGTGTGCGTGCGTGTGGTTCTCCTATGATGACCACTTTCCCTTTCGCTGACTCGGCCTGTTCTGGCCGAATCAACACCTTCTTATCCTCGAGATCAATGGTGTTCACAGGAAAGGGGTCCCTATCTAACTTCATCTTTGGATTAGACTCAATTTTCAATCGTCCTTCCTTTATGGCCGATTGAACTTGCCGATGAAAAACATTACAATCATTAGTATAGTGGGAATGCAAATCATGCCACTTACAGTAGGGGCGCTTCTTTAATTCATCGGTGGATGGCATGACCTGACCTTTAGGTAGTTTCAGAAGTTGGTTGGTTAAGAGGAAGTCCAATATTTTATCACATTTAGTTACGTCGAATGAATATTTAACTTCATTGGGCCGACTCTTGGAGGGAGACGGCCGTAATTCAGAGCAGGTGATGGGCTTGGACCTAGTGTTCCAAGTCCACTCGGCCGCGTACATGTCGGTTGAATCGTATTCTTCTTTGGACTCCTCTTCGTCAAAGTGCTCCATAATATGGACTCCAGCTTTATGTTTGCTGAAAATCTTGACGAATCTTTTATCTTTGGCTCTGCTTTCTTGTACTAGAGCCTGCTGCAAGACTTGGATGACGTCTAAGAAATTATGGTTGTATAATCTTTCCTTTATCTCGGATCGCAAGCCGTTAAATACTAAGTCTGTCAAGTCTCTCTCTGAAATATTTAAACTAAAGCATCGGTTCCGGGTGTCCCTAAAGCGCTTGACGTACTCAGAGACGGTTTCGCTAGATTTTTTCTTGACCGATGTTAAATGGGAAAGCCTCAGTTTGGTTTCGCCCGTGTAGAAATAATCTTGGAACTTTTGTTCTACTGGGCCCATGTTTGTACGGAGTTCAGTGGTAGTGCCGAAAACCAAGTGAATGCGGTGACGGACAGCGAAAGGGAAAATAACCTAAGTTTTAGTGCGTCCAACCCACTAGCTTCACCACACTGTGCTAAAAATTGACTAATATGTTCTAGTGTAGATTTACTACCCTCTCCATCGAATTTGGTAAAGTATGGAACTCTATAATCGTGAGGGTATGGGACAGCATCAAAGTGGTCGGGGTACGGCTTTCGATAAACCCTAGCCCAATCCCGAGGTGCAAAGCTGGTGCATTCCCTGAATAATGCGCGAATGTGTTCTTCAATATCATCTTGGCCTCCTGCTTGTGCGCAGCTCTCGTGAGGCAGTGGGATACGTGGTGGTATGTCGGTGTGCTCTGGCCTATGTTGCGGTGCAGGAGCATATGGCGCAGGTGGCGGCGACAAAGCTGGTACGGGTGCAGGTGGTTGTGCTGCATGGTAAGTAAGGTTTGCCTGGCTATAAGCGTAATGGTGTGTTTCGGTCGCAGATGATGAGGCCGAAAACATGATAGTTTTTCTAGTATTACCGTCTGTTTTGCTATAAATATGCTGAGTTGGCGGAATACTAGCAATTGGCGTCGGGGAATCAGCTTCGATAAAGCCGAATCTTCTAAAAACTGCTGCCACTTGAGAGGTAACTGCGGGTTCCAACTTGTTGGCTAGCGAGGCACTAACTGCTTGGTCTACCGACGCAGCTATTCTACGATCAACTTCCGAAGAAGACACAGGAGGTGATGATGGTCGTACCTAGGTGAGATTGGGGGTGTCGTGCATGATGAAGCCCGAGGGCGTCTTTATGCAGTCCCTGAGCATAAGATCTTCGAGTTCTTTCTTTTTCGCTTCGATCTTTGCTCGGTCTTCCTCGGATATGTCAGCCATGGTGGGCATCATAACGTTGCGGTCGTCGATGTCCGCGCCCCCCAGTGTACTCATCGGTGATGTAGTCGATGTAGACGTAGTAGAGGTGCTTGTAGCCGATGTAGATGTTCCCGTCATAGTTGGCGTTGTCCCCAGCAGAGTCGCCAAAAAGTGTGTTGACACTAAAATGCGCCCCCGCACTTGGGCCGGTTCGACGTCCAAAAGTATCGCAACGATACTGACGTCGCGTTCCGACTACCCTGAAATCATGATAAGGGGAATGGAGTCGCCAGGAAATCAGATAAATAATTAGTATTTAAATCCAATTGGTCGAAAGTGTTACTGATAAAGTAAAACAAGATAAAAATGAATTAAATACATGAAATCGGCTTATTCGGAGCCGATTTCGGACTATGGCAAAAGTTGGCTCGAAGGGTCCCAAAAAGGGCTTCGACCTTTCTGCCCGGTCGGACCGGAGTCATACCCTCGGTCGGACAGGAGGTACGGAGCGGCAAAATACCCCAAAGGGGGTTCGAACGCCACCCTCAACGCAAAACGAAGGGGACCTCGGTGCAACCGTTTGGAGCCACCCGGTCAGACCGGTGAGGGTACCTCGGTCGGACCGAAGATGTGCAGGACTTTAGGATCGAGTGCGGAGGGCTCTGGTGGAGGACTTTGCACGCGGGCTTCGGTGCAGAGAGGCTTTGGCATGGCCAAGGGGCTCAGTCGGACCGACGAAGGCTCATCGGTCAGACCGGCCATTGCCGACAACGATGTGACGAGGGCGTCGGTCGGACCGGCCCTACCGTCGGTCAGACCGATAGTAGCAGATCTGATCAGCTAGACTTTGGCAACCCTTGTAGATGAAATCCAATTGTCCCCAAACTCTTTGGCGAAGATTATGAAGACAATGGCTCTACAAAAACCATTAAAGATCAAACACAATTCGGCCAAGAAGTCGAATTGCCAAGTGTAGCCAAAATAAAACCGATAAAAAGAGATAGCAATCCGTTACATGGATTAACAGGAGGTTCACAAGCGAACCAGCAAGGAATATCATGATTAAGGATGCGTCGGATGGAGGTCTTCCAACACAAACCCACGAAGATGTACGAACTAATGCGGAAAAGTAAAGTAAAGTAGTACGATTCAAAGCTAGGGCTTTGTGTAAGGGTTGATTTTGTTGAGATCCTCATGAATTGGCCTTGCCCCTATATTTATAGGGGTTGGTCTGGTGTATCCTGGCACAAAATTCGAGTAGGAGTCGACCAAAAATCAGTTTGGATATGATTTGGATAAAAATAGCATGAATCCCCTTTTATCTCTAAATTTCAGTTCTGGATCGGTTTGACCAGACCCATTAGGCCGGTCTGACCAGGCCTACATGGCCGGTGGGACCGGCCTACTATGGCCAGTCAGACCGGCCGTGCCAGGGATTGACATATTTTCGGTCAAAAAATACCAATTCTAGTATTTCGCCTATTCTGACCATTAATGCCATTTTTTGCTATAAACACGAAGCCTTTGAGAATGCCTGATGAACATGATTCGGAGGGGCCTCCGAAGATGATGAAGGGGGGCCTCCGAAGCTAGTGAAAGGGGCTCCGAACCTAGTAAGGGGGACATCTAAACCTAGTGAAGGGGTTTCCGAACTTGGTGAAGGAAGGCTTTGAACCCAATGAAGGGGCCTCTGAACCTGGTGAAGGGGGTTCCTAACTTGGTAAAGTTGGCCTTCGAACCTGGTGAAGGAGGCTCCGAACCTAGTGAAGGAGAGCTCTAAACCCGATGAAGGAGCCTTGAACTTGGTGAATAGGGGCTCCGAATCTAGTGAAGGGGGCCTCCGAACCTAGTAAAAGGGGCTCCAAACCTAGTGAATTGGGCTCTGAACCTAGTGAATGGCAGCTCTGAACCAGGTGAATGGGGCATCTAAAGCTAGTGAAGGGGGACTCTAAACCTAGTTAAGGGTGCTCCGAAGCTATCTTCTTGTCAAAGTCCATAAGTCATCGAAGGGTGTTTCAAAATTCGATGTCTCTTGATCATAGGGGCAGGGAAAATGGGGTGCATAGGGACCTATCCCCCTACCAATTTTCACCGAAGCGACCCCCCTCTCCCACCGAGCACTGCGTTGCTGCCTAGGTGGCTCCCATAGAGCAGCTAAACCAAATCTAAGCTATGCTAGCGTGCACCTCGTGTTACATACTTACATCTCTATCTTAGCTTGTACTTTCTCGGGCCATGCCAAGACATGGAATGGCCAGTGATAGGAGAATATGTTTGTGCAAAATTTTTGTTGTACTTTTGCTTTTGTTTTTGCCTTGATGGGTTGGATGGATATGGGTCTATCCCTGTGCACCTTACAGCACAACCTTACATGATTTTCTCTTTGACTCTCTCTCTCCTTGACATGAAAAATGAATTATTTAAATTAAAAATATTCTACTTGAACAAATTATTAAGGTTAGTCATAAGTCTTTCAATATCAATTGTGACTACCGAGATATTTTTTGGTTATAAAACTAGTAAAGACAAGTCTATAGATAAAATGTGTGATGACTTTTATGAAGTATACAATAGTTTATATTAAAAATAAATTAGCAGTGAAGATTAGCTCCTCTAATATTACTAAATATTATAAAAAATCAAGTTAATAAAAATATAGGTTTTTTATATTATCAACCATATTATATATTATCTTGTGATCATGTGTTAGAACTAATTACTATATAAGATATTATTTTTTATTGTAAAACATATGTTATAATAATTATTATATATTGTAAGGATAATTAATTATTATTGTCAATGTTGATGAATTGGCACTTCTCATGTTCTATTCCTAGCTCTTCCTCTTGCCTCTGTTTGATTAGCTCTTGGTCAATCCTTAAGTACAACACGAGTTATTCCTCCCAATAGTAACCTCTCGCATATGGTCCTTTGAATGTAGGGGTGAGATGCGCTCTAAATCTAGTTGTACTTCATATATGGGCAAACCTGCACTTCATGCATTAGCGTTATTTATTTAGAAGGGAAGCAATGATTCAAAATTCGGCATGAGATGAAGTAATGCTTCGGTTTTGTAGCGGATAAAACAATGCTTCAGTTTTGTAGTAGTCAAAACCTTCCTTTGGTTTTGTAGCAGTCAAAACCATGTTTGATTTTGTAGCGGTCAAAACCATGCTTGTTTTTATAGCGGTCAAAACCATGCTTCGGTTTTGTAGTTTTCAAAATCATGCTTTGATTTTGTAGCGATCAAAATCATGTTTCAATTTGTAGCAGGCAAAACCATGCTTCGGTTTTGAAGCGGTCGAAACCATGCTTTGATTTGTAGCGGTCAAAACTATGTTTTGATTTTGTAGCGGGCAAAACCATACTTCGGTTTTGTAGCCGCGTAGTTCTTTGGTTATTTATAATAGACGAAGTAAGGCTTCGGATTTTATTTTGTGAGGGACAAAGCGAAGCTTCAGTTTTTATAATAGATGAAGCAGTACTTCAATTTTCCTTTCCTCTTCTTCTTTTTGTAATAGACGAAGTAGTGCTTTGGTTTTTTAAGGGGTGAAGCGATGCTTCTATTTTCTTTTGTACATGATGAAGCGATGCTTTGGTTTTGTACGAAGCGAATAGGGATGGCAACGAGTTTGAAACCCGTGGGTTTGATGAAAACCCGCTCGCGAAGCAAACCCGCGAAACCCATGCAAACCCGAACCCGCAAAACCTATGAGTTCAAAACTAAACCCGAAACCGTCGGGTACCCGAAACCCGACAGGTAACCCACGGGTTCAGTTTATACTCTATATGAATTACATTACAACATAAATATAATTAAAATTCATAAAAATATGAAATTATCACATTACTAATACATAATTTGAAATGATGATATCACTCAACATATCTCAACATAACATTATCATGGGAAATGAATAGAAAATAGGATAGACTCTATATAATTTTAAGTAATCAGGTAAACCTGTGAACCCTGTGGGTTTAAATCTAAACCCAAACTCGACCCGAAATTAAATGGGTACCTGAACCCATGAACCCACGAACATAAAATTGAACTCAAACCCGTACCCATTAGGTCGGGTACCCGTGGGTACCCGCACCCACGGGTAAAACTGCCATCCCTAGAAGCAAAGCAATGCTTTGAGCCAAGGGGCATTTGGGAAACAGAAACATGTATTAAGACAGGCTTGAGATATAGTAGTCTTGATTTATATTACTTTGGGCCTGAAGGCGCGAGGAACTAATAAAGGTGGAGCGGATCACACCAAAATTTTATTTTTAAAGTTCAAAGTCTAGCCCTCGAGTTTTTTTGGTCACCTTCGACTCATTTGGATGCTTCGAGCTACATCACAAGGTCTTAGTTTTTACCGCTACAAGCTTGGAGATGATGTGTAACGATAAGGGTGGAGCGGATCACACTAAATTTTTAGGGTCTTTTAATGAAACCCAAAGTTAGTACCTTTGACCATACTTAGGGAGCAGACCTTGAGTAGCGGTCTTTGAGTTTTACACCAAGGTGGAGTGCACTCTTACACATGTTATTCTTTATTTGTCTCGTGTCAAGCCCACCTTCAAGCTCAGGTAGCGAAAATGAGTATGCATACTACCTTTGATTACAATGGTACTTGCCTCACTAGGCATTTTGGCGGATGCTCTTTGATGTCTAATGTCCTTCAGCCGAAGGAAGGCCTGTGGAGGGGCCTATAGTACTTGGGAAACCCTATACGGAAGGGGGACTTCACAAGTTGAAGGGAGACTTGTAGCTCTTAGGAAGCCCCAAGCCGAAGGGTACTTCCTAGGCTAAAGGGAGAACAACAACCCTTGAGAAGCCCCTAGGAAGCCTTAGGCCAAAGAGGGCTTCCCATGCTGAAGAGAGGC
Organism: Zizania palustris; assembly: GCA_019279435.1. Taxonomy (NCBI): domain Eukaryota; kingdom Viridiplantae; phylum Streptophyta; class Magnoliopsida; order Poales; family Poaceae; genus Zizania; species Zizania palustris. Next base: position 91,188,297 of record JAAALK010000285.1, read on the forward strand.
ATGTAGCCCCTAGGAAGCCCTTAGGAAGCCCTAGACCGAAGGGGGACTTCCCATGTTGAAGGGAGGCCTGCGGAGCTGATTGTGTAGGTTTTGGAAGAGAGACTAATTTAGATCTAGGATCCCCATGGATGGCGTAAATTATTATAGAATAAAATTTACGTTTAACATGTTTATTTAGTCTCGAATGGCTGATTTTATATTGGTCCAGGCCTCTGACTATCGGATAATAACCATACGTCTAGTGTGTAATATTATCGTATATTATAACATTTGATTCTGACTCGTCGCCTACTCATGTAGACTAGTCCTTTAGAGAAGGGAGGTATTTATAGGAAAAATACAACAGGAAAATAATAATTTGTACTCTAGTAAAAATCATTATTGTTGATTATGTATACAAGACTCCGTAGGGGCAAAATAGTAAACCCTCATGTGAATATTGTAAAGTATATGTTTTCTCGGAGAGGACTGAAGGCCCTGGTTTCAGTTGTTAGTTTTGACCCTTAGTCCGGAGTAGTTTCAAAGCCTTCGAGTATGCTTGGTGAACATGGTTCGGAGGGGTATCCGAAGCTGATAAGGGGGTGAAGCTGGTGAAGGGGCTCCGAAGCTGGTGAAGGGGGACTCCGAACCTAGTGAAGGAGCCTCTAAACCTTGTGAAAGAGGGCTCCAAACTTTGTGAAGGGGTCTCTCAACCTACTGCAGGGGCCTCCAAACCTGGCGAAGGAGGACTTCAAATCAGGTGTAGGGGACTCTGGACCTAACAAATGGTGATCCAAATCTATCTTCTAGTCAGAGTCCATGAGTCGTCAAAGTGTGCTTCAAAATTCGATGTCTCTTTATCAATTCTTAAGTACAACACGAGTTAACATCGTGTATTTAGTACTGGTTGATGTAGTTATAGTTTTTAGTATCGGTTGTACATTTCAGTTGGTACTAAACCCTAATATTTGGGACATTAGTATCGATGGAAGACTCTAACTGATATTAAAAATTGTTCTACGTCTTTATTTTTTATTTTTGGATAGGTTCTTGACTAAAAAATTTCAATCAATACTAATGTTAGAAACAATAATAACTGAACACTCTCTTGAATCTTGTGACGAAAATAAGGTTCCACCTATTGTCTTTCGAGATCAACGAATACATGGAGACAACAATCAATCGATCCTGATTTCTAATGGTTTACTCCTACCCTTTGCTGCTCCAGAGAAGGCCACGCCACCCCTTACCTGAGCTGCAATTTTGTAAAAAACGCCCTCCCGTTCATCGCTAATTACGTAAAAGGATTGCTCGGTCTCTCCACTAATTTGCGTTTTTTACGCTTGCGCCCCAATTGTGCGGTCTAAAATCGAAACGCGGTCTAAAATCGGGAAACCCAGGGGGTTTTCGCGAAACCGCCAGTCGCAGGGGTCCAGGGCCCTCGTGTGGCCGGTGCGCCGTTTGGCTACCCCGTCCCCTTCCTAACCCTAGCCGCCACGATATCCTTCACCCCTGGCGCTCGCCGCCGCCGGTGCCGCCGGCCTCCCGCCGCGCCACCTCCATCTATCGTTGGCTCTCCTCCTGCGTCGCCAGCGCCCTCTCCACAACCCCCACTGCCGATGGTCCAGGCATGCCTTCTTCGGTGGTCGCAGCCACGGTCCAGGCCGAGCACCAGGCCGCGTTGGTCGTCGCGCCGAAGCCTCCAGCCCTCCCGTTCTGCGTCGGCCACGGATCCGAGCTCCACTGCCTCGAGCCAGACCTCCCGCTCATCATCAGGGGCATCAACATCTTGCACGACCGCGGCTGCGACATCCACTCCGACGGTACGTGCGCTGGCTACCGTTGCCTTGTTGCCTCCGTGCTTCCATTCATTGTCTCTTCGCTGGATGTGAGTGATTGCCTTTGTGCGTAGGGGACGTGCTGCTGCAGTGCGTGGTGGACGCGATCCTCAGCGCTCTTGGGCTTCTGGACATCGGCCAGATCTTCCCGGACTCTGACCTGGGAAGCTGTCAGTTTCTCAAGTTCAAGCTGTGAATCAGATGCCTGCATCTCGACCTATAGCACAGTTAGCAGTAGTGATAGTTTTGCAGGTGCTCCACCAGGCTATGCTAAACAGATCGAAAATTCTGTTTCGGGATTCAATCATGTACTAAAACCTACAGCTAAAAGTAGAGATCCAAGGCTTAGGTTTGTGAGACGTGATCCTGGTGGCGTTGCAGATGCAAATCGGCATGTGAATTTTTCAGAATCAAATGCTTCTAAGGATGTGACCATGTGTGGTGGAGTATCAGTCAATGACCGTAAGCACAAGGCAGTTGATGAACCTCTGGTGGATGAAAACTTGTTAAAAAGATCTAGAGGTGGTGTTGGGAATCTGAGAGATTGCCATCAACAGGTAGAGTTGGCCGTTGGGTGGGCTAAAGATGGAAGTAATATTACCTCCTATTCAGTTGATGGGTTTCAGCCAAATCAAAATACAAGACTTGGAAACAATACGGCTGGAAATCTAAATCTTAGGACAGATGAAATGCTTGTTAATAACATAAATAATAATATGAATAGTAGTGGAACAATTACTGCTGTTCTACAAGCACCACAAACTAATTCAGCTCCACAAACCAGTTCTGCTCCTGCTAGATTTATGCATTTCAATTGGTTTGACCTCAGTATGACTTAGGAGTATCTACCATGTACATAAGTACAGGAAGTTGGTTCGTTATCGCTGTTGTATATTACAACTGTGTAGTCAGATTTACATAGCACATGATTGTGCTTGATGTTCTGTTTGCTTGTAATAACAGTATTTAGGATAGTATTCTCCACTTACTCTTACTCTTTAACTCTGAATTACCCATTCCTGTCTTATGTGCAGGTATCTTGTTTGCAGTCAGATTCTTCCATCCTTCTGCAAGTTCAATAATGAATTCAAGAATCTTACTTTCATCTATGTTGATTGTTGGAGTAAAGATTACGCTTAACAGGTTCTCTAAGATTAAGAACTGACAAACAGTGAGTTCGTGTTTAAGAACTATCTCAAGCCTCCGAGGTGGATAATAGCTTAAGTAGTTCGAATGTGTGTATTGAATAGCTAAGCATTCGATCCCTCTTGCAGGGTAAGAAGGGGGTATTTATAGGCAAAAAACTATAAGGAAAATACCTATTTACCCCTCAATTATAACTGACATAGTGGAAACTATTCGGTACTCTGAATAGGGTTAAAATGATAAAATCTACCCGGAGCAAGTAGATAAGTCAAACATCTTATCAACCTTGCCATTCATCACCGGAGCTTCATATCGTGCGGAGGGTTCCTTCGGACCATAAGTCGAAGCACCCTTTGGCTTAATAACTCTGCTACCTTTGAGTACAATCTTACCAGCTCCGAAGCTGATAGGTTATCTTGAACTGTTAATCTCTAAGTCTTGAAGGTAAAGCATTTTCCCCCAACAATAGCCCCTCGAATACGCTTCTTCGAACTTAACCTGTATAGCAGGGAAGCAATATACACAAGGAATATTTTCATATTCTGAGACTTAGAGAAGTTTGAACACATTACAGTTATTCGAAGGGTCTTTGACCCCGAAGCATTCGGACAACGGCTTCGAACCCAAAACCGTTGTGTGAACGCTTCGTGGGAAAGAGAACCGTTGCGAAGTCCAAACGTCGTGAAGAGTCGTTTACTTAGAACCGTTACTATACAAGTAGCCGTTATGCTCTCAAAAGGTAACGGTTGAAATTTACGGCGGACTCACATCGTTTCGCTTTCTGGACACACCTGCCAGTGACGGAAGTCGAACCTGTAGTGTGAATGTAATCGAAGCACAGCAACTAGTGGAAGGTTATAAAAAGGGAATTGGAATTCACCAAGGGCTTTTTACCGTGCCTAGCATCCGAAACTTACTTTCTTCAACCTCCAACTCCCTCAACTTCCTGCGCAACCAAGCCATGGCGAGGACCAGCCACACCGTGCCAATGGTGGTGGGTACTTTGGCACAAAGGCAAGCGTTGGCGGCTTCAGCAGTAGCAGCAATGGCGGGAGCTCCAGGAGACGCCTAGCCCAAGAATCCTCGGGAACTCCGCCCACCATCCAAGAAGAAGATCCCTCAAAGATTCCTCATCGGCCAATCCACAAGCACCGCGGAATCTATCGAAGAAGCCGTGGAAGGGAAGTTGGGGTCCGGAATGAGGACTCGGGTCCCCGGACCAGAATCAATTCCGAGGCCACGAAGCGGAGAAGTCGTGGTCTTCGAGGCATTCTTCGAAGCAGGTCTGGGGCTTCCTGCTATCAATTTCTTATCTGAGGTATTGGACATGTTCCACATTACCTTGCCTCAGCTATGTCCCAATGCTATCGCCCGGCTAGCCATCTTCGAGTGGGCGCTTCGAGCCAAAGGGTGCGAAGGGCGATCAGAGGTCTTCGCCGCCACCCACAAAGCCATCTGCCAGCCAAAGCCGCAAGATGGCCCCGGAGACACCAAAGTGATAACGGCCTTCGGAAGCGTCAACTTCCAGTTGCGGAGGGAGCACGCCCAACATTTTCCAGCGAAGGCCATCAACGATCGATGGTATACTAACTGGATCCTTCGGTTGTTCTACGCCGAAGTCGGAGAGGACTCCCCTCGCTAGACCTCTCCAAGAGATCTGGTTTCGAAAGGAGGCGGAGGTCACCCCGAACCCTAGCCTGCTCTCAACGCGGCTAGGGCTATTAACTTCAGTGGCTAGTCGCATGAGCATGCGCGACCTTGCCGAAGAGTTCATCGCTCTTCGAATTCCATCCCTCGGGGCTGACTGTCCGATAGTGTTTCAACACGCTTCGGAGGGTGAGCTCTGAAATCTAGGTAAGACTTCGACTCTCCTGCAATAACATGTTAGATGAAGAAATAACATACTTATAATATGTTACCTTTTTTCAGCGGCTCCACTGGCGTTAGCCCCGGAGCAGATAGCACGGGCCACTGAACGGTTCCTCGGAGCCCCTACGGTGGCCGAAAGGCAAAAGAGGATTGAGCTGGTGGGGAGCTGGGAGCGCTCCAACAGGGTGTGGGAAGCCCTTAGAATGGTGCCTCCTCCTCTGCCGGATTTCAACCCGGCCAGAGCGGCCCCTCGGAAGAGGAAAGCCGTCGCCGAGCCTCTGAAGAAGGCTAGCAAAACCCCCGCCAAGAAGGGGAAGAAGGTAGCAAAGATCCCTCCTCAGCTGACCCCGGCTTCATCTGCCTCAGTCCTTGGGCATTCGGAGCTCAGCTTCGGAGGACTCTGGGAGCAATGGCTCCGGAAGCAAGGGCTCTGACGTCCAATTGGCGAAGGACTTCAAGAACTACCTTCTGGAAGGCGATGAAGATGGAGAAGGGGTTCCAACCGAAGCTTCTCCTCGAGAGGCTGCGGAGGCAGACACGGCACACACTCCAGCGCCCGCTGCTGTGAGCTCGGAGCCGGAGACTGTCGCCCCCAACTCACCCGTAGCTGGGGTGATCACGGCGGAGGTTGAGGCTCCAGCAGCAACTATGCCAGAGAGGACTTTGGGGGACGACCTCGACGAGATTCTCCGGATGTACGAAGTCCTGGAGGACCCGACCATTTTACCTCAAGGTGCCTCCGAAGGTATACTTCGAAACTTTTGCTTTGGTCAATTCCTGCAACAGTTATTACTCGTAAATGTTCACCAAATACCTCAATGATGTAGGCATATCGAAGGGCGACGAAGCCCCGGCCGCAAACAAAGCTCCAACCTCTTCTGAGGTTGCTGCTCCGATGGACAACTCTACTCCACTAGACACCCTGGCTCCGGTGGCAGGGGCCGTCTCCGCCGACGTGGCTCCGGCCGAAGGGAGAGCCGTCGAAGGAGGATCTACCTCCGCTGGAGTCGAGCCTCTAGCCTTCGTACTGGGGAGGGGAAAAACATGTCAAGCTTCGGACTCCCTCCTGCTCCGATGACAACAACCTCCTCCAATGAGCCTTCAGCAAGCAACTCGGAGGAAGAGGCAACGGCTCTATATTGGCTTCCTTTGTTGGCTCCTTTCCTGGAGCAACGGACGGGCCTCCGAGCGCTTCTGGAGCCCTTGGTGGAGAAAGGCCAGGAAGTCGTTAACTCTGACTTGGTCTCCGTCTTGAGCGAAGCCAGGGCCCCGGAGCTTAACTTAGCCCTCGAAAGGGCTGCCCTTCAGGTATAAAAAGTACCACAAATATCTTCAATTAACAAATGTAAATACTTGGTACTTGTTCCTCTTGCAGCAATTTGTCCTTGCTAGAGCGGCAGCGACTTCCAACGAAATCGAAACTAACCGACTCAAGAGGAAGGTTACCACCCTCCAATCCGTGCTTAAAGACTCTGAAGAGAAAACACTTCGGTTGGAGAAAGAGCTCCTCGAAGAACGGAGGGCTAGGGTCGAGACCGATGAAGCCCCGGCTTGAAAAGCAGAACAGTGGCACACTCTGCACTTCAGCCCAAGAGGCTGAAGCCGAGTTCTTGGTGCTCCGAGCGGAGGTCGAGAAGCTCCGGCAAGCGGCGGCTACTTCGAGTACTCAAATGGTAGAGCTCCAAGGCTCTCTCAAGCAGGCGATGGCTCAGAAAAGCTCCCTGCTATCCCAGATGGCCGAAGTATCTGCTACTACTGCGGGGCTGGAGGCGACAGAAAAGAAGAATGACATTATAGCAGGAGCGTACCTTGGATGCCCTTTAGGGTACCTTGGAATATTTTGGCACCATGTGTCCTTCGTCTTCTGCTACGGCCAGCGAGTCCCTCGACCGGAAGCTGAAGAGGATTCAAGTGGCGACGTCGCTGATGATGGGCTCGGTGTCCGGTATGGAGAGATCTCCGGACAGTGCGCTGGAATCGGAGTCCTCCGTCACCTCGAACCCTTCAAATTCCTATTGCTCCGGTCAGGGGTTCGACACCTAGAAGCTTTGCCTCTAAGAACTTGTTGCATCCTTCGTGAGACGTAGCCTCGGCTTGGGAAGTTTTCCGGTCAACCTAGAAAACAGACCACAAGGCTACAGCTAAAGCCTGGATCGACGAGGCCCATCGGCAAAAGCAACCACAAACAAGGCCGTCGCTTCCAGCTTCGCCGGCTCCGACACCTCCTGCTCCGCCAACTGACCCTCAGGTTTAGCTCATAGGGCGCTTAATCATGTATAAGAAATCTTGTAAAGCCCCTTGCATTAATGAAAAGTTTATAAACGAAGAACTTGTTTGGGTGTTTTATTCTTTTAGGTTCTGTCATGTCCTTCGGAGCCTGACTTCGAAATACTGGAAATTAACGAAGGGCTTTGTCGGCAGTGGTCAATCCTTGAGAGCTTAAGGCCTTACCGTCGCTCCCACTTCTCTGTTCCTCACGGAGATAAAGGAGAGGTAACCCTCGAAGTTTGTCAAGAAGTCTTAACTTACATCAAGGAGGAGGAAAAAGAGAAGACATCTTCATCCTTCGAGTATATAGATTGGTCCGACTTGGAATATCAGGCCGAAGACCCTGTGGAGGCTAACTCCGAAAGGCTTCTGACTTGGGCCGAGCTTCAAGAGGAGCAGAAGAAACTGCGAGCTTCGAAGAAGAAAAGAAGCAATCGAACTAAAAAGACAATCTCGGTGGCTTCGAGCTCCGAAGGTCAAAGTAGCCATAGAGGTAGCTCTAGAGGCCGAAAGGGTCTCCGATTTTACCTAGGCTTAGACCAAAATTTCTCTTGATGTAAAAGTATGACAAATTAATATGAATTGCACCGAAAGCATCTTGTTGTTCTTTACCCTCCTACCCCTCCTTGTGGGTGGTGGACCTTATGCGTTGCAATAAGGTCCTGTCAGACACAATGACGTGCACAACAATCTGATGCTTCGCACAACACTTAATAACCATAGTTTACTTTTTCGTAGAGTTCTTCGAACCATACGTTCGTATTATGATTTTTGTAAGTTTCGGAGCTGAATTTATATTTGCAGACTCCTATACTAGTCGCTTAGGACTTTAAAAGTGTCTCATTGGCCAGAGCCTTGAAACCTTATTGCTTGGTCACCTTCGACTCTTTTACAGATGCTTCGAACCTCGGAGGTCGGAAGTCTGTTCTTTTAAAGTCCTTAGACTCTTCTACGGATCCTAACAAGCCAGAGCCTGAAATCCGTAGGCTGACCACCTTCGGCTCTTTTACAGATGCTTTGAACCCGGAGGTCGGAAGTCTGTTCTTTTAAAGTCCTTAGACTCTTCTACGGATCCTAACAAGCCGGAGCCTAGAATCTGTAGGCTGGCCACCTTCGTCTCTTTTACAGATGCTTCGAACCCGGAGGTCGGAAGTCTATTCTTTTAAAGTCCTTAGACTCTTCTACGGATCCTAACAAGCTGGAGCCTGGAATCCGTAGGCTGGCCACCTTCGGCTCTTTTACAGATGCTTCGAACCCGGAGGTCGGAAGTCTGTTCTTTTAAAGTCCTTAGACTCTTCTACGGATCCTAACAAGCCGGAGCCTGGAATCTGTAGGATGGCAGCGAAGCCCTTGAACCAATGGTTCGTAGGCTGTTGCCGGGTCCTTAGAAAGATGCTTGACTCCGCAAGCATCTCCGTCCTCCTGATGCGTCCACCAAGAGTAAGGGATATTCGAAGAGCAAACAAGATTTGAACCTCCACTTTATTTAGAAAAGGAACTTTACAATTGATTACAAGGAGCCCTTAAGCGTAGTAACGCTTAAGGTGCTCCGCATGCCATGCATGTTTCAATTCTTCCCCTTCTAAATTAGCTAATTTAAACGATCCGGGGCGCCCTGAGCGTAGGATAATATATGGTCCTTCCCATTTATTTCCTAGCTTTCCCGGGGTATTACACTTCGCAAAACTAAATGACCTGGTCTAAGCTCGTTCAGCTTTATCTTCGGGTCATACCATGTTTTTGTTTGGTCTTGGTACTTCGTTAGATTGGCGACAGCTCGAAGCCTTGTTTCTTCTGACAAGTCTAGCGAAGTGTTCCTCTCGTATTCGTCTCTGGGTTGTATTACACGAAGGGATCCACCCCTGAGCTCCGTAGGAGTCATGGCCTCATCTTCGAATAGTAGTCTAAATGGGGTAAAGCCTGTGGAACTGGCTTGAGTGGTCCGAATGGACCATAAAATCTTGGGGAGCTCTTCGACCCATAGCCCCTTGGCCAACCTGACAATCCTTCGATTCAGACCAGAGATAATATTCCCGTTGGCTCACTCGACAGCTCCGTTGGACTGTGGGTGGCGCACTGCTGCGAAGCATAACTTAATGCCCAGTTCTTCACAAAATTCTTTGAATGTGTCAGCTTCGAACTGGGTTCCATTATCCACAGTTAGCTCCCTTGGTACTCTGAACCTGCATATAATATTTTGCTAGAAAAATTTTTGCACATTCCTTGAAGTGATAGCAGTCAAGGGTTCTGCTTCGACCCACTTGGAAAAATATTCGATTGCTACCACTGCAAACTTCAAGCTGCCTTTGGCCATTGGAAAAGGGCCGATGAGGTCCATGCCCCACCGAGCCATTGGCCATACCGGGGCAATGACTTAAAGTGGTACTAGTGGACGATGGCTTCGTCTTCCCATCCACTGGCATCCTTGGCAGGTTTGAAACAACTCCTCCACATCTCTTACAATTGTCGGCTAGTAGAGCCCCTGCCGAAGTGTCTTTCCTGCTAGAGCACGAGGGGCTAGGTGGCTTCCACATAAACCTTCGTGAATGTCCCGAAGTATGTCTTGGCCTTCGGGTTGGGAGATGCACCTGAGTAGAGGAGAACAAACTCCGGCTTTGTACAACATTCCATTGACAAGCTTATAATTTTGAGCCCTTGCTTGTAACCTTCGAAAATCCAGACCCTCTGAAGAATCTGCGCTACATTGCAAGACATCCATTATCGGAGCCCGCCAATCCGCAGCTGGAATGCAAAGGACTTCCGCGGAGGGTAATTGATTGACTGTAGGCTTGACTAGTTCTTCATAAAAAGCAACCTCCAGGAGGTCCAATGCTCCGGCTGCAGCTTTTGCTAGAATGTATGCAAGTTGATTATCTGCTCGAGGGATACTTCAAACAAAAAATCATTTGAATGCTGCGTTAGTTTTGCGGATTTCCTCTAGGTACTTCGCTAGATGTGGGTTCCTTGCTTGAAAGCTTTTGTCAACATGCCCTGCGACGACATGGGAATTTGTTTTAATTATTATCTTTGCTGCTCCAAGTGCCTTTGCCTTTCGGAGGCCTAGCAGGATCCCTTCGTATTCTGTGATATTATTGGTGGTCTTAAAGTTGAGCCTCGCAGAATACATGGCCTTTTGCCCTGACGGTGATATAATTACCGCTCCAGCTCCGGCACCAGATGTCTGATAAGCTCCGTCAGAAAATATTGTCCATAAACCTTCGGAGGGCTCCTCCGGAGCCTAAATTGCATATGGAGTCCACTCTGCTACGAAGTTAGCTATGATTTGGGATTTGATAGCTGTTCTTGCCGTGAAGGAAATTCCGAAGGGGGCTAGCTCGACAGCCCATTTTCTGATCCTACCTGTAGAATCTTTGATTCGAAGCATATCACCAAGAGATACGAGATAGGAATGATTAGGTTATGCGCCAAAAAGTAATGCCTTATCTTCCGCGAGGCCATTACTAAGGCATAAGAAAATTTCTCGAGCTCGGAGTATCTTGTTTTTGCTCCGGACAAAGCTTCTGAAACAAAATAAATTGAGTTTTGCACCAGCTTTTCCTTAAGCTCAACTTCTCTGACCAATCCTACACTTACTGCGGAGCCTGTTGCTGCAAGATAAAGGAGGAGTGTTTCCTCCGGGAGGGGCACAGTAAGCGTTGACAGGCTTCCGAGGTATGCCTTGATATCATCGAAGCTCTTCTAGCACTCTGGTGTCTAGTTGAAACTTTCGGACACCTTTAGGGCTTTGAAAATTGGAAGGCTTCGTTCGGCTGACCTGGCTAGGAATCTACTTAGAGCTGCGAGCCTTCCTGTTAGCTTCTGGACTTGCTTCAAATTTTTTGGTGGAGCCATTCTTTGCAATGCACTTATCTGCGTTGGGCTACATTCGATTCCCCTGCTGAGGAGCCATGCTGAATAGCGTGGGCCTCATGGCTCCAGAAGTGATGAGTCATTGTCAACGATAGTCAAAGAGGACAGAAGAAGAAGAGATCTGCTGTTTCATGGGCCGCGTGTGACTCAAGTACACGGGCAGCGAGCGACTGTCGGGCAGAGGAGGCTGCGAAGTCGGGCTGCCCAATCTGGGTGCATGGGCCAGAAGCAGTAGAAGACCCACTGGGCTATTGACCAGGGTTGACTCAGGTACACGGGCGGTGAGTGATTGCCGGGCTGAGAGAGCTGCTGAATCGGGCCGTCCCAATCCGGGTACCTGGTGGAAAGTCGGGAGGCTTTGTCAGTTTCGGCGCAAAACTGACGACCGTCGATCTTGTATCCGACTGTTCAGAAGAGAAGCCGTAGTCGCTACGAAAGCTTAGCTTCCGGATAAGTCATCTGTAACTCTAGGCCCACAGTTAGTCAGTCGTGTCTGTAAAAATACCTAAGGGCAGTAGAGTCTTTTCCTTTATTCTTGCGTCTGTAAAAACCCTAAGGGGCAGGTGGAATGTTCCTAGTGTTGGGAGCCTATAAATAGGACCCCAATCCGTAGGGTTTGGACTACCCTTTTGGCTGAAATCAATACTACTCCTTTGGGTCACTTTTTGTTTCTTGCCTTGCCTCTCTCCTCTCCTGTTCTTGCTTGCGCCGCCAGGCATTTTTGCCCCTGTTTTGTTGTTTGCATTTATTGTTCAGTGAAGGTTCTAGTCCCAAATCGTGTGCAGCAACTGCAGAGTTTTTATTGGCCTCTTTTCACTCACTCAGCAAGTTTTTCCATTGATTTTGAGGCTTCGGAAGCTTCTCTGTTGCGTGTGTTCTTCGTGAGAAGTAGTACTAGTTCTTGTTGTTGCAAGTAGTACTGCTACTGTAGCTACAGTACTTGCTGCCAGCTTTTTACCTTCTACTGCGCAGCTTTTTGATCGAAGCTGACAGGCTCTAGAAACTTTTCTGGCTGTTTCCTGGCGAAGCCATCATCTCAGTTCGAAGCCCCTCAGCTCCGTGAGGCAGGCTTCGATCGGATACACTCAAAGGCTTCGTTCGAACTTCGAACTGCATTTTTGTATTCTGTGTGTCTAGTGTCGAAGTACCTTTTTAACGGTCAGCATCACATACTTCGATCGACAGTGCGAAGGTACTCCGGCCCTAGCTGTTCGAAGTCCACACTTCGATAGGTTTCGAAGTTGGCTTCGAAGCTTGTCGTTCTGCTAGGCTTCGTTTTGGTTTCTTTGTGGCGTATCAGTCTTCGCTTCTCTTTTCGAAGCTTGCTCTTTTCGAAGGTAGAGTGTAGGCTTCGAATTTGGTGCCTCTGTCGTGTGACAGGCTTCGCTTCTTTGTTCGAAGGTAGTCCGTCTGTGTGTTGCATTCAAAGCTCTCTGTTCGAAGGTTTTGGTTCGAAGCTGTGTCCGAAGCCTTGCCTTCGAAGTACATACTTCGAAGCAGGCTTCGGCGTTGTCATACTTCGCTTCGAAGCATACTTCGCTTCTTGCCACTTCGAACTAGGCTAGACCAGCACACCTTCGGCATTTTCACAACAGCCTTCGGCAGGCTTCGCAACTGACCTCCGAAGCAGGCTTCGACAAGCTTCGAACAGGAGACAAATCTAAACAGTAACTTCTCATCTCACTGGACATATACTTAGATCATTTCGTTGAGAAGTTTAGGCCTGCCATATTTTGTTTATCTGCCTAGTTGCACTACTTTGGTAGCACTCTGTTTAACATTAATTGATTCTAGGCTAGATACTTTAGACTTAGGCTATCTGTTCATTTTCTGTTGCTTATTCTCTTGAGGTGCGTTGGGTGTTGGGAACAGGCCATATATTCGAAAGAATTTTTAAGGCGCCAATTCACCCCCCTCTGGTCGCTACTTTCGGTCCTACAAGTGGTATCAGAGCGAGGTTAGGGTTTTTCCATACCTTAACCGGTTCTAAACCCCAGTAGTGACCATGGACTTCTCCTGGCAAGGTCCCGTCCTTGGAAGCCTATGGCTATAATTATTGGAAGACTCGCATGCGAGCCTATCTCATGAGCCAGGGCTCGGACATATGGGACATTTGCGTTCACACCACGTTTGTCATTTTGCCAGTCGCTGAGCATGGTACTGCTGGTATCATTGCTCAGCATCTGAGCAACAGTAAGGCTGTGGACATACTCTTTTCTGGTTTAGGCCCCACTGAATTTGAGCGTGTCATCCATCTCTCCACTTCGAGAGAGATCTGGGCTACCCTCAAGGCACACCATGAGGGAACAGCTCAGGTCAAGGCTCGACTCTATCAGACCTACCGGCGTGAATATGAAAATTTCACACAGAAGCCGGGTGAATCTGTTGAGGCTTTGTTTGGTCGTTTTCAATCGATCATAAACAAGCTTCGAGACAACAAGGCTAAGGGTGCTCAGTTCGTCTCAGATCACGAGCAGGCGCTCAAGGTTCTCCATACCTTGGACCCAAAGATCTGGGAGATCAAGGTATCCTCTATCGTTGAGAGCACTTCTTACGATACCTTGACCATTTCTGAGTTGTTTAGCAAGCTGAAGGCCACTGAGGTAGATATCCAGCTGAGATCAAATCTCACTGGTTCTGGATCAAAATCCCTGGCCCTTGCTACACCTTCTGTTGATCCCTCTTCTGTGAGTTGTGCTGGGTTCTCTTTGATGTCTATCACTAAGGACCAGCTAGAGTTATTGGGAGATGATGATTTGTGTCTTTTTAACAACCGGGTGCGTCGTGTCTATGATAAGAGAATGTTCAAAAGACACGGCACAAAATCCGGATGCTTTGAGTGTGGTGATCCAGGACACTTCATCGCCGACTGCCCCAAGCGCAATGGATACAATAAGGGCACCGGTGGCAGCTTCCATGACTCCGGCAAGCACGAGAGCTCATCCTTCAACAAGGGCAAGCCGAAGACTCGATTCTTCAAGAAGGCCCTGAAGGACTACCGGCGAGAGAACACGAAGCGCGACAAGGCCTTCTTCGCCGAGATGGAGAAGAGCTACTCCAAGCGGTCCACTGTCTTCTTCCTCTTCATCGAGCTCAACGATGAGGAGATCGCCATCAGGAAGGGGAAGGACAAGGACGATCCGGCGGGCCTCTGCTTCATGGCCTTCGGAGACAAGCCGAAGAGCCGCTCACACCAGTGCCGAAGATCCCGCAAGAGCTTCTGCTCAATGGCTCTTGGGGATAAGGAAGAAAAGAGCACCTCCGACGACTCCGACGACGACGACAACAAGGTATCATCCTAGGAGCACGAAATAGTTGATTTACTTGAGAGCAATCGTCAGGAGTTGAGATATCGGGAAAAACTGCTTAGGGGGGCTAAGAAGAGGATAGATGGGTTAGAGAGTGAGCTTGTCGTGGCCAACGGCAGAATCGAGAGTCTATCTTCTTCTCCTTGCTTGGGTGATAGCAGTGAGTGCCCGAAGTGTGAGGTGCTTCTATGTGACCTGTCGACTCTAAAGTCCAGGTACACAGAAAGGGTTGATGAGAGGGACGCTTTGGCCACTAAGCTTGAAAGCGCTCAGCTGGAGCTGAAAGATGCTCAAGCCACTGTCGTCACACCCTGTGTTCATTGCCCAACTCATCTAGCTGCCTTAGCTGAGCTGAAATCCAAGGGCGATGAGCATTTGGGTGATTTGGAAAGGTTGAGAGCTGAGCTTGCCCAGACTAGGCTAGAGCTTGAGACACTGTCAGTTCCACCCACTGTCTGTGAGAACTGTCTGTCTCTTAGAATGGAGTTGATCAAGCTAAAAGCCGAAAAGTCTGTCCAAGTAGAAAGTGAGTGTGAGACCTGCTTGACTCAGGTGGAGGTTCTAGCTTCCTTGAGAGAGGAGCTAGCAGATTCTCAGAATGAGAACTTTTACCTCCGTTCCATCCTGAGTTGGATCAGTGCTAGAGAGCCTCAGCTTGGCATGATGATCCAGCAGTTCAAGAGGCAGGATGGGTTTGGAGTAGGTTATACCTACACCAAGGCTGACTTTGAGAGTGCCATTAGCCGGGCAGTGGAGTGGAGTAAAATGACTCCAAAGCAGAGGTATCCCAAGACTCACTCCACTGAGTCCTCCCAGGCCTGTCAGCCAAAGGATGGAGTGATTCATGAACCATCCAAAGCTCCACCCAAGAAGCCTATCTGGGTTCCTAAGCCCAAACACCTCCACTCTTCTCTAGACTCTCTTCCTGGACCTTCTCAACCCAAGAAGACTACACCTAACACCACCAAGCCCAAACATTCCAAGCCTCAACCACATCCCAAGAAGCCCACCTATCATTGTGAGTACTGTCAGAGAGACGGGCATCTTGCGGAGTTTTGCTTCAGGAGGAAGCGGGTTGAGAGAGCAGAGAGAGCTCGTGGTGATCAGGAGCAGTTCTACCAGCAGGGTGGTAGATTGCGTGTTTCTCGACGCGGGGAGAGGCTGGAGGCTAGGCCGCGTCGTGTAGGTGGTGGTAGAGGAGACGGCTTTCTTGCCCGTGCTCCAGTTGGTGGTGTCCGTTCCGGCAGAGCTCCAGACCATGTTGGCTATGGTCCTGGACCTCGTGGCCGCAGGTTTAGGCAGAACCGAGGACCGCGCTTTGAGCCGCGTTTTGGTCCAAACTCTTTTGATGGTTTTCGCTTTCCATCTTTTGAGCAGATGGCTCGACACTGGTTTAGCTCTTTTGCTAAACCTAGTGCCGGACCATTTGTCCCACTTACAGCCACTGATTGTGCAGGATCAGGGACTGGAGGACGTTTGGATCATGGACTCAGGATGCTCTCGCCACATGACGGGACATCGCAGATGGTTCTCCAGTCTCACTCCCCCGAGCTCCAAAGAATACATCACGTTCGGGAACAGCAGTCAAGGGAAAGTAAGTGGCATAGGCTCAATTCGCATTTCTTTAAAGAATGTTGCTTTGGTTAAGAATTTGAACTTCAATTTGATTTCTGTTTCGCAACTTCTTGAGGATGGTTTGGAAGTGCGTTTTAAGAAGGGCAATTCTTCTGTAGTTGATTCTAGAGGGTCTTTGGTTTGTCAGATTTTACCTTTCGGTAAAGTTTATCGAATTGACTTCTCTAGTTCTTTTGGCCCTTCTCGTTGTTTGATTGCTGGATCTTCTTCTGAGCTCTGGAAGTGGCATAGGAGATTAGGTCATTTGAGTTTTGATCTGCTAGTCAGGTTAAGCTCTATGGACCTCATCCGAGGATTGCCCAAGCTTAAGATGGAGAAGGATCTAGTTTGTCATCCCTGTCGTCATGGGAAAATGGTTGCCGCTTCTCATTCACCTGTGACTCAGGTGATGACTTCGTATCCGGGCGAGCTTTTACATTTGGACACTGTAGGTCCAGCTCGGGTACGCTCAATCGGTGGGAAGTGGTATGCACTTGTAATTGTTGACGACTTTTCTCGATTCTCGTGGATTTTCTTTTTGGAGTCTAAGGATGAAACTTTTCAATTTGTTCATGACCTGATTTTGAAGCTGAAAAATGAGAACAATGGTCGGATGCGAGCAATTCGCTCCGACAACGGTTCTGAGTTCAAGAATTCTCAGATCGTCAGCTTCTGTAGTGATCAGGGTCTGGACCATCAGTTTTCTTCTCCTTACACTCCCCCACAGAACGGCGTTGTGGAACGAAAAAACCGCACGCTAGTCGAGATGGCCAGGACGATGCTCGATGAGCACAGGACTCCTAGGCGTTTTTGGGCTGAAGCCATGAACACGGCTTGCTATCTGGCCAACCGCATCTTTCTTAGAGCTTACCTTGGTAAGACTTCATATGAATTGCGGTTTGGCAGACAACCCAAGGTGAGCCACTTGCGAGCGTTTGGCTGCAAGTGCTTTGTGCTCAAGAAGGGAGGGCACTTGGACAAGTTTGAGTCTCGTTGCTGGGATGATGTTTTTCTTGGCTACTCTTTGCATTCTCGAGGTTTTCGTGTTTGGAACCTCGAATCCCAGCTGCTTGTCGAGACTTGTGAGGTTTCATTTGATGAGTCCTTGCCTTCTTTGACTCCTTCTTTTGAGCTTTCTGGTGATGATGAGCTCGGAGAGTCCATCTTTGAGGAAGATGAGGATACTCCAGCTGCTGATGAGGGTGGGCCTTCTGCATCCCCCGCAGAGCCCACACCTTCTAAAACTTCGACTGATGATGAGGGCGGACCTCTGATCACTTCTTCCACTACGATCGAGCCCCCTCAGTCGAGTCCAGAGGTGCTTGTTGCTGACTCCGGTGAGGTGACTTCAGATCACCAGGGAACCCGATGTAGGACCGAAAGTAGCGACCAGAGGGGGGGGGGTGAATGGACGCCTTAAAAATTCTTTCGAATCAATGGCCTGTTCCCAATACCCAACGCACCTCAAAAATACTACGCAGCAGAAAATAAACAGAAGGCCTAAGTCTAAAGGTTTCTAACCTAGAAGCATCTGAAGATAAACAGTGTAAATCTAAAGTAGTACAATCTAGGCAGATGAACAAGTTATAACAGGCCTAAACTTCTCAATGAAATGATCTAAGTGTGTATGAAGTGAAAAGAGAAGTTACTGTCCAAAGTTGTCTCCTGTTCGAAACTTGGCGAAGCCCCCTTCGCATGTCGAGGTCTGCTTCGGAGGTTGATGACGGAGTCTGTCCGAAGTGCCGAAGGTGTCACTGTCTAGCCTAGTTCGAAGCGGTAAGAAGCGAAGTGAAAACAGTGCCGGAGCTTGGTTCGTAGTAAGCACTTCGAAGACAAGACTTCGAACACAACTTCGAGTCACGAGCTTCGGAGCGAAGTAAAACTGTGCCGAAGCCTGCTTCGAAGTATGCACTTCGAAGACAAAACTTCGAACACACCACACAAACAGACAACCTTCGAACAAAGAAGCGAAGTCTGTCAGAACAGACAAAACTCCGAACCCCACTTCGAAGCTTAACGAAGTGTGCACTTCGAACAAATAGATTCGGAGTATGCCAGTTCGAAGTAAGCGATGCTTTCGATACAGGGAGAACTTCGAAGCTAGCAACTCAGACACAGAAGCCGAAGTTCGAAAACTGAGCGAAGCCTTTAAAGATGTTCGATCAAAGCCTGCCTCATGGAGTTGAGGGGCTTCGCACTGAACCGAGCTTCGCCAGACACACCCAGAAAAAGGTAAAAGAGACTGTCAGCTTCGATCAAAAAGCTGGGTAATAGAAGGTGAAAAGCTGCTGCAGAACACTGTAGCTACAGCAAAGCAGTACTACTTGCAACAGCAAGAACTAGTACTCCCACCGTGAAGAACACAGGCAACAGAAGAAGCTTCTCCCCAAGAAATAACTTCACCAGCTCGTGGTCAAGACAATAACTCCCAAACCGAACAAAATCCAAGCAATAAATTCACCAGGGACCAAAGCATTAAAGCATCCAAGAGATTTGAGCCAAAATAATGCAAGAACAGTGAGAGGGAAGTCCTGGCGGCGCACACAGGAGAGAGAAGACAGGGGGCAAAGTGACCCAATGGGTGGATTTGATTTCAGCACAAAAGGGTAGTCCAAACCCTAGGGATTTGGGGTGCTATTTATAGGCAGCCCAACACTAGGAATATTCTACCAGCCCCTTAGGGTTTTTACAGACTCAAAAATACAGAAAAAGACTCTACTGCCCTTAGGTATTTTTACAGACACAGCTGACTGACTGTGGGCCTAGAGTAACAGATGACATATCCGGAAGCTACTCTTCTGGACAGTCGGATACAGAATCAACGGTTGTCAGTTTTACGCCGAAACTGACAAAGCCTCCACCAGCTTTGCACCAGGTACCCGGATTGGGCCGGCCCGACCCCGCAGCTCTCTCAGCCCGGCAATCGCTCACCGCCCGTGTACCTGAGTCAGTCCTGGTCAACAGCCCAGTGGGTCTTCTACTGCTTCTGGCCCATGCACCCGGATTGGGCCAGCCCGACTTCGCAGCCTCCTCTGCCCGACAGTCGCTCGCTGCCCGTGTACCTGAGTCACACGCGGCCCATGAAACAGCAGATCTCTTCTCTTCCTCAGTCCTCGTTGACTATCGTTGACAATGACTCATCACTTCTAGAGCCATGAGGCCCACGCTATTCAGCATGGCTCCTCAATCTCCCCCTTGATGAGTGCATTGTCAACATTCCTCTTTTCACAGCTCTTCAGCACCTGCGAACAAATGTGGAAACACGAAAACAAAACACAAGGAAACAAAGAAGAAGAAAAATAAGGTAAAAGTTTAACCCTAATGACCAAAAGCCAACCAAAAGCAAGAAACGGTCATTATGGTTAACCAAACGTAAAAGGCTCAAAATGAGTGTGATTGCAGAATAACAAGGATATCAACAGAGTAAGAACTCCCCCTTAAACTCTGATCCCAAATTTTCTCCCCCTTGTTGACAAGTGAACTCATCAAGCACTCAAAAGAGACACAGACTCCCCCTGAAATGCAACTCCCCCTCAAAATATGCAGTGAATGCAATTGGGGTGCAGGTGGAGTGAAGAAAGCATGCTTCTCAGATATGATTGACTGCAAATACAGTATCTAACAGGTATAGCAAAAGAGATACTGTCCAAGACACATGGCATGATCAGTGCAACAGATGATATCTAAAGAAAGTCATTTAGCACGCATTTTTTAGTTTTTGCAAACAAAAGCATCACCACGTTTTCTAGTAAATAAGCAAGGTAAAGCATGAGATGCAGAAGCTAACTGATATCTACCAAGATAAGCATTGTTCAAAACAAAGTGCTTCAGCAAACTTGTTATCCTTTTAAAGTTCAGGCTTTTCATTTTCCTTTGTCATTTGTGCCAAGGGTTATTTGCATGTCAAACCTTATGCTAACCGACCAAGTCAAGCCTAGGCCAGAACTGAGCCATCAGAAGCTTAAGACATTGGTCTCGGCATACACTACACTGTCCTAGTTCATACCAAAGTGCTATGGTAAGCAGTCCAGAACAATATAATGCGACAAAGCAAACCCACTTGGATCTTTTCAACTTAAGCATAAAGAGGCATGGAATTTTCATTCATTTTTGATTTTTATCAGTTTATAGCACATTTTCCATGTTAAAGCATAAAGATGTCCAAGTTGCATATCTGCATCTATGTGATGAACTGGCTACAAGGCATGTAACAGATAGCAAAAACACTCAGCCTACGCATGCTAGTTACCAGAAGCAATGGTGATCATTTTCAGGTTTAAAGCATAAAAGCCATGCATATGACAGATATATCAAGTGAACTGAACCAAAGCATGATCATTGACAAGTAATCAAAAGCATGTACCAGCTAGACTAAGTAAAGCAGTTCAATCATATAACAGAAGCAGGCTCAAATGTGTGATATGTGAATATGTATGATATGAACACACACAAAAAGTCTCAAGAAAAGAGTAAAAAGAAAACTGACGCAAAATATCCTAGAAAGGATACACAACACCCAAATCCCCTCGTAAACGCTCAAAAGTAGATTGATCTAGGGGTTTGGTGAAAATGTCAGCCAACTGATGATGGGTATCAACATGAATAAGGTCAATGACACCTTTCTCATATTGATCCCGCAAGAAGTGAAAGCGCACATCAATATGTTTGGTTTTTGAATGAAGACACGGGTTTTTCCCTACACTAATAGCACTAGTGCTGTCGCAAAACAATGGAACCCTGGTAGGAAAGAACAACCCAAAGTCTCGTAGAGTAGAAATCATCCAAACCATCTGTGAGCAGCAGCTAGCAGCAGCTATGTACTCAGCCTCTGTGGTCGAAAAGAGCAACTCCAGATTGCTTTCGAGAAGACCAAGATACAAGGGAAGAACCAAGAAACTGGCAAGTACCGGAAGTCGACTTGCGATCCAACCGGCACCCACCAAAGTCAGCGTCCGAAAAGCCAGATAAATCAAGTGATGATGATGCTGAATAATAAAGACCAAGATCAGGCGCATAGGTGAGATACCTGAAAATGCGCTTGACAGCCTGCCGGTGAGACGCGCGTGGTGAAGACTGAAAACGCGCGCAAAGTCCCACGGCGAACTGTATGTCTGGTCTTGTTGCCGTTAAGTACAACAGCGAACCGATCATCCCTCGAAATTCTCTCTCAATGACCTTGACACCGCTCTCGTCCTTGTCCAGACCCCCAGAAGTACCCATCGGGGTCATCTGCGGCTTCAATTCACCACCAAAGTCAAATTTCTTAAGCATATCACGAGTGTACTTACCTTGGTGGATGAAGGTGTCGTCCTTGGTCTGCTTGATCTGGAGCCCTAAAAAGTACTTAAGCTCACCCATGAGGCTCATCTCAAATTCACTGTGCATCTGCTCAGAAAACTTGGACACAAGAGAATCAGTAGTACCGCCAAAGATAATATCGTCCACGTAAATCTGAGCAACTAAAAAATCTGAAGCATCTCTGAGCAAGAAAAGAGTTTTGTCCACAGAACCCATCACAAAGCCCTTCCCCAACAAAAATTGCTTCAACCGGTCATACCAAGCCCTGGGGGCTTGTTTCAATCCGTATAAAGCTTTATGCAACTTAAAAACATGTCGAGGAAACTTAGGGTTCTCAAAAACCGGGGGGTTGCCTAACATATACTTCCTCCTCTATGAACCCGTTCAGAAAAGCACTCTTAACGTCCATTTGAAAAAGCTTAAAACCCTTTGAAACGGCAAAAGCTAGAAGAATACGAATGGACTCAAGACGGGCCACAGGAGCGAAGGTTTCTTCAAAGTCGATACCTTCCTTCTGGCAATAACCCTGGGCAACTAGTCGAGCCTTGTTGCGCACCACAACCCCATCTTCACCTTGTTTGTTCTTGAATACCCACTTGGTGCCTATGGGGTTGCATCCAGGTGGCGGCTCAACTAGTGTCCAAACCCGATTGCGGACAAAATTCTCAAGCTCTTCTTGCATAGCATTAATCCAATTAGAATCAGAAAGAGCATGAGAAATGTCTCTGGGCTCAAAAGATGCAACAAATGCAGATTCAGCAAACACAGCGAGAGAGGCAGAAGAACGCAAAGTCCTTTCAGTTAAATCACCAATGATGAGCTCTGAGGGGTGGTCACGCTGAACTGCTCGGGTTCCCTGGTGATCTGAAGTCACCTCACCGGAGTCAGCAGCTGGCACCTCTGGACTCGACTGAGGGGGCTCGATCGAAGTGGAAGAAGTGATCAGAGGTCCGCCTTCATCATCAGTCGAAGTCACAGAAGGTGTGGGCTCTGCGGGGGATGCAGAAGGCCCACCCTCAACAGCAGCTGGAGTATCCTCATCTTCCTCGAAGATGGACTCTCCGAGCTCATCATCACCAGAAAGCTCAAAAGAAGGAGTCAAAGAAGGCAAGGACTCGTCAAAAGAAACCTCACATGTCTCGACAAGCAGCTGGGATTCGAGGTTCCAAACACGGAAGCCTCGAGAATGCAATGCATAACCAAGAAAAATACCATCCCAGCAACGAGACTCAAATTTGTCCAAATGCCCTCCCTTCTTGAGCACAAAGCACTTGCAGCCAAACGCTCGCAAGTGGCTAACCTTGGGCTGTCTGCCAAACCGCAACTCATATGATGTCTTACCAATGTAAGCTCGAAGAAAAATGCGGTTGGCCAAATAGCAAGCCGTGTTCATGGCTTCAGCCCAAAAACGCCTAGGAGTCCTGTGCTCATCGAGCATCGTCCTGGCCATCTCAACTAGCGTGCGGTTCTTTCGTTCCACAACGCCATTCTGTGGGGGAGTGTAAGGAGAAGAAAAACTGATGGTCCAGACCCTGATCACCACAGAAGCTGACGAACTGAGAGTTCTTGAACTCAGAGCCGTTGTCGGAGCGAATTGCTCGCATCCGACCATTGTTCTCATTCTTCATCTTCAAATCAGGTTATGGACAAATTGAAAAGTTTCATCCTTAGACTCCAAAAAGAAAACCCACGAGAAACGAGAAAAGTCGTCAACAATCACAAGTGCATACCACTTCCCACCGACTGAGCGTACCCGAGCTGGACCTACAGTGTCCAAATGTAAAAGCTCGCCCGGATATGAAGTCATCACCTGAGGTCACAGGTGAGTGAGAAGCGGCAACCATTTTCCCATGACGACAGGGATGACAAACTAGATCCTTCTCCATCTTAAGCTTGGGCAATCCTCGGATGAGGTCCATAGAGCTTAGCCTGACTAGCAGATCAAAACTCAAATGACCTAATCTCCTATGCCACTTCCAAAGCTCAGAAGAAGATCCAGCAATCAAACAGCGAGAAGGGCCAAAAGAACTAGAGAAGTCAATTCGAAAAACTTTACCGAAGGGTAAAATCTGACAAACCAAAGACCCTCTAGAATCAATCACAGAAGAATTGCCCTTCTTAAAACGCACTTCCAAACCATCCTCAAGAAGTTGCGACACAGAGATTAAATTAAAGTTCAGATTTTTAACCAAAGCAACATTCTTTAAAGAGAAATGGTCTGAAATGCTGATTGAGCCTATGCCACTTACTTTCCCTTGACCGCTGTTCCCGAATGTGATGTACTCTTTGGAGCTCGGGGGAGTGAGACTGGAGAACCATCTGCGATGTCCCGTCATGTGGCGAGAGCATCCTGAGTCCATGATCCAAACATCCTCCAGTCCCCGGTCCTGCACAATCAATGTCTGTAAGTGGGAGCAAATGGTCCG
The DNA here is from genome assembly GCA_019279435.1 of Zizania palustris. Classification (NCBI taxonomy): domain Eukaryota; kingdom Viridiplantae; phylum Streptophyta; class Magnoliopsida; order Poales; family Poaceae; genus Zizania; species Zizania palustris. The sequence continues at coordinate 91,211,913 of JAAALK010000285.1, forward strand.
GCACCAGGTTTAGCAAAAGAGCTAAACCAGTGTCGAGCCATCTGCTCAAAAGATGGAAAGCGAAAACCATCATAAGAATTTGGACCAAAACGCGGCTCAAAGCGCGGTCCATGGTTCTTCCTAACCCTACGGCCACGAGGTCCAGAACCGTAGCCAACTCGGTCTGGAACTCTGCCGGAACGAACACCACCCACTGGAGCACGGGTAGGAAAACCGTCTCCTCTACCACCACCTACACGACGCGGCCTGGCCTCTAGCCTCTCCCCGCGCCGAGGAACACGCAGTCTACCACCCTGCTGGTAGAACTGCACCTGATCACTACGAGCCCTCTCTGCTCTTTCAACCCGCTTCCTCCTGAAGCAAAACTCCGCAAGATGCCCGTCTCTCTGACAAAACTCACAATGATAGGTAGGCTTCTTGGGATGTGGTTGAGGCTTGGGATTCTTGGGCTTGGTAGTGTTTGGTGTGGTCTTCTTGGGCTGAGAGGGTCCAGGAAGAGAGTCTAGAGAAGTGTGGAGATTTTTGGGCTTTGGGACCCAGATAGGTTTCTTGGGTGGAGCTTTAGGTGGCTCATGAATCACTCCATCCTTGGGCTGACAAGCCTGGGAAGACTCAGTGGAGTGAGTCTTGGGATACCTCTGCTCTGGAGTCATTTTACTCCACTCCACTGCCCGGCTGATGGCACTCTCAAAGTCAGCCTTGGTGTAGGTGTAACCTACCCCAAACCCATCCTGCCTCTTGAACTGCTGGATCATCATGCCAAGCTGTGGCTCTTTGGCACTGATCCAACTCAGGATAGAACGGAGGTAAAAATTCTCATTCTGAGAATCTGCTAGATCCTCTCTCAAAGAGGCTAGAACCTCCACCTGAGACAAGCAGGTCTCACACTCACTCTCTACTTGGACAGACTTCCCGGCTTTTAGCTTAATCAACTCCATTCTAAGAGACTGGCAGTTCTCACAGACAGTGGGTGGAACTGACAGTGTCTCAAGCTCTAGCCTAGTCTGGGCAAGCTCAGCTCTCAACCTCTCAACATCACCCAAATGCTCATCGCCCTTGGATTTCAGCTCAGCTAAGGCAGCTAGATGAGATGGGCAATCAACACAGGGTGTGACGACAGTGGCTTGAGCATCTTTCAGCTCCAGCTGAGTGCTTTCAAGCTCAGTGGCCAAAGCGTCCCTCTCATCAACCCTTTCTGTGTACCTGGACTTCAGAGTCGACAGGTCACACAGAAGCACCTCACACTTTGGGCACTCACTGCTATCACCCAAGCAAGGGGAAGAAGATAGACTCTCAATTCTGCCGTTGGCCACGACAAGCTCACTCTCTAACTCATCTATCCTCTTCTTAGCCCCCCTAAGCAGTTTCTCCCGATACTTCAACTCCTGACGATTGCTCTCAAGTAAATCTACAATTTCACGTTCATAAGATGATACCTTGTTGTCGTCGTCGTCGGAGTCGTCTGAGGAGCTCTTTTCTTCCCTATCCCCAAGAGCCATTGAGCAGAAGCTCTTGCGGGATCTTCGGCGCTGGTGTGAGCGGCTCTTCGGCTTGTCCCCGAAGGCCATGAAACAGAGGCCCGCCGGATCATCCTTGTCCTTCCCCTTCCTATAATTATAGCCATAGGCTTCCAAGGACGGGACCTTGCCAGGAGACGTCATGGTCACTACTGGGGTTTAGAACCGGTTAAGGTATGGGAAAAACCTAACCTCGCTCTGATACCACTTGTAGGACCGAAAGTAGCGACCAGAGGGGGGGGTGAATGGACGCCTTAAAAATTCTTTCGAATCAATGGCCTGTTCCCAATACCCAACGCACCTCAAAATACTACGCAGCAGAAAATAAACAGAAGGCCTAAGTCTAAAGGTTTCTAACCTAGAAGCATCTGAAGATAAACAGTGTAAATCTAAAGTAGTACAATCTAGGCAGATGAACAAGTTATAACAGGCCTAAACTTCTCAATGAAATGATCTAAGTGTGTATGAAGTGAAAAGAGAAGTTACTGTCCAAGTTGTCTCCTGTTCGAAACTTGGCGAAGCCCCCTTCGCACGTCGAGGTCTGCTTCGGAGGTTGATGACGGAGTCTGTCCGAAGTGCCGAAGGTGTCACTGTCTAGCCTAGTTCGAAGCGGTAAGAAGCGAAGTGAAAACAGTGCCGGAGCTTGGTTCGTAGTAAGCACTTCGAAGACAAGACTTCGAACACAACTTCGAGTCACGAGCTTCGGAGCGAAGTAAAACTGTGCCGAAGCCTGCTTCGAAGTATGCACTTCGAAGACAAAACTTCGAACACACCACACAAACAGACAACCTTCGAACAAAGAAGCGAAGTCTGTCAGAACAGACAAAAACTCCGAACCCCACTTCGAAGCTTAACGAAGTGTGCACTTCGAACAAATAGATTCGGAGTATGCCAGTTCGAAGTAAGCGATGCTTTCGATACAGGGAGAACTTCGAAGCTAGCAACTCAGACACAGAAGCCGAAGTTCGAAAACTGAGCGAAGCCTTTAAAGATGTTCGATCAAAGCCTGCCTCATGGAGTTGAGGGGCTTCGCACTGAACCGAGCTTCTCCAGACACACCCAGAAAAAGGTAAAAGAGACTGTCAGCTTCGATCAAAAAGCTGGGTAATAGAAGGTGAAAAGCTGCTGCAGAACACTGTAGCTACAGCAAAGCAGTACTACTTGCAACAGCAAGAACTAGTACTCCCACCGTGAAGAACACAGGCAACAGAAGAAGCTTCTCCCCAAGAAATAACTTCACCAGCTCGTGGTCAAGACAATAACTCCCCAAACCGAACAAAATCCAAGCAATAAATTCACCAGGGACCAAAGCATTAAAGCATCCAAGAGATTTGAGCCAAAATAATGCAAGAACAGTGAGAGGGAAGTCCTGGCGGCGCACACAGGAGAGAGAAGACAGGGGGCAAAGTGACCCAATGGGTGGATTTGATTTCAGCACAAAAGGGTAGTCCAAACCCTAGGGATTTGGGGTGCTATTTATAGGCAGCCCAACACTAGGAATATTCTACCAGCCCCTTAGGGTTTTTACAGACTCAAAAATACAGAAAAAGACTCTACTGCCCTTAGGTATTTTTACAGACACAGCTGACTGACTGTGGGCCTAGAGTAACAGATGACATATCCGGAAGCTACTCTTCTGGACAGTCGGATACAGAATCAACGGTTGTCAGTTTTACGCCGAAACTGACAAAGCCTCCACCAGCTTTGCACCAGGTACCCGGATTGGGCCGGCCCGACCCCGCAGCTCTCTCAGCCCGGCAATCGCTCACCGCCCGTGTACCTGAGTCAGTCCTGGTCAACAGCCCAGTGGGTCTTCTACTGCTTCTGGCCCATGCACCCGGATTGGGCCAGCCCGACTTCGCAGCCTCCTCTGCCCGACAGTCGCTCGCTGCCCGTGTACCTGAGTCACACGCGGCCCATGAAACAGCAGATCTCTTCTCTTCCTCAGTCCTCGTTGACTATCGTTGACAATGACTCATCACTTCTAGAGCCATGAGGCCCACGCTATTCAGCATGGCTCCTCACCCGAGCAGTTCAGCGTGACCATCCCTCAGAGCTCATCATAGGTGATTTGACTGAGAGGACTTTGCGTTCTTCTGCCTCTCTCGCTGTGTTTGCTGAATCTGCGTTTGTTGCATCATTTGAGCCCAGAGACGTTTCTCATGCTCTTTCTGATTCTAATTGGATTAATGCTATGCAATAAGAGCTTGAGAATTTTGTCCGCAATCGGGTTTGGACATTAGTTGAGCCGCCACCAGAATGCAACCCCATAGGCACCAAGTGGGTATTCAAGAACAAACAAGGTGAAGATGGGGTTGTGGTGCGCAACAAGGCTCGACTAGTTGCCCAGGGTTGTTCTTTCCTACCAGAGTTCCATTATTTTGCGACAGCACCAGTGCTATTAGTGTAGGGAAAAACCCACGTCTCCATTCAAAAACCAAACATATTGATGTGCGCTTTCACTTCTTGCGGGATCAATATGAATAAGGTGTCATTGACCTTGTTCATGTTGATACCCATCATCAGTTGGCTAATATTTTCACCAAACCCCTAGATCAGTCTACATTCGAGCGTTTACGAGGGGATTTGGGTGTTGTGTATCCTTTTTAGGATATTTTGCGTCAGTTTTCTTTCTTCTTTACTCTTTTTTGAGTCTTTCTGTGTGTGTTCATATCTTGCATATTCACATATCACACTTTTGAGCTTGCTATCCGTTACATGCCTTGTAGCTAGTTTCTGACTTAGATGCAAATATGCAACTTGGACATCTGTATGATTTCAACATGGAAATGTGCTATAAAAATGATGAAAATTCGAGAACAATGAAAATTCCATGCCTTTTTGTGCATAACTTGAAAAGATCCAGGTGGGTTTGCTTTGTCGCATTACATTATTCTGGACTGCGTACCATAGCACTTTGGTATGAACTAGGACACTGTAGTGTATGCCAAGACCAATGTCTTAAGCTTCTGATGGTCCAGTTCTGGCTTAGGCTTGACTTGGTCGGTCAGCATAAGGTTTGACATGCAAATAACCCCTGGCAAAATGAAAAAGGGAAAAGAAAAAGCTTGAAAATTGAAATAATAACAAGTTTGCTGAAGCACTTTGTTTTGAACAATGCTTATCTTGGTAGATATCAGTTAGCTTTTGCATCTCATGCTTTACCTTGCTTGTTTATTGGAACATGTGGTGATGTTTTTGTTTGCAAAAACTGAAAAATGCGTGCAAATGACTTTCTTTAGATATCATCTGTTGCACTGATCATGCCATGTATCGTTACAGTATGTCTTTTGCTGTATCTGTTAGATGTTGTAATTGTAGTCAATCATATCTGAGAAGCATGCTTTCTACACTCCTTATGCACTCCAGTTGAATTCACTGCATATTTTGAGGGGGAGTTGCATTTCAGGGGGAGTCTGTGTCTCTATTGAGTGCTTGATGAGTTCACTTGTCAACAAGGGGGAGAAAATTTGGGATCAGAGTTTAAGGGGGAGTTCTTACTCTGTTGATATCGTTGTTGTTTTGAAAATCGCACTCATTTTGAGCTTTTACGTTTTGGTTAACCATAATGACCGCTTCTTGCTTTTGTTCGGCTTTTGGTCATTAGGGTTAAACTTTTTACCTTATTTTTCTTCTTCTTTGTTTTCTTGTGTTTTGTTTTCGTGTTTCCACATTTGCTCGCAGGTGCTGAAGAGCTGAAGAAGAGAAGTGTTGACAATGCACTCATCAAGGGGGAGATTGAGGAGCCATGCTGAATAGCGTGGGCCTCATGGCTCCAGAAGTGATGAGTCATTGTCAACGATAGTCAAAGAGGACAGAAGAAGAAAAGATCTGCTGTTTCATGGGCCGCGTGTGACTCAGGTACACGGGCAGCGAGCGACTGTCGGGCAGAGGAGGCTGCGAAGTCGGGCTGGCCCAATCCGGGTGCATGGGCCAGAAGCAGTAGAAGACCCACTGGGCTGTTGACCAGGGTTGACTCAGGTACACGGGCGGTGAGTGATTGCCGGGCTGAGAGAGCTGCGGAATCGGGCCGGCCCAATCCGGGTACCTGGTGCAAAGTCGGTGGAGGCTTTGTCAGTTTCGGCGCAAAACTGACGACCGTCGATCTTGTATCCGACTGTTCAGAAGAGAAGCTGTAGTCGCTACGAAAGCTTAGCTTCCGGATAAGTCATCTGTAACTCTAGGCCCACAGTCAGTCAGTCGTGTCTGTAAAAATACCTAAGGGCAGTAGAGTCTTTTCCTTTATTCTTGCGTCTGTAAAAACCCTAAGGGGCAGGTGGAATGTTCCTAGTGTTGGGAGCCTATAAATAGGACCCCAATCCGTAGGGTTTGGACTACCCTTTTGGCTGAAATCAATACTACTCCTTTGGGTCACTTTTTGTTTCTTGCCTTGCCTCTCTCCTCTCCTGTTCTTGCTTGCGCCGCCAGGCATTTTTGCCCCTGTTTTGTTGTCTTGCATTTATTGTTCAGTGAAGGTTCTAGTCCCAAATCGTGTGCAGCAACTGCAGAGTTTTTATTGGCCTCTTTTCACTCACTCAGCAAGTTTTTCCATTGATTTTGAGGCTTCGGAAGCTTCTCTGTTGCGTGTGTTCTTCGTGAGAAGTAGTACTAGTTCTTGCTGTTGCAAGTAGTACTACTACTGTAGCTACAGTACTTGCTGCCAGCTTTTTACCTTCTACTGCGCGCAGCTTTTTGATCGAAGCTGACAGGCTCTAGAAACTTTTCTGGCTGTTTCCTGGCGAAGCCATCATCTCAGTTCGAAGCCCCTCAGCTCCGTGAGGCAGGCTTCGATCGGATACACTCAAAGGCTTCGTTCGAACTTCGAACTGCATTTTTGTATTCTGTGTGTCTAGTGTCGAAGTACCTTTTTAACGGTCAGCATCGCATACTTCGATCGACAGTGCGAAGGTACTCCGGCCCTAGCTGTTCGAAGTCCACACTTCGATAGGTTTCGAAGTTGGCTTCGAAGCTTGTCGTTCTGCTAGGCTTCGTTTTGGTTTCTTTGTGGCGTATCAGTCTTCGCTTCTCTTTTCGAAGCTTGCTCTTTTCGAAGGTAGAGTGTAGGCTTCGAATTTGGTGCCTCTGTCGTGTGACAGGCTTCGCTTCTTTGTTCGAAGGTAGTCCGTCTGTGTGTTGCATTCGAAGCTCTCTGTTCGAAGGTTTTGGTTCGAAGCTGTGTCCGAAGCCTTTCCTTCGAAGTACATACTTCGAAGCAGGCTTCGGCGTTGTCATACTTCGCTTCGAAGCATACTTCGCTTCTTGCCACTTCGAACTAGGCTAGACCAGCACACCTTCGGCATTTTCACAACAGCCTTCGGCAGGCTTCGCAACTGACCTCCGAAGCAGGCTTCGACCAGCGAAGCAGGCTTCGACAAGCTTCGAACAGGAGACAAATCTAAACAGTAACTTCTCATCTCACTGGACATATACTTAGATCATTTCGTTGAGAAGTTTAGGCCTGCCATATTTTGTTTATCTGCCTAGTTGCACTACTTTGGTAGCACTCTGTTTAACATTAATTGATTCTAGGCTTGATACCTTTAGACTTAGGTTATCTGTTCATTTTCTGTTGCTTAGTCTCTTGAGGTGCGTTGGGTGTTGGGAACAGGCCATATATTCAAAAGAATTTTTAAGGCGCCCATTCACCCCCCCTCTGGTCGCTACTTTCGGTCCTACACCTGCTCGAAACTAAGTACCCTAGCAGTTTTCCTGCTTGCGCCCCGAATATACATTTTTCATGGTTGAGGCGTACTCCACATGCTCGGAGGCTCTCAAACGTTTCAGCTAAGTCTAGACTATGCTGGTGCTTTTGAGCACTCTTTATTACAATGTCATCCATATAGGCTTTGACATTCCGGCCTATTTGGTGACCTAGAGCCTTCGCTATTAAACGTGAGAATGTGGCTCCGGCATTCCGCAAGCCAAAAGACATTCTTACATAACAAAATACTCTGGATGGAGTTATGAAACTTGTCTTGGCTTCGTCTTCACGCTTTAGCCAGACTTGATGATATCTGGAGTAAGCATTGAGGAAGCTTAGCAATTCAGAGCCAGCTGTGGAATCTACCAGCTCGTCTATTCGGGGCATAGGGTAGGGGTCTCGCGGGCATGCTTTATTCAATGATGTAAAATCGATGCACATGCACCACTTGCTCGAGTCCTTTTTCCTGACAAAAACAAGGTTTGCCAACCACTCGGTATGGGTGTAACACCCCAAATTTTCAATACAATAAAAATATTATTAAATTCAATTTCCTGAAATATATATTTTTGAAAATACTATTAGATACCCTTTTATACCAATTGAACTACAGCATAGAGTAGATGGCCAAATTAGGAGGTGAAACTTTTTGTATATGATCCTACGACCAAAATATATTTTTGAGAATTTTTATAGATTTTTACCAACCTTGGAAGTAGCCCTAAGATTTTAATCTATTTCCTGGAATTATTTTTATTCAGAAAATAGTTTCAAACAGTATTGGGCCCCCTCCCTCCTTTCTCTCTCTCCCGGCCGGCCCAGCCCGTTACCTCGCTCGCCTTAGGCTGACAGCCTGACCCCACCTGTCGGTGCCGACTGCCTCCCTTCGCGCGCGCCCGACACCACGGCCCCACACGTCAGCTGCCTCCCTCGCTCGTCCGCGCTCGCTGGCCAGTGGACCCCACTCGTCAGGCCCGTCGTCAACCTCGCGCCACCGCCCCCAAATCGCGCCGGCCGACGACCTCGCCCTCGGATCCGCCTCGTCGGCCCGTCCCCCATTAAATTGCCGCCATTACTCGGTCCCCCGCGTCGCGCCGACCGTTTCCCCCCGTTAAACCACGCCTTTAAGCCATGGGATCACCGCTACGCGTGCATGGCCGAGCCCTCGCCGGCGAAGTTAATCCTCCCCTCCCCTTTCCTTGTATTCGTCGCCCGTTATCCCTCGCCGACGACCCTATTTAAACCCCTGCCCTCCACCGCGTTCGGTTCACGCGTTCAATTGCACCCAGACCAAACAAAGCGCCCTCCATTCGGTTCTTAGCGCAACACCGCCGCCCGACCTCCAGCTTTCGATCGCCGTCGCCTCGGACCACCCCGGCCCATGCCACCGCCACCAACGTGACCGCCAGGACCTCACCGACCTCGGCCACCACTCCGTCGACGATGAACCCCGCCGGATCGCCGTCGCCGCCAAGAACCCAAACGCCTCCACCGCCTCCGCTCATCGCCGGCCTAGCTCCGCCGACCTTTTCTCACCGCCGAGGTACCTTCGTGACCCCCTCATTGCCCTCCTTCCATTTTAGGCCCTAGCATCGACCGTCGTCGCCCGCCGTGGCCGCTGGCCCGCTCGCCGTCGTCGGAGAAGACGACCGGCACGGGTCGAGTACCCGTGCCGTGTCGGATTCACGCACGACCGTGCGATCTGGATCCGACGGTGACGATTAATTCCCGCGTGCGATTTAATCTGATCCGTTAGATCTCGGCGAAGGGGTACGTTTTAATCTCGTGCGTCCGTTAGTTTTAAAACCCCGCATCGCATCTAAGCCGTCCATCGCGTACCGGTTCGATGTTTTAATCCTGGCCGTCCACGTCACTTTAACTCCCCCGCCTCGCCCTCGCGCGTCGGATCTGGATCCGACGGTCCAGATCGACCCGGCGCACGCGCACAGTGCGCGAGTTCACCGTGGGCCTAGGCTCACCGTAGACCCGAGGGATTTAAAATTTGAAAATAAATTCCAGAAAAGGTTTAAAACTTGTAAAATTCATATCTGGCGCATTTGAACTCTAAAAATTGCCATTCCAATTTTAGAAAATTCATAATATTATTCTCTACATGTTTATGCAATAAAAACAGTAGGTTTACTTTGGACATTTCATGTTTATTTAAATGGACATTCAAATACCCCTAGGTTAAAAATGTAAATTTAAATTATTTGAATTCCAGTAAAGTTTGTATTTATTTATTTCCTGTTGATATGAACAAACCACTAAATTTTCTATGGAACTTTCATTTTAAATTTATTAGAGAACTTAAAAATGAGAATCACCCTTTTTAAAACCCTTTTTCAAAGGACAACACTTCATTTTAATTTCTTTTGAAGTTATTTATAAACTGAATTTCAGAACCCTAACAACTTGATTTATTTCTAATCAAACCAACTTAAACCTATGTGATTATTATGTGATGTTATATTGTTTGGTTGAATGTTGTATTTATTTTACCCTACTTTACTATATCAAAAAGACTACGACGTCGCCGAGGAGCCGGAGTACTTCCCCGAAGTCCCTCCCTCTCCCTTTGCTGAACAAGGCAAGTCACCAAACCAATCTTTTGAGCATATTGAACCCATGTTTGATTAAACTATCGCTAAAACTCATAGGCTATACATGCATTAGTCAAATGAAACCCTTACAATATATTTATTTAGGATCCCCCGACCTTGATGTGCAACCCAAGCCATGCTATCTCGCCTAACCTCCTTGTCACCATATGATCTATGATATTAGCTAGTGTCCAATGTATTGACACGATCGCTGTAGGATAAAAATGAGTCGTAGCAAAATTGTTCTATTATATGATCCCCGTTACTTCTTATCCTTGGAAATTCTGTTGGTGATGAGTTACGGTTGTGAGTGTATGCATGGTGGGTTCCGGGTGCAAGCTAGGGCATTGGTCGGTAGCACCCGGGGCACTATAAGGACCGGTCTAAGGGATCCGTTGCAATACACTTACGTACTAACCACAAGTCTAGTGGGTAAGTCCTAACTAAGGTATGGGTTGTTCCAAACCGAGGCCACCATTTGGAGATGGGTCAAGTTGCACCTGCGGGTGACTTGTACCAATGTGGCGCAAAAGGAGGTGCGACGTTAGCCGGGATGCGGCCCGGCGCGCCGGCGAAACCTAGAGCGGGTGGTTATCGCTTGGAACATTTCATGCCGAGGTTTTGGCACGAGTTCCCGTGGTATGGGTCATCTCGTTTGGGATGAGTGTGTGCCTTGTGGGTACAGTAGTACATCTCTGATCAGAGTCTTAAATCTTTTCGAAAAGCCGAGCCCACGGTCAAGGGCGCGTTGCGTGACATCCCCCAGTTAGTTTACTTTGAATATGTATGTGCATGATGGTTTGACATGTAAGGACCATTGAGCGAGGTGGGGCTGACTGTACCCCTCGAGTTAGATGATGTTATCGATGTTCATGTTTATGATTCCGCATGATAAAAATTGATTACACTAAATGCAATAAATGAAACTGTACTTTTCCGCACTGATTAGCCATTACCCATCCTTGTTTATTATCCTGCATTATTACTTGCATTTGCGGTGGCTTGTTGAGTACTTTTTGTACTCATACCCGTTGAACACCTCAGAGGATGCTTACTATGAAGACGGTCTGGAGTAGCGACCCAGTCGAGAAGAAAGATCCTGAAGAAGATGTTCGTCATGCTGCTTTTTAATTATTTTTATTACTGTTTCTACTAAAACTTTGATGTAATAAATATGGTTGCGTACCATGGATATTGTCGTATGTACGTTGTCGCATGATGAACCTCTTGTATTATTGTTTTTCTTCTGAAATTCAATAATGTCTCGATTTGATAAATCGGGGCGCCACAATGGGCTACCTCCCTGATGATGCCAGCCCTTAACAATTTTTCTACTTCGATCTTGGTGAGGCCTGCCCTTTCTATAGACAGCTTACAGAGCCCCTGACGTACTGGCCTAGCCTTCGGGTTGACGAGCAAGCTGTGCTCGATGATACTCCGATCAACCCCGGTGATGTCTTCGTCAGTCCAGGCAAAGACATCCAAATTTTGCTTGACGACTTCTTCCAACGAGGCAGCTATCTCTGGGGATAGCCCCTTGCCAAACTGTATTGGGTATTCTTTGCCATCCTTCAGAATTATCTTCGTCACGACATCACCTTCCGGGCTTGGCTTAAGGGAGAGACCCTTCGAAGAGTTCGAAGACTCCAGAACCTCTTCGGTGTGCTCTGTCACACTATGTACTTGCTGGGGGTCCAACGGCTGGCCGTGACCATATTCCATTCTTCGGGCTATAGCTTGGTCTCCCGAAACAGTAAGAACTCCACCTTGCGGGGGCATTTTGAGACATAGATAGTTGTTATGTGCTATAGCTCCGAACTGGTTCAGCATCCCCCGCTCAAAGATTGCGTTGTAGGCATAGGGGGTGTCGACGACGTCGAAGATCACCTCCTCCACCCTGGCCAAAGGCCCCTCTCCGAAAGCAACCTCGAGGCCTATTTGGCCGAGGGCATCGAGAGGCGGACCTGCGAAACCTTGAAGTGGCCAGGCCGCTGGAAGTAGATGCTTCCGAGGTATGCACATTTGGTCGAAGGCCTGGACAAAAAGTATGTCTGCGGAGCTCCCGCCGTCCACCAAGATCCTTCGAACTTCCACCCCAGCTATATCTGCTAAAATGACCAAGGGGTCAGCATGGGGGAACTTCACCCCTGCGGCATCACTGGCAGTAAAAGAAATAGGCACATGAGACCACTCGGGCATTCCCTCCACGGAATTCGATGTCCCAATGTGCCCTACTTCGCGGATGTATTCACGTCGCTGCCTCTTGGACATGTTACCGAGGGTACCCCTACGGAGATGGGTAGGACTACTTGTTTGCCGCGGTCTTGGGGGTCTTCCTGCTTCGGCGGTGGCATAATGTTGGCCACCGGTAGCCGCATGGGGGCTTCGGGGACACCGGCTCGGGCCACGATTTGCACAGGCTCCGACTGTGCCGCTGGTGGGGTTCGATCCGAAGTACCCCGCCTGGTACTTCGTCCTAGGTATTCACCCCGAAGGGTTAACACCGCCTTGCAGTCCTTCGTGTCATGGCTTCTATTGTCGCCATGCACGCAGCAGAAAAAACTCTGGCGCCTCCCAGGTACTCTCTCTTGGGGCTTCGGCGCTCCAGCCTTGAAGCCTTGTGCCTGCTGATAGTTGGCAGGTGCCTTCGGAACAGAGGGTGCGATGCTCAACACCTCCGAACGGAAATGCTTCTTTCCTCGCCTGTGATCGTTGAAGCGATTGTCTTGAGGGGGTTGCAGAGAAGTTGAGGCTTCGGGCTCCGTCTTCACCTCTCGAAGGGTTGGTGCAGGTGCTATAGCTCGTCGAAGACAACCTTCCTCCGCCTTGGCATACTGTTCGAAGTATGCCATCAGCTATGCCACGGATGACACAGGCTTCCGATGAAGCTTGCTGAGGAGATCGGGGTTCAACACCCATTTGCGGGCGGCGTTGACTACCGAAGAGGTAGACAGGCCCTTGATCTGCGACTTGGTGTGGGCGAAGCACGTGAAGTATTCTCGAAGCGTCTCCCCTGCTCGCTGCTTCACCTGGAATAAGCTCCCTATCTACATCGGGGCCACGAAGGTACCTTGGAAGTTTCTTGCGAACTTCCTCTTCAACTGCTCCCAAGATCTGATTGATCCTGGCTTCAAGGACCAGAACCATCGGAGAGCCACACCCTCGAGAGCGAGGGGGAAACACTTTGCCATAGCGTTGCGCACCCCTCCGCTTGCTTCTATTGCCACGGCATATGAGCGAGCGAATTCTCCGGGTCAGACCCGCTGAAATACTTGTGCAACTTCGAGGCCTTGAACCGGGGATCGAAGGGCACACTTTGCAAGTCCGAATGTAGCGAGACTCATCATCGGAAAGATGCGTTTTCAGCCTCCTCTAGGACTTGAACACTTCAGGAAGATTGCGAGCACCACCGTCTTGGGGCCCTTCTGGAGTCTAGGTGGAGGCTTGGGAGCGGAGGCGATCAACGGCCTCTTGCCTCCACCTAGCCACTTCCTCCTGAAGCCGCGCTATCTGAGTAGCCTCGACCTCAGGAAGGTCTTCGTCTTCGCCGGAGGGGAGCTCCGGGTCTCGGGAACTGACATAATCAGTTTGGAGCACCGTAGGAGTAGCCCGAGGGCCTCTGGGTACTCGACACCAAGCGACGCCTTCGGGGATTGTTGGAACAACTGAGGGTCCGGCTCCGTTGGTCCGAGGGGACCTTCGGAGAGGACCCGAGGCTAGGCTCCGCTTGGGAGGCATAGCTAGCAACGAAGAGGTCCGAAGACCGAGGACTTCGATTGGCCTGGGAAGGCGAGGGAAGGCCTTCGAACCGCACTAGGAAGCCCCTTACCAAAGGGTGTGCGGAATCTTGGGACTCCGAAGCTCCCTCCGCAAGTGCTTTTCGAAGTGCAGTCAGCAGTAGAGAACTAACTTCTAGAACTAGGTTTCCCACGGACGGCGCCAACTGTTGGAGTAAAAGATTATGCTTAACAGGTTCTCTAAGATTAAGAACTGACAAACAGTAAGTTCGTGTTTAAGAACTATCTCAAGCACCCGAGGTGGATAATAGCTTAAGTAGTTCGAATGTGTGTATTGAATAGCTGAGTATTCGATCCCTCTTACAGGGTAAGAATGAGGGTATTTATAGGTAAAAAAGTCTAAGGAAAAGACTTATTTACCCCTCAATTACAACCAACATAGTGGAAACTATTCGGTACCCTGAACAGGGTTAAAATGGTAAAATCTACCCGGAGCAAGTAGATAAGTCAAACATCTTATCAACCTTGTCATTCATCACCGGAGCTTCATATCGTGCGGAGTGTTCCTTCGGACCATTAGTCGAAGCACCCTTCGGCTTAATAACTCCGCTACCTTCGAGTACAATCTTACCAGCTCCGAAGCTGATAGGTTATCTTGAACTGTTAATCTCTAAGTCCTGAAGGTGAAGCATTTTCCCCCAACACTGATATTGATGAATGTCCAGACACAGCCCAAAACATACGATACACTCCAACCTTCCATTTTTACTGGGATGGAGAAAAAATTGATGAGATGCTTGGTACAGGAGAAGAGAGACTGCATGATCGGGTATGGCTACATTCCTGATAGTTATTTGCCATTTGCTTGCAAAACTATTGATTTATTGCACAACACTTTCTGTATTTCTTTTCTGCCTGTTTGAGATGGAAAGGGGGGTGATGTTTAAATTGATGAGTTGCCTGTTAATATCCTTTCCGGAAGCCGCTGGTTCTTGTTCCATTTTTTTTTGATTCATTGTCAAACTCTTGTCATTTGAAGAGTTTACGTTGGTGTTTGTTGATCATGGTCATCTTTATGATATAAAGCATTACATTGGAACTTGTGCACGGGTTTACCTCTCGTGCTTATGTCAAAATTGAACAAAAAACACATCCAGAAACTGAGAGCAATTCTTTTCCAGTGTTCAATCACACTGCTGCATGTGCCACTCACTGCTTATTTAGCATCCTGTCATAAGCTCGGCCCGATAGATAGCAAATAAGAAAAAGAAAGAGTATCCTCCATAGTCCATACCTCCAAGCTGACAATGAAAGCACTGCGAGGTCCGAACTTGGTCTTTATGTTAGATCTTGACTGCTAGATTCCATGATCTGATACGGGACATGTTTCACCACTTCTTCATAACTATGTTTCACCACTTCTTCAGAACTATATCGTACATAACTTCCTTTCTATGTTTTCTTTCTTTCCGTATTTTCTCAATGCTAAGTATGTCAATTCTTTTGTGTTCCCAAATTGATTAGGAAGATGTGATATTCATCTTGACTTGAATAAATATTATGCTGCTCATATGGTATAGTAATGTACATGGAGGAGTTAGAACAACATTTTTAATTTACATTTACCGGTTGAAATTACTTTTCATCGGATTCATGCGATCGGATGACTCTGATTTAAAATAGGTGACATGTTACCTCTAGGAGGTAGAGGTAACAAGTCATATAATATTATTTTCCTAAGTGTGGGATCCCACATACATGTAAAATAAATTCTTTTCATGCGTCCAAAATATTTTTTCCTCCGTGCGCTTAAAAGAATTTGAAATCCCTTAATTCATGGCAACTATAATTTTAGTCCCTTAATTTATACGCAGGTTGATATTACTTTCCCTAATTAAGAAAAACTTTATAAATATAAACGATTCAAAGTAGTAGTCCACCTTGAAAATAAATTTTGATGAGTCCTGATTTTTTTTTTCAAATTTTCAAAGTTCACTGTTTCTTCAGAAAATTGTGGACGGCCAGCACTCAAACACTGCACTTGTGCTTCACTGCACCACGTTTCACCACGGCGCTACTAACCTGTTTTATATTTACAAAGTGCTTTTTAATTACGGAAAGTAATCACGAAAAAATATTTTGGATGCATAAATAAAAAATTATTTTGGAAACGTGATGGGGATTGAGAAGGAGATGGATAATGTAGCTAGATAGAGTAATCGGCAATAACCTGTTATCTATTTTTAAATTTTAATTATTTATTTTAAATGCTTTTAATCAACACACATTTATTTTTTGAAGTAATTACACGTATCTGAGGCACCTTAACCAATCCAGACTCCGATCAAAAGATCGCGAGTGTTTCAGAACAAACTAACTTCCACAGCCACCGACGAATGAAATGGCACTACCATGACCTACAGTCAGATGCACACATGTAGTACCTGCTTAATTTGGATGGCCATTGTTGCAATCCTTTGGCCTTTGCAGACGTGAGCACTTAAACCCAGTCAAACACGACAAACCGGGACGTGAAAACGATGCAAAGCATCCGATGTGGGCACTGTTCGTCCCGCAACCTACCCAAACCCTTTCGCGTGGTTAAAATTAACCGCAGTTCTGCATCTGCAAAGTGCAGACATCCCTCTGCGCCTCTGACGCGGCCCAGTTCCAGCTTCCAGACCAAAACGCACGTACAACCCAAAGCTAATCTCCACACAGCCACACGAGCACTCGCAGTCGCAGCCTCGCAGGTCGCCGCGCGTGTCTGTTTGTGCCCGCGCCCGCGGCTCCGGCGCACAAGACAGAGCGTTCCTCTGGGACGGGCCGGCCGCGGGGCAGCTCAGCTGGGTGGCCGTGCAAGTGAGGGTAGCTCCATCCATGGAGCTGGAAGGGAGGGCGAAGCCGCTGCTGATGCTCAAGGAGTGGCTGGAGCTGGAATCCATTGCGGAGCTCTCCCGCTATGGCTTCGGGTGCTACCCGCGGCACCTCGCCGCGGAGCTCCGTGGCGGGAGCGGGAGCGGGAGGAGGAGGAACGGCGCCGTGATCGAGAGAGTATCGGCCGCCGTGAGGGCCGCTCTGTTCCGGCCGTCGGCACGGGAGGAGGAAACTGCGCTCTCCAAGAGCTTCTCGAGGAGACTGAGACGGGGGTTCTGGAAGAAGCGGAGAGGGGAGGGGGAGGTGGTGGATGGGAGGGTGGACAGCTGCTCTGCGGCTGCCGTTAGCGGAAGGAAAGATGGCTCGAGCTCGTCACCGGCAATGTCGCCTAGGAGGAATAGTTGGGATGGTGGGCACGCCGGTGGCGTCGGCGGCCGTCGGAGTCACGATAGTCAGGTGGGAGAATGATCTGACGCTGTTGATTGCTTCCTCAAAAAAATATGTTTTTTTGGATGCTCTCGTTCTTTCCCTTCTTTTACTTACTCTATGATCGATCATTCGATCGCGAAACTTCAATATTCGTGATTGATGAAAACAGGTTGTCCGAATGGGATGCGAGACGACCTGCCACCTGGACGAGGAGATCGAACAGGAGCAGCAGCTGAGCCCAGTTTCTGTCATGGACTTCCTCAGCCAGGACGAAGATGACGACGGCGAGGTCGTCGAAGATGGCAGCGGTGGCGACGACAGTGAGTACGACGACGACGGAGACGACCTGGTTGTGTCGCCAACGTTCCAGCAAAGTCTAGCCAACATTCGAAGTAAGCCTTTTTACGGTACTCGTATTCCCCCTGGCTTCAATCTGAAGTGAATTCTGTTGACCACAGTTAGTTCTTCAATTCCCGTTTTTCCCAAAAGAAAAACTGCACATGCTTGCTTCAGTTCGATGCACTTGACACGCCGGTGCACACGATTCATCGGAATATTAGCCACACAGACATATCAAAATGCTGGTGATATATTGCTATCTGACTTATCTACACAATAGCCTCGCGCACGAGCGAACTAACCTTGGGCCGTAGCGTGTATTGTAGCTGTGTACGAACAGAACGAGGAGATCGAAGTATCCAACGCGACGTCGATAGCCGAACGGTTGTACGTATAATGTGCAAAGAATATACGGTTGCGTGAGAAAATTGTAAAGTGGGGGCATTAAACAAGTAATAGCTTGGGCAAATTGGTTCTCTCAATATTTGAAGTTATCGTCCTCGTTTAGGTTTAAGTTAAGCTTATCAAAAATTTTATCATATTTTAACAAATCTAGTAAAATTTTACTACGTTTTTTAAGTTATTGATGTGTGGAACCGAAGAGAATTTTACTCAACAACTAAACAACTATTAATTTAATCAAACTCATCTAACCAAAGTATAACCTGAACTAAACCACCCAGTATACTACCATAAACTGGAAATACAGAAAATGTGTGTTCTAGTGCAACTACGAGGGGAAAATAGTGAAAAGGATAGCACCGAATTATGGCGTTGCGCAACTAAACAACACTATGTGTGGCCAGTGGATGTAAGGTGCACCATCCATCATTCGGTGCTACAGTACTATTTATACTTTAGCTTCACACGGACTTATTATTTCTAAGCTAAAAAGGTGGCTTGAGTGCATAAATAAAATAAGTAGAATAATCTTGACGGGTGGTATTGAGAAGGCGGTCATGCGTGTTAGTCGTCTTCCATGATTGCCTACTTTTGAGAATTATACTTTGGAATAAAATGCTAGGTAATTATATTATTATAGTCCACTAATGTGCGTAAAGTTGGTCCGCTTGGGTATCATAATAGAAGTTGGGATTCTGTTAGGACCTAAGCATATTGTTTCGATGCATTGGGACTTTGTTCAACACCTTCGAATTGATAGAGAGACTAAACTAAAATGTCACCCAAATTAATTCTTTGTCATTAGAAAATTTCATCCGCTTCGGCATGAAAATGGTTGTAATAATGGCAACAGTTAATCTTAATCTTAAGATATGTTTGTTTCAAGTTTCTGACGGCTGCAATTGTTTTTTAGAATCTAAACCGGAAACAAAAGATCCATATTTTAAACCTACGTTGTAAGAATGAATAACTACAGAATCTAAAAATAAATTAGAATTCAAAAGTTAAGGGTTTGGTTGTTTCAGTTGGAAATTCTTAATAGCTAACTAGTCTGAGAGCGGGTGAGAATCTAGAGAAACCAGTGTTTCGTAGCTTTTAAATTCTAGTAATTAAGATTTTATAGTTACTGATTCTTATACAACATGAGATTCATGATCTAAACTATTTATTTTAGTTTTTGATTTTATAAGTAGTTATAGCTATTAAAAACTAAAATAAATCAACAACCCTGTATTGCTAGACTAGACAATGGGTTTGGATTCCGTAGAATGCGGACAGCCAGAGAAAGTGACAATAAGCTAACAATGCCAAAGAAGTGAGTGATGGGCCACGCCCAATCTCTCCGTGCTGTGTTGTGACTCGCCAAGTTGAAATGCCAATGATGCCATGTTGGATCCTTTCGGCTTTCGTTAGCAATACTAATTTGCAACCTTAATTTGTTTTATTGTAATAGTACTACTGACGGACCTATCAACTAAAGCTAATTATTTCACCTGAACACCCAACATCCAACATCACACCTATAAAAATCACTCGATTCTTTCAGCCCTTTTCTTTTGAATAACTCAATAAATTTCTTTTTTGCATCTGATATGTAATTGGTTCACCATTAGTTTGACTTCGCTGTGCAGGAGTAAGTCAGCAGCTACTGCAGAAAATTCGACAATTCGAGCAGATAGCTGAGCTCGACGTGCCCGACGTGGACGACGATCCCGTCATCACCAGCGCCGAGGAGGATGCTAGCTGCCACGTGGCGGAACCGGACTCTATGGAAGATGACATTGAAGAAGCATCTGTGCAGGAGGACCTGGTCGACCTGCTGGAAGCAAGCTCTCCGGGGTGCACCCGCTGCTTCCAGAAGCTTCTAGTAGATTTCTTCCGCGACGAAGCGCTACCTTGCCAAGGAGACGGATTGGACGGTCCAGATCGAGCGAGCTCGCTGCTGGAGACTGCTAAGGCGTGGTTGGACGGTCAGGACTTCTTTGAAGGGATGGAAGGTCAGGATTGCTCGTTGAGATTCGACGCGAAGGCAGAAGTGGAAGAGATCGAGCGGTTTGGGCGGTGGAGATGGCTCAGGGAGGACGGGCAGGAGCTACTAGCCGTTGATTTGGAGGGTGAAATCTTCCATTCTTTGGTTGTAGAGTTGGTTGGAGAGCTGGGTGCTCCCTCCTGAAAACGAGAAGACTTCTCTAGAACAGGTTGAAAATACGGCAATACACGGTATTAGCATCTTTGCAAGATATGAGTAGGGATGAAAAGGACCGTGACGGATATCAATGATGTTATATTTTTTTGTATTTTTTTCGGATTTAGATTCGAATACGGAACTGAGGAACTGAATAACACCGGATACGAATACGCAGCGGATACAAATACTGTTGGGGAAATACTTCATCCTCATGATCCTTCAAGATTCCGAGCAAATACATTATGCAACAATGATTAAGGGCAAGTCCTAATTTCGGAAGCCCAAGACTTGCCTCCGGATTGAAGGGCTTGAAGCTAGTCCGTTCTGGCTCCGGTCCGAAGAGACCCTCCGAAAGGCTTCCCTCTAGACTGGAAAACAATCAGAAGGATGGGACATCTACTTTATCAACATCCTTCGAGCATGTTTTACTATATTAACCTTATAAGTGATGCTGAAATAGTATCCACTATGTCGGTTGTAATTAAGGGGTAAAAATATCTTTTCCCTAGAGATTTTACCTATAAATACCCCCCTTCTCGCCCTGTAAGAGGCATCGAATATTCCAATATTCAATACACACTTCGAACTATTCCGAGCTATTATCCTATTCGGAGGCTTGAGATAGTCCGCATTCATAAACACTTCGTTTGTCAGTTCTTGGTCTTATAGAACCTGTTAGCGTAATCCGTTGCGCTAACAATTGGCGTTGTTCGTGGGAAGCTTAGTACTAAAAGCTAGTTCTCTGCCACTGCCTGTACTTCGAAGTACATTTGCGGAGAGAGTTTTAGAGTCCCAGGATTCCGCGCACCCTTCGGCAAGGGGCTTCAAGTACAGTTCAAAGGCCTTTCTGGCCTTCCACCACCGTCCGAAGCTCTCGGTCTCTGGACCCTGCTTAGCTTCGTAAGTCATGCCTCCCAAGTGGAGTATAGCCACCGGTCCCCTCTGAAGGTCCTCTTGGACCTCCGGAGCAGGACCTTCAGACATCCTCCAAACTCCTGAAGTAGTCAATAAACCCCGAGCAACCGAAGCCCCTTGGACAACTCCGTTCATGCTTCGAACTGACTATGTCAATTCCCGAGACCCGGAGGACCCCTCCGGAGGAAGTGAGAACCTCCCCGAAGATGTGGCCGCTTAGATGGCCCGACTTCAGGTGGAGGTGGAAAGATGGAGGCAGGAGGCCGCGGACAGGCTTCGTCCTTAGGACAACCCTGCTACTTCGGAGACGCATCAAGACGACAACCCCGATTATTATCCCGAAGGCCCCCAAGTCCAAGAGAGCGTCGAGAATGCCTCCTTCGACGACTGAATCTTCGCTGCATCTGGACTTGCAGAAGGTGCGCTTTGATCCCAAGTTTCGAGCCTCAAAGCTGCACAAATACTCTGGAGGGGCTGACCCTAGGGAATTCTCTCGCTCTTATGCTCTTGCAATAGAAGCTAGCGGAGGGGTCCGAAATACGATGACAAAGTGTTTCCCCCTTGCGTTAGAAGGTGTAGCCCTTCGTTGGTTCTGGTATCTAAAGCCAGGATCAATTAAGTCGTGGGAGCAGTTGAAGAAGAAATTCGTGAGTAACTTCTAGGGGACCTTCATAGCCCCGATGTCTACTGGAAGCTTTTTTCAGGTGAAATAACAGGCGGGAGAAACTCTTCAGGAATACTTCACGCGCTTTGCCCACAACAAGTCCCAGATCAAGGGGATGTCCACGTCATCTATTGTGGATGCGGCGCACGAAGGTGTGATGAATCCCGACCTCCTCAGCAAACTTCACCGGAAGCTGGTGTCTTCAGTAGCACAATTGATGGCATACTTCGAGCAGTATGCCAAATCAGAAGAAGGGTGTCTCCGGAGGACTACTTCATCCACACCAACCCTCCCCAAGAAGTCAAGATAGAGCCAAGGGCTTCGAGTCCTCCGCAGGCCCTCTTCGATAATCATTCTCACGATCAGAGAAGAGGAAGGAAGCACCCTCGCTCCGAAGTATTGAATATTGCCCCCTCCACTCCAAAGATGTCTTCCAACTATTAACAGGCTCAGGGCAATAAAGCTAGTGGCTCGAAGCCACCAGGTAAACCAGTTGGCCAAAGCCAAACTCTTTTTTGTTGTGTGCATGGCGAAAACAGAAGCCATGCCACCAAGGATTGCAAGTCAATACTGGCTCTCCAGGGCGAGTATCTTGGGAGAAACTCAGGTTGAAGCACTACAAACCGATCCCCTCCGGCAGCATGGCCGGAGCCCATGCAAGTTGTCGGGCGTATAGGCAATCTCGAAGCCCCTATGCAACCTCCGGTGGCCAACATTATGCCACCACTAAAGCAAGAAGATCTTCAAGATCGTGACAAGCGAGTAGTCCTACCCATCTCCGGAGAGGGGACCCTCGGCAATATGCCAAAGCGTCAACGGAGGGATTATGTTCGTGAAGTAGGACATAGAGGGACTTCAAATTCGGCTACGGAAATGCCCGAGTGGTCCCATATGCCCATATCATTCTCTGCCAATGATGTTGTAGGGGTGAAGTTCCCCCATGCTAACCCCCTTGTCATTTCAGCTGATGTTGTAGGGGTAGAAGTCCGAAGGGTGCTGGTCGACAGTGGAAGCTCCGTTGATGTACTCTTCGTCCAAGCCTTCGATCAAATGTGCATTCCCCGAAGACATCTACTTCCAGTAGCTCACCCACTCCAAGTCTTCATAGGCCCTCCCCTCGATGCCCTCGACCAAATAGGCCTCGAGGTTTCTTTCGGTGAGGGGCCCCTGGCCAGAGTCGATGAAGTCATCTTCGATGTTGTCGATGCCCCGTATGCCTAGAATGCAATCTTCGGAAGAGGGATGCTGAATCAATTCTGAGCCGTGGCGCACCACCATTATTTGTGCCTCAAAATGCCTACGCAAGGAGGAGTTCTTACGATCCTAGGAGATCAAGCTGCAGCTCAGAGAGTAGAATACAGCCATGGCCCACCTCTCGATTCTCGGCAGGTAAATAGTGTGTAAGAACACTCGGGGGAAGCTTCGGGATCGCTGGACCCTCCGAAGAACCATTCACTCAAGCCAAGCCCAGAAGGTGATGTAGTCACGATGGATCATTGTCAAAGAAGGCAGGGAATAGCCCATTTAGTTTGGTAAGGGGTTGCCTTCGAGATCACCACTTCACTAGAAGAAGTGGTTCGAGGAAATCTAGATGTCTTCGCCTGGTCAGACGAAGATATCCCCAGAGTTGACCAGAGCATTATCGAGCATAGCTTGCTCGTTAACCCTAAGGTTTGACCTGTTCGCCAGGGGCTCCACAAGCTGTCAACTGAAAGAGCGAACCTCGCTAAAGTGGAGGTAGAAAAGTTGCTAAGAGTCAGAATCGTTAGGGAGGTGGCCCACACGGAGTGGTTGGCCAACCCTGTCTTCGTCAAGAAAAAAGGCTCCAGCAAGTGGCGCATGTGCATTGACTTCACATCTCTGAATAAAGCGTGCCCACGAGACCCCTACCCCATGCCCCGCATCGATCAACTTATTGACTCTACGGCTGGCTCCGAGCTCCTGAGTTTCCTTGATGCATACTCTGGTTACCATCAAATCTGGCTGAAACGCAAAGACGAAGCCAAGAAAAGCTTTATAACACCTTCCGGAGTATTCTGTTATGTTCGAATGCCCTTCGGCTTGAGAAATGTCGAGGCAACTTTTTCACGTCTTATTGCTAAAGCTCTAGGTCACTAGATATGCCGAAATGTCAAAGCCTATATGGATGATATTGTAATTAAGAGTGCTTTAAAGCACCAACATAGTCTAGACTTAGCAGAAACTTTTGAGAGACTCCGAGCATGTGGAGTTCGCCTCAACCCTGAAAAATGTATTTTCGGAGCTCAAGCAGGAAAATTGCTAGGGTACTTAGTTTCGAGTAGAGGAATTGAAGCTAGCCCAATGCAGATAAGTGCACTACAAAGGATGGCTCTGCTTGAAAATTTGAAGCAAGTCCAGAAGCTGGTCGGATGTCTTGTAGCTCTCAGTAGATTCCTAGCCAGATCAACGGAGCGAAGCCTCCCAATTTTCAAAGCCTTGTCTGAAAGTTTCAAGTGGACGCCGGAGTGCCAGAAGAGATTCGACGAAATCAAGGACTACCTTGGAAATCTATCAACGCTAATTGTGCCCCTTGTAGAGGAAACTCTCCTCCTATATCTTACAGCAATAGGCTCCACAGTTAGCGCAGTGCTTGTAAAAGAAATAGAGCTCAATGTAAAACTGGTGCAGAACCCAGTATACTTAGTATGAGAAGCCTTGTCCGGAGCAAAAACACGGTACTCCGAGCTCAAGAAATTTGCGTATGCTTTGGTAATGGTCTCGCGAAAGTTAAGACATTACTTTTAGCACACAATGTAATTGTCCCTACATCGTATCCCCGATATACTCCGGAGCAAAGACTCCACGGGAAGAATTGGAAAGTGGGTTGTCGAGCTAGCCCCCTTCGGCATTTCCTTCACCGCAACTTCACTACAAGAACAGCCATTAAGTCTAAAGTTGTGGCTGACTTTGTTGTAGAGTGGACTCTCTACGCAGTTTGGGCTCTAGAAGAATCATGCGAAGGAGTATGGACGGTTTATTCTAATAGAGAATTTCAAGCATCCGGAGCTGGTGCAGGAGCCGTGATAATTTCTCCTTCAGGGCAGAAAGTAATGTAGTCTACAAGGCCCAACTTTAAGTCCACTAACAATATTGCAGAGTACGAAGGAATCCTTCTTGGCCTCCAAAAAGCGTGTGCACTTGGCGCCACTCAGGTTATAATCAAAACAGATTATCAGGTCATTGTAGGGCATGTTGACAAAAGCTTCCAAGCTCGGCATCCACATCTTGTGAAGTACTTAGAAGAAATCTGCAAGACGGAGTCAATATTCAAAGGAATTTCCATTCGGAGCATCCCTCGAGCAGATAATCACTTTGCAGATATCCTGACGAAAGCTGCTGCCAGAGCATTGGATGTTCCAGAAGGGGCTTTTTATGAAGAGCTTGTCAACCCTTCGGTGCCTCAGCCACCCTTCGCAGAAGTATTTTGCATACCAATCACTGATTGGTGGAGCCTAATATTAGACTTTTTGCAAAACAAATCAAGTCACTTCGAAGGCCCAGAATTGCAAAGGTTACAATCAAGGGTCTAAAATTATAAGCTTGTCAATGGAGTGCTATACAAAGATGGAGTCTGTTCTCCTCTACTCTGATGCATCTCACAACCCGAAGACCAAGACATACTTCGGGAAATCCATGAAGGCTTATGTGGTAGCCACTTAGCCCCTCGGGCTCTAGCAGGCAAAACACTTCGCCAAGGGCTTTATTGGCCAACAATTGTAGCAGATGCATTGTCGCGCCCCGATTTAATAAATCAGGACTTTTATTGAAATTCCATAGAAAATCAATAAAAACAAGACGTTCATCAAGCGACCACGTACAATACGATCAAATCATTCACGGTTCGTAGACCGTATTAGTACAAAAGTGAATAAATATGAAGAGAAACTAATAAATCAAAGGGTCCTAGATGAACGCCTCCTTCCAGTCTCGCCTTGACTGGGTCGCTACTCCAGACCTTCTTCCTCCTCGTAGTAGACGAGCTCTGATGGTGTAAGTCAACGGGGTGAGTACAAATGTACTCAGCAAGCCACCGAATGCAAATATAATGCAAGGTAACAACAAGGGAGATAGTGGCTAATTTTGCGGAAGAAGCATAATTGTAAAGCATTAAATGTGAGCAATTTATTAGTACGGAAAAGTAAACATGTGTATGCATCATCATCTTCTAACTCGAGGAGTACGTTTTACCTCCTCGCACAACAGTCCTTACATGCCATGAATAACTCAATCATTCAAACAATTGTAAACTAACTGCGAGTAGTCACACAACCCGCCCTTGACCGTGGGCTCGGCTTTTCGAAAAGATTGATTTTACTCTGATCAGAGATGTACCACTGTACCCACAAGGCACGCACTCATCACCTACACCGAAGTGTAACGAGATGACCCATTTCACGGGAACTCGTGCCAAAACCTTCCATATGGTCTTCCCCGCCCCAACAGCACCCTCTTATAGGTTTCGTACCGTGTCTCGCCATCTCGAGTTTCCACAATACCCCCCCCCTTGAGCCATTGTTGGTACAAGGCGCCCTGAGGGCTAGCCCCTTGCCCCCTCCACTATGGTGCCGTGAGACGGAGTGTTCCACACTTCCAGTTAGGACTTACCCATTAGACTTGTGGTTGGTACGGAAGTGCTTTGCAACAGATCCCGCAGACCGGTCCTTATAGTGCCCCGGGTGCGACCAACCAGTTTCCGAGCTTGCACCCGGAACTCACCATACTTATAACATACCTAACTCCAACAGAGTCCAGAGACAAGAATAACGGGGTATTTCATATACCAGAATCCATCTAACTATGACTCATTCTTTATATCCTATAGCAGTTGTGCCGGTACATTGGGCACTAGCTAATATAATATTTGTAGAGTGACAAGGAGTTAAGGCTCAATAAGCATGGCTTGGGTTTGCACACAAGGACGGGGATCTAATAAATATAAGTGTAGGGCTTGATATTTGACTAATGCAATATTAACCTATGAGTTATAGCGATAGTTTATTAAAACATGGGCTCAAAGATGATCAACTGTTTCCACAGAAGGGTCGATGACTTGCCTTGCTCAGCAAAGGGTGAAGGTGGAACCTCGGGATAGAACTCCGGATCTTCGACGACGTCGTAGTCTTCTCGATACGGAAAAGTAAATAAAACATTCAATAAACAATCCAAAACAATCAACCATACTAACATACATGTTTTATGTTGGATTAAGTAAAGGAGATAGAGTCTTAACTTTTAGGGATTTGTTACTTAAATATTTCAGATTGATTCCTAATGAGATTTCTGAATTTATGACTTATGTGATTTATTTTTCCTAGGGGTTTTTATTTCCCCCTTTTTAGAGATGAACTTAGAGAGGTATAAATTAGCCTTGATGTTTTTATGGTATCAAAAATAGTGACTTTAAATTATTAAGTCTTTTGAAGTTTGTTATCTAGCTTAAGATAATTTCATAAAGTATGGATCTTTACTATTAAAAAGGGCTTTGTGTAATATGATTTAATGGAACAAAGTGGGTAAAAATGAATATTGTATTTTATTGTATTAATAACAGTGAAATGGAGCCATTATATCTTCTGAAATTAATTTATAAATTTTTAAGGGTTTATCTGAATTATTTAATTAAAGTATTAATTAAACCCTAAAGGGGAATTCTCTTCATTATTTAATAAGATTATTATATGCCAAGTAAACATATTGTTTTTATTGCATGAAAGTGTAGAGAATAAAAAGATAAATTTTCCAGAATTAAAATGGTGAAATTTGGAGTTAATTTGAACAAGATATGAATTTTGGAAGTTTAAACTATTTTTCTGAATTTTATTTAAACCAGAAACAGCTGCGGGTCCACGGTGAGCCAGGTCCACCATGGTCCCGCGCACTGTGCGCTGCACCGGTTGGATCTGGACCGTTGGATCCAGATCCAACGATCACTGGTGAGGCGGGGCGTTTAAGTGAATCTGGACGGCTGTGATTAAAAGGAATCCAACCGGTACGCGTGTACGTCTGAGATCAACCCGACGTTTTAAATGAAATCCAACGCCCCAGATCAACGGATACCGGTTCAGTGTGATCCGAGGGCCAGGATTGAATCCGTGGCCAGTCTAATCCCAACCGTCCATCCGTGATCACACGGCGGTGATCACGTCCGGCACGCACGCGGCACGGGGAAGACCGAGGTCTTCGTCCCCGGCTCCGGTAGAGCTCCGGCGAGGGATTCCCGGCGACGGCGATGTCCTAGGGCACGACTGAGGCTAAAAATGGATAGAGGGGCACAAGGGGGATCCTGGCATACCCGCGATGTCGACGATGGGGTAGTGGCAGCGGCTGGCGATGAGGAGAGGGCGGCGATGTCCTCGGGTTGGCGGTGGCGAAGGTGTTCCGGTGGGTGTCCGGTCCAGCGGAGGCGATGCCGAGGTAGAGGGGGCGGAGGGGATCTCGATGGTGGCTACGGCGAGGGCGGTGGTGGCCCGGAGCGCCGGTGATTGGCTACCGGAGCCGAAACAGGGGAATACTCCCGAGGAGGCAGTGGCGGTGCTCGGGTAGGCGAGGGTTTAGTCTCTGGTGGCGCGGCGGAGTGCGGTGGACTGGGGGGGGTTAAATAGGGGTCGCCGGAGTGTAGGAGGGCAAGCCAACCGAGGAATCCCGAGGGGATTTCTTTCCCTCCGGCGAGCTTTCCTTTTCTCCTCGGATGGACTTCCTAAAGGACGAAACCGCGCGGCTAAGGGGGGAAACGGATCACCGGCGAGAGGGGAAGGTGATCCTGGTGCTGGATTCGGCGAATGGCGACGGCCGGCGGCTAAAAGCAGGAAAGGGGGCCATCGGGATGGAAGGGGATCCCCCCTTTCGCGCGGGGAAGATGGATATGACAGGTGGGTCCCACCTGTCATAGGCCGTATGCTAGGGGGCTAACGGGTGGGCCGGAGATGGCAGTGAGGGGGGGGGCACACGCATGAGGCTGGCAGGTGGGCTGAACGGCGTGGCGCGCGGGAGAGGAGAGAGATCCTGACGAGCGGGCCCGGGATGGCAGAGGCGAGCGGGAGGCTGCCAGGTGGGCCTGGCAGGGCGTGCGCGGAGGAGAGAGGGAGGGGTTTGGCGCCGACAGGCTGGCCCCGCCTGTCAGTGAGAGGGGCGGAAATGGGCTGGGCCGAAAGGCTCTGTGAGGAGAATACGGGGTTGCGGCCCAATAAGATTTAAAATTCATTTTCCATTAAATTTAATTCTAGAAATTCAAATATTTACTTAAGGCTTGAAGCACTGTTTCTAAAATTTTGTAAAAATTCTCAAAAATATTTCTTGGCCTCTAGTTTATCCCATAAAATTTTCAAGTCCAAGTTTTGAATATTTATCCCTGTTTGGCTTTAATAGGGCTCTTTTAGGATTTTCTTTAATAACAATATTCAGAAATCCATTTAATTTTATTTTTCCTTTATTTTATTCCCTTTTAATTTTGGGGCTGTTACAATCCTATCCCCCTTACAGAGAATCTCGTCCTTGAGATTCGAAGCGAACCTCGGGAAAAACTAAGGGACTGAGTTCTACTGGTACTCCGGATTAGGAGAAGGAGTTACATCAGAAGTAGGCAAAGCGATCTCCGGATCTGGGTTGGTTGAGATCAAATTGGGAGTGTCCTCGGTTGTATCTGGTTTCTCTTTGTGGTGATCTGGAGTATGGCCCTCTAGGTTTGGAATGGAGGATGGCGCCCGCTTGGGGTAGGGGCACTTGTTGGCGTAGTGGCCTCCTTGGCGGCAGTTGTAGCACACAATCGGCTTGCCGTTCCTGTCTCTCTTGTATCCGGTAGCTTGCGCTGGAGTTCTTTCGGCTTGGGGTGGCATGTCTGTGCTTGGCCCTCCGAGGGTGGTTCGTGGCTTGGCAGGGGTTGGGGCTTGAGGTGGAATCACTCTGGTTTCTGGTATAGTTGCTTCGTTCACCAATCTTTGAAAGTTGGCGAAGTCCCCGTAGATTAGCTGAAGGGAGAGCTCTTGTTGGTGTTGCTGGAGACGGAACAACTGTGTCTGCTGCTCTTGCATCTGCTTTTGTAGTTGTTGCATCTGGGTAAGCAGCGTGGCGATCAGTTGATTTTGTTTTGTCATCATCTCCGCAGGTGTGGGATGATAGACAACAGGAGTCTGCTGATGTTCAGCTGCACCCCACTGAGGCAGATTGCCTAAGGTGTTTCCATCGTGTGGAGCTTCTGATCCTTGGTCATTGGCCATCCTGAAGTTGAAGGGTTCAAAAGAAGGTGCCAATAGTTAAGGGGAAATTGTTGTTGATTTTATTGGCCAAGATGAATAGTTTGACCTAGATGCTTACATATCTTATTTTAGTTCCTTATTAACTTGCACTCATACCTTATATTATTTTTAATATAAATGATTTATCATAGTATTTTATTCACTCAATATTTATGTTGTAATATATTTATTAATTAGTGTTAGAGGTTTAAGATGAAGTGATGTTGATTATATCTTATTGAATTCCTTGGTACCAAAAATTCAAGAAAATTTTTGGAACGCAATTTAATGCTTAGGAGAATTTTTAGGAGAATACTCTAGCTAATTGTTATTTAAATGAAATTTTTAGGCCCATATTTTAGCTTTCCTCTTTCTTGATTTATTTATTTATTTTATTTTTAATGCCTGGCGAAAATCAAGGTGTTACAATCCTAACTTCCTTAACAAGAATCTTGTCCTCGAGATTCGGAAAGGCTAGAAGTAGAAGGTTAAAGATAGGTTTCAAGTCTACATTTGCATAGATTGGGCTTGGCTAAGTTAGGGCTTTCCTGACAACGTGTATTGACTTCATGATTGGAGTTGATCTTGCAGAATGGCGACGAATGAATTATGTTGAGTTGAAACTAGAGGTAGATTCTCTCCTTTATATTGGGATTATGACCTAATAGGTGCATGAGGAAAAAGGAAATGGGATTAAGCTTTTATTTCAAAATGTATCGTTCTTGCGATTACATTTATTTTCTTTTATTTAATTCCTTCACTCATGTCTTGTATTTGACCTGAGTGGCAATACAAACAAGTAAAAGAAAACAATCAATCGTGAAACTACGTCTACGGTAGCTCAGGGGACGACTCGACCATGGGCTCGACGGAGACGGTTGGGGTCGAGGAGTTGGATGGTCCGGCGGGTGGGGCACTGCGG
>JAAALK010000285.1:91242558-91266774 GCA_019279435.1 Zizania palustris
GCCTTATTTCTAACAATTGTTCCATCCTCCCCTTGTTTATTTTTGAAAATCCATTTTGTTCCTATGAAATGACATTTGGTGGAGGATCAACTAAAGTCCAGACTTGGTTTCTTTCAAAATTCTCAAGCTCTTCATGCATGGCATTGATCCAACTAGAATCAGAAAGTGCATGACTAACATCTAAGGGCTCGAAAGAAGCAACAAAAGCAGCATTAGTAAAATGAGCGTGAGAACGTGTTACCCTTTGATCAAGCTCACCAATGATCTGCTCGGGAGGGTGCATCCTTTGAACATGATGTGGAGCCTCGCGGCGGGATGCAGTCTCCCCTCAACTTGTGCGTTGGAGTGGTCCAAGATGACCGATGTTGAGGTAGTCGCTTCGGGACCTCGTGCCGAAGTAGTTGAAGCGGGGTCAGCTTCGGGGGTTGATGTCGAGGGTAGTAGGGGGTTCATCCTCGAATTCTCCGGGATCTTCGTCTTCGAATAAGGTCTGTTCCATGTCGTGTTCATTTGCCTGTTCAAAAGCAGAACTAACAGAGGGGGTTGATTCATCAAAAGTCACATCACATGACTCGATGACAGTGTTAGTTTCCAAGTTATAAACACGATAAGAATGACCATGAGTTGAATAACCCAAAAAGATCCCATCAGAAGATCGCGACTCAAATTTATCCAAGTTACCACGTTTTAGGATAAAGCAGCGACAGCCAAAACTCGAAGATGAGTAACCTTGGGCTGTCTCCCAAAACGCAGCTCATAAGATGTCAAGTTCAAAATTGAGCGCAAGAAAATTCGGTTTGAGATGTAACATGCAGTGTTCATGGCCTCAGCCCAGAATTTTCTAGGAGTCCTATGCTCATCAAGCATTGTCCTAGCCATCTCAACCAAAGTGCGGTTTTTCCTCTCAACAACACCGTTCTGTTGAGGAACCCGCGGAGCAGAGAATTGATGTTCTATGCCATGCTCCATGCAAAAGTCAACAAAGAGACTATTTTTGAACTCGGTGCCATTATCGCTTCGAATGAATTTTAATGCACCAGGGAGTTCAGTGAAAAGTCTCAAAGCCAAGCTCCGAAAGTGTGAAAACACTTCATCCTTGCTGGCAAGAAAGAAGACCCAAGAGTAGCGAGAGAAATCGTCGACAATAACGAGTACATACCACTTGCCGCCTAAAGAACTAACCCGAGAAGGACCTACAGTGTCCATATGGAGAAGTTCTCCGGGCTGTTCAGTCATCACTGTGGTGACTGGCGAATGCGAAGCGGCAATCATTTTTCCATGTCGACATGGAGCGCAAACTAAATTCTTCTCAAACTTGAGCTTGGGCAATCCTCGGATCAAACCTAGGGCGCTCAGACGAGCGAGCAATTCAAAGCTCATATGCCCTAGTCTCCTATGCCACTTCCAAAGCTCAGAAGTCGAATGTGCAACAAGGCAATGAGAAGAACCAGACGACTCTGAAAAATCAGCTCCAAAAACTCTCCCAACTCTAAAGATCTTACACACCACAACGCCATCAGAATTGAGCACTTGCGAAGTATCGCGATGAAATCGCACTTCGAAGCCCTCATCAAGCAACTGAGATACAGATAGCAAATTGTATCCCAGATTTTCAACCAAAGCAACATCTTTGAGAGTGAAGTTCGAATTAATTCTTACCACACCTTTACCTTTCACTCTACTCCTTCGATTGTTTCCGAAGGTGATATGTTCCCTTTGCTTGGTTGTTGTGAGGCTGGAGAACCAGTTTGCATCTCCGGTCATGTGGCGCGAACAACCGGAGTCCATGATCCACGTGCCCTCCAAGCCTCGACCTGTCGCCTACACATGATAAGAACGCCTCGATCGCTCAGTGCTGGGGTGAGTAAAATAATGACGAGGCATCCAGCACTGAGTGACACGAGTAGTAGGCACAGTAAAAGTAGACGGTCTACGCACATAATAATCAGAATGATGCAAAGTGCGAGGTCTACCTACATGCAAAGAACGCAAAGCATGTCGAGGTCTCCTACTCTGACGAGGTACAAAGCTACTCGCCCGAGGTCTACCACCATATGGAACATGGTGAACACCTCGAGGAGCAAAACCTCTCCGAGAAGCACGAGGAGCCTCGAAAGCAGGACGAGAGTAATACTCAGACTCATGCATACCTAAAGATGGGTAATGCATGTCCTGATAGCTCATCGCCTGTGCACGTCGCTCATCCTTGATGCGACGGAAACAGAAACCAATCAAATGACCCGCCCGCTGACAATAAGAACAGTGAAACACTCTCCTGGGGGCACTCTCATGGGTCATAGGAGCAACTCTCACAGGCTCCTTGGGTTTCTTCTGAGTGGCTTTCTTGGGAGGATTTTTCTTGGTAGGAGGTGTGGTTTTCTTTGGTGGATGGGTAGGCTTTTTGGCTGGAGGGGTGTCCAACAGAGCTCTCTCTTTCTCTAGGGTGGTAGGAGAGGTGAAAACAGTTTTGGATTTACTGTCTGAAGCTATCCTCTCAAAACCCAAACCTAGAGCTACCCCGGCTCTGTCAGCACACAACTTGGTCTTGGCCAAGAGTAAATCCATCCTACCCTTTCCCTCAGTGCATTTGTTCACCACAGAAAGAAGGTATTCATTTTCGGACATGAGGTTTTCAGCTCGCTCTCTGACAGTGCCTAGCTGGTCCTTAAGGGTAATGCAAGTGTCACACACAGGTTGCACATCCTTAGAACTACCGGCCCTCTCCAATCTAGCCTCTAAATCATGAACATGCTTATCACGTAAATTAATGCTATCGCGTAATAAACAGCAGTTCATGCAATCAATAACATCATGAGGTCTAGAATCCACCTCCAAAAGCTGCTTCTGTGCAGTCTCAAGCTCAGAAAGAGTTTGAGCATGAACAGAACGCAACTGAGCAAGCTCACTCATGACAACAGAACATGATTCACATTCAGCATCATCAAATTTAGACTTAAGCATGGCATATTCAGTAGATACAGATTCTAGCCTAAGTCTAAGGTCTTTTCTTTCTCTAGCGGCTTGAACAAGTAATCTATCCTGACCTAGCACTACTTCATTCAGCTCATCTAATTTAATTAGTAGCTGGTCAGATGATAGGTTTACCTCAGATGAGTCAAGCTCATCGCCGCTGTGATCGCTGTCGGCCATGAAGCAAAGGCCGGTGAAGTCACGTCCCTTCTTGTCCTTCTTGTCCTCCTTCCTTGGGGACTCCTCCTCCTCAGAGCTCGACTCCTCAGTTGAGGATGTGTCGATGTCGCTGAGAGCAGCAACAAAGGCTCTGGAAGCGGCCTTGGCTACTTTCTTAGCCATCTTGCCGCGCTTGCCCTTCACAAAGGGCTTCCTCTCCTTTTTGTGGAATTTGGGGCGGTCACTCTCATCTCTCTTCTTGACCTTGGGGCAATTGGCCTTAATGTGAGAGGTGTCGCCACATTCATAGCAGCCACTAAAACCACTTCTCCGCTGATCCCGTCTCTCATGATGAAAGCGGGTGAACCTCCGGGCAATGAGAGCAAGCTCATCATCAGCTAGAGTGTCCACCTGCTCCTTTGTGACGGAGACCAGGGAGGACAAAAGCAAAACCATCTGCAAGAACACAAGTGCCTGATGTGCTTGGTTCTGCAGTGGTGCCCACGGCTAGTGCTAGAAACCAATGCCAATGGCTGTGGCAAAGAGCTTCTGTGCACCGCAAGAGATGCCTTGGCAATCTCTGTGGACTTCAGCTTGCTAAAGAGTTCATCACAGGTTAGAGTGTCATAGCCTGTGGACTCCTCAATGCTGGATATCTTCACCTCCCATATGCTACGGTCAAGAGCATAGAGAAGCTTGATAGCCCTATCGTGATCACTGTAAGCAAGCGTCCCGTTGGATCGCAAGTTACTCACTATAGCATCAAAGCGAGAAAACATGGCATCTATAGATTCACCAGGTGCCTGCACAAACAGCTGATACTGTTGGTTGTAGGTGCTTTGGCGCCTGGCCTTAATCTGAGTAGAGCCCTCATGATAAATAGTGAGCGTTGTCCAAATTTCCCTAGCAGTCCTAAGGTGCTGCACCCTATCAAACTCACTCCGACTCAAACCAATGAACAGTATGTTCCTTGCCTTCGAGTTGGCAATATATTGATCTTTTTCGGTTTGAGTGGTGCGGGTATCAGGATGGAGTATTGTGAGTCCACAATCTCCCAAATTGCATTTCCTTGGCTCAACAAGTAAGCCTCCATGCGCACCTTCCAGTAAGCAAAATCTGTCCCATCGAACAGAGGAATTTTACTACCTCTATCCATGTCGCCAACAGATCACAAAACCGGTTAAGGTCAACTGGTGATCTTAACCTGCTCTGATACCAATTGTTGGACCGGAAACGGCGACCAGAGGGGGGGTGAATGGGAGCTTTTAAACTTTCTGGCTAAAAACTTAGCCTTCGGTTCTGTTCTGTCTTCTGCGGAACAGGCTTCGAACGCAACCTTCGAAGGTCTGGTTCGGAGGTACTTCGACAGCTCCGAACACAGGCTTCGCAGGAGCAAAAGTTCGAAGCCAAGTAGACTTCGCTCCACTAACAACCCTCGAAAATCTACTCTGCTAAGTCAGTGCAGGCTCCGCACACGAGGTGCTTCGAGCAGGCTTCGCACTTCACCCTTCGCAAGAGTGGACAGCCCCCTGAGGACTTCGACCAAGTACTTGGCGACAGCAACGGGTGCTGGGCTTCGTACCCGAAGGTCTACACGCACACAAAACGGACCACGCTAAGGGCTTCGACACAATAAGCACAACGGGAAAAGATCAGGGCTTCGCTAGTAAGCAGCGAGGTCTTGCCTCGTGTTACACAGAGCGACAGCACACTGACAAAACACACCTCGCACGAAAAACAACCTTCGCCTCAACAGGCTTCGGTGCACTAAACTAGCGAAGTATGAAGATCGAGCTCAAGCAAAAAGCACAAGACAAACAGGGCTTCGCCGCTTGAACAAGGAACACAGAAAATGAACTCAGGATGTATTCAATCGAAGTGTGGCTACAGGAGCTCAACAGTAAATGCTCAAAGTGTTAAATGTTACCTACCGAGCCCCCATATTTATAGCCCACGGCTTCATCCTAAGGAAGTGACTACTTTACCCCTAGGGTTTACATCCATTTTGTCTCTACAGAACTAAGGGGTACAAAAGGTAGTCCACCTTTATTTTGGAGGCTTCTCTGTCAGCTGCAGAGGGGACAGTGTCAACCTTTTTCAGAACAGACAGTGTCAGCCTTTACAGAGTTGACTTCTGGAACCTCCCTTCGCACGCGAGGGGTGCGGAAGCTTCGGCGAGAAGCCTGCAGCCTGTTGGCCTTCGCTCCGCCGAAGAAGACCTTCGATACAGTGACGGTTTTGAGCCGAAGCCGTCAAAGCCCTTGGGCCTTCGCACCACCACCTCCGGAGTGGATCACCACGGCTTCGCAGCTACTCCGAGCTCGAACACCGTCCGTCCGTGTACCGAAGCCATGCATGGCCGAAGCACCTCAAGTCAACCTCACTCCGGAGCTAGCCTCGCTCCGAAGTCCTTCATACTCCGAAGCCCCACCTTCGGAGTACCACCCTTCGAAGTCCCTCCTTCGTCCAAGGCCTCCGCATGAAGCATTCCATGAGCACTTCGTCGCAGTGTCTCACTCCGAGCACACTCCTCGACGAGCCTCACCCGGACCATGCCTTCGATGCGCCTCGACTTCTGAGACCTTCGTCGGGCCACCTTCGAGTGTCTCCCTCCGGAGCACACTTCGAACACGTTGCCTCCGCAGAGGACTTGGTCCACCAACTCCGAAGTCACTCCATTCGGAGTACCTTCGAAGTCCCTCACCTCCGAGGACTTGTCTCGGAGTACCTTCAGCCGGAGCCACGCTCCGCACTCTCTGCCTTCACCTGGCACGCCTCGACCCGAGGACCGACCCGGACCACCTTCGCAGCCACCGTGACGGAGCTCCCCGCTCCCTTGGCATCAAACCACCCGCTTGACCCAAGTTCACCTGGCTCGAACCCTGTCCGTCGCCTCCGAAGTCCCTGCGCACCACAGACAAGCAAACAAGTGTATCCAGTACTCCGGAGACCTCTCCGGGTTAGCAACCTTCGGCACACACTCCGGTGTACCGCCCAAAGTACCGAAGCCATCGGTACGAACCCAGTCATCGCGTACTGTCGGACCCCTCCGACAGGTACACTCCGCTGCACAGCTGCAGCAAGCAAACACCGAACACACTCCGGTGACACACCTCCGAACACCCTTCGGAGGTACCACCTCCGAAACCCCTCCGGAGGTACCCTTCGAACAGAGGGTAAAATCCAGTCAATCACTCATCACAAACACCGAAACCACCCTTGGTTTCTCAAAATTGTTATAGGTAAAATTTGAATAGCAAGTGCTTGAAATAATAAACCAAAATTTATATAAAAAATCATATTCATATTTTTGAGTCTATTTTAGTTCTAATCCACTAAATTGAATGAAATTTTAAAAAATCTTGGTTATGACACTCGATCAACAACATAGAGTTTAATGGCTTTTTAATTCTAAAAAAATCAAATGAAATCTAAAAAACACGAGACTTGTCATGGTATTATGATACGATACATAAATGTCGTGAAAAAAAATTAAAAATGTAACGTACGATGTTAAGAAAGCTAGAGATTCTCTGATTAGTAATAAAAATTTAAAGAAAGAATGAGTTGGGTTTAAAAATAATTTGATGGTTAAATATTTGTTTCAATTTTAAAATTTTTCTATGATCAAAATAAAACATAGCCTATCTCATATAAAAATTTGGTACTTTTTGGTTCAATTTACTATTTTACTATTTTTAATACATTAAGTGTGTTATATGATTTAAATTAAAATAAGTAAAATTTGGATTTTAAATTGAAACAAGTTAAATTTGAATGGCAAATGCATGAAATAATAAATCCGTGGATTTAAATTACAAATCGAGTAATCGTATAAAATCTCTAAATTTTAAAAAATATATCTCTTTTATTTTCCTTTCTATTCTTTTCTTTATTTTTGTCTTCTTTCTTTTACATGTTCAGTCTGCCAACACGTGGGCTTGCAGCCTACCTCGTGCAGCCTGCCCACTAGATACTTGACCTAGGGTTGCAAATGACAAGATTTTAACCTAACGCAGCCATAGCCGCCACTGCCAACATGCCCGCTCATTTCACCATTTGTCGCCACCGTCGCTAGCCCACCCATGTCATGCCTCCTAGATATCACCTAATGGAGCGACGACATGGTGGCTGGGTCGGGCAGATGGAGCGATGGCAGGGGCGGGAGTTGGTCGGACCACCGGAGCAGTGGTGGCGACGTCGGGCAGCGGGTGGTGGGCGGGGGAGGGTAGGGATGTGGGCCACGGCGGGGGCGACGACCGACAGCAACCAGGGCCTCGGTGGAGGCGATGGCCAGAGTTGGCAACTGACAACCGGTGGCCGGCGACAGTCGGATGCGATGATGACCGACGAAGGTATTTGCTCCCGCCCTCTAAGTTGAAGGATCATGGGAAATTTAACAATTTGCCACTCTATTCATTGCCACTTCTTCAAATGCCATCCTTTTCATTGACTTTAATTATTTGCAACTCTCTTTGTGAGCAGACTAATTTTTTGTCACTTTGTATCCAATCAGTGCCATGTCACTTGCCACATCAGCATTTTTTCCACGTCACACTACCACATCATCATCTTATTCATCCTCCTCTCTCCCCATATCTCTCCAATTCATCCCGTCGTTGGCTGCTATCGCGCGTGGCCGACCGGGGCGGGGCACGGGGATAGGGGCGGCGGCGGCTTGCGGGGGCGACAGGGCGGCGGGGATAGGGGTGATGGTGGCTTGCAGGGGTGGCAGCGGTGGGCGATGGGGATAGGGGCGGCGGATGCTTGCGGGGACGGCGATGGTGGCGTGCGGCGGTGGTGGGAAGCGACCAGCGGTGGGATGAGTTGGAGAGAGATAGGGAGAGAGGAGGAGGAGGAGGAAGAAGACGATGATGTGGCGAAAACGTTGATGTGGCAGTGTGATATGGCATTGACTGGATACAAGTGGCAAAAAATTAGTCTTCTCACGAAGAGAGTGGCATCTAATTAAAGGCAATGAAGAAGATAACATTTAAGAAGTTTCAACTAAGAGTGGTAAATTGTTAAATTTCTTAAGGATCATTGCGTTGGATTGCAGATTTGCCCCATTTTAAGTTTTCTTCAGATTTTAATTGTTTTTCTCATTTTCGAAAAAATTACACATTTACCCTAGAGTTGAAGGACCATTACCTTAAAGGATAAACCCTTCGTAGAAATACCCCAAACTTGTTAAGTTGGATTGCAGAAATGCCCCGCTTTAAATTTATCTGAGAATTTAATTGTTTTTCCTATTTTATATTATGTGATATACCTGTTATACCATTCTCCTTTGTTATAATCTGTGTTGCAATCGCTGGAGAACAATGCCAGTACGGTGCCCACCATGAATAGGATGGCGACCAACACCTGCATGGGCTACGACTAGCACCAAGCACTGCACCGGGGCTGAGGAGCAAGCGGGAGCCACCCAAGAAGAGCAACACGTGGAACCCCCATCCACAAGAGCCGTGCAGGTGCCATAGAGGACTCGGATCTTCACCGTCCGTAGGTGCCACGCAAGTGCAACCGAGCAGCAAGAGTTATAGTCAATGTGGGTGTGTAAAATCGAATGAAAAATTGAGCAGTCGAGCAATAGTTTGGAACATCAACGCAGGAGCTAAAGTAATTCATCCATCCCATAAGCACTTTAATGAAAAATTGAATCTATTCTAAACTGTTATCACACTTGATGTAATAGTACTGCCTCGCCGAGAGCAATGACTGGCGGGATTGCGATGGCCTCGCACGGGAGTGGAGCGACGGTTGGCGGGATTGCGACGGTCATGCCCTAGTGCAGGAGCAAGCGACGAGCGACATGCGACACACTAGCGCACGGGTCTTGCGACAGGCGTACAACCTTGAACAATGATGGGCCTATAGGTCAGGTCTGATGATGGGCGGTGGCGGGAGACGAACAACTATTGCAAATAGAACAGGAACAAGACTCGATAAGATTGAACGACGGTGAGGGTATAATAGGAATTTAGAGAATAAGAAATAGGAAAAACAATTAAATTCTACGCAAAATTTAAAGTGTAGCATTTCTACAATCCAACCAATCAAGTTTTAAACATTTATGCAAAGGGTTCTAACTTTGAGGTAAATATGCAATGAGCTTTCAACTCAAGGTAAACGTGCAATTTTCTATCCTGTGATGTATTCTACCCTTTGCTCTGTCACTCCTTCCTTGTTTCCTCTCCCACTAACTTTGCTCGCTTCTCCAACTTATCGTCACTCGGTGCCCTCCAGTCAGCGTCGTGCAGCACCCGTTGAGTTACCAACCCCGCTAGCGCGACGTTGTCCCAAGTCGTCCAGATCTCGCTAGTCCACTGTCGTCTAGATCTCGCCGCTCGCCATGAAGCCTATGCCTGCCACCCTCCACCGACCCTCAGCCACACGCCGCCAACTTCATGTTGTTGTGAATTTGGGGTTTGCCCTGGATTTGTTGCTTCCTGTTGTTGTGACCGTGGATTTTCATAATTTTCAAACAGGTTTTAAGTTCCATTAGATGTATGGATATTGTAGTATTGTTTTGAAATGAATGCTTTTTTACTCTTCTTGTTATATTTTCCTCAGGCGGATGTTTGTAATTTTTTTATGATTATAACGTGTGGCAGTATCATAAACCTATCTATTACTTGAGCGAGCAAAAATGTTGTTTAACAGAATGGTTATTTAATTTGTATCTGTTTTTAAGTTTTTTTAACTTTTATCCCATATCTTTGAAGGAAATGAGCCAAGTCTATACATGTAATTCCATGTTTTGTAAGGATCACT
Organism: Zizania palustris; assembly: GCA_019279435.1. Classification (NCBI taxonomy): domain Eukaryota; kingdom Viridiplantae; phylum Streptophyta; class Magnoliopsida; order Poales; family Poaceae; genus Zizania; species Zizania palustris. The sequence goes on from JAAALK010000285.1 coordinate 91,252,465, forward strand.
AATATTATCACAAATAACCGGTACAACCGGTGAAATTGAAGGCTAACCGTAACTTACACGGTGCAGAAATAGTCTTTCGAATTTTGACCGTTGCCGTGACTTTGGATACTAATACAAATGAATTCAAATATTTAGGGATTACGATTTAAAGCAGATAAAGGAGGCTTAAGTTGTATGTTGGGACGACGGATCGAACCAGCAGGTTTTCTTAGTGGAAAATGAGAGTAGTGTATTCAATGCCCTCTTGAGCCTGTGTCCTTACAACTGTAGTTGGGGGGTATTTATAAGGCGCCCCGTCCAGAGGCCAGGCGCCTCTGGAACGCCAACAGCTACCCGGCCAACCGCCGGTCGACAGTATAGACAAAACGGACTACATACAGTACAGACAAGAAGATTCGACTCTGACAGCATATCGGCCGTGTCGGACGCTGCCCGCGCTGCCTGACACGGCTCAGAGGATCGCGATCCTGTCCCCCGGTATATTTGTCTCGTCCTTTTCCCGCCAACGCTCTCTTCGGGTTCCCTACTGCGGCCCGACGGAGGGGCCTTCTGCAATTCCCTCCCGGAGGGCGGCCTCCGGTAGCCTTCTCCCGGAGGTCCGGCAGCCTTCTCCCGGAGGGTGGCCTCCGGCAGCCTTCTCCCGGGGGCGGCCTCCGGCAGCCTTCTCCCAGAGGGCGACCTCTGGCAGCCTTCTCCCGGGGGGCGGCCTCTGGCAGCCTTCTCCCAGAGGGCGACCTCCGGCAGCCTCCTCCAGGAGGGTGGCCTCCGGTATTCTTGGCTTCAGACCCCCAGGCGGTGGGCCCCCTGGCCATCGGGATTATCTTCCCCCAACAGTAGCCCCTCGCTTCTTCCCGCTCGTAATCCTGCAATAAGAGGGGGTGGAAGCGCACAAGATAATCCTGATAATTCTCGCTGGCGCGTACCTCGCTTTAAGGTGCCAAATCCGCCGCGGCGCGGAGGGGCGCTGGGGTAAGGAGGCAAGAGGCCGGGGGGTTGAAGTCCGCCTCGAGCCCTCTTTTTCCATCATGCCGAAGAGAGTTGACTGGGCCGACGGGAGACCAACACACCTTGACCCGGGGGGCTCCGATTCCGAGGGGCCGGACGGGCGCCGCCAGAAGCAATTAATGCACGTGCAGATGGCATCGAGGAGGTGGGCCGCTGGGAGGCTGCCACCGCGCCCCGATGCGCCAGCCAGCCTTAAATGCAGTGCCGCGCAATTTGCCGCGTTCACACGCTAACCGAATCGGGAGGGAAACCGTCGGTCTCGCAACAGGATATAATCCCCCTCGCGGCTTCCCCCTCGTTCGCCCATACGCGCCAACTCTATCCACTCGAGCCACCATTCAACCTGCTCCCTGAGCCCTGCATTCCCTCTCTCTGTTCTTCAAAAATGGCGAGGAACACTGCCCCTGCAATGGCGATGGATCCGCGCTTCTTGCAACGCCAGATGGCGGCGGCAGCGGCGGCGACAGCGACCGACACGTCGGTGGTGCGTGGCGCGCGCGATCTCCGCCCCGCTTCTGAGCTGTTCCGAGAGCAAACCTTGGAGCTCGGGCCATCTGCGTGCACCGAAGCGTCGATCGAGCAAGCGACCAGGAGCCGGCTCAGTCCAGAGACGCCGGCGAGGAGGCCGGGCCGGGAGACGGCCCCGCAGCCGCGGGAAGGCGAGGTCGTCGTTTTTGAAGCCTTCTTCGACGCGGGCCTGGGATTCCCCGCCTCGGAGCTTCTCGCCGGGGTGCTGGACGCGTTCCACCTGGAGCTCCCGCAGCTGTCCCCCAACGCCGTGGCCCGCCTCGCCATCTTTGAGTGGGCCATGCGCGCCGAAGGCTGCGAGGGGAGGGCAGAGGTCTTTGCGGAGATGCACGAATCCCTCTGCCAGCCGAAGAAGAAGGGAGGCCGGGTGTTGGCCTTCGGGAGCATCAACTTCCAGCTCCGAAGGAGATATGCGGACTCCTTCCCGGCGAAGGCCACCAACGAGAGGTGGTATTCGAAGTGGGTGAACCGGTGGTTCTACGTCCGCGTAGGGCTCGCCTCCGGCCTGGCCGGGATCCCGCGCCACATCTGGTTCCGGAGAGAGGCACGCATCGAGGCCAACGCCGGGACAATTTCCGCGAGGGTACAACTTCTCCAGATCGTCGCCCACCGGATGAGCATGCGGGACTTGGCAGAGGAGTTCGTGGCCCTCGAGATCCCTCCGCTGAAGGAGGAGTGGCCCGCCTCGCTCCGGAGCAGCCGAGACGAGTCGATGCCTTCGGAGCTCTCCCGCCGGCTCGGTAAGTGCCAACTCTTGGTTGCTTCTGTCCTTGCCTTTCACGCTCGTGGAGTACCCCGGCCCTGACGAAGAGATGCAGGATCGCTCGTCGCCCGAATGCCCGAGGAAGTCACCTGCCTGGCGGAGAGGATTCTCGGGGTCCCAACCGCAGCCGAACGGGCCCGCCGGCTGGAGCTGGTGGGCTCTTGGGAGCGCTTCAATAGGGTGTGGGGGGCGCTCGAGCTCACGCCCCCGCCCCTTCCGGAGGGCGAGGTCCTTCGGGACGTCTCGAAAAGGAAGGTGAGCGACACCGACGGCGGCCTTTCTCCGGGCCGCTCAAAGAAGAAGACGATCGTGAAGGGGCCGAAGCATATGTCCCCGGGACCTTCTTCGGCCTCTCACTCCGAAGGAGGGGGTTCCAGCGAGGGGGCCCAATCAGAGTCAGGAGACCCTCCGGTGATTTCGGTTCCGACCTCGCCGGTCCGGCCGGACACCAGAAGAAGTGAAGCTGCTCTCCCTTGCCCGAACCCAACGGAGCCCGCGCCGGGGGCCGGACAAGGGGCGCGTGCCGCCGAAGCGACGCCTCGCCCCGGAACCGCTTCCTCGCCCGCACTCGTTTCGGCGGGGGGCTCCGCAGGCTCCTTCGAGAGCAGGGCCACGGACAGCTTGGACCGCGGGGGCTTAGACGACCCGCTTGGCGCCATCGAGAAGAGCGCCGACAAGGAGGCTGAACTGGCCGTGGCGGCGGCGGGCTCTCCGCCGAACTCCATCGACAACCTCTTCTACCGCCCAAGCCCGTCGGGCCACCTCCAGCCCCCGGATTGCCCCGGCGACGCTGTGGACGCAGGTATAGTAACTTAGCCACACTTCTCCGTGCGCCAGGGGCTTTTCCACCTTTAACTCTTATTCGCTCGCGCAGACACACCGACCGGAGGCATGGATCCCGTCGCCCCCTACCCCGCGGATGCTCCGGACGCGAGGTCCGGAGCCCCTATCGCCGCGAGGAAGGCCTCGGGCTCACGGGACGAGGCGGAGTCCAGGAGCATCGAAAGGGCCCCTCGGGAGTCCGCCGGAGACGCTGAGGTCCGGCCTCGGCCTCCCTCCGATCGTCGAGCCGCGCAAGGCTCCGTGCCACTCCTGCGCCCTTTCTTAGCAGACGGCGAGGACTTCGCGCTCAGGGTGGCCCCGGTCCACGACTATTACCTGCGGCTGCGGGAGGCTCCGGTGATAGGCGAGCTGGGGCTATCAGATGGCCTGGACCTCGGGAGGGCCATCGAGACGACAGCGGGCCAGGTACTTCTTCGGACATATTCGCCGCTCCCTTAGCAGCCCTCCTGACCATCTTTCCGTACGCAGGTGGTTGCACTGGCGCAGGGGCAGTTGTCTGCCCTTCTTTCCGAACGCCAACAACACGAGGCGTACGCCGCGGAGCTCGCGACCCGGGTGGCTACCGCGGAGAGGCTAGCCCGCGAGCGGTCATCGGAGGCCGAGGCCTTTCGGCTTCAGGCGTCGAGGATCGGGGCGTTGGAGGCCCAAGCGGCAGAGGCGGACTCCCTCAGGGCTCACATCGCGGAGCTGGACAGGCTCCGGGCCCGGGCCGCCCACGCCGACGAGTTGGAAGCGGAGGTCGACGCCCTCCGAACCCGAGCTGCCGAGGCGGAGGTGCTCCGGTCCCGGGCCGCGGAAGCAGAGCGGCTCGAAGGGGAGGTGTCCCGGCTCCAGGCCCAGGCCTCGGAGGCGGCAACCAAGGTCGAAGCCCTCGAGGCCCGGGTGACCCAACTAGAGGGAGTCGAAGTGGACCTCAACGCCCGGAACGGGGAGGTCACCGAGGAGCTTGCCGAGGCCGGGAAGACGGCGGCCGATGCCGCGGAATCCTTGCGGAAGATACTGGCGCGCTACGGTACCGGTTGCGGCACGTTCGACATCGCCCGGGAGCCCCTAGTCCGCCGGGTGAAGTTCATCCGGTCCGCCATCCGGCAGATACATCTCGCCATGGCGCAGTACGGCGAGGTGTCCGCCCGGGTGGCCGCGTACGGGATTCTCCGGCACCTCGAGGCGTCTGGGCTCCCGCTTCCCTCGTCTTCGAGTCCGCACCCGGTTGCCTTCGTGGGGGACCACCTCTGGACGCCGAGCCTCGCGCTGACTCAGTGTTGGAGGTCGCTCAAGGCGGTTTGGCAGACCGAGGGCCCCGCGGCGATCTAGGCTTGGCTGGAGGAGGCGCTCCGCGCACGCGGTCCTCCGGCTCCTTCGAAGCCTTCGACCTCGGCCCGCTTGCCGGATCCGCAGGTGTAGCTTTAGAGACCTATCCTTGCCTTACCCTGTAATAGCTTAGGGAATTTGGTCATATATTTAATAAAGAGTATTCTTCCGGAGCTTACTCAGGGTGTTCGCGTTTGCGATCATGACGTCGAGGTGCTTTATTCCGACGACGCCCTTCGACATCGATGGGCTATCTTCGAAGCTATGCGAGCAAACCGGCCTGCGCGCTTCGTTCTTCCCCGCAGCAGTGACGGACGCGTGGACCCCGACGTCCTCCAAGGGGTTCTGAACCATGTGAAGGAAGAAGAAAGAGGGTCCCGCTCGCCGTCCTCGTCCCCCGAACCGGTTGATTGGTCTAACACGGAGGCCGGTTTGGGTGAAGCGCCCCCTGAGGAGGGCGGTCTGCGTAGCTGGGCTCAGCTTCAAGCGGATCAAAGGGCTTTCGTGCCCAGAAGAAGGAAGAGGAACGCAGGAAGAGGAAAGAGAGGTTCGGGCGGAGCGTGCCCACGACTTCGGGCCCTTCCAACCGGAGGGCCCGCGGTTTTTGCTTGGCCCGGATGAGAACTTTTCTTGATTTTCTTCTTTGATTTGTAATGAACATTGTATGCTTTATGTGCTTGCTGCAGTCTGCGCCTTGCTCCTTCTCTTCCTCCCCCCCTTAGCGGGTAGCTGGTTTACCGGCTGGGTGCTAAGTAGTTTAGGAGAGAAAGTGCGGAGAATGCACGCTATGTCTAGCCGGAGCTCGGAGCCTGAAAGCGAGGGTGCTTCGAGCCGGAGCTCGGAACCGAATGCGAGGGCGTGTCGAGTCGTAGCTCGGAACCCGAAAGTGAGGGTGCGTCAAGTCATAGCTCGGAACCCGAGAGTGAGGGTGCGTCGAGCCGGAGCTCGGAACCCGAATGCGAGGGCGCGTCGAGTCGTAGCTCGGAACCCGAGAGTGAGGGTGCGTCGAGTCGTAGCTCGGAACCCGAATATGAGGGTGCGTCGAGTCATAGCTCGGAACCCGAAAGTGAGGGTGCATCGAGCCGGAGTTCGGAACCCGAATGCGAGGGCGCGTCGAGTCGTAGCTCAGAACCCGGGAGTGAGGGTGCGTCGAGCCGTAGCTCGGAACCCGAATGTGAGGGCATGTCGAGTCGTAGCTCGGAACCCGAGAGTGAGGGTGCGTCGAGTCGTAGCTCGGAACCCGAATGCGAGGGCGCGTCGAGTCGTTGCTCAGAACCCGGGAGTGAGGGTGCGTCGAGCCGGAGCTCGGAACCCGAATGTGAGGGCGCGTCGAGTCGTCGCTCGGAACCCGGGAGTGAGGGTGCGTCGAGCCGGAGCTCGGAACCCGAATGTGAGGGCGCGTCGAGTCATAGCTCGGAACCCGAGAGTGAGGGTGCGTCGAGTCGTAGCTCGGAACCCGAATGCGAGGGCGCGTCGAGTCGTTGCTCGGAACCCGGGAGTGAGGGTGCGTCGAGTCGGAGCTCGGAACCCGAATGTGAGGGTGCGTCGAGTCGTAGCTCGGAACCCGAGGGTGAGGGTGCGTCGAGTCGTAGCTCGGAACCCGAATGCGAAATTCCTGGAGTCGCAGCGCCAGCTGTGTTGGGCGAAACATTCGGCTGAATATTTTATTACACAATTGGTAGACAAAAAACAGGCGGCGGCGGCCGCTAGTAAAATACATTGACGGTGTTATGGAAAATAGCGCTTCAGGTGCTCGGCATTCCAAGTATGCTTCAGCTCTTCGCCTTCCAGGGTAGCGAGTCGGTAAGAGCCTGGTCGTCCGGACTTTGTGACAATGTACGGTCCTTCCCACTTATTGCCCAACTTGGTGGGGGCGACCACCGCGCGGAGGACGAGGTGCCCAGGTTGGAACTCGTTGTTCTTAACTTTGGTGTCATACCACCCCTTGGTCTCTTTCTGATAGTGGGATAGGTTGGTGACGGCACGCAGCCGTGTCTCTTCGGCCAGGTCGAGGGAGACGGCGCGCTCGTCCTCGGCTTCGGGTGCTACGACGCGCAGTGAACCGGCGCGGAGCTCTGTTGGTGTCATTGCTTCGTCGCCAAACAAGAGGCGAAACGGGGTGAAGTCGGTGGCCCGAGAAACGGTCGTCCGGATGGACCATAAGATCTTGGGTAGCTCGTCGGGCCACACTCCTCGGGCCAAACCGACGATGCGTTTGTTGAGGCCTGACAGGATGTGCCCATTAGCTCACTCCACGGCTCCGTTAGACTGGGGATGTCGCACGGCTGCGAAGCAAAGCTGAACTCCCAGCTCGTCGCAGAACGCCCGGAAGGTGCCCACGTCGAACTGCGTTCTGTTGTCCAATGTGAGTTGTTTGGGTACTCCGAACCGGCACACGATATTCTGCCAGAAAAATTTCTGGACACTTCGGGATGTGATGGTAGCCAGTGGCTCCGCTTCAACCCACTTGGAGAAGTATTCGACGGCGACCACAGCAAAGCGCAGGTTTCCCCTTGCTCTGGGGAGTGGACCAATGAGGTCCATGCCCCAGCGGGCCAAAGGCCACATGGGAGGGATAGGTAGCAAGCTTGCTGGAGGGCGGTGACTGCGGCGGCCCATCCATTGGCAACCCTGGCAGGTGCGGACAAGTTCTTCGGCGTCGGCAATGATAGTGGGCCAGTACACGCCTTGCCGGAGAGCTTTGCCTGCGAGGGCCCGCGGAGCTAAGTGACTGCCGCATAGCCCCTCGTGTATCTCTCGGAGCATGGCAACGCCGTCCGAGTGCAAGACGCAACGAAGGAGTGGAGAACATACGCCGGACTTGTACAGAATTCCATTGATAACTTTGAATGACCTCGCGCGGAGTTGCAGGCGAGCTTGCTCTGGGCTAGGATGGATGTCGTCGCCGCCTGCGAGCGTGCGCAGGATGGGCTCGCGCCAATCGGCGCTGGCCGTACATAGTACTGGAGCCGGTCGAGGCGACGGTTCGGGCTCCTCCGGGGCGGCGGGGATGGATGCCTCACTGCGAGGGGCTGCCGAAGGTTGAGCGAGTTCTTCGAAAAAAGCCCCTGGCGGTAGGGCTTGAGCACCGGCCCCGGCCTTGGCGAGGGCATCTGCTTGGGCGTTGTCGCTTCGCGGGATGTTCTGGATGGATATACCCTTGAAGGATACTTCGAACTTGCGGATGGAGTCGAGGTAGGAAGCGAGATCCGGGTGCTTTGCCCGGAAGCTCTTGTCGATGTGCCCGGCGACCACTTGGGAATCGGTCTTCACGACCACACGCGCGGCTCCCAACGCGAGCGCCTTGCGAAGTCCCAAGAGGACTCCTTCATACTCGGCGATATTATTGGTGGCTTTGAAGCTTAGCCGGGCGGAATATAGGGCCTGCTGACCGGACGGGGAGACGATGACTACTCCGGCTCCAGCCCCGGAGGCCTGGTAAGCACCGTCCGCAAAGACGGTCCAAATCCCTTCGCCTGCGTCGGTGCCCGTAGGCTCTCGGGCCCGCGTCCACTCCGCGACGAAGTCGGCGAGGATCTGGGACTTTATGGCTGTCCGGGCGACAAAGGAGATCCCGAACGGGGCCAGTTCCACTGCCCATTTTCCTACGCGACCGGTGGCATCCTTGTTCCTGAACATGTCGCCTAGCGGGTAGGCGGTTGGGATGACGATGTCGTGGGCCAAGAAGTAGTGTCGGAGCTTTCGGGAGGCCATGACGAGGGCGTAAGCCACCTTATCGAGCTCGGAATACCTGGCTTTGGCTTCGGCTAGAGCCTCGGAAACGAAGTAGACGGGACGTTGGACCAGCTTCCCGCCGATCTCCTCTTCTTGAACCAAGGCCGCGCTAGCTGCATTGCCGGAGGCGGCGAGGTAAACCAATAAAGGGCTGCTGGCCCGGGGTGTGGCGAGGGCCACGAGGCCGGAGAGATAGTCCTTGATTTGCTAGAAACAATCCTGGCACTCGAGGGTCCATTCAAAATGCTTAGAACCTCGGAGCGCCTTGAAGATGGGCAAACTTCTTTCGGCCGACTTTGCGAGAAATCGCCCAAGGGCGGCCAACCGCCCGGCCAGCTTCTGCGCCTGCTTCAGGTTCTGGGGTGGCGCCATGTTCTGCGGTGCTTGAACTTGCGTTGGACTGGCCTCGATGCCCCGGCTAGAAACGAGGTACCCAAGCAGCTTCCCTGCGCGTGCTCCGAAAATGCACTTGTCTGGATTAAGCCGGATTCCACACCGCCGGAGGCTGTCGAAGGTCTCAGCTATGTCGGACCCATGATGGCTTTTGGAGGCGCTCTTGATGACAATGTCGTCCATGTAGGCTTCCACATTGCGCCCCAGCTGATGACCTAGGGCCTTGGAGATTAGCCTTGAAAAGGTGGCGCCGGCATTACGGAGGCCGAAGGGCATCCGGAGATAACAGAATACTCCAGCTGGAGTGACAAAACTGGTCTTCACTTGGTCTTCGGGCTTGAGCCAGATCTGGTGGTATCCTGAATAGGCGTCGAGGAAACTGAGGAGTTCAGCTCCGGCTGTGGAATCAACGAGCTGGTCGATGCGAGGCAGGGGGTAGGGGTCACGGGGGCAAGCTTTATTCAAAGAAGTAAAGTCGATACACATGCGCCATTTGCCAGATGTTTTCTTCTGGACAAACACAGGGTTGGACAACCAATCGGTATGACTCACTTCTCGGATGACCCCTGCGCAGAGCAGCTTGTCGGTCTCTGCCTTGGCGAGCTCGGCCCGCTCGGTGGAGAGCCTCCGGAGCCCCTGGCGAACCGGCCGTGCCTTCGGATCAATGGCCAATGAGTGCTCGATGATCGAGTGGTCGACGCCAGGAATTTTTTCGTCAGACCATGCGAAGATGTCGAGGTTGCCGCGAATGATGGCTTCGAGCTGTGCTGATACTTCTGGCTCCAAGCCCCCTCCGAACTTGATCGGGTACTCTTTCCCCCCTCGGGTCAGGGTCTTGGTGATGATTTCCCCCTCTGGGAGGGTTTGGCGGGGCGCCCCTTCTGCGCAGGATCTGTGCCTCCTACGAGGCCGGCTTCGTCGGCACCTTCGCGGACACTGTGGACCTGTCGCGGCTCCAGTGGCGCCGTATGGCCGTACTCGACCCGGCGGGCTGCGACTTGGTCGCCCAGGACGGACAACACCCCTCCGGGAGTCGGCATCTTGAGGCAGAGGTAGTTGTGGTGGGCGATGGCGCTGAATTGGTTGAGTATCCCTCGCCCGAAGATGGCGTTGTAGGCGTAAGGAGCGTCGACGACGTCGAACAGGATCTCCTCGCGACGCTGGAGGGGCGCGGTGCCGAAGGTCACCTCCAACAGGACCTGGCCCAGCGCATCGAGCGGGGGGCCCGCGAAGCCTTGGAGCGGGCGCGAAGCTGGCAACAGGTGCTTGCGTGATAAGCACAGTTGATCGAAGGCCTGCACGAAGATGATGTCAGCAGAACTCCCCCCGTCGACCAAAATGCGACGCACCTCGGCTCCGGCGATGTCCGCTGAAATGACAAGTCGATCGGCGTGAGGGAACTTGACTCCGGCGGCGTCTTCGGCGGTGAAGGTGATGGGGACATGAGACCACTCTGGGAGGATCGTGGGGCCGGACGTGCCGATATGCCCGACCTCCCGGACGTAGTCTCGGCGCTATCGCTTGGACAGGGCTCCCAGGGCTCCTCCTCCGGTTATGGGAAGGACCACGCGCTTGCCGCGGTCCGGGGCGGCTTCGAGCTTGGGGACCGGGACTCTGCCAAACTCCGCGACCGGGATCGCGGCTTCCGGCTCTTCTCTGCGCCCGACTACTTGGACTGGTTCTGGCCGAGGGGTAGGATTCTCTCGGTCGGAGGATCCGGTGTCGTGGCTCCGGTTCTCTCCGTGGACGCTGCAGTAGAAGGTTCCTCTGGAAGGCGCTCTGGGTGGAGGCTTGGGTTCGGCCTGGCGACCCCCGCCGAGCGTATGCAGGTGCTTGGCAGGCGCTTGAGGGGTGATACTAAGGACTTCCCCCCGAAAGTGCTTTCGGCTCCGCCGCGAGTCCCGATGGACGAGATCCTGCCGAGCGGGCTCCGGGCGGTGGAAGTCAGAAACGTGACGCGCACCCCGGCTGGGATCCGAGGCGCTTCGCATGTCCTGGCACTCGGGGCCCGGACGGGGATTACCATCGCTTGCCGGCGTATCTGGCCCTCTTCGGACCAGGTGTACTCTTCAAAGTACATCATGAGCTGCGCCACCGAAGAGATGGGCTTCCGGTGGAGCTTATCAAGGAGGCCTGGGTGGGTGACGCCCTCCCGGGCCGCATCGATGACGGAGGAAGCCGAGAGCCCCTTGATTTGGGCCTTAGTGTGCGCGAAGCGCTGGGAGTATTGCCGCAAGGTTTCCCCGGGCTGCTGCTTCACTTGGAAAAGACTCCCGGTAGACATGGGGGCCACGAAGGTCCCTTGGAAGTTGTTGACGAATTTCTTTTTCAGCTGCTCCCACGAGTGAATAGTCCCTGGCCGGAGGGACCAGAACCACCGAAGGGCGATCCCCTCGAGCGCCAGGGGAATCATTTGGCCATGGTGTCCCGGCTCCCCCCAGACGCTTCTATCGCCAGGGCGTACGAGCGAGAGAACTCACCGGGGTCGGAGTCCCCGGAATACTTAGGGAGCTTGGCGGCGCGAAAGTTCGAGCCTAAGCGCACCCTCTGGAGATCCGGGTGCAGGGGAGAGTCCTCGTCGTAAGATGTGTTCTCCTCATCCGGAGGGTTCTCGTCATCGCTCAAGTCCGTGACTGCAGCTTTCACGACGCGGAAGGGCGCCGGAGGGGCCGGGGGCCGGAGCGACGCTTCCTGGCGCCACAGAGCCAGCTCCGCCTTTAGCTTAGCGTTCTCGGCGGCCAAGGCATCAGCTTGGCTCCCGCTTCCTCCGGAAGTGGTGTCGGGGTCCTGCGAGCGGACGTAGTCTGTCCGAAGGGACACTACTGGAGGTCCGCTCGGGGGACGCTGCTCCGGCGGCCCACCCGGCGACCCGACCAGGATGGCGGAGGTCGGTTCGGGTAAGCCGTCGGTGCCCCGGGCTCCGGGCGTCTCTTCCTGCACCTGGACGGGGTCCGTTGGGGACGCCGCTCCAACGGGCATGGTGGTGGGAGCTGGAGGGTTGGGGTCGACGGCTGAGGCAGGCTCGGCCCCAGCGGTACGAGCTGACCTGCGCAGGGGGGCCGTGCTCGCCCCCTTCCGGCTTGACATGCTTGGGTGGATGGGTGTAGAGGACGCTAGCTTTTCGGACTAGGATCCCCACGGACGACGCTAACTGTTGGGACGACGGATCGAACCAGTAGGTTTCTTAGTGGAAAATGAGAGTAGTGTATTCAATGCCCTCTTGAGCCTGTGTCCTTACAACTGTAGTTGGGGGGTATTTATAAGGCGCCCCGTCCAGAGGCCAGGCGCCTCTGGAATGCCAACAGCTACCCGGCCAACCACCGGTCGACAGTACAGACAAAACGGACTACATACAGTACAGACAAGAAGATTCGACTCTGATAGCGTATCGGCCGTGTCGGACGCTGCCCGCGCCGCCTGACACGGCTTAGAGGATCGCGATCCTGTCCCCCGGTATATTTGTCTCGTCCTTTTCCCGCCAACGCTCTCTTCGGGTTCCCTACTGCGGCCCGACGGAGGGGCCTTCGGCAATTCCCTCCCGGAGGGCGGCCTCCGGCAGCCTTCTCCCGGAGGGTGGCCTCCGGCAGCCTTCTCCCGGGGGGGCGGCCTCCGGCAGCCTTCTCCAGAGGGCGACCTCTGGCAGCCTCCTCCCGGAGGGTGGCCTCCGGTATTCTTGGCTTCAGACCCCCAGGCGGTGGGCCCCCTAGCCATCGGGATTATCTTCCCCCAACATTGTATAAGGATGTAATATTCTAGTGACATTCCTACACGAGAGATATAAAAAATGTTTTTCAAAGTTAACCGACGTGACTTTTTTACCTACAAAAAATGTAGCACGCAGGCGAATTCAAAATTTAATTATCACGTAAATTTATTTTAGCTTGAAATTATTGCAATCAAGTTATAGGTAGAGATTATAATAAATTGTCTTCAAATAATCCCGAAACAAAGATTGAGCTATTTGACAGTCCAGATTATTGGTAATATATTATATTGTTGTGTTTATGGCAAATAATATAATGCTCTTAAATATTTCAATTAACTTTTTTCCTTTTTTGGAATGTTTAACATTTGTTAGGACTTAGGTAATATGTGTAAAACACCAAAGTAAATAAATAAATGCTAAACGATAAACCAATCATACATGCTTTAAGTACATGTAATGGAACTTAAAACCTGTTTGAAAATTATGAAAATGTTGATAGCAAAAAATGGCATTAATGGTTAAGATTGTCAAAATATCAATTTTGGTAATTTGGGCCGAAAATGCACATGTCTCGGGTTAGGCCGAAGCCCTACAGGGCCGAAGGACCACTGGGCTACGGGCTTCGGAAGTTTCCAGCCAGCCCACAGCCTTCGGTCCGGAGGCCTTCGGAGGCCCACTCCACCGAAGCTTCGGCTCGAGGAGCAGGCTTCGGCGGGCCTGACCGAAGGCCCACTTCGGGCAGAGTTAGAGATTGAGTCCGATTTTTGACTCAGTCTTTTATGCGTGATCAAACAGAATTCCACCAGATTAGGCTTAGAGATTAGAAGTCTAGCCCCTATAAATATAGGGGTGAGGCCGGTTCAGAACCCCCCAACACAAATCAACCACAAAGCCCTGGCTTTGAACCATACTTTACTTTATCTTTATTTTTCTGTATTCTTCGTGGGTTTGCCTAGAAGCCCTCCGACGGACACTTCAGAACAGTGGTAATCCTTATTACTTCGATTGTGAAGTATCCATTAATCTACGTAATAGATTGCTATCGCCTTGTTACTTCGCCTGTGAAGTATCCGCTAATCTGTGTAACAGATTGTTCCCTTCGCCACTAGTGCAACACTTAGCAGAATTCGGTACTCAGGCCGAATTGGTACTTTGAATCTACTCTGTTGCAGGTTACCTATGTTCGGAGCTACTCCGCCGGAGGTGTCCGGAGCTGAGGTATTGGTTTGGAGGTTGCTAGAACACCTTTCAACGAGATCCCTGCTTCGACCGCACGCCAACACGCTTCGCCAACAGACTTCATCACGACAGGCTTCGCCACGCTCGTACTTAGCTCCTGACGAAGTCACGCTCGCGCGTTGTGCCTAAGTCATTATTCTGTATCTTACTGTATCGGAGACTTCGCACCGAACCCCACTGTTCGGGAGGTGATTGTCGCGTCTAGATCCGTTCGGAGTTCATCTTCAGCCAGATTAGTCCGAACGCCGAAGGTACCCTTCGATGGGACACTTCGCATCAGACGCTGAAGGTACCCTTCGGCGACATCCTTCGCACTATACTTCAAACCAGTCGGGCTCCGCTCGGTTTGCTGATTTTTTGTTTAATATATTTCTTTCAGCTAATTGGATTATTTGTGTGATCTAATTACCTGGCGACTCCACCCCCCTTACCACGGCTAAGGGTAGTCAGAACGCGGCGTCGGTGTTGCGTTATGCTTAGGCTTGTCCCTAAGTATCCTCACACTTATGGATCGTCGAACTGACCCAAGTGCGGGGCACGTATTTGTGTCAACACACTTTTTGGCGACTCTGCTGGGGAAAAGCTACGCCAACATGACGGGTACGTCTACATCGGCCGCCGGTACATCTACAACGGCTACTATGTCTACACCGCCGATGGACACCATGGGAGGCGCGGATATCGACAACTGCAACATCATGATGCCTACTCTTGAAGACATTCCCGTAGAAGACCGAGCAGAATCGAGCAAAGATGAAGGCGCTCCAGGACATGCTTGGAGGCTACG
>JAAALK010000285.1:91267774-91454201 GCA_019279435.1 Zizania palustris
CTGGGGAAACCAGCTTACACATCGAAACGCACTACTGGTCAAACCCAAAAGAAAGATATGGTTTGGAGCTTCTTCTTCTTCCTCGGCACAAACCCAACCTATTTCTGGTTAAACAGATTAAAAGCCTCAACTTGCCAATCCTCAACCAAATCGGCATCATCAGGCAGTCTGAACTGCTCTCCATGTTCCTGAACAAGAAAATACACGCGGCGGCGATAGTGAGAACAACTTATTATCAATGATTGAATTGGATGATAAAAATATAAAATTTGCATAAAAAGAGGATCTTGCCTCCTTCCTCCTCTTGCTGCCGCATTGCTCTACATGCTTCCCTTTTCCACCGCTAGCCTCGGCATGTTTCCCTCTACCACCGGTTGTCTCATCATTCTTTCGTCTGCCAACACTTACCCTATCTGGTTGCGGCGATCGCGAGTCGTCCTCCGAGTCGGAGTCCATTATGAGAATCACTTTCTTCGCCAAACAACTGCAAACTATACCATCATGTACCTTATGTTTACCGCATTTGCAAACCTCACACACGCCACTTAATGTAGAGTCTGAGGATCGACTATTTGTTGGTTCAATCTTAGGAGGAGCCATCTGCATTTTTTTGTCACATTGATATAACATTAAAAAACCCTAAGCTAGTAATATTATAGTACATTAAAAAACATTATTGTTATAGTGGAATTTTTTTTTCTCAGAAATTTTTTATAGTACATTAAAAAACATTATTGTTATAGTGGAAATTTTTTTCTCAGAAATTTTTTACATTAGATTAAAATAAGACCAAAGATATAGGTTAATAATCATTTACTGATCGACTGGATGGTGGCGACGACGGGCGGCGCCAACGGGCTTCGAGGAAGGCGGCGACGGGCGGAGGGCAGCGGCGACATGCTCCGGGACGTCGATGGCGGCGACGGGAGGAGGGGGGTGACACGGGAGTTTAGGGTTTAGAAAATGAAACTAGGTTTTCAGACGGCGAGAGTGGAAAGTATATATAGGTGTCTTAGTAGTGGCGGGCATGATGACGTCATCCAGCCCGCCACTACTATGTCGGATAGCAGTGGCGGTCTGGTGACGTCATGCGACCACCACTACTATGTCGGATAGCAGTGGCGGTCTGGTGACATCATCCTGACCGCCACTACTGCCTCTGGTGGGGTTATCTAGCATACATTGCCACTCATGTCGAGAAACACTTAGTAGCGCAGTGGTGCGGGGGTTGCTTTGGTGCCATGCGGTTCGAGGTTCGAACCTTGCTGTCCGCAGGTGGTTTGAGGTTCGAACCTTGCTGCTAGGCATCCAAACATGTTTTTTACATTTCTATTATAATTTTCAATACTTTTTTATTCATGTTTTCTCTTAGTAGTGATTATATATATAGCATATAATACTCTTCCTACAATGCGGTTCGAGGTTCGAACCTCGCTGCCGGCAGGCGGTTTGAGGTTTGAACCTTACTGTTGGCATAATTGATGTTTAATTAAATCCTCATTTGATCTTGAAAATGTTTTAATAATAAATGACATAATTGATTTTACAACTAAACATAAATGATCTAGCCTTGAACTAATTTTCCATCGCCATTGGTGCGTAGATAAGGAATCACACTGCCAAATGACAGTTTTGCTTCAACCACATTGATCCTTGACATGTCAATGAAAAACGGCACCTCATCAAACTGATTGTATTCTTCTTCGTCTTCGACTCCATCAACTCCAACAATTCTTTGTTTTCCTGGAGCAACGATGTAGTTTTTCTCATCTTTAGGATCAAGTATGTAAAATACTTGTGCCACGGATTGAGCGAGTATCCAAGGGTCATCTTTATAAGCCACCTTATTAAGGTCAACTATCGTAAACCCGTAATCATCCACCTCCACACCTTCTGGATGTCTGACCCACTGACACTTAAATACAGGGATTTCTATAGAGTTCCCGTAGTTAAGTTCCCATATTTCTTCGATGTATCCATAGTAAGCATTCTTTTGTCCAGTGCTATCTTCTGCTTCTCCTCTGACACCACTATTTTGGCGCTGACTCTTTTGATCCTTTGCTTTGGTATAGAATGTGAAACCATTGATGTCATACGCTTGCCATGTTTTAACCATGCTCAATGGACCGTAAGACAATTTATTTATCATCATCTCTTCGTCGGCTTCTCCGATCGAAAGGTTTAGATCCCTCAGCCATGATGTGAAATAAATTTTGTGTTCTTTCATAATCCATTGTTCATCGCGATCTTCATTCTTTTCACGAAGCTCTTGCAGGTGTTGTTCAACATATGGTCTCATAATCGCCAACTGATGCATTACACTGTAATGTGATTCTCTTATTCTTTGGTAACTATTGTCTCGTATGATTTTCCTGCCTTTAGTTCCTTTACCGGTGAGTCTTCCATGGTGCCGCGACACGGGAACTCCTATTGGTCTTCCATCTCTTATGTAATCTGCATAGCACTCAATGACTTCCTCAGTCGTGTAGCCCTCTATCATGGAACCCTCTGGATAAGCACGATTTCGTACGTAACCTTGAAGATAACCATTAGACGCTCGTACGCATACATATTGTGCAGGTACGTTGGACCGAGAACAAAGATTTGGTCTGCTATATGTATCATATAATGCTCCATAATATCAAAATATGAAGGAGGAAAGCACATCTCAAGCTGACACATAGTCTCCCTCATTTGTTTACGTAATTCATTTAACTCTTCAGTGTCGATCACCTTCTTTGATATGACATTGAAGAAGTGACACATGTGTGTTATCACCATCTTCAGAAATGAATGTTTGACTCCTCTTACTGCGATGGCGAGGAATAGCCCAAGCATAACATGACAATCATGAGTGTTGTAGCCGCTCATCCTCAAATCTGCTACGGAGACAATATTCTTTATATTCGTT
Source organism: Zizania palustris (assembly GCA_019279435.1). NCBI lineage: Eukaryota > Viridiplantae > Streptophyta > Magnoliopsida > Poales > Poaceae > Zizania > Zizania palustris. The sequence goes on from JAAALK010000285.1 coordinate 91,270,686, forward strand.
GAGAATCCTGATGGAACTCTAATTCCATGTAGACACCTGCAGATTGATCTTTCTCGTCAATTGTGAGGTTATAGCTAGCAGCCGGAAGGAAAAATTTTCCATTGGCCCTTTCCTGTGGGTGAAGCTCGGGTCTAATTCCGAGAGTTTGAAGGTCCCTTCGTACTTTGAGTCCATCTTTTGATTTGCCCGGTATGTCTAACAAAATACCGATAGTGCTTTCGAAGACATTCTTCTCAACGTGCATTGTATCGATAGCATGACCAATCTCCAACTCCTTCCAATAGGGCAAATATCTAAAGAAGATCGACTGCTTTTTAAATGGAGCGTCCTTTGAAATTTTTTTCAGATTTCTTCCTCTTCTTTCCGAAAACAACTTTGATATTCTTTACCATTTCGAATAGAAATTTGCCATCTCGATTTCGTGGAGGCTGTCCAAGCTCGATTGTACCATCGAAATGGTTCCTATTTCTTCGATATTTGTGGTTTTTTGGTAAAAATCTGTGGTGTCGCATATATATCGTCTTAACGAATGATGGAAGATGCATAGATTCTGTCTGGTCCACACACACTACACATGCTGTCTTTCCTTTAACCTGTCCTGTTAGGGACATGCATCCTGGGTTGTCAGCTATGGTGCAAAAGATTATGGCTCTTAGATTGAAGTGCTCTTTCTTGTGCTCATCCCACACACAGACACCATGTTCCCATAGACGTTTCATATCCTCCATCAAAGGTTCTAGAAAGATATCAATGTCATTGCCAGGTTGTTTTGGACCTAGAAATTAGAGTAGTGAGCATAAGGTATTTTCTTTTATGGCACAACCATGATGGAATGTTGAACAAGCATAGAAAGACTGGCCACGTACTATGTGGGTTCCTCATCTCACCGAAGGGATTCATTCCATCCGTGCTAAGTCTCATCCTGATATTTCTAGGATCGTCCGAGAAATCTGGATGGGCCAGGTCAAATGATTTCCACTGCCTAGCATCCGCAGGGTGCCGAAGTTTTCCGTCCTTCTTTCGCCCAGCGAAATGCCAGATTAATAGTTCAGCATCTCTAGGATTAGAGAACATACGTTTCAAGCAATCAATCATCGGTAGGTACCACATTACTAAGGCTGGAACTTTCCTCTCCATCTTTTTTCCAGGATGGTCTTCAATAACATTTTATTCCTCTTCTGCAACCTCTTATTATTCTTCTTCTGGTGGTCATTGTAGTCCTCCACACAGTCATTTGGACAGTTTGTATCGACTCGCGTTGCACTGCGGACATCTCTCTAACAATCCATACTCTTTTCGATATAGGATACAGTGGTTCGGGCATGCATGAATCTTCTGAACGCCCAAAGTCAACAGACAAATCATCTTCTTTGCTTGGTACGTATCAGATGGTAAACCATTGGGTTTTGGCAAAACCTTTTTTAGGAGTTGTAAAAGATCTGAAAAACTGGTGTCAGACCATCCATTGCTGGCCTTCAGTTTCATAAGCTCAAGAATTGTGTACAACACAGTATACTGCTTATCGCATCCGTGGCGTTCCTCGTAAAGAAGGTTTTTTGATGCTTTGTCAAGTGCTTCAAAGTTATCGTATCCTTTGGTTGTAGTTCTCTGCAACAACACCTCAGGCGCAACATTTCGCATCAGTTCCTCCACATCAAAGGCGTCATCATCATCATGTTGATCAACATCATCATGTGTTATGTCGGATGTATGATCACAACCTCTTCTATGTTGATGAGCATCTTGCGGCACATCAGAATCTTCAGGAGGATTTTGGCCCATCTCACCGTGTTTCGTCCATATATAATAGTTCTTCACGAAACCATTTTTCAACAAGTGAAATCGTATGGTTTCACGATCAGAACACGGATACATCGCTTCGTTTTTACAAACTTTACAAGGACAATATATTGCCTCTTCACTCTGACGGAAAGCATATTGTGCGGCAGCTTCAGTAAATTTCAGTTACTCTGTTAAAATATGCCACCACATCTCCGTCGTTGGACGAGTACATCCAGGACCTGTGCTCCATCTAAAACATATATTATTTGAAAAAATATTAATAAAATCATTATTGTTAATTTTAGTAATTTACAAATTGAAAATATATTGATTTATTATCGCTCATAACAACATTAATTAAAAATCCTCAATGCTTTAATTAAAACTACTTATTAAGCAGAAAAAATTATTAAATAAATTAACTATATTGGTTTCTCTCTCTCTCCAAACAACATAACTCTAGATCTATAATCATAAATCAAATTAAAAAAGAGATTAAAATGACGTAAATCAATATACAAGTGATGAATAATTGTGAGGAGGGTCATATTTGTTCATTTGGGAGAAGGTAACACTGTAAATGGAAGATTATTTGAAAATTTCTATTCACAAACCCTAAATTAGAAAAACGCTAATAACTCATTGTATACATGATTAAATACAAAATAAATGTGAGATTCGGCATGGATTTACCTCCTAGAATGAAATCCTTCAAAAGAAACGAAAACAAAGCCTCCCCCCTCTTTAACTAGATTTTTGTCGCCATTGTACGGACAAAATTAAATGCTGAACTCCAGTAGAGCTCGGGGAGGAAGACGCTGCGCATTTATAGCTAGAATAGTAGTGGCGGTCGCAAGTGATGTCATCATTACTTTAGTGGCGGCCATCTTAGCAGCGGCGGGCAGCACCAGCGCCCGCCACTGCTATTGGTAAATTAGTGGCGGTCCGGGCTGACGTCAGCACCGACCGCCACTACTTTACCAACAATAGTGGCGGGCGCTGGTGCTGCCGTCAGCACCAGCAACTCTAGTGGCGGGCATCTAATGGCCCGCCACTACAGTGGTTTAGCCCAATGCCACTACAGTGACAGTTTGTAGTAGTGTAGGGGCACTCTCATGGGTCTTAGGAGCAACTCTCACAGGCTCCTGGAGCTTCTGCTGAGTGGTTTTCTTGGGAGGATTTTTCTTGGCAGGAGGAGTGGTTTTCTTTGGTGGTCGGGTAGGCTTTTTGGCTGGTGCGGTGTCTAAAAGAGCTCTTTCTTTCTCTAGGGTAGTGGGAGAGGTAAAAACAGTTTTGTTTCCACTATCTGAAGGTATCCTCTCAAAACCCAAACCTAGAGGTAACCCTGCTCTGTCAGCACACATCTTGGTTTTGGCCAAGAGCAAATTCATCCTACCCTTTCCCTCGGTGCATTTGTTAACCACAGAAAGAAGGTATTCATTTTCAGTCATTAGGTTCTCAGCTCGCTCTCTAACAGTGCCTAGCTGGTCCTTAAGGGTTATGCAAGTGTCACAAACAGGTTGCACATCCTTAGAACTACCGGCCCTCTCCAATCTAGCCTCTAAATCATGAACATGTTTATCACGTAAATTAATGCTCTCGCGCAATAAAAAACAGTTCATGCATTCAATATTACCATGAGGTCTAGAATCCACCACCAATAGCTGCTTCTGTGCAGTCTCAAGCTCAGATAGAGTTTGAGCATGTACAGAACGCAACTGAGCAAGATCACCCATGACTACAGTACAAGATTCACATTCAGCATCATTAACTTTAGACTTAAGCATGACATAGTCAGTAGAAACAGATTCTAGCCTAAGTCTAAGGTCTTTTCTTTCTCTAGCGGCTTGCACAAGTAATCTATCCTGACCAAGAACTACTTCATTCAGCTCATCTAATTTAATTAATAGCTGGTCAGATGATAGAGGTACCTCAGATGAGTCAAGCTCATCGCCGCTGTGATCGCTGTCGGCCATGAAGCAAAGGCCGGTGAAGTCTCGTCCCTTCTTGTCCTTCTTGTCCTCCTTCCTTGGGGACTCCTCCTCAGAGCTCGACTCCTCAGTTGAGGAAGTGTCGATGTCGCTGAGAGCAGCAACAAATGCTCTGGAAGCGGCTTTGGCTACTCTCTTAGCCACCTTGCCGCGCTTGCCCTTCACAAAGGGTTTCCTCTCCTTCTTGTGGTATTTGGGGCACTCACTCTCATCTCTCTTCTTGAGTTTTGGGCAATTGGCCTTGATGTGAGAGGTGTCGCCACATTCAAAGCAACCACTAAAACCACTTCTCCTCTGATCCGTCTCTCATGGTGAAAACGGGTGAACCTCCTGGCAATGAGAGCAAGCTCATCATCATCCAGAGTGTCCACCTGCTCCTTTGTGACGGAGACCAGGGAGGACAAAGCAAAACCATCTGCAAGAACACAAGTGCCGAATTGTGCTTGGTTCTGCAGTGGTGCCACTGGCTAGTGCTAGAAACCAATGCCAATGGCTGTGGCAAAGAGCTTCTGTGCACAGCAAGACATGCCTTGGCAATCTCTGTGGACTTCAGCTTGCTAAAGAGCTCATCACAAGTCAGTGTGTCATAACCTATGGACTCCTCAATGCTGGATATCTTTACTTCCCATATGCTACGGTCAAGAGCATAGAGAAGCTTGATAGCCCTATCATGATCATTGTAAGCAAGCATCCCGTTGGACCGCAAGTTACTCACTATAGCATCAAAGCAGCGAAAACATGGCATCTATAGATTCACCAGGTGCCTGCACAAACAGCTGATACTGTTGATTGTATGTGCTTTGGCGCCTGGCCTTGATCTGAGTAGAGCCCTCATGAAAAATAGTGAGAGTGGTCCAAATTTCCCTAGCAGTCCTAAGGTGCTGCACCCTATCAAACTCACTCCGGCTCAAACCAATGAACAATATATTCCTAGCCTTGGAGTTGGCATTATACTGATCTTTTTCTGTTTGAGTAGGGCGAGTATCAGGGATGGAGTATTGTGAGTCCACAATCTCCCAAATTGCATTTCCTTGGCTTAACAAGTAAGCCTCCATGCGCACTTTCCAGTATGCAAAATCAGTCCCATCGAACAGAGGAATTTTACTAGCCTCTATCCATGTCGCCAATAGATCACAAAACCGGTTAAGGTCAACTGGTGATCTTAACCCCCTCTGATACCAATTGTTGGACCGGAAATGGCGACCAGAGGGGGGGTGAATGGGAGCTTTTAAAAACTTGAGCTAAAAACAGCCTTCGGATTTAGTTCTGTCTACTGCGGAACAGGCTTCGAACATCAACCTTCGAAGGTCTGGTTCGGAGGTACTTGACAGCTTCGAACACAGGCTTCGCAAGGAGTAAAAGTTCGAAGCCAAGCAGACTTCGCTCCACCCACGACCCCGAAAACAACTCTGCTAAGTCAGTGCAGGCTCCGCACACAGGGTGCTTCGAGCAGGCTTCGCACTTCACCCTTCGAAAGAGTGGACTACCCTCCGAGGACTTCGACCTAAAACTTAGCGACAGCAGCTGGTGCTGGGCTTCGTTCTGCGAAGGTCTAAATGCACACTAAACAGACTTTGCTAAGGGTTCAGACACGAGAAGCAAAACGGGCCTCGATCAGGGCTTCGCTAGTAAGCAGCGAGGTCTAGCCTCCTGTTACACAGAGCGAACGCACACTGAAAAACACACTTCGCACACAACACACTTCGTCAACACAGGCTTCGATGCACTGTCACAGGTCACTCAGGGTGACACACAAATGAACGAAGTATGCAGCGAGGTATGTAAAACAAGCTCAAGCAAAAAGCACACCGAGGCAGGGCTTCGCCGCTTGAACAAGGAACACAAAATGAACTCACTAGATGTATTCAATGTGTGAGGAGGCTAGTACATGAGCTCAACAGTAAATGCTCAAAGTGTTAAATGTTACCTACCGAGCCCCCATATTTATAGCCCACAGTTCACCCAAGTGAATTGACTACTTTACCCCTAGGGTTTACACCAGTTTTGTCTCTACAGAACTGAGGGGTACAAAAGGTAGTCAACTTTATTCTGGAGGCTTCTCTGTCAGCTTTGCAGAGGAGACAGCGTCAGCTTTTTGCAGAGCAGACAATGTCAGCCTTTGCAGTCTTTGACCTTCTGGAGCCTCCCTTCGCACGCGAGGGGTGCGGTAGCTTCGGTGAGAAGCCTTGAGCCTGACGGCCTTCGCTTCACCGAAGATAGCCTCCGATACAGTGATGGTTTTGAGCCGAAGCCGTCAAAGCCCTTGGGCCTTCGCACCACCACCTCCGGAAGTGGACCACCACGGCTTCGCAGCTACTCCCAGCTCGAACTCCGTAGTCCATGTACCGAAGCCATGCATGGCCGAAGCACCACAAGTCAACCTCGCTCCAGAGCTAGCCTCGCTCTGAAGCCTTCCTCACTCTGAAGCCCACCTTCGGAGTACCACCCTTCGAAGTCCCTCCTTCGTCCAAGGCCTCCGCACGAAGCATTCCATGAGCACATCGTCGCAGTGTCTCTCCCCGAGCACACTCCTCGATGAGCCTCACCCGGACCATGCCTTCGATGCGCCTCGACTTCTGAGACCTTCGTCGGGTACCTTCGAATGTCTCCCTCCGGAGCACACTTCGAACGCCTTGCCTCCGCAGAGGACTTGAAACACCAAACTCCGAAGTCACTCCATCCGGAGTACCCTTCGAAGTGCCTCACCTCCGAGGACTTTGTCTCGGAGTACCTTCACCCGGAGCCACGCTCCGCACTTACTGCCCTCTCCTGGTGCACCTCGACCAGAGGTCCGACCCAGATCCCTTCACAGCCATCGTGACTGGAGCTCCCCGCTCCCCTGGCATCAAGCCTCCCGCTTGACCCAGGTTCACCTGCTACGAACCTGTCCGTCGCCTCCGAAGTCCCCTGCGCACCATAGACAAACAGACAAGTGTATCCTAGTAATCCGGAGACCTCTTCGGGTTAGCAACCTTTCGGTACACACTCCGGTGTACCGCCCAAAGTACCGAGACCTTCGGTACGAACCCAGTCATCGTGTACGGTCGGACCCCTCTGACAGGCACACTCCGCTGCAACAACTGCAGCAACCAAACCACCGAATCCTTTGGTGAACCCACCTCCGAACACCTTCGGAAATCCAACCTCCGAACCCCCTTCGGAGGTACCCCTTCAAATCAGAGGTTAAAAGCCTGTCAATCACTCATCACAAACACTGAAACCAACCCTTGGTTTGTCACGAAGCCTCAACTTTAATATGCCAGGCGTTGTGCGTGATCGGCCATCAGCCCTATTGCATTGCATACGCCCCCCACCCACAAAGAGGGGCAGGGGAATAAGGCACAATCAAACGATGCTTCTCAAACAAATTGTATTGCTTGGTTAAATCACATTACAAACATCATAATCAGGAAAAATTATTATCTAAGCCTAAGTAAAAACAGAGACCTCTCCGACCTCTAGAGCTTCCTCTAGGACCAGCTCGGTCTTCGGATCCTGGAGTTCTCAAAACTTTTCTTTTGGTTATAGTTCGGTTACCCTTCTTCGAAGCTCTCCGAGTTTTCTGATCTTCTTGAAGTTCGGCCCAGGTTAGAAGCCGTTCGGAGCTAGCCTCCATCGAGTCCTCAACTTGATGCTCCAAATCAACCAATCTACATACTCTAAAGATGAAGACATTATTACTTTATCTTCTTCTTTGTTGTAAGAAAGTACTTCGCTACAAACATCGAGTGCTATCTCTCTGTGCTCCCCCCCCCGAGGAATAGAAAATCGTGGGTTCCTATAAGGCCTTAAGCTTTCAAGAATAGCCCATTATTGGCGAAGCCCTTCGTCGAGTTCTAATACTTTGAGATCAAAGTCTGAAGCATGTGGCAAAACCTAAGAACAAACATCCAAGCAAAGACTTTTCATTCATTGAAACAAAAGAACATTACAAAGTCTTTTTTACATAACAAAGCGCCCTAAGAGGCTAGACCTTCGGGTCCAGAGGCGGAGTAGTTGGCGAGGTGGAGCCAGAGGCCTCATCCATGCTTGCCTCTGCCGACGGGCTTCATCGATCCATGCCTTGGCCGCAACTTCATTACCTTCTTTCTAGGTTGCCCGGAAGGCTTCCCAAGACGAAGCAACGTCTAGAGATGGTTGAAGCAACCCTTCGTCAGTGAAGCTTGCAGGCATTGAACCCTTCGCCGGAGCAATGGAGACCCCGATGGCTTCGAGATGACGAAGGACTCCGATCCCGGATGCTTGCCTAGAGATTTCTCTATAGCGAGTACTGAAGCCCTTCATCATCTTGGCCGCCGCCTGGATCATCTTGAGCTTACGGTCAAGAGGTTCATTCACTGCAGCTGAGGAAGATGGGCAGACCGTTCCAAAATATTCCAGAACACCCCAGAGGGTGTCCATGGTTTGATTAGCCACCTCGTTGTGCCTCGCCTCGGCCTTTGTCTTCTCGGTGGCGATGGCGAAGAGCTCAGCTGTCTTCGTCATTAAATAATTCTTTTGAGATAGCGCTTGTTGAAGTGCTTCTTGGAGCCGCACAAGTTCAGCCACGGAAGTCGCCTCCGCTACTCAAAGTTTGTCAACTTCAACTCTCAACACCATTCGCTCTGCTTGGAGCTCCTTAATTGAAGATGCCAGGCCAGCATGAGCATGCTGCTCCGTTCGGAGCGCCTCCTCCGCAATGACCTTCGCTCTCTACTCTTCGAGGAGTTCTTACTCCAATTGCAGGGACTTATCTTTGGAGCCCTTAAGGGCCCTTTGGAGCGCTGTAACCTTCCTTTTGTGCCGATTAAACTCGAGCTCGTTGGAAGTCGCTGCCGCTCTAGCAAGAACAAATTGATGAAAAAAGAAAAGTAAGTATGGTGTAATTACAATGAATTAAATGTACACTATGTCCCTCGCATACCTGGAGGGTGGCCCTTTTGAGGGCAACGTCTAGCTCCGATCTAGTGGCTTCACTCAATGCGGAGACCACCTCGGAGTTGCTAACCTCTTGGCTCTTTTCAGCCAAGGGATGCAGGAGAGATCGGATCCCTGTCCGCTGCTCTAAGAACGGAGCTAACAACGGGAGCCAAGACAAGGCTCTCTGATCATCTTCGGTGGGATCCTCCTCCGAAGCATCCACCGAAGGATCGTTCATCGATGGCATCGTCAACAAGGAAGGGAGAGGCCCAGGCCAAGATTTTCCTTTACCTCTCCCCATTGCAAGAGCCGCCGAAGCCACCTCTTCCATCAAAGTGGACCCCTCTGTAGGAGTGACCCCTTCGACTAGAGCAGCTCCAACAGAGGTAGCCTTTGCTACCAAAGCCACCTCTTTTGCCGGAGCCTCGTCCCCAGCTGGAGCCAAGTCCTCCGCCAAGGCTCTGTCTTGGGTCGGAGCCATGTTGCTCCCCGAAGCATCTACAAACATAAGTTATTTGTCAAATATCTAAAAGATATTGCCAATACAATGAAATTATTTCAGGTATGATGAATCAAGAAGTAAAGACCAAAGGGTTACCTCCATCTAGATTTTGAGGGAGGATTACGGGATCCCCCATATATTCATACATACTGAGGTACTCCTCGATGTCCTCCCCCGAAGTTTGGATTGGAGTAGCAGACATAGATGCTCTTACCTCTGTCACCATTACTCCGGTCACTAGTGAATCGGAGCTCTCTGGCTCTATTCCCTGAACCCCTGCGGGCTTAGTTCAGACCGCCGCCTCCTCTTTGGCCGCCGACGTCGCTCTGACATCGGCCCGAGGTGGATCCTAGGTTTCGGTCCGAGAATCCCCCTCGCCACCCTCCATGAGTAGAGCTTCGAGCTCCCTCCCCATTCGGGCCTCTGAAGTCTCCTCCTCTTCAGACTCCTCTGAAGAAGAGCTCCGAATGTCTAATGAAGGTGGAGACACCGGAGGTGAAGGAAGCTTAGCCTTCTGTGCTTCCTTTTTCACCGGAGTCTTCATGGCCTTGGAGGTCCCAGCAGCATCTTTCCTCTTTCGAGAGACCGGGCCCGCTACATCAAAGCTTGGAAGAGGAGGGGCTTCGATTCCGAGTGCACTCCACACTCGGTTGGAGCATTCCTAGCTCCCAACTAGCTCCACCCTCCGCTGCTTCTCCACTGTAGTATGGGCCCTAAGAACCCTCTCCGATGCCCGAGCTATTTGCTCCGGAGCTAGCGCCAACTGGAGCCGTTGAAACAAGGTAACAATCTGTTAAGAAAACTACAGATATTCTATATGACTAATTTGAATGCAGGAAATATCAAAGTTTTACCTAGAGAGTTCGAAGCGATCTCTCGAAGCTCCCCCTCCGAAGCGTTGTGAAAAACAACGGGCCAATTGGCCCCGAGCGGAGGTTTCCGAAGGGCGATGAACTCCTCCGCCAAGTGTCACATACTCATGCACTTAGCCACCGAAGACAACAACCCAAGTCGCGTTGAAAGCAGACTTGAGTACAAAGTCACCTCTGCCTCCCTCCTATACCAGATCTCTTGTAGAGGCCCCACAAGGCTGGAGTCTTCACCAACCTCGGCATAAAACCACCAGAGTATCTAGTCGGAGTACCACCAGTCGTTGATCGCCTTCGTAGGGAAATTCTTCAAGTGCCCCTTCCGGAGCTGGAAGTTGACACTCGCGAAGGCCACTAGCAACTTGTAATCTTCGGGCCCGTCGTGCGGCTTAGGCTGGCACGAAGCTTCGTTGGTCACCACGAATACTTCGGACCTTCCTTCACACCCTTCGGCTCAGAGGGCCCATTCGAAGACCGCTAGCCTAGCTATGGCGTTCGGAGATAGCTACAGCAGAGTGACGTGGAACATCTCCAATACTTCTATTAAGAAGTTTATTGACGGGAGCCCAGTCCGGCTTCGAAGACAATGACTTCTCCACTCCTCGGCACCATAATCACATCTTCTTTGGGGATCCGAGTCCTCATCCCAGGTCCCAGCCTTCCACTCACTGTTTCCTCGACGGACTCCGTCGTGCTATTCGATTGCCTGAGGATGAATGTCTGCTTCAGTGGCTTCTTCAACGGTGGGCGGGGGTTCTCGTGGATCCTTGGGCCAGGAGCCACCTGGAGCTCCCGCCATTGCTGCCGCCGTAGATGTGGCCCAAGCTTGCCGCTGCGCCAAAGTCGCCGCTGCCGCTGGAACTCTTGCACTAGTTCTCGCCATTAGTGGAGCGCTCGAGAGTTTCAGAGAGTAAGGATGAAAGATGAAAGCGTGGAAATGTCGAAGCACAAAAGCTCTATAAAAACTTTTCACCATTGATCGCTTTCCTCTTTTATAACCGCTCCGTTCTCATTTGGCACAATTCGCGCATGTTTTCACACTTGCAGATCCAACCCACGTCCATGACAGGTGGGGCCAAAGGGTGAAGGAATGTAAACTCCTGGTAAACTTTTGTGGTTGTTGCTCTCTCAAAAGGTCTAACAAATATTTGGGAGTTAACGGTACGAAAGTAATGGCTCTTTACGATTCGCTGCCGTCATAACAGTTCATTTTCCTTCAGAGCGATTTTACTCGAATTCAACACATCTCCGACATCAAGGATGCTTCGAATGGTTATAATACCTTGCATTCTTCCTAAGGTCCTGAGCATGAAAATATTTCTTGCGTATACTGCTCTACAGGCTATCCAGAGAAGCGTATTCGAGGGCCTACTATTGGGGGAAAAATACTTCATCCTCATGATCCTCCAACATTCCAAGCAAATACATTATGCAACAATGATTAAGGGCAAGTCCTAATCTCGGAGCCCAAGACTTGCCTCCGGATTGAAGGGCTCGAAGCCGAAGGGTCCGTTTAGGCTCCGGTCCAAAGAGACCCTCCGAAAGGCTTCCCCTCTAGAGTGGAAACAACCAGAAGGATGGGACGTCTACTTTATCAACTTCCTTCGTGCATGTTTTACCATAATAACCCTATAAGGGATGTCAAAATAGTCTCCACTATGTCGGTTATAATTAAGGGGTAAAAAGGTCTTTTCCCTAGAGATTTTACCTATAAATACCCCCCTTCTCGCTGTGTAAGAGTCATCGAATATTCCTATATTCAATACACACTTCGAACTATTCCAAGCTATTATCCTATTCGGAGGCTTGAGATAGTCCACATTCACAAACACTTCGTTTGTCAGTTCTTGGTCTTATAGAACCTATTAGTGTAATCCGTTGCGCCAACAAATACGATTACGGATATTTATCGAATATTATCAGTAATATAATTCTTGATTCACGATTACTAGACACAAGTGACAAGTAATAGTTCACATCACACAAATCATCACAAATATATAAGTACACGTACAAGTTGAAAGGATTATCTTGAAGTAAATTTTAAAATAAATGAATGATTATGAATAACTTGGCAAATCCAAAAGAGCCTATATGATATTTGTAACTTGGTTTTAGCTTTAATATTTTCTACATTCAAAATAAAAACACATATTATTCCATGCAATTTGTTTATATTTTTAGGTTAGTTTTCTATTTTTAATTTTTTAATTATGTTTCTAGGATTTAAATTGAAATAGTTAAATTTGAACTGCAAATTCTTGAAATAATAAACCAAAATTTACATAAAAATAATATTCATATTTTGAGTCTATTTTTAGTTCTTATCCACTAAATTGAATGAAATTTTAAAATATCTTAGTTACGACGCTCGATCGGCAACGCAGATCTTAATGGTTTTTTAATTCTAAAAAATCAAATGAAGTCTGAAAAACACAATATTTATCATGATATTTTGATATGATACATAAATACTATGATAAAAAATTAAAAATATTTCAAGAAATTTGCCATGTATGATGTTAAGAAAGCTCAAGAAAGAATGTGTTGCGTTTCAATGCAAATTGATGGTTAAATATTCGTTTGAATTTTAATTTTTTTCTATGATCAAAATACGATATAGCTTATCTCATGTAAAAATTTGGTATTTTCCTAGTTCAGTTTAATAATTTTTAATGCATTAAGTGTGTTTATAGGATTTAAATTGTTATAGGTAAAATTTGAATAGCAAGTGCTTGAAATAATAAACCAAAATTTATATAAAAAATCATATTCATATTTTTGAGTCTATTTTTAGTTCTAATCCACTAAATTGAATGAAATTTTAAAAAATCTTGGTTATGACACTCGATCAACAACGTAGAGTTTAATGGCTTTTTAATTCTAAAAAAATCAAATGAAATCTAAAAAACACGAGACTTGTCATGGTATTATGATACGATACATAAATGTCGTGAAAAAAAATTAAAAATGTAACGTACGATGTTAAGAAAGCTAGAGATTCTATGATTAGTAATAAAAATTTAAAGAAAGAATGAGTTGGGTTTAAAAATAATTCGATGGTTAAATATTTGTTTCAATTTTAAAATTTTTCTATGATCAAAATAAAACATAGCCTATCTCATATAAAATTTGGTACTTTTTGGATCAATTTACTATTTTACTATTTTTAATACATTAAGTGTGTTATATGATTTAAATTAAAATAATTAAAATTTGGGTTTTAAATTGAAACAAGTTAAATTTGAATGGCAAATGCATGAAATAATAAATCCGTGGATTCAAATTACAAACCGAGTAATCGTATAAAATCTCTAAATTTTAAAAAATATATCTCTTTTATTTTCCTTTCTATTCTTTTCTTTATTTTTGTCTTCTTTCTTTTACATGTTCAGTCTGCCAACACGTGGGCTTGCAGCCTACCTCGTGCAGCCTGCCCACTAGATACTTGACCTAGGGTTGCAAATGACAAGATTTTAACCTAACGCAGCCATAGCCACCACTGCCAACATGCCCACTCATTTCACCATTTGTCGCCACCGTCGCTAGCCCACCCATGTCATGCCTCCTAGATATCACCTAATGGAGCGACCACATGGTGGCTGGGTCGGGCAGATGGAGCGATGGCAGGGGCGGGAGTTGGTCGGACCACCGGAGCAGTGGTGGCGACGGCGGGCAGCGGGTGGTGGGCGGGGAAGGGTAGGGATGTGGGCCACGGCGGGGGCGACGACCGACAGCAACCAGGGCCTCGGTGGAGGCGATGGCCAGAGTTGGCAACTGACAACCGGTGGCCGGCGACAGCCGGATGCGATGATGACCGACGAAGGTATTTGCTGCCGCCCTCTAAGTTGAAGGATCATGGGAAATTTAACAATTTGCCACTCTATTCATTGCCACTTCTTCAAATGCCATCCTTTTCATTGCCTTTAATTATTTGCAACTCTCTTTGTGAGCAGACTAATTTTTTGTCACTTTGTATCCAATCAGTGCCATGTCACTTGCCACATCAGCATTTTGCCACGTCACACTACCACATCATCATCTTATTCATCCTCCTCTCTCCCCATATCTCTCCAATTCATCCCGTCGTTGGCTGCTATCGCGCGTGGCCGACCGGGGCGGGGCACGGGGATAGGGGCGGCGGCGGCTTGCGGGGGCGACAGGGCGGCGGGGATAGGGGTGATGGCGGCTTGCAGGGGTGGCAGCGGTGGGCGATGGGGATAGGGGCGGCGGACGCTTGCGGGGACGGCGATGGTGGCGTGCGGCGGTGGTGGGAAGCGACGAGCGGTGGGATGAGTTGGAGAGAGATAGGGAGAGAGGAGGAGGAGGAGGAAGAAGACGATGATGTGGCGAAAACGTTGATGTGGCAGTGTGATATGTCATTGACTGGATACAAAGTGGCAAAAAATTAGTCTTCTCACGAAGAGAGTGGCATCTAATTAAAGGCAATGAAGAAGATAACATTTAAAGAAGTTACAACTAAGAGTGGTAAATTGTTAAATTTCTTAAGGATCATTGCGTTGGATTGCAGATTTGCCCCATTTTAAGTTTTCTTCAGATTTTAATTGTTTTTCTCATTTTCGAAAAAATTACACATTTACCCTAGAGTTGAAGGACCATTACCTTAAAGGATAAACCCTTCGTAGAAATACCCCAAACTTGTTAAGTTGGATTGCAGAAATGCCCCGCTTTAAATTTATCTGAGAATTTAATTGTTTTTCCTATTTTATATTATGTGATATACCTGTTATACCATTCTCCTTTGTTATAATCTGTGTTGCAATCGCTGGAGAACAATGCCAGTACGGTGCCCACCATGAATAGGATGGCGACCAACACCTGCATGGGCTACGACTAGCACCAAGCACTGCACCGGGGCTGAGGAGCAAGCGGGAGCCACCCAAGAAGAGCAACACGTGGAACCCCCATCCACAAGAGCCGTGCAGGTGCCATAGAGGACTCGGATCTTCGCCGTCCGTAGGTGCCACGCAAGTGCAACCGAGCAGCAAGAGTTATAGTCAATCTGGGTGTGTAAAAATCGAATGAAAAATTGAGCAGTCGAGCAATAGTTTGGAACATCAACGCAGGAGCTAAAGTAATTCATCCATCCCATAAGCACTTTAATGAAAAATTGAATCTATTCTAAACTGTTATCACACTTGATGTAATAGTACTGCCTCGCCGAGAGCAATGACTGGCGGGATTGCGATGGCCTCGCACGGGAGTGGAGCGACGGTTGGCGGGATTGCGACGGTCATGCCCTAGTGCAGGAGCAAGCGACGAGCGACATGCGACACACTAGCGCACGGGTCTTGCGACAGGCGTACAACCTTGAACAATGATGGGCCTATAGGTCAGGTCTGATGATGGGCGGCGGCGGGAGACGAACAACTATTGCAAATAGAACAGGAACAAGACTCGATAAGATTGAACGACAGTGAGGGTATAATAGGAATTTAGAGAATAAGAAATAGGAAAAACAATTAAATTCTACGCAAAATTTAAAGTGTAGCATTTCTACAATCCAACCAATCAAGTTTTAAACATTTCTGCAAAGGGTTCTAACTTTGAGGTAAATATGCAATGAGCTTTCAACTCAAGGTAAACGTGCAATTTTCTATCCTGTGATGTATTCTACCCTTTGCTCTGTCACTCCTTCCTTGTTTCCTCTCCCACTCACTTTGCTCGCTTCTCCAACTTATCGTCACTCGGTGCCCTCCAGTCAGCGTCGTGCAGCACCCGTTGAGTTACCAACCCCGCTAGCGCGACGTTGTCCCAAGTCGTCCAGATCTCGCTAGTCCACTGTCGTCTAGATCTCGCCGCTCGCCATGAAGCCTATGCCTGCCACCCTCCGCCGACCCTCAGCCACACGCCGCCAACTTCTTGTTGTTGTGAATTTGGGGTTTGCCCTGGATTTGTTGCTTCCTGTTGTTGTGACCGTGGATTTTCATAATTTTCAAACAGGTTTTAAGTTCCATTAGATGTATGGATATTGTAGTATTGTTTTGAAATGAATGCTTTTTTACTCTTCTTGTTATATTTTCCTCAGGCGGATGTTTGTAATTTTTTTATGATTATAACGTGTGGCAGTATCATAAACCTATCTATTACTTGAGCGAGCAAAAATGTTGTTTAACAGAATGGTTATTTAATTTGTATCTGTTTTTAAGTTTTTGTTTTTAACTTTTATCCCATATCTTTGAAGGAAATGAGCCAAGTCTGTACATGTAATTCCATGTTTTGTAAGGATCACTAATATTATCACAAATAACTGGTACAACCGGTGAAATTGAAGGCTAACCGTAACTTACACGGTGCAGAAATAGTCTTTCGAATTTTGACCGTTGCCGTGACTTTGGATACTAATACAAATGAATTCAAATATTTAGGGATTACGATTTAAAGCAGATAAAGGAGGCTTAAGTTGTATGTTGGGACGACGGATCGAACCAGCAGGTTTTCTTAGTGGAAAATGAGAGTAGTGTATTCAATGCCCTCTTGAGCCTGTGTCCTTACAACTGTAGTTGGGGGGTATTTATAAGGCGCCCCGTCCAGAGGCCAGGCGCCTCTGGAACGCCAACAGCTACCCGGCCAACCGCCGGTCGACAGTACAGACAAAACAGACTACATACACTACAGACAAGAAGATTCGACTCTGACAGCGTATCGGCCATGTCGGACGCTGCCCGCGCCGCCTGACACGGCTCAGAGGATCGCGATCCTGTCCCCCGGTATATTTGTCTCGTCCTTTTCCCGCCAACGCTCTCTTCGGGTTCCCTACTGCGGCCCGACGGAGGGGGCCGTCGGCAATTCCCTCCCAGAGGGCGGCCTCCGGCAGCCTTCTCCCGGGGGGCGGCCTCCGGCAGCCTTCTCCCAGAGGGCGACCTCCGGCAGCCTCCTCCCGGAGGGTGGCCTCCGGTATTCTTGGCTTCAGACCCCCAGGCGGTGGGCCCCCTGGCCATCGGGATTATCTTCCCCAACAGTAGCCCCTCGCTTCTTCCCGCTCGTAATCCTGCAATAAGAGGGGGTGGAAGCGCACAAGATAATCCTGATAATTCTCGCTGGCGCGTACCTCGCTTTAAGGTGCCAAATCCGCCGCGGCGCGGAGGGGCGCTGGGGTAAGGAGGCAAGAGGCCGGGGGGTTGAAGTCCGCCTCGAGCCCTCTTTTTCCATCATGCCGAAGAGAGTTGACTGGGCCGACGGGAGACCAACACACCTTGACCCGGGGGGCTCCTATTCCGAGGGGCCGGACGGGCGCCGCCAGAAGCAATTAATGCACGTGCAGATGGCATCGAGGAGGCGGGCCGCTGGGAGGCCGCCACCGTGCCCCGATGCGCCAGCCGGCATTAAATGCGGTGCCGCGCAATCTGCCGCGTTCACACGCTAACCGAATCGGGAGGGGAACCGTCGGTCTCGCAACAGGATATAATCCCCCTCGCGGCTTCCCCCTCGTTCGCCCATACGCGCCAACTCTATCCACTCGAGCCGCCATTCAACCTGCTCCCTGAGCCCTGCATTCCCTCTCTCTGTTCTTCAAAAATGGCGAGGAACACTGCCCCTGCAATGGCGATGGATCCGCGCTTCTTGCAACGCCAGATGGCGGCGGCAGCGGCGGCGACAGCGACCGACACGTCGGTGGTGCATGGCGCGCGCGATCTCCGCCCCGCTTCTGAGCGGTTCCGAGAGCAAACCTTGGAGCTCGGGCCATCTGCGTGCACCGAAGCGTCGATCGAGCAAGCGACCAGGAGCCGGCTCAGTCCAGAGACGCCGGCGAGGAGGCCGGGCCGGGAGACGGCCCCGCAGCCGCGGGAAGGCGAGGTCGTCGTTTTTGAAGCCTTCTTCGACGCGGGCCTGGGATTCCCCGCCTCGGAGCTTCTCGCCGGGGTGCTGGACGCGTTCCACCTGGAGCTCCCGCAGCTGTCCCCCAACACCGTGGCCCGCCTCGCCATCTTTGAGTGGGCCATGCGCGCCGAAGGCTGCGAGGGGAGGGCAGAGGTCTTTGCGGAGATGCACGAAGCCCTCTGCCAGCCGAAGAAGAAGGGAGGTCGGGTGTTGGCCTTCGGGAGCATCAACTTCCAGCTCCGAAGGAGATATGCGGACTCCTTCCCGGCGAAGGGCACCAACGAGAGTGGTATTCGAAGTGGGTGAACCGGTGGTTCTACGTCCGCGTAGGGCTCACCTCCGGCCTGGCCAGGATCCCGCGCCACATCTGGTTCCGGAGAGAGGCGCGCATCGAGGCCAACGCCGGGACGATTTCCGCGAGGGTACAACTTCTCCAGATCGTCGCCCACCGGATGAGCATGCGGGACTTGGCGGAGGAGTTCGTGGCCCTCGAGATCCCTCCGCTGAAGGAGGAGTGGCCCGCCTCGCTCCGGAACAGCCGAGACGAGTCGATGCCTTCGGAGCTCTCCCGCCGGCTCGGTAAGTGCCAACTCTTGGTTGCTTCTGTCCTTGCCTTTCACGCTCGTGGAGTACCCCGGCCCTGACGAAGAGATGCAGGATCGCTCATCGCCCGAACGCCCGAGGAAGTCACCCGCCTGGCGGAGAGGATTCTCGGGGTCCCAACAGCAGCCGAACGGGCCCGCCGGCTGGAGCTGGTGGGCTCTTGGGAGCGCTTCAACAGGGTGTGGGGGGCGCTCGAGCTCATGCCCCCGCCCCTTCCGGAGGGCGAGGTCCTTCGGGATGTCTCGAAAAGGAAGGTGAGCGACGCTGATGGCGGCCTTTCTCCGGGCCGCTCAAAGAAGAAGAGGATCGTGAAGGGGCCGAAGCATATGTCCCCGGGACCTTCTTTGGCCTCTCACTCCGAAGGAGGGGGTTCCAGCGAGGGGGCCCAATCAGAGTCAGGAGACCCTCCGGCGATTTCGGTTCCGACCTCGCCGGTCCGGCCGGGACACCAGAAGAAGTGAAGCTGCTCTCCCTCGCCCGAACCCAACGGAGCCCGCACCGAGGGCCGGACAAGGGGTGCGTGCCGCCGAAGCGACGATGCGTTTGTTGAGGCCTGACAGGATGTGCCCATTAGCTCGCTCCACGGCTCCGTTAGACTGGGGATGTCGCACGGCTGCGAAGCAAAGCTGAACTCCCAGCTCGTCGCAGA
Source organism: Zizania palustris (assembly GCA_019279435.1). Taxonomy (NCBI): domain Eukaryota; kingdom Viridiplantae; phylum Streptophyta; class Magnoliopsida; order Poales; family Poaceae; genus Zizania; species Zizania palustris. The sequence continues at coordinate 91,289,823 of JAAALK010000285.1, forward strand.
ATGCCCGGAAGGTGCCCGCGTCGAACTGCGTTCCGTTGTCCAATGTGAGCTGTTTGGGTACTCCGAACCGGCACACGATATTCTGCCAGAAAATTTCTGGACACTTCGGGATGTGATGGTAGCCAGTGGCTCCGCTTCAACCCACTTGGAGAAGTATTCGACGGCGACCACAGCGAAGCGCAGGTTTTCCCCTTGCTCTGGGGAGTGGACCAATGAGGTCCATGCCCCAGCGGGCCAAAGGCCACACGGGAGGGATAGGTAGCAAGCTTGCTGGAGGGCGGTGACTGCGGCGGCCCATCCATTGGCAACCCTGGCAGGTGCAGACAAGTTCTTCGGCGTCGGCAACGATAGTGGGCCAGTACACGCCTTGCCGGAGAGCTTTGGCTGCGAGGGCCCGCGGAGCTAAGTGACTGCCGCACAGCCCCTCGTGTATCTCTCGGAGCATGGCAACGCCGTCCGAGTGCGAGACGCAACGAAGGAGTGGAGAACATACGCCGGACTTGTACAGAATTCCATTGATAACTTCGAATGACCTCGCGCGGAGTTGCAGGCGAGCTTGCTCGTGGCTCCGGTTCTCTCCGTGGACGCTGCAGTAGAAGGTTCCTCTGGAAGGCGCTCGGGGTGGAGGCTTGGGTCCGGCCTGGCGACCCCCGCCGGGCGTATGCAGGTGCTTGGCAGGCGCTTGAGGGGTGATACTAAGGACTTCCCCCCGAAAGTGCTTTCGGCTCCGCCGCGAGTCCCGATGGACAAGATCCTGCCGAGCGGGCTCCGGGCGGTGGAAGTCAGAAACGTGACGCGCACCCCGGCTGGGATCCGGAGGCGCTTCGCATGTCCTGGCGCTCGGGGCCCGGACGGGGATTACCATCGCTTGCCGGCGTATCTGGCCCTCTTCGGACCGGGCGTACTCTTCAAAGTACGTCATGAGCTGCGCCACCGAAGAGATGGGCTTCCGGTGGAGCTTATCAAGGAGGCCTGGGTGGGTGACGCCCTCCCGGGCCGCATCGATGACGGAGGAAGCCGAGAGCCCCTTGATTTGGGCCTTGGTGTGCGCGAAGCGCTGGGAGTATTGCCGCAAGGTTTCCCCGGGCTGCTGCTTCACATTGGAAAGACTCCCGGTAGACATGGGGCCACGAAGGTCCCTTGGAAGTTGTTGACGAATTTCTTTTCAGCTGCTCCCACGAGTGAATAGTCCCTAGCCGGAGGGACCAGAACCACTGAAGGGCGATCCCCTCGAGCGCCAGGGGGAAGCATTTGGCCATGGTGTCCCGGCTCCCCCCAGACGCTTCTATCGCTAGGGCGTACGAGCGAGAGAACTCGCCGGGGTCGGAGTCCCCGGAATACTTAGGGAGCTTGGCGGCGCGAAAGTTCGAGCCGAAGCGCACCCTCTGGAGATCCGGGTGCAGGGGAGAGTCCTCGTCGTAAGATGCGTTCTCCTCATCCGGAGGGTTCTCGTCATCGCTCAAGTCCGTGACTGCGGCTTTCGTGGCGCGGAAGGGCGCCGGAGGGGCCGGGGGCCGGAGCGACGCTTCCTGGCGCCACAGAGCCAGCTCCACCTTTAGCTTAGCGTTCTCGGCGGCCAAGGCATCAGCTTGGATCCCGCTTCCTCCGGAAGTGGTGTCGGGGTCCTGCGAGCGGACGTAGTCTGTCCGAAGGGACACTACTGGAGGTCCGCTTGGGGGACGCTGCTCCGGCGGCCCACCCGGCGACCCGACCAGGTTGGCGGAGGTCGGTTCGGGTAAGCCGTCGGCGCCCCGGGCTCCGGGCGTCTCTTCCTGCACCTGGACGGGGTCCGTTGGGGACGCCGCTCCAACGGGCATGGTGGTGGGAGCTGGACGGTTGGGGTCGACGGCTGAGGCAGGCTCGGCCCCAGTGGTACGAGCTGACCTGCGCAGGGGGGCCGTGCTCGCCCCCTTCCGGCTCGACATGCTTGGGGTGGATGGGTGTAGAGGACGCTAGCTTTTCGGACTAGGATCCCCACGGACGGCGCCAACTGTTGGGACGACGGATCGAACCAGCAGGTTTTCTTAGTGGAAAATGAGAGTAGTGTATTCAATGCCCTCTTGAGCCTGTGTCCTTACAACTGTAGTTGGGGGGTATTTATAAGGCGCCCCGTCCAGAGGCCAGGCGCCTCTGGAACGCCAACAGCTACCCGGCCAACCGCCGGTCGACAGTACAGACAAAACGAACTACATACAGTACAGACAAGAAGATTCGACTCTAACAGCGTATCGGCCGTGTCGGACGCTGCCCGCGCCGCCTGACACGGCTCAGAGGATCGCGGTCCTGTCCCGGTATATTTGTCTCGTCCTTTTTCCCGCCAACGCTCTCTTCGGGTTCCCTACTGCGGCCCGACAGAGGGGCCTTCGGCAATTCCCTCCCGGAGGGCGACCTCCGGCAGCCTTCTCCCGGGGGGCGGCCTCCGGCAGGCCTTCTCCCAGAGGGCGACCTTCGGCAGCCTTCTCCCGGGGGCGGCCTCCGGCAGCCTTCTCCCAGAGGGCGGCCTCCGGCAGCCTTCTCCCAGAGGGCGACCTCCGGCAGCCTCCTCCCGGAGGGTGGCCTCCGGTATTCTTGGCTTCAGACCCCCAGGCGGTGGGCCCCCTGGCCATCGGGATTATCTTCCCCAAACATTGTATAAGGATGTATATTCTAGTGACATTCCTACACGAGAGATATAAAAAAATGTTTTTTCAAAGTTAACCGACGTGACTTTTTTACCTACAAAAAATGTAGCACGCAGGCGAATTCAAAATTTAATTATCACGTAAATTTATTTTAGCTTGAAATTATTGCAATCAAGTTTATAGGTAGAGATTATAATAAATTGTCTTCAAATAATCCCGAAACAAAGATTGAGCTATTTGACAGTCTAGATTATTGGTAATATATTATATTGTTGTGTTTATGGCAAAATATATAATGCTCTTAAATATTTCAATTAACTTTTTTTCCTTTTTTGGAATGTTTAACATTTGTTAGGACTTAGGTAATATGTGTAAAACACCAAAGTAAATAAATAAATGCTAAACGATAAACCAATCATACATGCTTTAAGTACATGTAATGGAACTTAAAACCTGTTTGAAAATTATGAAAATTTGATAGCAAAAAATAGCATTAATGGTTAAGATTGTCAAAATATCAATTTTGGTAATTTGGGCCGAAAATGCACATGTTCGGGTTAGGCCGAAGCCTACAGGGCCGAAGGACCACTGGGCTACGGGCTTCGGAAGCTTCCAGCCAGCCCACAGCCTTCGGTCCGGAGGCCTTCGGAGGCCCACTCCACCGAAGCTTCGGCCCGAGGAGCAGGCTTCGGCGGGCCTGACCGAAGGCCCACTTCGGGCAGAGTTAGAGATTGAGTCCGATTTTTGACTCAGTCTTTTATGCGTGATCAAACAGAATTCCACCAGATTAGGCTTAGAGATTAGAAGTCTAGCCCCTATAAATATAGGGGTGAGGCCGGTTCAGAACCCCCCAACACAAATCAACCACAAAGCCCTGGCTTTGAACCATACTTTACTTTATCTTTATTTTTCTGTATTCTTCGTGGGTTTGCCTAGAAGCCCTCCGACGGACACTTCAGAACAGTGGTAATCCTTATTACTTCGATTGTGAAGTATCCATTAATCTACGTAATAGATTGCTATCACCTTGTTACTTCGCCTGTGAAGTATCCGCTAATTTGTGTAACAGATTGTTCCCTTCGCCACTAGTGCAACACTTAGCAGAATTCGGTACTCAGGCCGAATTGGTACTTTGAATCTACTCTGTTGCAGGTTACCTATGTTCGGAGCTACTCCGCCGGAGGTGTCCGGAGCTGAGGTATTGGTTTTGGAGGTTGCTAGAACACCTTTCAACGAGATCCCTGCTTCGACCGCACGCCAACACGCTTCGCCAACAGACTTCATCACGACAGGCTTCGCCACGCTCGTACTTAGCTCCTGATGAAGTCACGCTCGCGCGTTGTGCCTAAGTCATTATTCTGTATCTTACTGTATCGGAGACTTCGCACCGAACCCCACTGTTCGGAGGTGATTGTCGCGTCCAGATCCGTTCGGAGTTCATCTTCAGCCAGATTAGTCCGAACGCCGAAGGTACCCTTCGATGGGACACTTCGCATCAGACGCCGAAGGTACCCTTCGGCGACATCCTTCGCACTATACTTCAAACCAGTCGGGCTCCGCTCGGTTTGCTGATTTTTTTGTTTAATATATTTCTTTCAGCTAATTGGATTATTTTGTGTGATCTAATTACCTGTCGACTCCACCCCCCCTTACCACGGCTAAGGGTAGTCAGAACGCGACGTCGGTGTTGCGTTATGCTTAGGCTTGTCCCTAAGTATCCTCACACTTATGGATCGTCGAACTGACCCAAGTGCGGGGCACGTATTTGTGTCAACGCACTTTTTGGCGACTCTACTGGGGAAAAGCTACGCCAACATGACGGGTACGTCTACATCGGCCGCCGGTACATCTACAACGGCTACTATGTCTACACCGCCGATGGACACCATGGGAGGCGCGGATATCGACAACTGCAACATCATGATGCCTACTCTTGAAGACATTCCCATAGAAGACCGAGCAGAAATCGAGGCAAAGATGAAGGCGCTCCAGGACATGATGCTTGGAGGCTACGTCAAGACGCGCGGAGGCTTCATCAAGTGCGACATCATCGCCCCCGACCTTGCTCGGATCTAGGTAACACCCGTATCGCCTCGTTTATCTTCTTTAGAGATTGAGCAAAAAATAGCTGCATCGGTAGATCAGGCCGTTAGCGCTTCGCTAGCCAACCGTTTAGATTCGGCAGTTACCTCCCAAGTAGAGGCGACACTTAGAAGGTTCGGCTTTACTGAGGCCATACCATCAACCCCTATTGCTAGTATACCTCCGGTAAATCAAGTGTACAACAGAACTGACGGTAGCACTGGCAAGAAAGTTGCGTCTCCGTCTCGACACCCGTGGTCGAGACTAGTCATTATGCTTACGGCCAGGCTAGCACCGTGTACCACGCACCACCGCCACCTGCACCGGTGCCAGCCCTACCCGCGCTGCCCGTACCACATGCACAGGGGCCTGGGCTCGAGCACGTTGTACAGCAAGCGCGTAGGGAAGAGGCCCATGGCTAACACACCGATGTCCCGCTGCGTGTCGCGCCCCCACACGAGAGACCTGCGCAGGCAGCAGGCCAAGATGACCTAGAGGAGCGAATCCACGCACTGTTTAGGGAATGCACCGGCTTCGTATCCAGGAGTCGGGCTAGGGTTTACCGGAAGCCAAATCCCGACCATTTTGATACAATACCCTACCCTCGTGGTTATAGAGTTCCTGAGTTCACTAAGTTCGACGGCGAGGGTAACAAAACCACACTAGAGCATGTTACTCAATTTTTAGCACAGTGTGGAGAAGCTAGCGAGTCAGACGCTCTAAAACTTAGACTATTTTCTCTCTCGCTATCCGACATCGCTTTCACTTGGTTTTCGGCACTCCCGCCGAACTTCGTCCACACATGGGACGAATTAGAATAAAAATTCCACGACTATTTTTATACAGGTGAGACAGAACTTAGGCTCTCACACCTGACATCGGTTAGACAGAAATCTAACGAGGGTGCCTCTGAGTATATCAAGCGTTTTAGGGACACTAGAAACCGATGTTTCCGTCTTAATATTTCAGAAAGGGATTTGGTAGATCTAGCTTTTAGCGGATTGCGTTCCGAGATTAAAGAGAAACTAGACAACCATAACTTCTTAGAGGTTAGCCAAGTCTTGTAGCAGGCTTTGGTCCAGGAAGGCCGAGCCAAAGATAAAAAGTTTATTAAGACGTTTAACAAGCCTAGGGCTGAAATCCACGTCATGGAACACTCCGATGAGGAGGAATCAAAAGAGGAGGATTTTGCCGACATGTACACGGCCGAATGGGTTTGGAACGCTAAGAGTAAACCTATCACTTGCTCTGAGTTATGATCATCTCCCATGAAGAATCGTCCTAGTGAGGTCAAGTACTCATTTGACATAACTAAGTGTGATAAAATATTTGATTTTCTCTTAAAGAACTAGCTTCTCAGGTTGCCTAAAGGCCAAGTCATTCCATCTACCGATGAGTTAAAGAAACATCCATACTGTAAGTGGCATGATTCGCATTCACATAATACTAATGACTGCAATGTTTTTTGGCAGCAGGTTCAATCGGCCATAGAAGAAGCATGATTGAAAATAGACCACAGTCCAAAGATGAAGCTGGACAAAGATCCCTTCCCCATCAACACCATCGACCTCGGCGAGAAGAGGGTGTTGATTCAGCCAGAACAGGCCAAGTCAACTAAAGGGAAGGCAGTAATTGTTGGAGAGCCGCGCACACGCACACTCATACCTAAGAACCCCGAGGTGGGAGTGTGGAAGAAAAACATTAGCATTCCTTCGGCTAAGGCTCTCAAGAAGAGGAAGGTAACATATAAGATGTTAAACAAGCACCAAAGAAAAGCCAAGGAAACAGGCCCCCACGCTAAGAAACTATGTCAGCCGAAGGGCCCAAGGCATCTGGAGGGTGGCTTGGACCACAGTGGCCGAGCCCTCCTCATGATGGCTTCGGACCGCAATGGCCGAACCCTCCACACGGTGACTTCGGGCCATAGTGGCCTAACACTCCGTACAATGGCTTTGGACCTTAGCGGCCGAACCCCCCATACAGTACCTTCGGACCCCAGTGGTCGAACCCTATGCGGAGCGAGTTCGGCCCCCAATGGCTAAACCCCGCACCACTCTAGACAAACCCTTCGACAGGAGGCTTCGGCCCACACTGGCCGAACATACCTCCGGCCTGGCAGGACCCCTCACTGAAATGGTCCGAGACACCGTTGACTCTGTCGATCCCCCCTCTGGGTAACGGGTTCGGCTCACAGTGGGCGAAGCCACTGGAGCCGCCGATGCCTCCGCCGTACAACTAGGCGGGGACTCCGTGGGCTCCATACGTATCACAGCCAGAGTACGCTCTGCAACTTAACACTATGCCTTGTTTCCTTCAGAGTATTATGAATGGCAGGGACAAATAGATACAGTGGAGGGAGGCATCATCCACAGGCTGTCCGTGGTACCTCCGAATTGGCTCGTGCAGACCGAAGTCGAAGAATACGGGTGCGAAGAGGCAAAGGATAGGGAGTCCGAAGCTATCACAGTCAGAGTAGGGTCTCAGGAAGTCCCAATCCCGAAGGCCCCTTCGCTAAAGTCTGACAGAGGTAAGTCCCCTGCTTCAGCCGGAGCCCACGCCGAAGCCTGGTCCGATCGGCCGAACGAGGCCGGTCCGACTGCCGGGGTCCGCGACAAAGTCTCCTCCAAATACAGAGTGCGCGAGGCCGAAGTGGGTAGTACCATTTCGGCTAGAGTTAACAGGAACCCGATAGTGGCACTTGGCACCAAGCTACAACCATCTTGGGCACCTCCAGGCATGTCCAAATGACAAAAGATGCGTCTACAACGACTACGGGCACAGGAGATGCGTGAGAAAAAGGCCGAGGATGAGCGAGACACTTTTTTCGAAGAAATTCGCCCGCGGCCAATGACGAGATAGGTATGGAGGATGAAGCCGGTTGAGATAACCAACCCGACTCCTAGTCCGAGCGACGACGACGATGACATGCTCGACGATGACTACTCGCCCGTCTCCGAGGGGACCACACCCCAGGCGATGGACATCAATGTCGTCACGCTACCCACCGAGTTTGCCCTACCGCAGGACGAGGCCGAGGTCGCTCAGTTGAACCTCGGCCCGCGCAATGCTATCTTTGAGAAACCCGAGGACTCGACTCGCCATCTAAAGCCTCTCTACGTCAGCGGTCACATTGATGAAAAGCCGATTTCCCGGATGCTTGTTGACGGTGGCACCACTATTAACTTAATGCCTTACCCGCTATTGAAGAAACTTGGCAGGGACGAGGATGATCTGAAGAAGACCAACTTAATGCTCAACGGCTTCAACGACGAGAGTTCTGAGGCCAAAGGTGTGCTCTCCATGGAGTTGACAGTAGGAAACAAGACATTGCCAACAGCGTTCTTCGTCGTCGATGTACAAGGGATCTGAACAAGGCCACTCCGAAGGATGAGTATCCAATGCCGATAGCCGACATGCTAATCAACGATGCTTCAGGACACAAGGTACTAAGTTTTCTTGATGGCAATGCTGGTTATAATCAAATCTTTATGGCCAAAGAGGACGTCTACAAGACAACCTTTTGATGCCCTGGATTTGTCGGTTTATTCGAGTGGGTCGTTATGACTTTTGGTTTAAAGAATGCTGACGCTAAGTATCAACGTACTATGAACCTGATCTTTCATGACTTGCTAGGAGTTATGTTAGAAGTTTACATTGATGATGTTGTAGTCAAATCGGACGCTATGGGGAACCATTTAGCTGATTTGAAAGTTGCTTTCGATAGGATGCGATAGTACGGCTTAAAATGAACCCACTCAAGTGTGCTTTTGGCGTGTCAACGGGCACGTTCTTAGGTTTCATGATTCATGAAAGAGGCATAGAGATTGATCCTAAGAGGCTCGAGAAAATTAGAAATGTTGTGGCGCCGACATGCAAGAAAGATGTGCAGAAGTTGCTAGGCAAGATGAATTATTTGTGTTGCTTCATATCTAACTTATCGGGCAAGATTGATGCCTTTGCCCCCATACTCTGGCTAAAGAACGAGGCCGAGTTCACTTGGGGGGCAAGTCAGCAAAGCTCCTTTGAAAAAAATCAAGGAGTGCTTGTCATCACTGCCCATGGTGAGAGCACCCAAAGCCGGGATTCTGTTTCGGCTGTACATCGTTGCTGAAGATAGCGTGATCGAGGTTGTGCTAACCCAGGAGGTAGAAGGAAAAGAGTGCATCATCAGTATTTGCCTAATTTGACTATTAATGCCATTTTTTGCTATAAACACATGCCCCCTGCCTTTAGCAAACTTAGTGAGCTAAAAGCATGACGGGCCTTGGGCGATACTTTCGATATCTGCCTTTTAACACTTCAAGCGTTTTGCCACACACTTGGGAAGTACTTTTTCAAATATCTACCATTCAAAGCCCTTCGAAATCACTCTCCTTGTAAAGACTCTAGGACATATGTGTTGCCTGGAGCGATTTCGACTACCTTAAAAGGTCCTTCCCAACTAGGTGACCATTTCCCAAATTTTGAGCTCTTAGTGCCTAATGGTAAAATCGTCTTCCACACCAAGTCGTTTATTTGAAACGATTTTTCCTTGACCTTTTTGTTGTAGGCCCTAGCTACTCTTCTTTTATCTTTCTCTATTGCCTCTAGAGCCTTCAACCTCTTATTGGTCACTTCTTCTAAATTATCCTTTATAAGTGTCTCTTATTCGTCGACTGATAAGCCATCTTGCATAAGAAATCTAAGTGAGCCAAGATACACCTCTATCGGTAGAATGACTTCTTGTCCGTATACTAATTCATATGGACTGACTTTAGTGGCACCGTGCCTTACAACTCTACTAGCCCATAGAGCTTCGGAAAGTACCTCATGCCACCTTTTTGGAAACTCTTCAATCTTTTTCTTGATTAGTTTAATCATAGTTTTGTTACTAGACTCGGCCTGACCATTGGCCTGAGCATACTATGGGGATAAATTTATCAATTTGATCCCATAGTATTCGGCAAAGTCCCTCACCTCTTTAGCAACAAACGAAGTACCTTGGTCCGTAGTGAGAGTTTGTGGAATGCCGAATCTGTGTATAACGTGTTTCAAGATGAAATCAATTACCTCGTTGTGAGTCATGTTCTTGAGCGGCACAGCCTCGGTCCATTTGGTGAAGTAATCCATTGCCATCAATACAAACCGGTGCCCTTTTGAAGATGGAGGATGAATTTGGAAGATGAATTCTAAACTCCAACCTCGGAACGGCCATGGTTTGATACTAGGATTAAGCATCGACGCAGGTGCTAGCTGAATATTGCCAAAATTTTGACAAGCTTCACACCCTCTATAGTATCTAAAACAATCTTCAGTCATAGTCGGCCAAGAAAAACCCGCCCTTTTGAGCATCCAACTCATTTTCGGGGCCGACTGGTGGGTACCGCAAAGCCCTTCATGAACTTCTCTTGCAGCAACTCTAGCTTGATCGGAGTCCAAACACTTCAAAAGTGCTCCATCGATAATTCGACGATACAACACGTCGTCAAGTAAAACAAATTTGAACGCCTGTCGCTGAATCTTCCGATCAACCATTTGACTCGGGTTTCTTAAGTATTGGACGATCAGGATCCTCCAATCGTCCTTGCTAATCAAAGGGGCAGTGGCCAAATTCCCCCAGAATTGGCCTCCAGATCTCCCATTTGGACCTGCCCCCCGAGTGGTAAACCCTCTTGACAACAGTCGGTCGGACCGGTCATGTTGGCCCGGTTCAACCATCTATTGCCAGTCGTCTGGCATAGGTCGGTCTGACTGTCCTGACATGGTCGGTTGGACCGAGAATGCAAGGGTGGTCTGACCGTGCTTACAAAGCCGGTTAGACCAACATCAGTACTCTTAGGTGCTACATCATCTTCAAGCATCGACTTTTCTCGTGTGCAGAACTTACCTCTTCTAATTTGATAGTCTGATGCTTGTTGAGCCAAGTCATTTGCAAGTGAGTTGGCCTCTCTAGATACATGAGTAATCTCAGAATCATTAAAAGTAGCAATTAGGTCTAAACACTTATCCAAGTAGCTATTTAGTAGACCGTTAAAACATTGAGCAAGCTTGGCCACTTGTTGTACAACTAATAAAGAATCGCTATATGCACGAACATATTTCACACCCATAGAGTTTAACAACTCGAGACCGAGCAACAGGGCCTCATATCCGGCTTGATTATTAGTTGAATGAAAATCTAGATGGGCCGAGGTCTCAAAGTGCATATCACTTGGTGATATGAGCACCACTCCAATACCTTGGCCATTTTTGCAAGACGAACCATCGAAATAAAGTTTCCATGGTAATACTTCAATCAAAGCGACTTCATCGCCCCAATTGACGTCTACGTGGTGATCTACTATAAAATTAGCAACGACTTGGCCTTTCATAGCTCTCAATGATTCATAAGCCAAATCATATTCAATTAACGCATACGCCCACTTGCCGATTCTACCACTTAGAATCGGATTTTGCAACATGTACTTTATGACATCCATTTTGTAAGTGACAACACATGTGCTAGGGAGAAGATAGTGATGCAATTTGGTACACGCATAATAGAGGGATAAACACAAATGCTCCACAAACACGTACCTTGTCTCGGCATCCAGAAGTCAATGACTCAAGAAGGTGATGATGTACTCTCTTCCTTCAATGTATTGAGTCAATACGGCTCCAATCACACTCTCCTTCACGGCAATATAAAGCCGAAACGGAATCCCGACCTTCGGCGCCCTTACTACTAGCGGCGTCGATAAACACTCTTTGATTTTCTCAAAGGCGCGTTGCTGGCTTGCCCCCCAAGTGAACTCGACTTCATTTTTTAGTCGGAGTATCGGGATGAAAGCATCTATTTTGCCAGACAAGTTAGATATAAAGTGTCGCAAATAATTAACCTTGCCTAGCAGTTTCTGCACATCTTTCTTACATGTCGACGCTGCACATCCTCTAATTTTCTCAAGCCTATTAGGATCGATTTCAATGCATCTTTCATGAATCATGAATCCCAAGAACTTACCCGCCGACACGCCAAAAGCACACTTGAGTGGGTTCATTTTTAAGCCATACTGGTGCATTCTTTCAAAAGCAACTCTCAAATCGGCGAGGTGGTTCTCCATAGCAAGTCATGAAAGATTAAGTTCATGGCACATTGGTATGTGGCACCAGCATTCTTTAAACCAAACGTCATTACTACCCACTCAAACAAGCCGACAAAACCCGTGCAGCGAAAGGCCATTCTAAAAACATCCTCTTCGGCCATAAAGATTTGATTATAACCAGCATTGCCATCAAGAAAACTTAGTACCTTTTGTCCCGAGGCATTGTTGATCAACATGTCGGCTATTGGCATGGGATACTCATCTTTCGGAGTGGCTTTGTTCAAATCCTTGAAGTCGACGCAGATGCGGATCTTGTCACTCCCCTTCTTTTCGATAGGCACAATGTTAGCGACACATTCTGCGTACTTGCATGGCCTAATGAAACCTGCCGCTAATAGACATTCAACTTCTTCTTTAACTCGGTCATAAATGGCCGAATTGAAACAGCGCGACGACTGCTTATAAGGCCTAAACCCGGGTTTGTTGGGGAGCCGATGCTCAACAAGCTCTCGGCTTAACCCGGGCATCTCGATGTAGTCCCATGCAAAGCAATCAACATACGATCGAAGCGATTTTATTACTTCGGCCTTTACATCATTACTCAATTTTGATTTACAAATGTTGGCCTCAGAACACTACCATCTCCTATGTCTACTTGTTCCAACGGATCAGCCGACGAGAAGCCTTGACCTAATTTTTCTACCTCGCTAAAATCTTCAATGGCTTTGGCGATACCGTCTTGAGAAGACCGATATTGCTCCACACGAGATTTTAGCTAATCAAGATTAGCTCTAGACATTCTGCTACCTTAGACACAACTGAGCCACACCGGCCGGCTTTACGGAAATAGGAACGAACCTCCCCTCTGATACACTGACAAAGTCGTAATCCGAGAGGTCCTGTCCTGACAAGCATTCTATCTCATCATGGGTGGTGTCGCCAGACGCATCGGCCAAACTCACATGGGACGATGTATCGGCGTGTACTATATCGACTTCGTCGCCATCCCATTGGATTAGGTGCTAATGCAGGGTAGACGACACACACTGATTGGCGTGGATCCAATCACGCCCAAGCAATACATTATAATTACCTTGTACGTCGACGACGAAGAAGGCGGTAGGTAGCGTCTTGTTCCCCACTATCAGTTCCAGGGATAGTACTCCTTTAGCTTCCATCGTGTCGCCGTTGAAGCTATTGAGGGTGATGTTGGTCTTCTTCAGGTCATCGTCATCCTTGCCGAGCTTCCTCAGAAGGGAGTACGACATTAGGTTCATAGTGGCTCCGCCATCAACGAGCATCCTTGAGATAGGCTTCCCGTCGATGTGCCCCCTTATGTAGAGAGGTCTCAGGTGAAGGCTTGTGTGGCTTCTCGAATACGGCATCCCATGGGCCAAGGTCTAGTTGTGCGACCCCGACCTCTTCCTACAGTGGGGTGAACTCGAAAGGTAACATGACGACCCCGACGTCCATTGCCTCAGGAGCGGGCCCCTCGGAGATGGGAGTGTAGTCGTCGTCGAGAAAGTCGTCATCGTCGGAGCTGACAACGGGGGCCAAGTCATCAACCATGACCGGCCTAGGTGTCCAGACTTTCTTCACGGTGGGCCGAGGATGGGTTTCCTCAAAAAGTGCATCCCGCGCCTCCTCGGCCTTCTCTTCTCGTATCTCTTGTGCCCGCAAGCGCTGCAATCTTCTCTTTTGTGACTTGTACATCCCCGAGGGTGCCTATGATGGCTAAGGACGGGTGCCGGGTGCCACGGTCTTGCCTCTAGCATTTTTGGCCGAAGGGGACTTGTCCGCATCGGCCTCGCATGTCTTGCGCTTTCCATGAGAGATCCTCTGCTCCTGGTCGGTCAGACTGGCCATGGCGGGCCGGTTGGACCGACCTGTGCCGAAAACCACCGTAAGGATGGTCGAACCGGTCACAGTAGGTCGGTTAGACCGGGCTTCGGCCCGGGTTCTGGTCGGGTTAGGAGATGTGTCTTCACACCGTCCCCTTGGGGCATCCTTCGGGATTGGGACCTCCTGGGATCCCACCCTGATGACTATAATCTCTAGGGCGTCTTCACGTCCATCCCTTCCAGTGCCATCTCGTGGGGCCCGGTTCTGAGGTACTACGGATAGGCGGTGAACAATATTATCATCCTACGCTGGCCCCTGAACATGCCACTCGGAAACACTAGAAGGAACGTGAGTGTTAGTGGTTGGACATTGCCCGGAGTTCTCCGGCGGTGGAGGCCAAGTCGGAACCATCATCTAGCAGTAGGGTGGTGGCATCGAAGGCTCTAGCGACCTCACCCACTAAGTGCCAAACCCGTTGGCCTGTTGGAACCTTGGCCACGTCGACGGTACCTCGGACCAGACCAGTGAAGGGTCCTGCTAGGTCGAAGGTAAACTAGCCCATGGAAGAGACGGGTCCGGCCACTAGAGGCTGAATCCATCTGGAGGTTGTAACCCACTCGGAGGGGATGGGTCCGGCCACTGAGGTCTGAATCCTCCCGGAGGTTGGAACCCATTTGGCGGAGGTGGGTTTGGCCATTGAGGTCCAAAGCCTCCCGGAAACTGGGGCCAAGCCGGAGAGGGGTTCGGCTACTGAGGTCCGAACCCTGTCGAAGGCTGGGACCAACCTGGAGGGGGGTTCGGCCACTGAGGTCTGAACCCTACCGGAGGTTGTATCCACTCCGAAGAGGGGTTCGAGACCTGAGGTCCGAACACAACCCTCGCGGGGCTCGTTCTCCTAGGGGGTTTCGACCGTCCCGGAGCCCGTGGGCGAGCACCTCTCCTCTTGGACCTTCGCTGGTGCTTGTCAAAAAGCATCTTGTAAGTCACCTTCGGCCTTCTGCGATGCCTGGCCGAAGATGATGGCTCAATATTTTCTTTCCATGCTCCTACCTCCGAATTCTTCGATATGAGTGTGCGTGTGCGAGTGTCTCCTATGACGACCACTTTCCCATTAGCCGACTCGGCCTGCTCCGGCCGAATCAACACCTTCTTTACCTCGAGCTCAACGTTGTTCATGGGAAAAGGGTCTCTATCTAATTTATCTTTGGATTTTCCTCTATTTTCAATCGTCCTTCCTCTATGGTCGATTGTACCTACCGACAAAAAACATTGCAATCGTTAGTGTAGTGAGAATGTGAATCATGCCACTTGCAGTAGGGACGCTTTTTTAATTCGTCGGCGGATGGCATGACTTGCCCTTTTGGCAGTCGCAGAAGCTAATTTTTAAGTAAAAAATCGAATATTTTATCTCACTTAGACACATCAAACGAATATCTAACTTCGTTAGGCCGACTCTTGGAGGGAGATGGCTGCAATTCAGAGCAGGTGACGGGTTTAGACTTCGTGCTCCAAGTCCATTCGGCTGTGTACGTATCGGTCGGATCTTCTTCCTCTCCAGACCCTTCCTCGTAAGAGTGATCCATAGTGTGGATTTCAGCCCTTGTCTTATTAAAAGTCTTAACGAAATTTCTATCTTTGGCCCGGCCTTCCTGGACCAGAGCCTGTTGCAAGACATGGCTAACGTCCAAGAGGTTTTGATTATCCATACACTCTTTAATTTCTACCCGTAGGCCATTGAATGTTAGATCTGCTAGGTCTCTCTTCGATACGTTTAGGCTAAAACATTTATTCCTGGTGTCTCTAAAGCATTTGACATACTCAGAAACACCCTTGCCAGATTTTTGTCTAACTTCCGTGAGGTGCGATAGCCTAAGTTCGGTCTCTCCTGTGTAGAAATAATCATGAAATCTCTGCTCCAATTGAGCCCATGTCTGGACGGAGTTCGGCGAGAGCGCCGAAAACCATGTGAATGCGGTGCCGGACAATGATAAGGAGAATAACCTGAGTTTCAATGCATCCGACCCGCTAGCTTTGCCACATTGTGCTAGAAATTGGCTAATGTGTTCTAATGTGGATTTACTACCCTCGCCGTCAAATTTCGTGAAATCTGGGACTCTATAACTGCGAGGGTACGGAATGGTGTCAAAGTGGTCGGGATATGGTTTTCGATAAACCCTAGCTCTATCTCGAGGTGTAAAGCCGGTGCATTACTAAATAGCGCGCGAATACGTTCCTCGATATCGTCGTGGTCTAATGCTTGCATGCGTCTTTCATGTGGTGGCGGGACGCGTGACGGTATTTCGGCATGATCTGGCCTATGATACGGTGTGGGAGTGTGTAGTGCGGGCGGCGACAGAGCTGGTAAAGGTGCAGGCGACGGCGGTACTTGATAAGATGGGTTTTCCTGGCCATAAGCGTAGTTATGTGTTTCGGTTGTGGATGATGTAGCCAGAAATGTGATGTTTTTCCAGTATTGCCATCGGTTCTACTATAAATATGTTGTGCTGGCGGAATACTAGTGATTGGTGCTGGTGAATCGACCTCAGTAAAATCGAATCTTCTAAATACTACTGCCACTTGCGAGACAACTGTTGGTTCTAGTTTATTGGCTAGCGAGGCGCTAACCGCCTGATCAACAGATGCAGCTATTCTACGGTCGACTTGTGAGGAAGATAAAGGGGGTGATGATGGGCGTACCTAGGTTAGGTTGAGGTTGTCACGCATGACGAAGCCCGAGCGTGTCTTTATGCAATCTCTGAGCATCAGTTCTTCGAGTTCCTTCTTTTTCGCTTCGATCTTTGCTCGGTCTTCCTCAGATATGTCTGCCATGGTGGGCATCATAATGTTGTGGTCGTCGATGTCCGTGCCCCCCATAGTGTTCATCGGTGATGTAGTGGATGTAGACGTAGTAGAGGTACCCGCTGCCGATGTAGAGGTAGTAGTCATAGTTGGCGTTGTCCCCAGCGGAGTCGCCAAAAAGTGTGTTGACGCAGAAATGCGTCCCCACACTTGGGCCGGTTCGACGTCCAAAAGTATCGCAACGATACCAAAGCCACGTTCTGACTATCCTAGATAGTGAAAAGGGATTTGGAGTCGCCAGGAAATCAGATACATAATCTATATTTCAATCCAATTGGCCAAAAAGTACTAGTAACAATGTAAACAGTAGCAAAACGATTAAAATACCTGGAATAGGCAATTCAGGAGGCCGATTCGGAGTTACAACGAAGATTGTCCGAAGGGTCCCTAGAGCACCTTCGGCCTTAAGCCCGGTCGGATCGGATGTGCGAAGGGGCTTCGGGAGCGCGTCCCAAAGGTAGCTGCGAGGTAGGCTCCGGCGTGGGGCCGAGGGTTCTGGTCGGACCGGCGAAGTACTCCGGGTCAGACCGGTGAGGCACACTTCAAAGCGTGCGGGCTCTGGCGCGCAGAACTCCGGCGAACGGGCTTCGGTGAAAGGATTCGGCACGGTGCGGAGGATCCCGGTCGGACCGGCGGGGCGCCTTCGGTCAGACCGGCCCTACGCCACCGGTCGGACCAGCGATGGCAGATCCGATCTGTTAGAACTCGGACGGCCTAGCAAACAAGATCCAATCACCTCCAAATTTTGCAGAGGTGTTCAGGGAGACAATTATTTTGCAAAGATAATAAGAGATCAAACACAATTCGGCCAGAAGGCCGAATTACCGAGTAGGGCGATAAAAACCGATAAAAAGGGATAGCAATATGTTACGTGGATTAACGGGAGGTTCACAAGCGAACCAGCAAGGGTTACCATGATTACGGACGTGGCAGATGGAGGGCTTCCAAGCAAACCCACGAAGATGCGGAAAGTAAAGGAAATAAACGCGATTCAAAGCTAGGGCTTTGGATTTTTGAGATTAGAGAGAGCCCTTGAATCGGCCTTGCCCCTAATATTTTTAGGGAGGGTGGGCTGGTTATCCCTGGCTAGAGATAGAGTAAGATGCGGCCAAAACTCTGTTAGGATAAGATTTGGGAAAAAATACCTCGAATCCTCCTCGGATCCATATTCTGAACCCTGGTCAGTCTAACCGATCCCATGGGTCCAGTATGACCGGACCTGGCCGGTTGGACCGGCCTGCCATAGACAGTCAGACCGACCTTTGCCAGGTTTGACACATTTTCGGTCAAAAATACCATTTTTGAGTATTTGCCTAATTTGACCATTAATGCCATTTTTTGCAATGAACAAGCTTGAAATATGTCAAAAGGCCGATATGGAGGGTATCGTCTTTAGCTCGTTGTGCTTTTAGTTCACTTAGTTCACTTAGTTCACTAAAAGGCGGGGGGTATGTGTTAATAGCAAAAAATGGCATTAATGGTTAAGATTGTCAAAATATCAATTTTGGTAATTTGGGCCGAAAATGCACATGTCTCGGGTTAGGCCGAAGCCCTATAGGGTCGTAGGACCACTGGGCTATGGGCTTCGGAAGCTTCCAGACAGCCCACAACCTTCGGCCCAGAGGCCTTCGGAGGCCCACTCCACCGAAGCTTCGGCCTGAAGAGCAGGCTTCGGCGTGCCTGGCCGAAGGCCCACTTCGGGCAGAGTTAGAGATTGAGTCCGAGGAGTAGGCTTCGGAGTTCATCTTCGGCCAGATCAGTCCGAACGCCAAAGGTACCCTTCGGCGGGACACTTCGCATCAGACGCCGAAGGTACCATTCGGCGACATCCTTCGCACTATACTTCGAACCAGTCAGGCTCCGCTCGATTTGCTGATTTTTTTCTGTTTAATATATTTCTTTCGGATAATTGGATTATTTCGTGTGATCTGATTACCTGGCGACTCCACCCCCCTTACCACGGCTAAGGGTAGTCGGAACGCGACGTCGGTGTTTTGTTATGCTTAGGCTTGTACCTAAGTATCCGCACACTTTTGGATCATCGAACTGACCCAAGTGCGGGGCATGTTTTCGTGTCAAGAGAAAATCTACGGTCACAGCAACAGACAACAAAAAATCCACAGCAAACTCCCAAAGTCATAGCAATATGATCTGGCGGGCAGATGAAACCCCAAAGTCATAGAAACCATGAAGCTGGTGGCGGGCGGACGAGGGTCGCGGAGGGTGGCAGGCACTGACTTCATGGTGCCATGGTGGGCGGCGAGTTCAGGACGACGGCGGGTTTGTCGGGATCTAGATGTACTACGAAAATTAGAAAACTTTTGTCGGCTGGTTAAATCCGATGGCTAGGTATGGCTGATAGAAGTTATCAGGAAATCAGTAACTTCTGACAGAAGTTACTGGTCAATAACTTCCATCGGCTATGGTTAGCCGACGAAATTTACTGGTTTTTAACTTCCGTCGGTTGACCATAGCTGATGAAAGTTACTGTTTTTTATTTTTCTGGTTCACCCAGTCAACGGAAGTTAAGTAACTTCCGTCGGCAAGATGTGGTTGACGGAAGTTACCAGGAAATTAGTAACTTCTATCGGCCTAGGCATGGCCAATGGAAGTTACTGGTCAATAACTTCCATCGGCTATGGTTAACTGACGAAAGTTACTGGTTTTTAAACTTCCGTCGGCTATGGTTAACTTCCAGAAAATTGTTTTAAACTTTAAAAATTCATAACTTATTCAAATTAACTCCAAATTTGACCATTCAAATTTCAGAAAATTTATCTTTCTATTCTCTTCATGTTTATCCAATAAAATTTATATGTTTGTAATGTGCTTTTTATTTGTTTTAATTGTTTATTATTCTCATTTTGCATGCCTAAAAGATTTCGATGCTGTCGAGGAGCTGGAATATTTCCCCGAGGTTCCTCCATCATCATTTATTGACCAAGGCAAGTCACCACCCCATTTTTTAGCATATTGAACCCAATTTTATTTAAATATTGCTAAAATCCATAGGTTATTAATGCATTAGTCAAATTAAATGTCTTACATTATATTTATTAGATCCCCGACCTTGATGTGCAAACCCAAGCCATGCTATTGAGCCTAAACTCCTTGTAACCATAATATTTAGTATTATTAGATAGTATCCAATGTATCAACACAACTGCTATAGGCTAAAGATGAGTCGTAGATACTTGGATCTATTATATGTTCCCATGTTATTTCTCTCATCTCTGGTATTCTGTTGGTCTTTGAGTTTTGGTTAAGAATGTTAACATGGTGGGTTATGGGTGCAAGCGAGGTCATTGATTAGTCGCACCCGGGGCACTATAAGGACCGGTCTGCGGGATCCATTGCAAAACACTTTCGTACTAACCACAAGTCTAGTGGGTAAGTCCTAACTAGAGGTACGGAACGTTCCAACTCGAGGCACCAGTTGGAGGGGTCAAGTAGCACCTGCGGGTGACTTGTACCGAGGAGGCACAAAAGGGGCGCGACATTGGTCCAGTGCGCTGGCGCGCCGGCGAAACCTAGAGTGGGTGTTATCGAATTGGAGTGTTTCATGCTGAAGGTTTTGGCATGAGTTCTTGTGACTTGGGTCATCTAAACACACTGCGGTGTGTAGGGATGATTTCCTTGTGGGTACAGTAGTACACTTGTTGACACGAAAATGTGCCTCTGCACTTGAGTCAGTTCGACGATCCAAAAGCATGTGGATACTTAGGAACAAGCCTAAGCATAACACAACACTGACGTCGTGTTCTGACTACCCTTAACAGTGGAAAAGGGGGTGGAGTCGCCAGGTAATCAGATCACATAGAAATAATCCAATTAGCCGAAAAGGAATATATAGATAAAGTAAACCAACCGGCCGAACGGAACCTGATTGATTCAGAGCGTACTGTTCAAAGGGTCACCAAAGGGAGACTTCAGCGTCTGGTGCGAAGGGTGTGCCGAAGGTAGCCTTCAGTGTTCGGATCGATCTAGACGAAGACAGGCTCCGAACAGATCACGACACGAAATCGCTCCCGAACAACAGGGCTTGGTGTGAAGCCTCTTGACACGACAAAATCCAACGCGGAGCGCTGGTACGATGAAGTCCGGTGCAGAGCGCTGGTGTGATCTTGGTGCGAAGCGAACCCGATGCGAAGTAGCTCCGATGCGCGGGACTTGTCTGGACCGACAACGGCGTGATGAATCCAGCACGGACGGACGAAGTAGGAACTCGCCGAAGGATTCTCCGGTAGCCTTTGAAACTAGCTTCCTAGATCCGAAAACCTTCAGTGAAGGGGGGCTCTGAATGTGAAACCTACAGAAAAGTTAAGATCAAGTGTCAATTCGGCCTGGAGACCAAATTACTAACTGTCGCATTATGTAAAATGAAGGTAACAATCTGTTACGTAGATTAATGGAGGGTTCACAAGTGAGCCAACAAGGTGATAGCAATCTATTACGTAGATTAACGGATGATTCACAAGCGAACCAACAAGGCTTACCACTGTTACGGCGTGGCCGACAAAAGGGCATCCAGCGCAAACCCATGAACGTGTATGGAAATGTAAAGAAAGTAAAGGTACGGTTCAAACTAGGGTTTGAAGTTGATTTGTGTTGTGCGGGGTCTGATGAACCGACCTCACCCCTGTATTTATATGGGCTAGTCTTCTTATCTCTAATTATAATCTGATAAAATTCGGCCTAATCAAGTTGAGGGATAAAAACAACCAGAATCTGTATCATACTCTATCTCCGAAGCTGGCCCAAAGTGGGCCTTCGGCAGGCCCGTCGAAGCTTGCTCCTTGGGCACAAGCTTCGGCGAAGCAAGCCTCCGAAGGGCCTTCGAGCCGAAGCCAACAGGCCGCTAAAAGGCCTCCGAAGCCTCATGATGATGGGCCTCCAGCACTATAAGGCTTCGGCTTGTGCCATGATTTGTGTATTTCTGGCCCAAATTACCAAAATTAATATTTTGACAATCTTGAACATCAATGTCCATTTTTTGCTATCAACACATGCCCCTGCCTTTTAGCGAACCAAGTGAGCTAAAATCACAACGGTCTAAGGATGATATCTTCCATATCGGCCTTTTGACACTTTTAAGTGTTCTGCCACACACTTTGAAAGTATTTTTTCAAATACCTGCCATTTAAAGCTCTTCGAAATCGCTCTCCTTATAGAGACTCTAACAAGTATGCATTACCTGGAATGATTTCAGCCACTTTAAAAGGACCTTCCCAACTAGGCGACCATTTACCAAACTTGGGGCTCTTAGTGCCTAAGGGCAAAATCATTTTCCAAACCAAGTCACCAACTTGAAACGATTTTGGTTTGACTCTCTTGTTGTAGGCTCTAGCTACTCTTCTTTTGTCTTTCTCTATAGCTTCTAAAGCCCTCAACCTCTTATCGGTCACTTCTTCCAAATTATCCTTCAAAAGAGTTTCATATTCATCGACCGATAAGCCATCTTGTTTAAGAAATCTTAAAGAGCCAAGATCTAACTCTACTGGCAGAACGACTTCTTGTCCATATACTAACTCATATGGACTAACTTTGGTAGCACCCATAATGCCTCAGAAAGCACTTCATGCCACCTTTTAGGAAACTCTTCAATTGTCTTCTTAATGAGCTTAATTACAGTTTTATTACTAGACTCGGCCTGATCGTTGGCCTAAGCATAGTATGGTGAAGAGTTTATCAAGTTAATACCATAAAATTCGGCGAAGTCTTTCACTTCTTTAACAATAAACGAAGTGCCTTGATATGTAGTGAGAGTTTGGGGAATATTGAATTTATGTATAATGTGCTTCAAGATGAAATCAGTTACCTCATTGTGAGTCATGTTCTTGAGAGGCATGGCCTCGATCCATTTGGTGAAGTAATTCGTTGCCATCAACACGAACAGATGCCCTTTTAAAGAGGGAGGATGGATTTGGCCGACGAAGTCTAAACCCCAACCTTAGAATGACCATGGTTTGATAATAGGGTTAAGTAGTGACGCAGGAGCCAACTGAATATTACCAAACCTTTAACATGCTTCACACCACCTATAATACTTAAAGCAATCCTCAGTCATAGTCGGCAATAAAAACCCGCTCTTTGAGGATCCAACTCATTTTTTGGGCCGACTGATGAGTGTGTTGATAGAAAAAATGGCATTAATGGCTAGATTGTCAAAATATCAATTTTGGTGATTTGGGCCGAAAATACACATGTCCAGGGTCTGTCCGAAGCCCTACAGGGCCGAAGTCCATTGAGCTATAGGCTCCGGAAGCCTCTAGCCAGCCCATGGGCTTCGGCCAGGAAGCCTTTAGAGGCCCACGCCACCGAAGCCTCAGCCCGAGGAGCGGGCCTCGATGGGCCTGGCCGAAGCCCACTTCGGCAGAGATGGAGTTGTATGCGATTCTGGCTCAATTCTTATCTCCATCCGGCCGGATTAATAGCAGATTAGATTAGGAATTAAGCCCCTATAAATAGAGAGGCAAGGCCAACGTAGAGGCCCCCCCAACACAAACCAAACCAAAGCCCATGCTTTGATCATATTTACTTTACCTTTATTTTCCTCTACCTCTTCGTGGGTTTGCCTGGAAGCCCTCCGCCGGCTGCTACGAAACAGTGGTAACCCTTGTTACTTCGCTTATGAAGTATCTGTTAATCTATGTAATAGATTGCTATCGCCTTGTTACTTCGCCTGTGAAGTATCCGCTAATCTGCGTAACAGATTGCTACCTTCGCTACTAGTGCAACACTTAGCAGAATTCGGTCCTAGGGCCGAATTGGTACTTCGAATTCTCTCTATTGCAGGTTCCCACGTTCAGAGATACTTCGTCGGAGGTGTCCGAAGCTGAGAGATCGGGTTCGGAGTTCACCAGAACACCCTCCGGCGAGACTGCAGGCTCCGACAACAAGCTTCGCCAGCATACTTCGTCGTGATAGGCTTCGCCACGACCATACTCCGCACTGGACGAAGTTACGTTTGCGCGCGGCCCTCGCGATATTATTCTATAGTGTGCTGTATCAGAGACCTCACGCCGAACCCTGGTGTTCGGATGTGATCATCGCGTTCAGATCCGTTCAGAGTCTATCTTCGGTCGGATCAGTCCGAGCGCCGAAGCGCCCTTCGATGGGACACTTCGCACCAGACGCCGAAGGTACCGTTCGGTGACCCCTTTGCATCAGGCTTCAAAGCAGACAGGCTCCGACCGGTTTGCTGATTTTATTCTGTTTAATCTATCTCTTTCGGCTAATTGGATTATTTTGTGTAATCTGGTTGTCTGGCGACTCCACCCCCCTTATCACGACTAAGGGTAGTCAGAACGTGACGTCGGTGCTACGTCATGCTTAGTCTTGTTCCTAAGTATCCGTGCACTTTTGGATCATCGAACTGAGCCAAGTGCGGGGGCACGTTTCCGTGTCAACACACTTTTTGGCGACTCCGCTAGGGAAGGCTACGCCAACATGACAAGTACATCTACATTGGCCACTAGTACATCTACATCGACTACTATATCTACACCGCCGATGGACACCATAGGAGGCGCGGATATCGACAGCCGCAACATCTTGACACCAACACTTGAAGATATCCCCACTGAAGACCGAGCAGAGATCAAGGCAAAGTTAAAGGCACTCCAAGACATGATGCTTGGGGGCTACGTCAAGACGCGCGCGGGCTTCATCAAGCGCGACATCATCACCCCCGACCTCGCTCAGGTCCAGGTAACACCTATATCGCCTCGTTTATCTTCTTTGGAAATTGAGCAAAAAATAGCCGCATCAGTAGATCAAGCCGTTAGCGCTTCGCTAGACAACCGTTTAGATTCGACAGTCAGCTCCCAAGTAGAGGCGACTATTAGGAGGTTCGTCTTTACTGAGGCCATACCCCCGGTTCCCATTGCTAGTGCACCACCGGCAAACCACGTATACGGTAGGACTAACGACAGCACCAGCACAATTATGTCTCCGGCGCCACCACTTATGGCCGAGACCAATCATTACACCTATGGTCTAACTAACACTGCGTACCACGCACCACCACCTGCACCAATACCCGCGCTTCCCGCACCACATGCACAGACGCCCGGAGACGAGCACGTCATACAAATAGCGCGTAGAGAAGAGGCCCATGGCCGACACGCCGATATCCCACCGTGTGTCGCGGCCCCGCATGAGAGGCACACACAAGCAATGTACCAAGATGACATAGAGGAGCGGGTCCGCGCACTATTTAGAGAGTTTGTTGGCTTCGTGCCCAAGGGACGGGTTAGGGGTTACCGTAAGCCATACCCCGACCATCTTGATACAGTGCCCTACCCCAGCGGCTATAGAATCCCTGAATTCATTAAGTTCGATGGCGAGGGTAGCAAGACTACACTAGAGCACAGTTAGTCAATTTTTGGCACAGTGTGGAGAAGTTAGCAGGATAGATGCTCTAAAGGTTAGATTGTTTTCTCTCTCGCTATGCGGCACCGCTTTCACTTGGTTTTCGGCACTCCCACCGAACTCCATCCAAACGTGGGATGATTTAGAGCGGAAATTCCATGATTATTTCTACACGGGTGAGACAGAACTCAGGCTTTCGCATTTGACATCGGTCAAGCAGAAATCTAATGAGAACGCCTCTGAGTACATTAAGCGTTTTAGGGATACTAGAAACCGATGTTTTAGCCTTAATATTTCGGAAAGGGACTTGGCGGAACTAGCTTTTAATGGGTTGCGTTCCGAGATTAAAGAGAGGTTAGATAACCAAAACTTTTTGGAAGTTAGCCAAGTTTTGCATCAGGCTCTGGTCCAGGAAGGCCGAACCAAAGATAAAGAGTTTATTAAGACGTTTAGCAAGCCTAGGGCTGAAATCCACATCATGGAACGTTTTGACGAGGAAGAGTCAGAAGAGGAGGATTAGGCCGATATGTACGCGACCGAATGGGTGTGGAACGCTAAAAATAAACCTGTCAACTGCTCCGAGTTACGGCCATCCCCCACAAAGAATCGACCTAGTGAGGTCAAGTACTCATTTGATATAACTAAGTGTGATAAAATATTTGATTTTATCTTAAAAAGTCAGCTTCTCAGGTTGCCTAAGGGTCAAGTCATTCCGCCTGCCAATGAGTTAAAGAAGCATTCGTACTGTAAGTGGCATGATTCGCATTCACATAATACTAACGACTGCAATGTTTTTCGACGACAGATCCAATCGGCCATAGCAGAAGGACAATTGAAGATAGACCATAATCCGAAGATGAAGTTGGATAAAGATCCTTTTCCCGTCAACGCCGTCGACCTCGGTGAGAAGAAGGTGTTGATTCGGCCAGAACAGGTCGAGTCGGCTAAGGGGAAGGACGTAATTGTTGGAGAATCGCGCACTCGCATGCTCATACCAAAGAACCCCGAGGTAGGAGTGTGGAAATGGAATATTAGTGCCCCTTCGGCTAAAGCTCGCAAGAGGCTGAAGGTAACGTACAATATGCTATTGAACAAGCATCAGAGAAAAGCCAGGGAAGCAAATCCACACGCTAAGAAGCTAAAGCAGCCGAAGGGCCCGAGGCTTCCGGAAGGCGGCTTCGAACCGAAGCAGACACACCCTCTGCACGGTGGCTTCGGGCCACAGTGGCCTGACATTCCGCACGGTGGTTTCGAGCCACAATGGCCGAACCCCCCGTACAGTAACTTCGGCCCCCAATGGCCGAACCCCGCACCGTGTTGGACTTCTCCGATGGGAGGTTTCGGCCCGCACTGGCCGAACGTACCTCTGGCCTAGCAGGACCCTTTGCTGGTGTGGTCCAAAATACCATCAACTCTGTCGACCCCCCTTCCGGTTAACGGGTTCGGCTCTTAGTGGGCAAGGCCACTAGAGCCGCCGATGCCTTCGCCGTACGACTGGGCGAGAACCCCATGGGATCCGTACGTATCCGGGTCGGGGTACCCTCCGCAACCTAACACTATGCCTTGTTTTCCTTCGGAGTATTATGGATGGCATGGACAAACAGACGCAGCGGAGGGGGCATCATCCACAAACTGTTCGTGGTGCCTCCGAATCGAGCCATGCAGAGCGAAGCCAAAGGGTGCGAGCATGCGGAGGCCGAGGTTAGGGAGTCTGAAGCCATCACCATCAGAGTTGGGTCTCAGGAAGTCCCAATCTTGAAGACTTTGTCACCGAAGTCTGACGGAGGTAAGCCCCATTCTTCGGCCAGGCTCTGCGCCGAAGCCTGGATCGATCGGCCAAACAAGGCCTATCTGTCCGTCGGGGTTCGCGACGAAGACCCCTTCAAACATAGGGTGCACGAGGCCGAAGGGCACAATACTACTTCGGCCAGAATAAATGGAAGCCGAACAATAGCACGAGGACACATCGATGGAAAGCCGATTTCCCGAATGCTCGTAGACTGGCGGCACCACTGTTAACATAATGCCTTACTCGTTGTTGAAGAAACTTGGCAGGGATGAGGATGACCTGAAGAAGACCAACTTGATGCTCAACGGCTTCAACGGCGAGTGCTCCGAGGCCAAAGGAGTACTCTATATGGAGTTGACGGTGGGCAACAAGACGTTGCCAACAGCATTTTTCATCGTCGACGTACGAGGTAACTATAGCGTACTACTCGGGCGCGACTGGATTCACGCAAACTGTTGCATTCCCTCTACTCTAAACCAGTGCCTGATACAGTGGGACGACGATGAGGATGTACTCTCTATGGCCGAAGAGGACGTCTACAAGATTGCCTTTCGATGCCCTGGTTTTGTTGGTTTGTTCGAGTGGGTCGTCATGACTTTTGGTTTGAAGAATGCTGGTGCCACATACCAGCGTGCTATGAACTTGATCTTTCATGACTTGTTAGGAGTTATGTTAGAAGTTTACATTGATGATGTCGTGGTCAAATCGGACGCTATGGGGAACCATTTAGCTGATTTGAAGGTTTCTTTTGATAGAATGCGACAGTATGGGTTGAAAATGAACCCACTCAAGTGTGCTTTTGGTGTGTCGGCGGGTAAGTTCTTAGGTTTCATGATTCACGAGAGAGGCATAAAAATTGATCCTAAGAGACTTGAGAAGATTAGGAACATTGCAGCGCTGACGTGCAAAAAGGACGTGCGGAAATTGCTAGGCAAGATGAACTATTTGCATCGCTTTATATCCAACTTGTCCGGCAAGATTGATGCCTTTGTCCCCATACTCCGTCTAAAAAATGAAGTCGGGTTCACTTGGGGGGCAAGCCAGCAAAGTGCTTTTGAGAAGATCAAGGAGTGCTTGTCATCACCGCCTGTGGTGAGAGCACCCAAGGTCAGGATTCTGTTTCGGCTATACATCGCTACTGAAGATAGCGTGATTGGGGCCGTGCTAACCCAGGAGGTAGAGGGAAAAGAGTACATCATCACATTCTTGAGCCACCGCCTGCTGGACGCCAAAACCAGGTACACGTTTGTAGAACGATTGTGTTTTTCACTTTACTACGCGTGCACCAAATTACGCCATTATCTTCTCCCCACTACGTGTGTTGTCGTTTGCTAGACCGATGTTATAAAGCACATGTTATAGAATCACTCTGTCCGGCCACTTCGGAACAGTGGTAATCCTTGTTACATTGCCTGTGAAGTACCCGTTAATATACGTAACAGATTGCTACCTTTGTTTTCCTACTGCAACACTTAGTAAATACTATCCCTAGGCCGAATTGGCACTGGCTCTCTGTTCTGTTGCAGGTTTCATGCTCGGAGTCACTTCGCCAGAGGTGTCCAGAGCTAGGAGAATGGTTTCGGTGGCTGCCAAAACACCCTTCGGTGGGAATCCCTGCTTCGACTACCCGTGGCAGACCGTCACGCTGTTGTTGGTTTGACCGAGTCCTACGTGCCAAACACGCTTCGCAATAGGCTTTCTTGAGACAGGCTTTGCCACGTTCATACCCCGCTTCAGACAAAGTCACGACAGTGCATTGCGTTTGAGTTATTTTATCATGTCAAAGACTTTGCGCTGAACCCCGCTGTTCGGAAGGTGATTTCGCGTCAAGATCTGTTCGGAGCCTGCCTTTGGCCAGATTAGTTCGAACGCCGAAGGTACCCTTCGGCGAGACCCTTCGCATTAGACGCCGAAGGTACCCTTCGACGATACCCTTCGTACAGTACCCTTCGAATCAGCTAGGCTCCGTTCAGCTTGCTGATTTATTTTATTTAATATATCTCTTTCGGTTTATTAGATTATTTCTGTGTGATCTAATTACCTGGCGACTCCAGCCCCCTTGCCACTATTAAGGGTAGTTAGAACACGAAGTTAGTGTTGTGTTACGCTTAGGCTTGTCCCTAAGTATCTGCATACTTTTGGATCGTCGAACTGACCCAACTGCGGGGGCACGTTTTCGTGTCAACACACTTTTTGGCGATTCCGTTGGGGAAGGCTATACCAACATGACGGGTACATCTACATCGGTCGCTGGTACGTCTACAACGACTACTACATCTACATCGCCGATGGATCCCATGGGAGGCGTAGATATCGATAACCGCAACATCATGACGCCTACCGTTGAAGATATTCCCGCAGAAGACCGGGCTGAGATTGAGGCAAAGATGAAAGCACTCCAAGACCTCATGCTTGGGAGCTACGTCAAGACATGCGCAGGCTTCATCAAGCGCGATGTCAGCGTCCCCGACCTCGCTTGGAACCAAGTAACACCAGTATCGCCTCGTTTATCTTTTTTAGAAATTGAGCAAACAATAGCCGCATCAGTAGATCAAGCTGTTAGCGCTTTACTAGCCAATCGTTTAGATTTGGAAGTTAGCTCCTAGGTAGAGGCAATACTTAGAAGGTTCGGCTTTACCGAGGCATTACCTCCATCTCCGATTGCTAGTATACCTCCGATAAATCACATTTACAGTAGAACTGACAGTAGTACCGGCAAATCCATTGCGTCTCTAGCCTCAATATCCATGGCCAAGATCAGTCAACATGCTTACGTCCAGACTAGCACCGCCTACCATACATCGCCTCCACCTGCACTGGTGCTAGTTTTTCCCACACTGCTCGCGCCACTAGCACAAGAACATAGGCCTGAACACGTCATACATCCCGAGCTAGTGCACGAGGAAGAACCCCGCGGCCGACACACCGACATACCACCACGTGTCGTGCCCCCGCATGAGAGACGCGCTGTAGGCAGTAGGCCAGGATGACATTGAGGAGTGGATTCGCGCACTGTTTAGGGAGTGCACCGGTTTCGTACCCAGAGGTCGAGCTAGGGTTTACCGAAAGCCGTACCCTGATCATTTCGACACGATACCTTACCCTCATGGTTATAGAGTCCCTGAGTTCACCAAGTTTGACGGTGAGGGTAACAAAACCACACTAGAGCATGTCAGTCAGTTTTTAGCACAGTGTGGACAAGCTAGCGGGATAGATGCCCTAAAAGTAAGACTATTTTCTCTCTCACTATCCGGCACCACTTTCACTTGGTTTTCGGTGCTCCCAACGAACTCTATCCAAACGTGGGCTGAATTAGAATAGAAATTCCACGACTATGTTTACACAGGTGAGACAGAACTTAGGCTTTCACACTTGACATCGGTTAGACAGAAATCTAGCGAGAGCATCTCTGAGTATATCAAGCGCTTTCGAGATACCAGAAACCGATGTTTTAGTCTAATATTTTGGAAAGGGATTTTGCGGATCTAGATTTTAGTGGGTTGCACTATGAAATCAAAGAGAGACTAGACAACCAACACTTCTTAGAAGTAAGCCAAGTCTTACAACAGCTCTAGTCTAGGAAGGCCGAGCCAAGGATAAAAAGTTCATTAAGACGTTTTACAAGCATAGAGCTGAAGTCCACGTGATGGAGCACTCCGATGAGGAAGAATCAGAGGAGGAGGAAGATTCGGCCGACATGTACGCAGCCAAATGGGTTTGGAACGCTAAGAGCAAACTCGTTACTTTCTCTGAGTTACGACCGTCTCCTACCAAGAATCGGCCTAGCGAAGTCAAGTACTCGTTTGATATAACTAAGTGTGATAAAATATTTGATTTCCTCTTGAAGAACCAGCTTCTCAGGTTGCTTAAAGGCCAAGTCATTCCATCGGCCGACGAGCTAAAGAAATGCCCATACTGTAAGTGGCATGATTCGCATTCGCATTATACTAAAGACTGCAATGTTTTTCATTGACAGGTTCAATCGGTCATAGCCGAAGGGGCCAAAGCAGTCGGAGGGTGGCTTCGGACCACAGTGGTTGAACCCTCTGCGTGATGACTTCGGGCCGCAGTGGCCAAACACTCCCTATGGTGGCTTTGGACCCTAGTGGTCGAACCCTACATATAGGGGCTTCGGACCCTAGTGGTCGAACCCTACGCAAAACGAGTTCAGACCCCAATGGCCGAACCCGGCTCCGTTCTGGACAAACCCTCTGGCGGGAGGCTTCGGCCCGAAATGGCTGAACGTACCTCCGGCCTGGTAGGACCCTTCACTGATATGGTCTAAGGTACCATCGACCTGGTCGAACCCCCCTTTGGGTAATGGATTCGGCTCATAGTGGGCGAAACCACTTGAGCCGCCGATGCCTCCGCCATACAATTTGGCAGGGACCCCGTGGGCTCCGTACACATCACAACCAGAGTACCCTCCACAACTTAACATTGTCCCTTGTTTTCCTTCAGAGTATTATAACTAGCAGGGACAAACAGACATGGCGGAGGGAGACATCATCCACAGGCTGTCTGTGGTACCTCTGAATCGACTCGCACAGGACGAAGCCAGGGGAGATGGGCGTGAAGAGGCGAAGGATGGAGATTCTAAAGCTATCACAGTCAGAGTAGGGTCTCAGGAAGTCCAAATCCCGAAGGCCCCCTCGCCGAAGCCCGATAGAGGTAAGTTCCCTGCTCCAGCCGAAGCCAGCGCGGAGCCCAGTCCAATCGGCCGAACGAGGCCGATTCGATTAGTAGGGTCCGCAGCGAAGGGCCCTCCGATTATGAAACACGTGAAGCCGATCTAGGTGGTACCCCTTCAGCCAAAATCACAGAGACAGGACGGTGGCTGCCTAGTACCAAGCCACAACCATCTTGGGCACCTCCAAGTATGTCCAAATCACAGAACATACTTCTGCAAGCCTACGGGCATAGGAGATGCACGAGAAGAAAGCCGAGGATGAGCGAGACACCATCTTTGAGGAAATCCACCCTCGGCCAATGACGAGACAGGTATGGAGGATCAAGCCGATTGAGATAACCAACCCGGCTCCTAGTCCAAGTGACGATGATGATGTGCTCGACGATGACTACTCGCCCATCTCTGAGGGACCCGCACCTCAAGCGATGGACATCAACGTCATCATGTTGTCCGCTGAGTTCGTCCTACCACAGGACGAGGCCGAGGTCACTCAGTTGAACCTCGGCCCACGCAACACTATTTTTGATAAACCCGAGGATACGGCTAGCCATCTAAAGCCTCTCTACGTCAGAGGTCACATTGATGGGAAGCCAATCTCCAGGATGATTGTCGATGGTGGCGGAACTATTAACCTAATGCCTTACTCGCTATTGAAGAAACTTGGCAGGAATGAGGAGGACTTGAAGAAAACTAACTTAATGCTCAACGGCTTCAACGACGAGAGTTTTGAGGCCAAAGGCATGCTCTCCATGGAGTTGACAGTAGGCAAAAAGACGTTGCCAACAGCATTCTTCATCGTTGACGTGCAAGGTAACTACAGTGTGCTACTCGGGCCTGACTAGATTCATGCAAACTATTGCATTCCTTCTACTTTGCACCAATGCCTGATTCAGTGGGACGGCGATGAGGTAGAGGTCATACCCGCAGACACTTTGGCCCATGTAGCATTGGCCGATGTATCCATTGACGCCATCCACAATAAAGTGGAATATCTATCGGGTAGGGATCTTTTGGATTACGACTTTGTTAGTGTGTGCAGATGACGTTTCGTAACAGTGTCTGTAAAGCCGTCTGGTGTAGCACGACTATTTCTAAATTAGTAGTAATGTCTAGCAAAAGTAATCTAGATTGGTTGAAGTCTCGTGTAGAGCAATATCGGTCTGATAAAGATGGTATTGTCGAGGCCATCGAAGACTTTAGCAAAGTAGAGAAATTAGGACAAGGTTTTGTGTCGGCTGATCCTTTGAAAGAAATTGACATAGGCGATGGTAGCATCCCAAGGCTGACTTTTGTAAACCAACATTTACAGCCTGATGAAAAGGCTGAAGTAATGAAGTTGCTTCGGTCGTACGTCGATTGTTTCACACGGGAGTATAGCGAGATGCCCGGATTAAGCCGTGAGCTCATGGAGCATCGACTACCTATCAAATCCAGATTTAGGCCTTATAAAAAGCCTCCTCATCGCTTTAATTCGGCCGTCTATGACTGAGTTAAAGAATATGTGGAGCGATTACTCAAGGCTGAGTTTATTAGGCCATGCAGGTATGCTGAATGGGTCGTAACATTGTGCTTGTAGAAAAGAAGGGGAGCGGCAAGATACGAGTTTGTATTGATTTTAGGGATCTAAACAAGTCCACTCCGAAGGATGAGTATCCAATGCCAATAGTCGACATGCTAATCAACTGATGCTTCAGGACACAAGGTACTAAGTTTTCTTGATGGCAATGCTGGTTATAATCAAATTTTTATGGCCGAATAGGACGTGTACAAGACAGCCTTTCGATGCCCTGGTTTTGTTGGCTTGTTCGAGTGGGTCATTATGACTTTTGGTCTAAAGAATGTTGGCGCTACATATGAACGTGCTATGAACTTGATCTTTATGACTTGCTAGGAGTTATGTTAGAAGTATACATAGATGATGTTGTAGTCAAATTGAACGCTATGGGGAACCACTTAGCCGATTTGAGAGTTGCTTTTGATAGGATGCGGCAGTATGGTTTGAAAATGAACCGGTCACATGTACTTTTGGCGTGTCGACGGGCAAGTTCTTAGGATTCATGATTCATGAAAGAGGTATAGAAATTGATCCTAAGAGGCTTGAGAAGATTAAAACTTTACAGCGCCGACATGCAAGAAAGATGTGCATAAGTTGCTAGGCAAGATGAATTATTTGCGTCGCTTTATATCTAACTTGTCTGGCAAGATTGATGCCTTTGTTCCTATACTCTAGGCTAAAGAATGAAGCTGAGTTCACTTGGGGGGCAAGTTAGCAAAGCGCCTTTTAAAAAATTAAAGAGTGCTTATCGTCACCACTTGTGGTGAGAGCACCAAAAACCGGAATTCCATTTCGACTGTACATTGCCACCGAAGATAGCGTGGTAGGGGCCGTGCTAACCCAGGAGGTGGAGGAAAGAGAGTACATCATCACATTCTTGAGCCACCGTCTGCTATACACCGAAATCAGGTACGTATTTGTGGAGCGTTTATGTTTATCACTTTATTACGCATGTACCAAATTATGTCACTATCTTCTTCCAACTGCATGTATTGTCGCTTGACAAACCGATGTCATAAAATACATGTTGCAAAAGCCGATTCTAAGTGGAAGAATCGAAAAGTGGGCTTATGCTTTGATTGAGTATGATTTGGCCTATGAACCTCTTAGAGCTATGAAAGGCCAAATTGTTGCTAACTTTATAGTTGATTACCACGTGGACGTCAATTGGGGTGACGACATGTTGACACAAAAATGTGCCCCTGCCCCTCCACTTGGCTCAGTTTGACGATCCAAAAGTGTGTGGATACTTAGGGACAAGCCTAAGTGTAACACAGCACCGATGTCGCGTTCCGACTACCCTTAGCTGTGGTAAGGGGGTGGAGTCGCCAGGTAATCAGATCACACAGAAATAATCCAATTAGCCGAAAGAAATATATTAAACAGAATAAACCAGCAAACCAGTCGGAGCCTGTCTACTTCAAAGTATGGTGTGAAGGGGGTCTCCGAAGTATACCTTTGGCGTCTGGTGCGAAGTGTCCCGCCGAAGGGCACCTTCGGCGTTCGGACTGATCTAGCCGGAGATGAACTCCGAATGGATCTAGACGCGACAATCACCTCCGAACAGCGGGGTTCGGCGCGAAGTCTCTGATATAATAAGATACAGAATAATGACTCAAACGTGATGCGCGAGCATGACTTTGTCTAGAGCAGAGTACGAGCATCACGAAGTCTATCGTGATGAAGTCTGTTGGCGTGTGGTCGAAGTAGCAGTCTCGCTGAAGGGTGTTCTGGTGATCTCCGAAACCAATCTCTCGGCTCTGGACACCTCCGATGAAGTAGCTCCGAACATGGAAACCTACAATAGAGTAGATTCGAAGTACCAATTCAGCCTGAGGACCAAATTCTGCTAAGTGTTGCATTGGTGGCGAAGGTAGCAATCTGTTACACAGATTAGCGGATACTTCACAGGCGAAGTAACAAGGCGATAGCAATCTATTACGTAGATTAACAGATACTTCATAGGCGAAGTAACAAGGATTACCACTGTTCCAAAGTGGCCATTGGAGGGCATCCTGGCAAACCCACGAAGAGTACAGAAAAGTAAATATAAAGTAAATGTGATTCAAAGCTAGGGCTTTGTGGTTCATTTTTGTCGGGGGGTCTCTGAACTGGCTTCGCCTCTATACTTATAGGGGCTAGATCTCTAATCTAATCTGCTATAATTTGGCTGAATAGAGATAAACACTTAGCCAGAATCGTGCCCAACTCTATCTTTGCCCGAAGTGGGCCTTCGGCCAAGCCCGTCGAAGCCTGCTCCTCGGGCCGAAGCTTCAGTGGCGTGGGCCTCCGAAGGCCTCCTGGCCGAAGGCTGTGGGCTGGCTGGAAGCTTCCGGAGCCCATAGCCCAATGGTCCTTCAGCCCTGTAGGGCTTCGGCCTAACCTGGGACATGTGTATTTTCGGCCCAAATTACCAAAATTGATATTTTGACAATCTTAACCATTGATGCCATTTTTTGCTATCAACACATGCCCCCATACCTTTTAGTGAACTAAAAGCACAACGAGCTAAGACGATACCTTCCATATCGGCCTTTTGACATATTTTAAGATGTTTGCCACACACTTGGGAAATACCTTTTCAAGTATCTACCATTCAAAGCTCTTCGAAACTGCTCTCCTTGTAGAGATTCTAACACATATGCATTGCCAGGAGCTATTTCGGCTATTTTGAAAGGGCCTTCCCAACTAGGCCACCATTTACCAAACTTGGGACTCTTAGAGCCTAAGGGTAAAATCGTCTTCCAAACCAAGTCACCTACTTGAAATGATTTTGGTTTAACCTTCTTATTGTAGGCTTTAGCTACTCTCCTCTTGTCTATTTCTATGGCTTCTAAAGCCCTCAATCTCTTATCGGTAACTTCTTCTAGATTGTCTTTCAACAGAGTCTCATACTCGTCGACTGATAAGCCATCTTGCTTTAACACTCTTAAACAGCCAAGATCTACTTCTACAGGTAGAACGGCTTCTTGTCCATATACCAACTCATATGGACTAACTTTGGTAGCACCATGCTTTGCAATCCTACAAGCCCATAGCGCCTCGGAGAGCACTTCATGCCACCTTTTAGGGAATTCTTCAATTTTGTTCCTAATGAGCTTAATCACGGTTTTATTACTAGACTCAGCCTGACTATTGGCTGAGCATAGTAGGGCAAAGAGTTATCAACTTAATACCATAATATTCGGCAAAGTCCCTCACTTCTTTAGAAACAAATGAGCTACCTTGATCTGTAGTGAGAGTTTGAGGAATGCCGAATCTATGTATGATGTGCTTCAAGATAAAGTCAAGTACCTTGTTCTGAGTCATGTTCTTGAGAGGTACGGCCTCGGTCCACTTGGTGAAGTAATATAGCACCATCAACACGAACCGATGCCCCTTTGATGAAGGAGGGTGAATTTGGCCGATGAAGTCTAAACCCCAACCTCGGAATGGCCATAGCTTGACAATACGGTTGAGTAACGAAGAGAGAGCTAACTGAATATTGCCAAACTTCTAACATGCTTCAAACCTCTATAATACTTAAAACAATCCTCGGTCATAGTCGGCCAGTAGAAACACGCTCTTTTGAGCATCCAACTCATTTTCTGGGCCGACTGATGAGTGCCACAAAGTCCTTCATGGACTTCTCCGTAGACACTTGGGATCGTTTGTGGTCTAGACACTTTAACAGTACTCCATCAATGGTTCGGCGATACAGTGTGTCGTCTATCAACACAAATTTAAATGCTTGTCACCAAACCTTCCGATCAACCCTTTGGCTAGGGTCTCTCAAATACTGGATGATTGGAATTCTCCAATCGCCCTTATGGGCTTCGGAGTGTTTTGCTAGCTCACTCCCTGAAAAAGTATCTAGGCTGCTGATTTCGGGGTGCCCCCGAGCCCTTCCTGCTTCTGCCAAAGCCTGGCTGGACTGCCGTGTGGAGCGCATCATGCCGAAGCCTCCTGCTAGAGGGTCTACGCTCCCGGAGGCCCTCAATGTCCGGATGACTTCGGTTCATGGTTTCTAGCGCGCCAGACCCTTCAGTGAGCGGAGTACTCCGGTCACGAGATCTCGGCGCGCGGTAGCCTCCGGCAGCCGGAGGGGTCCGACCCAAAGGGTGCGCCTGTCCGAAGTCACTTGCTTCGATAGTGAGACCAAACATTGGCTTCTCCCGTACAGAAAATTTTCCTCTCTTGACTTGGTAACCAGATGCTTGCTAAGCCAAATCATTTGCAATCGAATTGGCCTCTCTTGACACATGAGAAATTTTGAAGTCATCAAAAGTAGCAACTATGTCCAGGCACTTATCCAAGTAGTTGTTCAGCAAGCCATTAAAACATTGAGCACTCTTATCCACTTGTTGCACTACTAACAGGGAATCACCATGTGCATGAACATGTTTAACACCTATGGATTTTAACAATTCAAGCCCTAGTAGTAAAGCCTCGTATTCAGCTTGGTTGTTAGTAGAGGGAAATTCTAAATGAGCCGAGGTTTCAAAGTGCGCTCCACTAGGTGATATGAGAACCACTCCAATACCTTGGTCATTTTCGCAAGCTGAACCATCAAAGTAAAGTTTCCACGGCATTACCTCAATCAGAGCAACATTGTCACTCCAACTAACGTCTATGTGGTGATCAACTATAAAGTTGGCTACGATCTGGCCTTTCATAGCTCTTAGGGGTTCATAAGCCAAATCATATTCAATCAAAGCGTAATCCCACTTTCCGATTCTTCCACTTAGAATCGGTTTTTACAACATGTGTTTTATAACATCGGTTAGACAAACGACAACACATGTAGTAGGGAGAAGATAATGGCGCAATTTGGTACACACATAGTAAAGTGACAAACACAAATGTTCCATAAATGCGTACCTGGTTTCGGCGTCCAGCAGTCGGCGGCTCAAGAACGTGATGATGTACTCTTTTCCTTCTACCTCCTGGGTTAGCACGGCCCCGATCACGCTATCTTCTAGCAGCGATGTATAGCCGAAACGGAATCTCGGCTTTGGGTGCTCTCACCACGGGCAGCAATGACAAGCACTCCTTGATTTCTCAGAGGCGCTTTGCTGGCTTGCCCCCAAGTGAACTTGGCCTCGTTCTTTAGCCGGAGTATGGGGACAAAGGCATCAATCTTGCCAGACAAGTTAGACATAAAGCGACACAAATAGTTCATCTTGCTAGCAACTTTTGCACATCTTTCTTGCATGTCGGTGTCGTAGCGTTTCTAATTTTCTCAAGCCTCTTTAGGATCAATCTCTATGCCTCTTTCATGAATCATGAAACCTAAGAACTTACCTGCTGACACGCCAAAAGCACATTTGAGTGGGTTCATTTTTAAACCATACTGCCGCTGTCCTATCAAAAGCAACTTTCAAATCGGCTAAATGGTTTCCCATAGCGTCCAATTAACTACAACATCACAATGTAACCTTCTAACATAACTCCTAGCAAGTCATGAAAGATCAAGTTCATAGCGCGCTGATATGTGGCGCCAGTATTTTTCAAACCGAAAGTCATAACAACCCACTCAAACAAACTGACAAAACCAAGGCATCGAAAGGCAGTCTTGTAGACGTTCTCTTTGGCCATAAAGATTGATTATAACCAGCATTGCCATCAAGAAACTTAGTACCTTGTGTCCTGAAGCATTGTTGATTAGCATGTCGGCTATCGGCATCGGATACTCGTCCTTCGGAGTGGCCTTGTTCAGATCACTAAAATCAATACATACTCGTATCTTGTCGCTCCCTTTCTTCTCTACAGGCATAATGTTAGTGACCCATTCTGTGTACCTGCATGGCCTAATAAATCTAGCTTTGAGCAGTCGCTCTACTTCTTCTTAACTCGGTCATAGATGGTCCGAGTTTTAAAGCGACGGGGAGGCTGTTTATAGGGCCTAAATCTGGACTCTGATAGGAAGCCGATGCTCCACGAGCTCACGGCTTAGTCCCGACATCTCGCTATACTCCCATGCGAAACAATCGACATACGACCAAAGCAACTTTATTACTTCGACCTTTTCATCAGGCTATAAATGTTGGTTTACAAAAGTCGGCCTTGGGATGCTACCATCACCTATGTCCAACTTCTTCTAAGGGACTCGGCCGATGCAAAACCTTGTCCTAATTTCTCTACTTCGCTAACGTCCTCGATGGCCTCGGGAATACTGTCTTTATTAGACCGATACTGCTCTACACGAGACTTTAGCCAATCCAGATTTACTCTTGCTAGACATGACTACTAATACAAAACAGCCACGCTACACCAGATGGCTTTACAGACACTGGTACAAACGTCCTCCTGAACACGCTAACAAAAATCATAATCTGAAATATCTCTACCTGACAGACACGCTACTGGTTGTGAACGGCGTCAACTGAAAAGAACAAACTACTAGAAGTATAATACTCGTCTCCCTAATAAAATCATCAACAAACTACAAATTAATACAAGAACAAATATAATAGCATAATATCACAACATTGCATATGAAAAGAAAACATTGCATACAGAAGTATAATACTAGTCACCCTTATGAAATCATCAACAAACTACAAATTAATACAAGAAAATATATAATAGCATAATAGAACATATCATGTCTTAAACATTACTAATGACACAAAAATAACATTGATAAATTTAACATATTCTGAATAATAGTGATACCTCAGAGGTGGCAACAGGCAAGCAAGGAGGCGTTGGCTGGGGTAGGGGTGGCAGTTTGGCTCGGGGCTCGAGAGCCAGCTTGGGCTCGACTGAGCCGAGCGATCTCGACCTGAGCCTCTTGGCTCGGTCAGCATTTGAGTACCCTATAATGCCACTTTCTAATTACGGAAGCACAATACATTGAAAGATATTGAAAAAGACAAATGGACAATGATACTACTGAGCCGGCTGATGCTCGGCCGAGCCTGAGCTAAGCCATTAATTTTGGTTCATTAAGCCATCCGAGCTGAGCCTAGCTCGGATCGCTAAAGAGGTGGCTTGGCAAGGATGAGCCGACCTGAGCCAAGCTCGGCTCGTTGCTAGCCCTACAGCCGGACGAAAGACGATGGGCGCCAGGTGGGTGGATCGAGGTTGCAGCCGATGGGAGGCGTTGCGGCCACTACCACAGAAACATACATTAGTGATGAGTCATAACGTACATTATGACGGGCATGTCTCCCGTCACCCTTATCGCTGTCAATAAAGCCTATCATTAATGACGGTAACTACTCATCACTAAAGGGTCTTTCTAGGTCCCCTCCACATCCGACATGCCCCCTTTTAGTGACGAGGAGTACTTTAACCCGTCACTAATGTGCCTTTAGGACCGGGTCACCATTGTAACCCGTCACTAATGTTATGGTTATATTAAAAATAATTATTTTATGCTGCATCCTGAATAGGTTTGTCGACACGGAAACGTGCCCCCGAACTTGGGGTCAGTTCGATGATCAAAAGTGCACGGATACTTAGGGAAAGCCTAAGCATGACGTGGCACCGACGTCGCGTTCTGACTACCCTTAATAGTGATAAGGGGGTGGAGTCGCCAGGCAAACAGATTACACAAAATAATACAATAGCCAAAATAAATAGATTAATAGAATAAAATCAGCAAAAACTAGTCGGAGCCGTCTGGTTCGAATTCTGATGCGAGGGTGCGCCGAAGGGTACCTTCGGTTCTGGTGCGAAGTACTCCGCCGAAGGGTGCTTCGGCGTTTCGGACTGATCAGCCGAAGGTAGACTCCGAACGGATCTGGACGCAATGATCACCTCCGAACAGCGGGGTTCGGCGGTGAGATCTCCAATACAGCAAATTACAGAAATAGTGACGTGAGGGCCACACGCGAGTGCAACTTCATCCGGTGCAGAGTATGGTCATGGCAAGCCTGAGGTGACGAAGTCTGCTAGCAAAGCCTGTTGCCGAAGCCTGTGGTCTCGTCGAAGGGTGTCCTGGGGACCCTCGGAACTGATCTCTCAGCTCCGGACACCTTCGGCGAAGGGGCTCCGAACGTGCGAACTCTGCAACAGAGACGATGCGAAGTACCAATTCGGCCTGAGGGACCGAATTTTTCTAAGTGTTGCATTAGTAGCGAAGGTAGCAATCTATTACGCAGATTAGCGGGGTATTCACAAGCGAAGTACCAAGGGATAGCAATCTATTACGTAGATTAACGGATACTTCACAGGCGAAAGTAACAGGGTTACAACTGTTCTGTAGCGGCAGACGGAGGGCTTCCAGGGCAACCCACGAAGAGGTACAGAAAAGTAAGGTAAAGTAAATACGATCAAGCATGGGCTTTGGTTTGGTTTGAGTTGGGGGGCTTCTCCACGTCGGCCCTGCCTCTCTATTTATAGGGGGTTAACTACTAATCTAATATGCTATTTAATCCGGCCGGATAGAGATAGAGATTGAGCTGGAAACGCATACAACTCTATCTCTGCCGAGGTGGGCTTCGGCCAGGCCCATCGAGGCCTTCTCTTCGGGCCGAAGCTCCGGTAGGCGTGGGCTTCAGCCAGGCCCGTCGAGGCTTGCTCCTCGAGCCGAAGCTTCGGCAGCATGGGCCTCCGAAGGCTTCCTGGCCGAAGCCCCATGGTCTAGCTAGAGGCTTTCGGAGCCCATAGCTCAATGTACTTCGGCCCTGTAGGCTTTCGGACAGACCCTGGACATGTGTACTTTCGGCCCAAATCACCAAAAATTGATATTTTGATAATCTAGACATCACTGCCATTTTGTGCTATCAACAATGTCATCTTTAGTGGCGCGGCTAGTGCTTTACACAACTCATCACTATTGTGACCCTTTAGGGATGGGTCACCAATGTAACCCATCACTAATGTTATGGTCATATTAAAAAAATATTATTTTAGGCTGCATCCTGATTAAAGCCAGGATTTGGCAACCAATTTTTTAAATTGCAAACAACACAAAAATCATCATAGAACACATAATTCATCACAAAATACCACCATCACAGATTGCATTGCACAAACAAAGCATGATAAAAAATGTATTCCATATGTTTCACCAAATGTTCACAACCATTACATGACAAATTGAATCATTAATTCTAGCCCCTTATAATGGAAAGCGCCATTCTTTGCGATGACTTGTTCCACGAGGATAGCGCTAGTCATGATGGATGTCTAACAAATCAGCCCCGCTAAGACTACCTTCAGGTGGGTTGAATTCTCGTACATTGTGTTTTTTGACATCAGTCAATGTTTGCATAAGTGAAAAGTAAATGTAGACAGAAGAACAAATGTGCACTATAATATCTTACGTTGGGTGATTTAAGATCTGCTTATCTTCATGGACCAGCCTCATATGGTGTGCACATAAAACCCTATTGGTTTCTAGGAGGTTGACTCTAGCACTGTTACAGAAATACATGATTAGTTTGGACGACACATTAAATTTGAAAAGGTAAACATTTAGAGACTTACAGGCACTACGGTTTTATGAACCAATGGTAGGTGTTGTGGTTCTTTTAGTTTGTTCATATCGGCAGCAGCGCCTTCAAAAGCTCTATAATGAGGTAGAACGAGATTGAGTTAAACAAGAATAAGTTGAAGGTTGAAGTTGTAATGAAGTGAAGAAAACCTTATTCGTCTATTAAACTTTTGAGTAACGAGAAGTCTCTCTCGGGTGCGATTCTCCATTCGGTCCCTTTGGCCTTGCTGAGTCAAGTACCATACAGTCTTCCACTTGGGGGCGATGAGTACTAGGACATAATGGTCCATTAACGTGGTTGTATGCCCATTACATGTCGGTCTCATTGCGATGCATGAGGTGACCTAAACCATATAGGTAGTCGACCACACGACATTCTATCGACCTCGATTGGTCGACATTGCAAATTGTGATAGCAAACAAATGGCTATTAATGGTCGAAATGTCAAAAAGTCAATTTTAGTAATTTGGGCCAAAAATATGTTGTGTCCTGGCATAGGCCGGTCCAACCGACCATTGTAGGCCCGATCAGACGGCCCCAATGGGTCCGGTCAAACCGGCCCCAGTCCGAAATTATTAGAGATAAAGTTAGTTTTGGGCTGTTTTGATCTCTAATTAAA
This sequence comes from Zizania palustris, assembly GCA_019279435.1. Classification (NCBI taxonomy): domain Eukaryota; kingdom Viridiplantae; phylum Streptophyta; class Magnoliopsida; order Poales; family Poaceae; genus Zizania; species Zizania palustris. The sequence goes on from JAAALK010000285.1 coordinate 91,332,742, forward strand.
TCTTAGCCACTTTTGCCGAATCCTACTGATTAGACGATAGGAGTCTAAGAACCAGCCCCTTCTCATAATTGGGTGGAGGACGATTCAAAGGGTATCATCCATAGATCAACACTTCAAAACCCTAGTTTTGAATTGTACATCTAATTTTCATCTACTTTTATGCCCTAGGTCAGTCCATCTCATGGGTTTGCGCTGAAAGCCCTCCGTGCATCACGTCGTAACCATGGTAAGACTTGTTGATTTGCCTATGAATCCACTCATTTAATCCACGTAAAATTGTTATCAATTTTATTGGTTTTTCTTGCTACCATTGGGAATTCGGTCTCTAGCTCGAATTGTATCTGATTTCTTCCTGTTTTGCAGATTATCACCTTAGATTCCTTGCCAATAAGTTTTGGGGGTGATTGCTACAAGTTTTCTAGATCGTCGGAGCACTGGGAGATCAGGATCGGAAGCCTGTCGGTTCGATGACAATACTTAGTTGGTCTAACGGTTGTTGTCGTGACGGGAATCACTTAGGTCAGTGCTGGCACGCTCCGTCATCCAGTCGTCGACGCCCCCACTTGGTCCGACCAATGTCCCTTCGCCAGTCCGACCGGACCCCTCTACATCGATTTGCTCCGCACCAGGAGCATACTTCGCACCGACCCCCATGACGCCGAAGCCCTCGGTCTGACCGAGGCCTTGCCGTCGGTAGACCAGACACTTTTGCTAGTCCGACCATCGGAGTGCCCTTCACGCCAAGAACTTCACGGCAGGCTCTAGGGCCACTTCGCAACAGTGTCGGTCTGACCGAGGTTTGCATCCTAGACCGACCAACCAACAGGTCCGAAGCCCCCCTCGGGACCCTTCGGACTCCATTGCTGTTTTTTGTAAAGTTACCTAAATTGCCGGTCCGACCGGCTTGACTTGGCCAGTCTGACCGAACTTCTTTATTTATCTATCCAATCGCTTTTAATTGGGCTGATTAGATCTAATATTATTTATCTTTTGGTTAATTAGGTTATATTTCGGTAATATAATTGAATTGTCTAGCGGACTCGTAATTCCCTTACCACTGTTTAGGGTTGTCGGAACGTGACGTCGGTGTCTTGCGATGTTTTAGAGTTTATCATTGAAACATCCGCGTGCTTTTGGATCGTCGAACCGGCCCAAGTGCGGGCGCACGTTTTCATTGTCAACACACTTTTGGCGACTCTATTGGGGACAATGCCAAACATGACGAGTACATCTACATCGGCTGCGATTACTTCTTCAACGACTACTACATCTATGACGCCGATTGAGTACCATGGGGGCGCAGAGATTGATGACCGCAACATCATGGCGCCCACCATTTCAGATATCCCCGAGGATGGTCGGGTGGAGATCGAGGCGAAAATGAAAGCACTCAAAGATCTCATGCTTAGGAGATACGTCAAGACAGGCGCGGGCTTCACCAAGTACGACGTTGACATCCCTGACCTTTCTCGAACTCAGGTAACACATTGTCGACTCCTTTATCTTCCATTGAAATTGAATAGAAAATAGCCCTGTTTGTAGACCAAGGTGTTAGCGCTTCGCTAGCCAACCGTCTAGATCGGTGGTAACTCTCAGGTAGAGGCAACCATTTAGAAGGTTCGGCTTTACCGAGGTCGCTACTCTGAAACCGATTGCTAGTATACCCCCGGTAAATCACATTATAAACAGAACTGAAGGAGTACTAGCAAAGCTATCGCCTCTTCGGCCTCAACACTCTATGGCAAAGACCAACCACTACACTTATAGCCAGGCTAGCCCTGCTTATTATGCGACGCGTCCACTATGCCTACGTCGGCTTTTCCTAGCGCTGCCCACGCTGCATTATCCTACACACCCGCATAGGCCCGAGCACGCCATATACCCTGAGCCCAGCATGAGAGGAGGAGCCTTGTGGCCGACACGCCGACCTACCACCGTGCGTCACTGCCCCGACACGAGAGACGCGCATAGGCAGGAGGCCAGGACGATATTGAGGAGTAGATCCGCGTGCTGTTTAGAGAGTGTACCGATTTCACGCCTCGGGATCGAGCTAGGGTTTACCGACAGTAGTACCCGATCACTTTGATATCATACCCTACCCTCGCGGTTATAGAGTCCCTGAATTCATCCAAGTTCGATGGTGAGGGTAACAAAACCACACTAGATCATGTTAGCACATTCTTAGCGCAATGTGGCGAAGCTAGTGGGTCGCAACGCACTCAAGCTTAGATTATTCTCTCTTTCACTTTTCAGCATTGCTTTCACTTGGTTTTCGGCGTTGTGCCAAACTCTGTCCAAAACGTGGGCCCAATTAGAGCAGAAATTCAATGACTAGTTTTATACAAGCGAAACAGAACTTAGGCTTTCACACCTAAGTCAGTCAAGCAGAAATCTAGTGAGAGTGTATCTGAGTACATTCAAGCGCTTTAGGGACTCCAGAAACTGCTGCTTTAGTCTCAACATTTTAGAGAGAGATTTGGCGGATCTAGCTTTTAACTGGATTTGCGTTCTAAAATTAAGGAGAGGTTAGATAATCAAAACATTTTAGAGGTCAGCAAGTCCTACAACATGCTCTAGAACAAGATGGAGAAAGCGGTTCATTATTGGAGAGCCCCACACACGCACAATCATACGAAGCATCCTGAAGTGGGAGTTGTGGAAAAAGAACATTGATGCGTCATTTTCAGCTGAGGCTCACAAGAAGCCGAAGGTAACATACAAATGATGTTGAATAAACACCAAAGAGGCTGAGAAGCAAACACTAGGCCAAAGGTGCCAAGATGGTCGAACTCTCTAAGGAGGTCGAGCCTCCGCATCGGCCGAACTAACCTTCATAATGGTTGAAACCTCCAGTCAGGTGGGACCCTTCGCTGATATGGTCCGACATCCTTCGACATGGCCGAACCTCTTCCGAGCAACGGGTTTGGCCCACAATGGACGAAACCACTAGAGGCCCCAATGCCTCTGTCGTACCATGGATAGTGTATATGTGGGCTCCGAGTTATGCTTCACCACCGTACTACCCTTCACAGTATGGCGTCGCACCCTTTGTTCTTTCAGAGTACTATGATTGGTAGGGGCAGATATGTGCGGTGGAGGGGAACATTTTCACCGGTTGTATGTGGTACCTCAAAGCCGACTTGTGCAGAATGAAGCCAAAGAAAACCGGTCACGAAGGGGTAATGGAGAGAAACTCTGAAGCTATCACTATCAAGGTAGGGTCTCAGGAGGTCCCAATCCCGAAGGCCCACTCATCGGAGCACGACGGAGGTAAGTCCCTGGGGCAATCGAAGCTACCTTCGGTACCCGATCCAACCGGCTCGTCCCAAGAGCCGGCACAGTGCGGTTCAATAGCCCCCAACCTAGTAAGGCCGATCCGACCGACAAGATACAGGAGGGTGTTTCTGCCAAGCGCAAAAATCCCAAGGCTGATCCGAGCAATTCCCATTCGGCCAAAGATCCTAGAAGTAAGTTGGTGGCACCCGGGACTAAGCCACAACCATCTTGGGCACCTCCGGGCATGTCCAAATCACAGAAGAGGCGCTTGCAACATTTGCGATCACAGGAGATGCGTGAGAAGAAGGCGAGGATGAGCGAGACACCATCTTCTAGGAAATCCGTCCTTGGCCAATCGTGAAGCAAGTCTGGCAAGCCCAAGCCAGTTGAGGCGAACACTGGCTCCCATTCCGAGAGACGACGACGACATGTTCAATGATGACTACACGTTCGTCTTCGAGGTCCCGTGCCTCTGGCGATGGACTAAATGTCATCATGCTTACCGCCGAGTGTTGCTACCACAAGACGAGGCCGAGGTCGCTCAGTTGAGCCTCGACCCTCGAGATGCTTTTTGAGAAGCCGAGGATACAACTCGTCACTTGAATCCTCTTCATGTCAAGGGGCACATCGACAGAAAGCCGATCTCCAGGATGCTTGTTGATGGTGGTGCTACCGTCAACTTGATGTTGTACTCTCTCTTACAGAGCTTGGTAAGGACAAAGAAGATTTGAAGAAGACCACTTGGAACTCAATGGCTTCAATGGCGAGAGCTCGGAGGCAAAGGGCGTATTCTTTGGAGCTGACGGTAGGGAAACAAGACACTTCCCATAGCCTTCTTCATCGTCAACGTACAAGGTAACTATAGCGTATTACTTGGGCATGATTATATTCATGCAAATTGTTGCATTCTGTAAACCTTGCACCAGTGCCTCATTCAGTGGGATAGTGATGACATAGAGGTTGTACCAACTGATACTTCAGCCCAGGTTGCTTTGGCTGATGTGTCTATTGACATCGTCAATGATAAGTAGAGTGTCTATCAGGTAGAGATCTCTCAGATTATGATTTTTTTAGCGTATCTGAGGGACGTTTGTTCCAGTGTCTGTAAAGTCGCTGGTGTAGCACGACTGTCTTTAATTAGGTCAAGTTTTTGTGTTGGCCGATCCTCTTGAAGAGGTCGATATAGGCGATGGTAGTATTCGAGGCCAACTTTTTTAAACAAAAATTTGTAGGCTAATGAAAGGCCGAAGTATAAAATTGCTCGGTCATATGTCGATTGTTTTGCATGGGAAGTACAGTGAAATGCCTGGACTAAGCCATGAACTCATGGAGCATCGGGCTACCCATCAAACCCGGTTTTAGGCCTTATAAACAGCCCCCTCATCCCTTTAATTCGGTCGTGTATGACCGATTTAAAGAGAAGATAGAACGATTGCTTAAGGCTGAATTTATTAGGCCGTGTAGGTATGCTGAATGGGTTGCTAACATTGTGCCTGTAGAGAAGAAAGGGAGTGTCAAGATTCATGTGTTTATTGATTTCAGGGACTTGAACAAGGCCACTCCGAAGGATGAGTACCCCATGCCGATAGCCGACAATGTTGATCACCGATGCTTTATGACATAAGGTACTAAGTTTTCTTGATGGAAATGCTGGTTATAATCAAATCTTTATGGCTGAAGAGGATGTCTATAAGACATCATTTTGATGCCCTGGTTTTGTCGGCTTGTTTGAGTGCGTTGTGATGACTTTTGGTTTAAAGAATGCTGGCGCTACATATCAACGTGCTATGAACTTGAATCTTTCATGACTTGCTAAAGTTATGCTAGAGGTCTACATAGATGATGTTGTAGTCAAATTGGATGCTATGGGAAACCATTTAGATGATTTGAGAGTTGGTTTTGATAGGATGCGTAAGTATGGCTTAAAGATGAACCCGCTTAAGTGTGCTTTTGGCGTATCGGTGGGCAAGTTCTTAGGATTCATGATTCATGAAAGAGTTCTTAAATTGATCTAAGAGGCTTGAGAAGATTAAGAACTTTTAAGCGCTGACATGCAAGAGAGATGTGCAAAAGTTGCTAGGCAAGGTGAATTATTTGAGCCGCTTTATATCTAACTTGTCTGGCAAGATTAATGCTTTTGTCCTTATACTTCGGCTAAAGAACGAGGCCGAATTCACTTGGGGGGCAAGTCAGCAACACGCCTTCGAAAAAAAATTAAAGAATACTTATCATCACCACCAGTGGTGAGGGCGCCAAAGGCTAGGATACCGTTTCGGCTCTATGTCACCGTGGAGGAGAGCTGGATAAGAGCTATGTTGACTCAAGAAGTTGAAGGACAAGAATACATCATCACATTCTCGAGTCGCCGCTTGTTGGATGCCAAGACAAGGTTGTGTTTAAGGAGCGTTTATGTTTATCACTTTATTATGCATGTACCAAATTACGTCATTATCTTCTCCCTAGCACATGTATTGTTACTTGTCAAACCGATGTTATAAAATACATGTTGCAAAAGCTGATTCTATGTGGTAGAATCGAAAATGGGCTTATGCTTTAATTGAGTATGATTTGGCTTATGAACCCTTGAAAGCTATGAAAGGCAAATCGTCGCTAACTTTATAGTTGATCCATGTAGATGTCAATTGGGGTAGCGATGTTGCTCTAATTGAGGTAGTGTTCATGGAAACTTATTTTGATGGTTCGGCTTGCAAGAATGGCAAAGGTATTGTAGTTGTTCTCATATCACCTAATGGTATGCCCTTTGAGACCTCGGCCCGTATTAGAATTTCCTTCTACTAATACCAAGCCGATATGAAGCTTTATTGCCAGGACTTGAATTGTTAGACTCCATGGGTGTTAAGCAATTCATGCTATGGTGATTCTCTATTAGTTGTGCAACAAAGTAGCTAAATGCTCCCAATGTTTTAATGGTTCGGCTAAATGACTACTTAGATAAATGTCTAGACATAATTGCCACTTTTGATAAATTTTGAAATTTCTCATGTGTCTAGAGAAGACAATTCATTAGCAAATAATTTGGCTCAACAAGCATCTGGGCTACGAGTGAAAAGAGGCAAATTTTTTGCACAAGAAAAGCGATGCTGAAAGTGTTGTGTCAACCGAAATAGGCAACTTCGGTCTGACCAGCCTGACAAGGCCGGTCCAACCGCATGCATGCTATCGGTTTGATCGGCCATGTCAGGCCGGTCTGACTGGCCCTTGTTAGCATTTCGGCTATGGGCGGTCTGACCGGCCCCACCAAGGCCGGTCTGACCAACATGTGTCAGGGTGACCTAGGGCTCGGGGGGTAACTTCAAATTTCTGATTTTAAACGCCGATCAAGTGGACAATTGGTGAATACGGTTGTAGTCCACAAGGATATTGGAGGATTCCAATTGTCTAATATTTGAAGGATCCTAGTCAAAGGGTTGATCGGAAAGTTCGGCGGACCAAACGTTCAAATTTGTATTTCTTAACGATGTGTGTATCGCACGACTATTGATTGGAGTACTTTTGACGTGCTTAGATGCCGATCAGTCTAGAGTTCCTATAGGAGAAGTCCTTGAGGGACTTTGTTGGTACTCATCAGTCGGCCCAGAAAATGAGTTGGATGCTCAAAGAGCGGGTTTTTATTGGCCGTCTATGACCGAGGACTGTTTCAAATACTATATAGGGTGTGAAGCATGTAAAACAGTTTGGCTAATATCCAGTTGGCTCCTGTGTCGCTACTTAACCCTATTATCAAACCATGGCTGTTCGAGGTTGGGGCTTGGACTTCGTCGACCAAATTCATCCTCCCACTTTCAAAAGGGCATTAGTTCGTGTTGATGGCAATGAATTACTTCACCAAGTGGATCGAGGCCAGTGCCTCTCAAGAACATGACTCATAACGAGGTAATTGATTTCATCTTGAAGCACGTCATACATAGATTTGGTATTCTCCTAAACTCTCACTACGGATTAAGGTACTTCATTTATCGATAAAGAAGTGAGAGACTTTGTCGAATATATGGTACTAAGTTAGTAAACTCTTCACCATACTATGCTCAGGCTAATGGTTAGGCCGAGTCTAGCAATAAAAATGTAATTAAGCTCATAAGAGAAAATTGAAGAGTTTCCTAAAAGGTGGCATGAAGTGCTTTCTGAAGTGTTATGGGCTTGTAGAGTTGCAAAGCATGGTGCTACCAAAGTTTGTCCATATGAGTTAGTATATGGACAAGAAGTCGTTCTAACCGCTAGAGGTAGATCTTGGCTCGTTAAGATATCTTAAGCAAGATGGCTTATCGGTCGATGAGTATGAAACTCTTTTGAAGGATAATTTGGAAGAGGTGATCGATAAGAGGTTGAGGGCTCTAGAAGCTATAGAAAAAGATAAAAGAAGAGTAGCTAGAGCCTACAACAAAAGAGTTAAGCCAAAATTGTTTCAAGTTGGCGACTTGGTTGGAAGACGATTTTGCCCTTAGGCACAAAAAGCCCCAAATTTAGTAAATGGTCGCCTAGTTGGGAAGGTCCTTTTAAGGTATCTAAAATTGCCCCAAGTAATGCATACTTGGTAGAGTCCTCTACAAAGAGAGCGATTTCAGAGAGCTTTAAATGGTAGGTATTTGAAAAGGTATTCCCAAGTGTGTGGCAAAGCGCTTAAAGTGTCAAAAGGCCGATATGGAGATTATCGCCCTTAGCCCATTGTGCTTTTAGCTTACTAAGTTTGCTAAAAGGCAGGGGGGCATGTGTTGATACAAAAATGGCATTAATGGTCCGAAATTGTCAAAAAGACAATTTTGGTAATTTGGGTCGAATATGTTCTGTCCTGGCACAGGCCGGTCCAACCGGCCATGTAGGCCCGGTCAGACTGGCCCAGTCCAAAAATTAGAGATAAAGTTAGTTTTGGGCTGTTTTGATCTCTAATTAAATCTTAGCCATTTTGGTCGAATCCTACTTGATGTAGACGCTAAGGAGTTTGAGACCAGACCCTATAAATATAGGGGTGATGCCGATTTAAAGGGCAGTATCCATAGATCAACACTTTCAAAAATCCTAGTTTTGAATCGTACCTCTACTTTTCATCTACTTTTACGCCCTAGGTCAGTCCATCTTCGTGGGTTTGCGCTGAAAGTGCTTCGTGCATCACGTCTTAACCGTGGTAGCCTTGTTGATTCGCATGGTGAATTCACCCGTTTAATCCACGTAACGAATTGTTATCAATTTTATCGGTTTTTCTTGCTACTCGGGAATTCGGTCTCCAGGCCGAATTATATTTGATTTCTTCCTGTTTTGCAGAGTTATCACCCTTAGATTCCTCGCCAAGAAGTTTGGGGTGATTTCTACAAGTTTGCTAGATCGCCAGAACTTGAGGAGATCATATCGGAGCCTGTCGGTCTGACCGATAGTACTTCGCCAGTCTAACCGGCTGTTGTCGTGCCGAATCGTCAGGTCTGTGCTGGCACACTTCATCATCCAGTCACCGGTGCCCCCTCGGTCCGACCGTGTCCCTTTCGTCAGTCGACCGAACCCCTCTGCATCGATTCGCTCTGTGCGGAGCATACTCGCACCGGACCCCGCGACGCCGAAGCCCTCGGTCTAACCAATGCCTTGCTATGTCGGTCCGAACGGACACCTTCCAGTCGGTCCGACTGTCCGGAGTGCCCTTCGCGCCAAGACACTTCGCAACAGGCTCTGGGGCCACTTCACACATGTGTCGGTCTGACCGAGGTTTGCACCCCGGTTCTGACCGACCAACAGGCCGAAGACACCCCTCGGGACCCTTCTGAACTCTATTGCCATTTTTAGTACAGTACCTAAATTGCGCAGTCCGACCGGCTTGACTTGGCCGGTCTGATCGACTTCTTTATTTTTCTATCCAATCGGCTTTAATTGGCCGATTAGATCTAATACTTTTTATATTTTCGGTTATTAGGTTATATTTCAGTGATCTAATTGAATTAGTCTGGCGACTTCGTTATTCCCCTTACCACTGGTTTAGGGTTGTCGGAACGCGATGTTGGCGTCTTGCCACGTTTTAGGGTTTATCCTTGAATGTTTGCGCGCTTTTGGATCGTCAAACCGGCCCAAGTGCGGGGGCACGTTTTCGTGTCAACACAAATATCTTTGATCCACAAATTTGAAATGTAGATTCTTGGATTTTTCCCACATTATCATGCACATATAAAGAGTAGTTAATACCACATAATGACGTGTTGACTTTAATATATATATAGGTTAATTAACTTATAATGTCTAGCACCCGCATCAAGCTAATGTCGAGGGCATCGAAGTTAAAAAGATCGTATAGATCATTGAAGCATACCAAGAAATAGTGTCATTACTGATCAAGAAATGTTGTTTCTTGTATATTACAATGTCCAAACTTATGTTTTATTTGCAGCCGTTGAGGTATAATTGATGAAGGTCGATTAAGGCTTTTCCTCCCTTCTTAGTTGATATGAGGCAGCATGTTCTTGCCTTGTTCGTACTTAGCATGGTGGGAGAGTCCATGCTGATGCGACCCTAGGCTTTGCTCTTTTTTTAGTATTTTTGGCCTTCTTTGTTTTTTGTGTTGAATCGTTGGCTTATTTGATGGCGGCACAGTGATGACATTTTCACCTGCTCGATAGGTGCAACAACAGTGACAACGACACATTGATGGCATTTTCACCTTTTCATGTGTTTTTTGCGATCCAAGCTTCGGTATGAGATGGGTTCTCTGCACAGAGCATGCGATTGTGCTCAACGATGTATGACGAGACTTCACTCGATTGTTGCAACATGAGGAAATGAGCTTGGTCATATGCCTTTCGATCTAGAGTAATTGTTGCTTGCCCAAAATCCCTTGACCTGCTAGTCTACCCTCATGGCGAGAGTGAGGCACACCAATTGGTTATTCGGGTCTATGTACTCGATACACCACTCTACTACCTCCTCGCTAGAGTAACCTTATGTGATGCAACCCTCGGGTGAAGAACGATTCCTGACATATTTCTTTAGAACACCCATGTATCTTTCATATGGGTACATCTGATGTAAGAAAACAGATCCAAAAATAATATTTCTTTGACAAGATGTGAGGTCAGATGTACCATAATATCAAAGAATGATGGAGCAAAGTACATCTCAAGAAGAGAGAGAGTCCAGTATTGTTTTTTCTCTAGTTCTTGTAGCATTGTTGGTCGAGTATTTTCTGTCCAATTGCATTGAAGAAAAAAACACATACTCATTATTGCCCTCTCTACTCCAACTAGTAACACATTTCTTATTCGACAACAATTATTTGAGTCAGCATCACATGACAATCATGAATCTTCATTCCACCAACCATCTTAAGCTCCTTCATGTTGAAAAGTTTGTTTATATTCAATGAGTAACCCGATGGAACTTTAATGCTATACAAAAATTCAGAAAACTCCTTCCTCTCCTTCTTAGAAAGGTTGATGCAAGATGGAGGCAAGAACATTCCTCTATCTATTTGTTGTGAATGTAGCTCCGATCATAAACCCATCTCCTCAAGATCTGTTCTAGCATTCTCATGATCTTTTGTTTTTCCTGGAATATTTAGCATTGTTACAAGGAGACTATCACACACGTTTTTATCCACATGCATTGTATCGATGGAATGACGAACATCGAGATATTTCCAATATTCAAGCTCCCACAAAATGATTGCTTGTTCTACATTCCATCACAACTTGTGGAAGACCATTTTCACTTAACAAGTATAACAGTTATGTCCTTTACCTAGTCATATACCTTTGTGCCTCTGAAATACCTAGGAGGTCCTCATTTCTCTATAGAGCCATCAAACTATAGCTTCATTCTTTTGTATGGGTGTTTCATCGGAAGAAACATTGATGTCGCATGTACACCGTTTTCTTAGAATGGTTCAACCATGTGCTTGATGTTTCCTCCAAGCACTGTGGGCACATTTCACCTTTCTTTTGCTTTGACCAGATAAGTTATGACGAGTAGGCATATCATTTATTGTTACAAACAACATGGCATGTAGCTGGAAGTACTCTCAGATATACTCGTCCCAAACCTCAACACCTACATGCCACAAATTTTCAGATCATCCACCAAGGGTCTGAGGTACACGTCAATGTCGTTGTTGGGTTGTTTAGGGCCAGATATCAAGATTGACAACATGATATATTTACACTTCTTACAAAGCCAAGGGGAAGGTTGTATATAGACAATAAGAGTGGCCACGTGTTGTGCATACTACTCATGTTACCAAAAGGGTCCATGCCATCAATACTCATGGCAAATCTAATATTCATGCAATCGTTTTGACTCGTTGGCATTTGCAAACATGCGCTTTAGACAAGGGATTATAAGGAAATACCATATCACATTCCTCGTAACTTTCTTTCTATTACACCCATCGTCCAATTCATCATCGATTTTTCTATTCTTGAATCGATGTGTCCCACATATTGGACATTTGTCAAGGTATGCATACTCTCCACGAAATAGAACACAATCATTCATACATGCATGTATTTTCTCTATATCCAACGCTAGAGGACATACAATCTTCTTAGCACCATACACGGTGGTAGGAATCTTATTCTCTTCTGGCACTAGGTTATTCAGAAAATTCAATAATGCTTTGAAACTCACATCGGACCATCTATATGTCGCCTTCATTTGTAGCATTATCAAGACAATGTATAAGACCGTGTACTTTTCTTTGCAGCCAGGATATATTAGTGTTTTTGAGTCTTGTACAAGTTTTTGGAACTGGGCAAACTCCCCTTTAGAATATGCAACTTGTTCCTCCGCATCACGCACCATCTGATCAACATTATCCATAATATCAATATAGTTATCTTTTGGAATTCATAAAATGTCATTGTCGCTCATGTAATCTATATCAACGGCCCCACCTTCGTCTTTACTACCAATTTGATGATCTACTTCACCCTCATTTTCTCCTTCTTCGCCATGCTTGTTCCATATATGATATCCCTTCTTGAATCCACGTCTTAGCAAATGGTCGTACACATATTCTGAATTTGTAAACTTCTTCTCATTCCTACAATCATAACATGGACACCACATTGCAGTCTTTCCACTACCTTTCATGTCATCTCTAGCACTATTTATGAAAAACTTCACCCACTCAAATACTCATTGAAAGTATGACAATTAATATATATCCATCTCTGTGTTGTTGCAATCTATAAATAACAAAAAAAATCAAGATATGACTCTAATTATTTCATGTATTGTGTCACGTACAAAAATATGATCTATAATTTCAGATTAAAATATATTGGATAATTTAAAATATGTATCTTGGGTCCGATGACGTTGATGCTACATGCGGTGTGGGCCAGTCCACTAGAGCACATAATGGTGTGGGTCATCATCGGCAAGTCCAGCAACTTCACTATCGGTCAACAGTTAAGGCGAAGACGGCGGTGGTTGGGACTTAAGAGCAATAAGTGAGGAGCTCTGTGCGTGAGGCACTTATATACATATCATCAGTAACAGTTATCCATATAAGGACGTCACTAAAGGTAGCCTTAGGGTTTCGTACGCAACACTCTTTAGTAATGGGTGGTACTACCAACCGTCACTAATGTGGTGCCCCATATTTAGTGATGTGGTCTCAACATAGACCGTCACTATAGGGGCAATCTTTAGTGATGGGTAACTGTATGAACCGTCACTAACATGAGCGCCCCTACCAGGCTCATCTATAGTGATGGGTCCTATTGTGACCCATCACTAATGATGCATCATTACTGACACGTGTGAAATAACTCGTCACAAAAAGTGTATTACTGATGCGTGTCTTTTACCCATCACAAAAGTTGTGTCACTAAAAACCATTTTTGTGGTACTGGGCGGCGGCCAGGCGGAGGCGGTAGGCGGCGGGGAAGGCGGTGTGGTGGCGGCCCGCTGGGCGGTGTGGCGGTGGCGTCGGGGTGGCGGAGGAGGCGGCTAGGCGGCAGCGGGCGACCGAGCGGCGACGAGCAGGCGACTGAGCGGCGACGAGCGGTCGTATGCGGTGGCACGGGTGTGTGCGCGTAGGGAGAGAGGTTGGGGAAAGAGGAAACCTAGGTTTTCTTGTACGCGTGCGGGGTAATATGGCTTAACTTCCGTTAGCCACGTAATTTTCGTCGGCTACAGTGAAAACCGACGGAACTTAACTTAACTTCTGTCGGCTATAGCGAAAGTCGATGGAAATAAAAAAGCTGACGGAAATTTACTATTTCTTGTAGTGGTGGCTCGGTACAACACTAGACGACATTGCGCTGGTGGGGTTGGTAACTCATCGGGCGCTGCACGGCACCGGTTGGAGGGCGCCGGGTGCAGGTCATTAAGAGAAGTCGCGAATGAGTAAAGTGCACGGGAGAGGAAATAGGGAGGGTGTGATGGAGCAAATGGTAGAACAAGTACATCATATGATAGAAAATAGATAAAACAATTAAAATCTGAAGAAAACTTAAAGTGGGGTAAATCTGCAATCCAACCTAAGAAGTTTGGGGAATTTCTGTAATGGGTTCCAATTTTGGGGTAAATATACAAGGCATTTCAACTTTGAGGCAAATGTGCAATTTTCCTGTAAATTTTTGGACCAATGATTATTGTTTTTTGTCAGACAATTAAATATTTATATGGGCCTAATGGACTTTTAATCTGAATCCGGATACTAGCAATGCCATATCTATTTCCGTATACGAAAAAATTATCCGAATTTGAAAAAAAAATCCAAATCTAAAATTGTTTTTTCGGATTCGAATGGAAACTATTTGTATCACTTTTATCCCTAGATAAGAGGCATTCTTGGAATTGTATATGTGTATGTAAATTTGAATGGTGCATTAGAAATCACTTTTATTTACTTTTCTGCACAACCTTCGTGGGTTTGCCAGGAAGCCCTCCGCCGGCCACTTCAAAGCAGTGGTAAGCCTTGTTACTTCGCTCGTGAAGTACCTGTTAATCTACGTAACATATTGCTATCACCTTGTTGGCTCGTCTATGAACCATCCATTAATCTACGTAACAGAATGCTATCTTCGTTTCTCTACTGCAACACTTAGTAAATTCGGTCTCTAGGACGAATTGGCACTTGATCTCTGTTCTCTTGCAGGTTTTCACGCTCGAACCCCCTTCGCCGAAGGTGTCTAGAGCTAGGAAACTAGTTTCGGAGGCTGCCAGAACACCCTTCGGTGGGATCCTGCTTCGAATACATGTGCTAGACCCGTCCCGCTATTGTCGGTCTGGTCGAGTTCCCACGCATCGGAGCCACTCCGTGTTGGGGTTGCTTCGCGCTGGGGCCACGCCAGAGCGCTCCACGGTAGGCTTCGTCGCACTAGTACTCCACATAAGGCTTCATCGTGTCGACACTCCGTGCCAGACGAAGTCGTGCCAGTGCGTTGCGTTGGACTTTCTTTCGTGTTAGAGACTTCGCACCAAACCCTGTCGTTCGGAGGTTATTTTGCATTAGAGATTTGTTCGAGCCCTTCTTCGGGCAGATCAACCCGAACGCCAAAGGCTATCTTCAGCGCACCCTTCGCACCAGACGTCGAATGCCCCGCTTTAGTGACCCCTTCGCACAGTAAACTCTGTACCAATCAAGTTCCGTTCGGCCGATTGGGTTATTTTATCTATATATTTTGGCTAATTGGATTATTTCTGTGTAATCTAGTTACCTAGCGACTCCACCCCCTTGCCACTGTTATCGGTAGTCGGAATGCGACGTTAGTGTTGTGTTATGCTTAGGCTTGTTCCTAAATATCCACACGCTTTTGGATCGTCGAACTGACCCAAGTGTGGGGGCACATTTTTAGTGTCAACACATTTTTTGGCGACATCACTGGGAAGGCTAAGCCAACATGACGAGTACATCTACATCGGACGCGGGTACGTCTACAATGACGACTACATCTACATCACTGGTGGATCCCATGGGGGCGCGGATATCAACAACCACAACATCATGACGCCTACCCTTGAAGATATCCCCGAAGAAGATCAGGCAGAGATCGAGGCAAAAATGAAAGCACTACAAGACCTCATGCTTGGGAGCTACGTCAAGACACGCGCAGGCTTCATCAAGCGTGACGTCAACATCCCCGACCTCGCTCAGACCGAGGTAACACCAGTATCGCCTCCTTTATCTTCCTTACAGATTGAGCAAAAATAGTCGCATCGGTAGATCAAGCTGTTAGCACTTTGCTAGCCAACCATTTAGATTCGGCAGTCAGCTCTCAGGTAGAAGCGACATTTAGAAGGTTCAGCTTTACCGAAGCCGTTCCTCCAACTCCAATCGTTAGTGTACCCCCGGTGAATCGTATCTATAGCAGAACCGACGGTAATACTGGCAAGACCATCATGTCTCCCGCCTCAACATATATGGCTGAGACAAGTCACTACGTCCATGGCCAAGCTAACCCTGTTTATTGCATGCCACCTACGCCTGCACCAGCCTTTCCCATGCTGCCTGTGCCGCATGCTCCCACACAGACGCATAGGCCCGAGCACGTTGTATATCCTAAGCCAGCATGTGAGGAAACCCCCATGGCCGACACGTCGACATACCACTGCGTGCCGCGCCCCCGCATGAGAGACGCACGTAGGCAGGAGGCCAAGACGACATTGAGGAGCGGATCCGCGCTCTATTTAGAGAATGCAGTGGCTTCGCACCTAGGGATCGGGCTAGGGTTTACCGGAAGCCGTACCCTGACCATTTCGACACTATAACATACCCTCACGGCTATAGAGTCCCTGAAATCACCATGTTCGATAGTGAGGGTAACAAAACCACACTAGAGCATGTCAGTCGGTTCTTAGCACAGTGTGGAGAAGCTAATAGGTCGGATGCTTTAAAACTTAGACTATTTTCTCTTTTACTATCCGGCACCGCTTTCACTTGGTTTTCGGCGCTCCCGCCGAACTCCATCCAAACATGGGCCCAATTAGAATAAAAGTTCCATGATTACTTTTATACGGGTGAGACAGAACTTAGGCTTTCACACTTGACATCGGTCAAACAAAAATCTAGTGAGAGTGTCTCCGAGTACATCAAACGCTTTAGAGATACTAGAAACCGATGTTTTAGTCTCAATATCTCAGAAAGGGATTTGGCAGATCTAGCTTTCAACGGGTTGTGTTCTGGGATTAAAGAAAGGCTAGACAACCATAACTTTTTAGAAGTCAGCCAAGTCCTACAGCAGGCTCTGGTCTAGGAAGGCCAAGCCAAAGATAAAAAATTCATTAAGACGTTCAACAAACCTAGGGCTGAAGTCCACATCATGGAACACTCCGACGAGGAAGAGTCGGAGGAAGAGGAAGATTCAACTGACATGTATGCGACCGAATGGGTTTGGAACGCTAAGAGCAAACCCATCACTTGTTCTTAGTTACGGTCGTCTCCCACTAAGAGTCGGCCCAGTGAAGTCAAATACTCGTTTGATATAACTAAGTGCGATAAAATATTTGATTTCCTCTTGAAATGTCGGCTTCTTAGGTTACCTAAGGGCCAAGTCATTCCAACCGCCGATGAGCAAAAGAAACACCCCTGTTGTAAGTGGCATGATTCACATTCTCATTATACTAATGACTGCAGTGTTTTTCATCGATGGGTTCAATCGGCCATAGAAGAAGGACGATTGAAAATAGACCCCAGTCCAAAGATGAAGCTGGACAAAGACCCATTTCTCGTGAACACCGTCGACCTCGACGAGAAGAAAGTGTTGATTCGGTCAGAAAAGGTCGAGTCAGCTAAGGGGAAAGCGATCATTATTGGATAATCACGCACGCACGCACTCATACCAAAGAACCCTGAAGTAGGAGTGTGGAAAAACAACACCAGTATGTCTCCTTCAGCAAGGTCTCACAAAAAGTCGAAGATAACATATTAGATGCTGCTAAACAAACACCAGAAAAAAGCCAAGGGAACAGGCCTCCGGCCAAAAATGCTAAGGCAGCCGGAGGGGCCAAGACAACCGAAGGGTGAATTTGGACCCCAGAGGCCGAACCCTTCGCATAGTGAGTTTGGACCCCAGAGGTCGAACCCTTCGCACAGTGGATTCGGACCGCAATGGTCGAACCCTTCACAAGTTGAGTTTGGACCCCAATGGCCGATCCCTCCGCACAGCGAGTTTAGGTCCCATTGGCCAAACCCAACTGCGCTCTGGGCGGACCCCTCGATGAGAGGCTTCGGTCCACAATGGTCGAACATACTTCCAGCTTGGCAAGTCCCCTCGTTGATATGGTCTGAGATACCTTCGACGTGGCCGAACCCCCCTCCAGGTAATGGGTCTGGCTCGCAATGGGCGAAGCCACTAGAGCCACCAATGCCTATGCCATACAATTGGGCAAGAACCCCATGGGCTTCGAACAACACCTCGCTCCCGGAGTACCCTTCGTAGTACAACGTTGCCCACTGTTTTCCTTTAGTGTATTATGATTGGCAGGGACAAACAGACACAGTGAAGGGAGACACCTTCCACAGGTTGTCCGTAGTACCTCCGAATCGACTCGCACAGGACGGAGCCAAGGGAGATGGGTGCAAAGAGGCGAAGGAGAGGGAGTCTGAAGCCATCACGGTCAAGGTAGGGTCTTTAGAAGTCCCAATCCCGAAGGCCCCCTCACCGAAGCCCGGTGGAGGTAAGCCCCCTAGACCGGCCGAGGCCAGCGCCGAAGCCCGGTTCGATCGGCCTAACGAGGCCGGTCCGACCGATAGGGTCCACAAAGAGTCCCCTACTAAGCATAAAACATGCGATGCCAACCTGGGTAATACCCCTTCGGCTAGAAGCCATAGAAACAAATTGGTGGCGCCCAGTACCAAGCCACAACCATCTTGGGCACCTCCGGGCATGACCAACTCATTGAAGAGGCATTTGCAATGCCTGCGGTCACAGGAATTGCGCGAGAAGAAAGCCAAGGATGAGTGAGCCACCATCTTTGAGGAAATTTGTCCTCGTCCAGCCGCAAAACAGGTATGGAAGCCCAAGCTGGTTGAAACGAACAACCCGGCCCCCGTTCTGAGCGACGACGATGACATGCTCGACAACGACTACACGCCCGTCTCCGAGGGGCCCACACCTCAAGCGATGGACATCAATGTTGTCATGCTTCCCACCGAGTTCGCTCTACCACGAGACGAGGCCGACGTCGCTCAGTTGAACCTCGGCCCACGAGATGCTATTTTCGAAAAACCTGAGGATATGACTCATCACCTGAAGCCTCTCTACGTCAAGGGGCACATTGACGGGAAGCTGATCTCCAGAATGTTTGTTGACGGTGGTGCCACTATCAACTTAATGCCTTACTCTCTTTTGAAGAAGCTTGGTAGGGGAAAGGAAGACTTGAAGAAAACTGACCTAATGCTCAACGGCTTCAACAGCAAAAGTTCCAAAGCGAAAGGCATACTCTCCCTAGATTTGACGGTGGGTAACAAGACATTGCCAATAGCATTCTTCGTCGTTGACGTGCAAGGTAACTACAGTGTGTTGCTCGGGCATGACTGGATTCACGCGAATTGTTGTATTCCTTCTACTTTGCACCAATGCCTAATGCAGTGGGACGACGATGATGTAGAGGTCACAACAGCGGATACTTCGGCCCAAGTAGCATTGGCTGATGTGTCCATCAACACCGTCCATGACAAAGTAGAGTGTCTATCAGGTAGAGACCTTTCGGATTACGACTTCGTTAGCGTATCTAGGGACGTTTTGTACCCGTGTCTGTGAAGCCGGCTAACATAGCACAACTATTCCTAAATTAGTGGCCATGTCTAGTAAAGGTAATCTTGATTGACTGAAGTTTCGCATAGAGCAATATCGGTCTAATAAAGACGGTATTGCCGAGGCCATTAAAGACTTTAGCGAAGTAGAAAAGTTAGGGCAAGGTTTTGCATCGGCCGATCTTTTAGAAGAAGTTGATATAGGTGATGGTAGCATTCCAAGGCCGACTTTTGTAAACCAACACTTACAGGTTGATGAGAAGGTTGAAGTAATAATATTGCTTCGGTCATACGTTGATTGTTTTGCATGGGAGTATAGCGAGATGCCTAGACTAAGCCACGATCTCGTGGAGCATCGGTTACCTATTAAACTCAGGTTTATGCCTTATAAACAGCCCCCTCGTCACTTTGATTCGGCCGTCTATGACCAAGTTAAAGAGGAGGTAGAACGATTACTCAAGGCTGAGTTTATTAGGCCATGCAGGTATGCTGAATGGGTCGCTAACATTGTGCCTGTAGAAAAGAAGGGGAGCGGCAAAATACGGGTTTGTATTGATTTCAGGGATCTGAACAAGGCCACTCCAAAGGACGAGTATCCCATGCCGATAGGCGACATGTTGATCAATGATGCTTCAGGACACAAGGTACTAAGTTTTCTTGATGTCAACGCTGGTTATAATCCAATTTTTATGGCCGAAGAGGACGTCTATAAGACAACCTTTCGATGCCTGGGTTTTGTTAGTTTATTTGAGTGGGTCCTTATGACTTTTGGTTTAAAGAATGCTGGCGCTACATATCAACGTGCTATGATTTTGATCTTTCATGACTTGCTAGGAGTTATGTTAGAAGTTTACATAGATGATGTTGTAGTCAAATCGGATGCTATGAGAAACCACTTAGTTGATTTAAGAGTTGCTTTTGATAGGATGTGCCAATATAGTTTAAAAATGAACCCGCTCAAATGTGCTTTTGGCGTGTCGGCAGGCAAGTTCTTAGGATTCATGATTCATTAAAGAGGTATTGAAATTGATCCTAAAAGGCTTGAGAAGATTAGGAACTTTGCAGCGCCGACATGCAAAAGGGATGTGCAAAAGTTGCTAGGCAAGATGAATTATTTGCATCGCTTTATATCCAACTTGTCTGGCAAAATCGATGCTTTTGTCCTTATACTCCGGCTAAAGAATGAAGCCGAGTTCACTTGGGGGGCAAATTAGCAAAGCACCTTTGACAATATTAAAGAGTGCTTGTCATCGCCACCCGTGGTGAGAGCGCCAAAAGCCGGAATTCTGTTTCGACTGTACATTACTGCAGAAGATAGCATGATAGGAGCCGTGTTAACTCAGGAGGTGGAAGGAAAAGAGTACATCATAACATTCTTGAGCCGCCGCCTGCTGGACGCTGAAACCAGGTCCGTGTTTGTGGAGCGTTTGTGTTTATCACTTTATTATGCATGTGCCAAATTATGTCATTATCTTCTCCCTAACACATGTATTGTTGCCTGCCAAACCAATGTCGTAAAATACATTTTGCAAAAGCCGATTCTAAGTGGTAGAATCAGAAAGTGGACGTATGCTTTGATTGAATACGATTTGGCTTACAAACCTCTAAGAGCTATGAAAGGCCAAATTATCGCTAATTTTATAGTTGATCACCACGTAATGTTAATTGGGGTAATGATATTGCTTTAGTTGAAGTAATGACATAGAAACTTTATTTTGACGGTTCAACTTGTAAGAATGGCCAAGGTATCGGGGTAGTTCTCATATCACCTAGTGGCATGCACTTTGAAACCTCGGCCCGTTATAATTTCCTTCTACTAATAACCAAGCCGAATATGAAGCTTTATTGCTAGGAATTGAATTGCTAGAATCCATGGGTGCTAAACATATTCATGCACATGGTGACTCTCTGTTAGTAGTACAACAAGTAGCTAAAAGTGCTCAATGTTTTAATGGCTTGCTAAATAGTTACTTGGATAAATGTTTAAACATAGTTGCTACTTTCGACGATTTCAAAATTTCTCACGTATCAAGAAAGGCCAACTCAATTGCAAATGATTTGGCTCAGCAAGCATTTGGCTATCAGGTTAAGAGAGGAAAATTTTATGTACAAGAAAAGCCAATGCTTGGTCTCACTACCAAAGCCAGAAACTTCAGATGGGCGCGAGGTCCATCGGACTCTCTAGATCGGACCTCTCTGGCCATCGAAGGGTGTTGCGTGCTAGAGTCCTCGTGTCAGACCCCTTCATCCACTGAAGGGTCCTGCACGCCAGAGCCCTCATGCCGAAGCTTTCTGGGCAATAGAAGTCCTCGCACGTCAGACCCCTCCGGCGAAAGGCTTCAGTCTGATCGGCTCCACACGACCGATCCGGTCAGCCTTCGATAGAGACAGGAAAGGCCCAGGGGCACTCTGAAGTTAGAAATTTAGACATTACTCTAGTAAAGGAGTTAGCAAACCCTCTGGATGTCCATAAGGACGGTTGGAGAATTCCAATTACCTAGTATTTAAGAGATCCCAATCAAAGTAGTGATCAGAAGGTTCAGCGATAAGCGTTTAAATTTGTGTTGCTAGATGATGTATTATACCGCCGAACTATTGATGGAGTACTCTTAAAGTGCTTGGATGCCGATCAATCCAAAGTAGCTATAGGAGAGATCCATGAGGGGCTTTGTGGCACTCATCAATCAGCCTAGAAAATGAGTTAGATGCTCAAAAGAGCGGGTTTTTACTGGCCTACTATGACTGAGGATTGTTTTAAATACTATAGAGGTGTGAAGCATATCAAAAGTTTGGTAATATTCAGTTAGCTCCTGCATCGCTACTTAATCCTATTATCAAGCCATGACCATTCCGAGGTTGGGGTTTAGACTTCATCGGCAAAATTCATCCTCCCTCTTTAAAAGGGCATCGGTTCGTGCTGATGGCGACATATTACTTCACCAAATGGACCAAAGTCGTGCCTCTCAAGAACATGACTCATCATGAGGTAACTGATTTTATCTTGAAGCACATTATACATAGATTCGGTATTCCCCAAACTCTCACTACAGATCAAGGTACTTCATTTATTGCTAAAGAAGTGAGAGACTTCGCCGAATTTTATGGTATCAAGTTGATAAACTCTTCACCATACTATGCTTAGGCCAATGGTCAGGACGAGTCTAGTAATAAAAGTGTAATTAAGCTCATTAAGAAGAAAATTGAAGAGTTCCCTAAAAGGTGGCATCAAGTGCTTTCAGAAGCATTGTGGGCTTGTAGAGTTGCAAAGCACGATGCTACCAAAGTTAGTCCATATGAGCTAGTATATGGAGAAGAAGTCGTTCTACCAGTAGAGGTGGATCTTGATTCTTTACGATTTCTTAAACAAGATGGCTTATCGGTCGATGAGTATGAAACTCTTTTGAAGGATAATTTGGAAGAGTTGAGCGATAAGAGGTTGAGGGCTCTAGAAGCTATAGACAAAGATAAAAGAAGAGTAGCTAGAGCCTACAACAAAAGAGTTAAGCCAAAATCGTTTCAAGTTGGCGATTTGGTTTGGAAGACAATTTTGCTCTTAAACACTAAGAGACCCAAATTTGGTAAATGGTCGCCTAGTTGGGAAGGCCCTTTCAAAGTTGCCGAAATCGCTCCAGGTAATGCATACTTGTTAGAATATCTACAAGGAGAGTGATTTCGAAGAGCTTTGAACGACAGGTATTTGAAAAAATATTTCCCAAATGTGTGGCAAAGCGCTTGAAAGTGTCGAAATGCCAATATGGAAGGTATTGTCCTTAGCCCGTTATGCTTTTAGTTCACTTAGCTCACTAAAAGGCAGGGGGCATGTGTTGATAGCAAAAAATGGCATTAATGATCAAGATTGTCAAAATATCAATTTTGGTAATTTGGGCCAAAAATACACAAGTCCTGGTATAGGCCGAAGACTTATAGGGTCGAAGGCCCATCAAACATTGGGCTTTAGAGGCCATTTAGCGGCCTGCTAGCTTCGGCCCAAGGGCCCTTCGGAGGCCTGCCTCGCCAAAGCTTCGACCCGAGGAGCAGGCTTCGGCAGGCCTACCGAAGGCCCACTTCGGGCTGGCTTCGGAGATAGAGTTTGATACTGATTCTGGTTGTTTTTATCCCTAAACTTGATTAGGCCAAATCCTATCAGATTAGGTTTAGAGATAAGAAGACTAGCCCCTATAAATATAGGGGTGAGGTCGGTTCATCAGACCCCGCACAACTAGCCAACCACAAAGCCCTAGCTTTGAACCGTACTTTACTTTTATTTACTTTTCTGCACAACCTTCGTGGGTTTGCCTGGAAGCCCTTCGTCGGCCACTTCGAAATGGTGGTAAGCCTTATTACTTCGCTCGTGAAGTACCTGTTAATCTACGTAACAGATTGCTATCACCTTGTTGGCTTGCTTGCGAACCATCCGTTAATCTATGTAACAAATTGCTATATTCGTTTATCTACTGCAACACTTAGTAAATTCGGTATCCAGGCCAAATTGGCTCTTGATCTCTATTCTGTTGCAGGTTTTCATGCTCAAACCCCCTTCGCCAAAGGTGTCCGGAGCTAGGAAACTGGTTTCGGAGGCTGCCAGAACACCCTTCGGTGGGACCCTACTTCGAATACCCGTGTCGGACCCGTCATGCTGTTGTCAGTCTGGTTGAGTTCCCACGCATTGGAGCCACTCCGTGTCGGGGTTGCTTCGCGCTGGGGCCACACCAGAGCACTCCATAGTAGGCTTCGTCGCACCGGTACTCCGCATCAGGCTTCATTGCGTCGACACTCTGCGCCAGACGAAGTTGTGCCAGTGCGTTGCGTTGGACTTTCTGTCATGTCAGAGACTTCGCACCGAACCCTGTCGTTAGCAGGTGATTTCGCGTTAGAGATCTGTTCGGAGCCCGTCTTCGGCTAGATCAACCCGAACACCGAAGGCTATCTTCGGCGCACCCTTCGCACCAGACGCCGAAGGCCCCCCTTCGGTGACCCCTTCGCACGGTAAACTCTATACCAATCAGTCTCCGTTTGCCTGATTGGGTTATTTTATCTATATATGTCGGCTAATTGGATTATTTCTATCAACTCCACCCCCTTGCCACTATTAAGGGTAGTCGGAACGCGACATCAGTGTTGTGTTACGCTTAGGCTTGTTCCTAAGTATCCACACGCTTTGGGATCGTCGAACTAACCCAAGTGCGGGGGCACGTTTTTCGTGTCAACAGTCGTGGACACATCTTTTATTATGAAATCATGCCAAAATTTGTGTGAAAAGTTTAGACTAAATTAACATATTGAGTGTGGATAATTATTACATAATGTTCAGACAAATGTATCGAACTTGGATGATTTAGGTTGTGTTTGATTTAGCTTTTTCAAACAACTTGTTGAGAAGCTAAAAGTTGAATAAAAAATGTTAGGGGGAAAATCACAGTTCTCCAAAAGCAACTTTTTAATGTAAATTGGAGAAGCTATAAAAGTTGCTCACCCATCTTCCATCTCAATTTTCATAGCTTCTCGGTATATACTTCATAAAAAATAGGGAAATTTGTAAAAATGCCATTAATTTTTTTGTAATTTGAAAAATGCCACTGTCAGTGACTGTGGTAGGTCTCATCTGTCAGTTACACGCCAATGACATATTTTAAAACCGTAAAAATTGTAATAGCATGGAAAATTTTGGCCCTAAAAAATAAATATTATTCAAGCTCCGCCCCCTTTCCTCCTCGTCTCCCCCCTTCCCCACTCTCCACATCACGCCCACCTCATGTTGCCATGAAGAAGGCGGAGGAAAGGAAGAGGCTCGACACAGGGGGATCGAGAATCTAAAATAGCCACACTTTGATTCGGCCTCTGGGCTCCGAGCAGAGGCAGGGGTGGCTCCAGATCGGGACTTGGAGGCTACTCTAATGTGACTTTTTTCTCTGGGAGTTCAGTTCCGTTTCCCAAGGTTTGATTATAGTGTGCGTGCCTTTGCAACATCGGTTTGCCAATAACATCTTCGTTGTCCTTATCGTCGCACCATCACAAACAGGTGGGGCTGGGGAGACTTCCAAGCCTGTGGAGGCTGATCCATATAGGCCTTTTGGAGCTTTTATAGAAGACCTTTTCTTGCACTCTTGGTCAGCTAGCGGAGAGAGTTGATTTTGGTTCCCGAAGTATTTGCCGCTCTCCACCTTCTTCCTCCATCTAGGGTGGTTGCTTGAAAAACTAGAAAAAATATACATACATTAACTTTTACATCTTTCTAGTTTTTTACAGCTCCTAGATAGTTGCTTTTTACCACTAACTTTTTAATAATATATTGCTCAACCAAATAAACTCTTAATAATTTTGAACCTACTGGCCCACTAGGCCACTAGACGCTGGATACCCGGTCCAAACTCAAGCGCCGCGGCCCAAATACGGGGCCCCGCCTGTGGGCACGCACCCGTTCTGTTCTGTCACCGACACGAGTGGCCCACGCCCCGAGGGGGAAAAGGAGCAAGGCAGCTAGCTTTCGTTGCGATTGCGCCGCGCCGCCGGCTTCCCCCTAAACTCCCCGTCCCCCCAGCACGACAGCCATCGTCTTTCGTCTCCTGCCACGGCCAAAGCCTCTATCAAAAGGGTGTTCAAATCCGCCGCTTGGTTTGAACTAGCGCTCCAAATCTCGTACTCGGCTACTCCATTTACTCGCCTGCGCCGCTACCACTGCAGCTCTCCCGCCCTATCCTGCAGTCTGCAGCTTCCTTCCCCGCGCGCTTCGTCTCAGGCGAGCTAGGGTTTCGGGAGCTCGGGGGCGATATGACGACGCGGGGAGCCAAGCGCGCCGTCACCTCCGACCCCGCGGCCCCCGACGTACGCACCTCGTTTTCTCCCCTCCTGAACCTCTTCTCTCCGCGGCGTGATGTGTTTTTGGTGGTGGTGGTGGTGGTGGGTGGGGGTGGGGGGGAGGCGGTTTGATTTGGGTTGTGGGTGCTGCTTCGACCTGGGTGTAGCCGTGCCATTGCGGTGGAGTTGGTGGAATATTCAAGTTTGAAGTACAGATGAATGCTTTAGGCCGTTGTTATGTGCATGTTTGAATGTTTGCGCAACGTGTAGGTGCTTGAGTAATGGAAAGCTGGAACTTGACCACAACACATTTTGTATGATGCTATTCTGTTAAAACTGTGCAAAGGGAAACTTTTAGCAGTGAACAGAAAGGTGTAGCTTTGCTTGTTCCACATACTACAGTCATTCCTAGCTTACTGTGAACTAGGTCTTTTACTTCAAATTTTGGTATTGAAAAAACAGATCGATTTTGATAAGAAAGGTAATGGCCAAAAGTTGGTAATCTTTTTATTGGCTCTGATTGTTGAACTGTCACATATCAGTGTTACTATATTATATAAAATGCTGTTATGGGCAGGGGGTTGGGACACGTTAGAAGAGGGAATGTGCCTTAGATTATACTCAAAAGAGGTGACAGGCCGAGGCCCTGGACCCCGCCGGCGCGCCGGAGTCACTATGGCTGCGACGGCGCACCAGGAGGGCAGGACTCGGTGGGAGAAAGATACAATCTTGGCTCCCCTCCCTCTCTGCTAGGCTCCAGCTTATATAGAGCTGAGATACAACTGAATTCTAGCAAATAAAGGCTGCAACAGAATTATCTACTAACAGAATTCTATTACTAATCCTGGGCCTCCTGGGCCTTCTTCTTGCGCCGGCCATATGGAACCCCATACATCACATCTCTCCCTCCCTGGACAAGCAGCTCGTCCTCGAGCTGGAATTCGGGAAATTGTTCCCGGAAATCCTCCAATGTTACCCAAGCTGTTTCTGAAGCCGGCACGCCCTTCCAACATACCAGTAGTTCTCTTTTACCCCGGGCCAGTCTTCCTTTCAGCACCTTCTCTGGCTCAACCATCACCTTGCCATGTTGTAATGGTGGTAGCACTGGTGGATGAGTAGGAGGCGTCCCATGAAAAGGCTTGAGTAATCCCACATGAAACACGTCATGAATGCGTGCACCTGCTGGCAGCTCGAGTTTGTAGGCCAGGTCTCCTACGCGTGCAGCCACCTTGTATGGCCCAAAGAATTTTGGTCCCAACTTACTGCGACCCCGAACCTGTAGGAAGGCTGGTGCCCGGTGCAAAAGACGAAGCCAAACCCATTGGCCGGGCTGGAACTCCAATTGTCGATGGATCTTGTCATAAACAGCCTTGTAATGTTGCTGGGCTTGGTCAAGTCGGTCCCTTACCTCTGCCAGGAACTCATCTCTTTCCTTCATTGCTTTATCTACTGCTGGCAAACGGGCATCCCCCGGCGCATAAGAACGGATGGATGGTGGAGCCTGGCTGTAGACCACCTGAAAAGGGGACGTTTGTAGAGCCTGCTGGTAGGAGGAATTATAACAAAATTCTGCCCAAGGCAACCACTCCAACCAGTTCCTGGGACGATCCCCTGTCAGACACCTTAGATACATTGCGATAATTTTGTTAGTTGCTTCTGATTGGCCGTCGGATTGGGGATGAAATGCTGAGGTTAGATGAAGCTTCACCCCTGCCAATCGGAACAGCTCACGCCAAAAGTTACTTGTAAAAACGGGATCGCGATCACTGACAATGGAAGAAGGTATCCCATGCAGGCGTACAATCTCTGAAAAAAATACCCGGGCCACAGACGTCGCCGTGTATGGATGGGCCAAGGGAATGAAGTGGGCTGCTTTGGAAAACCTATCCACCACTGTCAATATGACCGACTTGCCGTTAACCCGCGGAAGTGCCTCCACAAAATCCATTGCTATGTCCTCCCATATAGAGGTCGGTACTCCCAAGGGCTGAAGCAACCCCCCAGGCCTCAAATGCTCTGTCTTATTGCGTTGACATATCTCACAGGCGCGCACAAACTCCTGCACCACCTCCTGATCTCTGGGAAAGTGAAAATCAGCACGTAGGCGATGCAGTGTTTTGTGGACGCCTTCATGACCCGTATTATGTACCATCTCCAGAATTGCTGCCTGTAAGCTTGATGAAGAATCAATGAATATTCGACCCTTGTATAAAATCAAATCATCCACCACGGACCATTCTACTGGCTTTGCGCCTCCTCGGATTTCTTCCCTCAGAGTAGACAGTGTTGTAGAATCACTGATCTCCTGTCGAATTGTATTAAACAGCTCAAACTGAGGTGCCGACAGTGCCCTTGCTTCTGCTTCATGCTCGTCTCGGCGAGATAGGGCATCTGCGGCGCCATTTAAACTGCCCGGCTTGTATTCCACCACAAAGTCAAAACCCAGCAATTTGCTCACCCATTGGTGTTGTGGAATCGTCGTAAGGCGCTGATCGAGGAGGAATCGGAGGCTCCGATGGTCGGTGCGGACTAGAAAACGCCGACCCCAAAGATACGACCGCCAATGTCGCACTGCCTGTACGAGCCCGATGAGCTCGCGCTCATATGCTGCGAGCTTGGCGTGTCTCGGGGCTATTGGCCTGCTGTAGAATGCTATTGCCCCGGCACCTTGATGTAGTACTGCCCCAAATCCTGAGCCGGAAGCATCACACTCTACAATGAATTCCTTGTCAAAATCTGGTAACTGTAATATTGGGGCTTCTGTGAGTGCCTTTTGGAGCTTGTGGAAAGCCCCTTCTGCCTCTGTTCCCCAGCAGAAGCCCTCTTTCTTCAGTAGCGCCGTCAGTGGGGCGGCGATGATCCCGAAGTCCTTGATGAACCGGCGATAGTACCCCGCCAGGCCCAAGAATCCCCGTACTGCTCGTGCCGACCTGGGCGCTGGCAGTCCAGAACGGCCTTGACCTTTTGGCGATCCATGGCCACCCCTTCCTCCGAGATGATATGGCCCAGATAGGTCACGGATTGTTGCCCGAACGCGCACTTCGATTTCTTCAGACGAAGTTGATGTTCTTGCAAAGTGCGAAAAACAGCACGAACATGGCGGAGGTGATCCGCCCATGAGGAACTATAAATCAGAATATCATCAAAAAAAACTAGGACAAACCGACGAAGGAAGGGTAGTAGTATGGTGTTCATCAGCGCTTGAAACGTGGCGGGGGCGTTCGTGAGACCGAACGGCATCACCATAAATTCGAATAGCCCTTGATGTGTGCGGAACGCCGTCTTTTCTACATCTCCCTCGTGCATCAACACCTGGTGATATCCAGATCTCATGTCTAGTTTGGTGAAGTACTTGGCGCCGCGCAGTTCGTCAAGGAGTTCCTCTACCACCGGAATGGGGAACTTGTCTTTAATCGTGGCGTCATTGAGTGCACGGTAGTCGACGCAGAATCTCCAGGTGCCGTCATGTTTGCGGATCAGCAGCGCCGGGGAGGAGAATGCGGATGTGCTCGGTCGTATGACGCCGAGGCGAAGCATATCGTCACATTGGCGCTCCAATTCATCTTTCTGGGCGTGGGCGTAGCGGTAGGGACGTACTGCTACTGCGCCGACGCCCGGTTTGAGGCGAATATGGTGGCAAATGTGTCTCTGTGGCGGTAGTCCATGGGGTTCCTCAAACAGACCAGTGAACTCCTCGAGTAAAGATGTCATGAGGTTGTCCTCCCTGCCCGAGATAACTGCCAAATCTGGACCAGGAGTGGCATCAACTCCATGCCACCGAATGCGTTTGTCGCCAATTTTGAATGCCATGGTATGCCTTGCAAAGTCCCACAGGATGGGCCCTAGCGTCTTGAGCCACTGGATGCCAAGGACCATGTCATAATCACCGAGGGCAAGGGCATATAGGTCGACGTGGAACTCATCTCCGTCAATCTGCATTGTTTGTTGTTTGATCCGACCCGACGAAGTCACACGCTCTCCATTGGCTATTATTACTGACAAACTTGGTACTGCCTGTAAATTAATGCCTGCCCGATCTGCCATTTGTAGGTCTATGAAATTATGAGATGATCCCGAGTCAAGTAATGCCACCGCCACTGCGTCCCCAATGGATACGATGATCTTCATGGTCTGGAAGTCCTTGGCGCGTATATCAGTGACTGCGTGCAGTGATATGCTTGGCTTTGGAGGGTGGCCTGTCATGGCATGACATTCTGTCCCACCCTCCAATTCCTCTTCTGAATCATCAGCTTGGAGAATTTCCAAGAGAAACAGCTTCTTGCAGCGATGGCCGGGCGCGTACTTCTCATCACAATTGAAACATAGACCGTCTGCCCGGCGTTGAGCGAGCTCTTCTGGTGTCAAACAGTGGCGAGGCAGTGTAGATGACAGGGCTGTGTTCTTGGCTGTTCTTGGCGCTACTGATGATGCCGACGCCGCCATTTGTCCTGTAGAAGTGCTCCTGGTCATGGGGGCTGCCCCTGAAGCATGACCCGATGATCTTTCCCCGTGGCTGCCTGCTGGAACCACAGATTCCAGGGACATACGCTGTTCGTAGGCGCGGGCCAGCATTATTGCATCGTCCAGGGTTGCCGGTTGGCGGAGGGCCACATCTGTCTTCAAGGGGTTTACTAAGCCTGCCGTGTAGATTTGTATCAGCTGCTGTTCGGTGAGGTCGGCGTCGCGGCAGGCGAAGGAATAGAATCGTTCGGTGTACTCCTTTGAATACAATCTAAGGAAAATCCCTAGTTCTAACTTGTCCCAACCCCCTGCCCATAACAAATTGGTATCAGATAAGCCTTGTTCCGTGTCCATGGGTAGCGGAGACGGCATGAAGGAGCTGATCGAGAAACTCGCCGCCAAGATCGACGACGTGAAGACTTCCATCGACAAACTGGCGCCCCTTGCGCGGGTGGCAGAACAGCTCGCCACGCTCCCGTCCAAGGTGGTGGCGCTGCAGTCTTCTGCTTTCGAGAACCAGGAGCAGGGTTTCCTGCAAGAGATGTCACAGAAGGATGAGAAGATCAAGTCCATAGGGAGCATGGGTTTCCCTGAAGATGAAGCGAAGATGGCTATTACTAGGGAAGAAGAGGAAGTAAAGAATGCAAAAGTTGAGCATGACAGGAAGGAACAGCTTTGTAATATCAGCCAAGCATTGGCTGTGCTCGCATCTGCTTCTTCTGTTACCAAGGAACGTCAAGAGTTTCTGAAACTTGTCAATAAGGAGATAGAACTATATAACACCATGCTGGAAAAAGAGGGTACAGAAGATGAAGAAGCTAGGAGAGCATACATGGCTGCAAGGGAGGAATCGGACCATGCTGCAGAGGTAGCTGCAGGAGAAAAAGTCTCATCAGCACTGATAGAGAGGGTTGATGCTATGCTTCATAAGTTAGAGAAAGAAATTGATGATGTTGATGCACGAATTGGTAACCGCTGGCAGCTGCTTGATAGTGACCGTGATGGCAAAGTGACCCCTGAAGAGGTAGCGACAGTAGCAAATTATCTCAAAGACACCACAGGGAAGGATGGCATCCAAGAGCTTATTAGCAATCTTTCTAAAGACAAAGAAGGGAAGATCCTCGTGGAGGTATTGGTTGATTCAATCTATGCATCAGAGACTGCAAGAAATGCATACTCTGCAAACTTATCTGACTATGAGGATACAGAGTCCATTTCCTTTGGAAGAAAGAATTGCGAGGTTGAGGGCCCTCACCTGTTCTTGATTTTCAAACGCCGACGATTGCAGCGCCGCCACCTTGGACGGGAGCGTGGCTAGCTGTTCTGCCACCGGCGCCAGAGGTGCCAATTTGTCCAGGGACGTCTTCAAGTCGTCGATCTTGGCGGCGAGCTTCTCAATCAACTCCTTCATGCCGTCGCCACTGCCCATGGACACGGAACCAGGAGTATCTGATACCAAATTGTTATGGGCAGGGGGTTGGGACACGTTAGAAGAGGGAATGTGCCTTAGATTATACTCAAAAGAGGTGACAGGCCGAGGCCCTGGACCCCGCCGGCGCGCCGGAGTCGCTATGGCTGCGACGGCGCACCAGGAGGGCAGGACTCGGTGGGAGAAAGATACAATCTTGGCTCCCCTCCCTCTCTGCTAGGCTCCAGCTTATATAGAGCTGAGATACAACTGAATTCTAGCAAATAAAGGCTGCAACAGAATTATCTACTAACAGAATTCTATTACTAATCCTGGGCCTCCTGGGCCTTCTTCTTGCGCCGGCCATATGGAACCCCATACATCACAAATGCATTCTGAGTTCTTATTGTTTTCATGTGATCCTAGGCTCTAGATTGCCATATCCATTGCAAATAAGGGCTTCTTTAAAATTATTGTTTGTTTTTCTGTTGTTCGTGTGGAATCTGACCTTTGTATTCAATATTCATTATTCATTTTCTTATGATAATACTGCAGATACCAATCAAGAGAGTTATGGCGGAGTCTTCCCATCAGCATATGATGGTGGGATCCGCTACTTTAGATCCTCAGCGGGCTGAGGCTGCCAGCAAGCACGTGAGAGCACTCAATACCCAATTTGCTAGGTTTGTCATTTCTTCACCTGTTAGTTGCTAAAGCTTGTGTTGGATCTTATAAACCACATCTCCATCTGGAATTTGGTTCTGTTACATACTTACATTATTACATACATGTTGTCTAATATGGCTAAAGTTCTCTATGTCTATCTATGATGCTATAAGTCTCAAATCATTGGTGCTTCCTAACACAATACTTTCTAAGCAACCTGGTGTTCTCTGAACTATGTGCCATATTTTAGAGGTGCTGGCTACAATTTTGGAATGTTGATTCCTGCTTATATGCCATTATCTCTTGCAGTAGCACTCTATTATTATTTTTTCTTGTTTGATCTGTAATAAATACTCATCTGTGTATTTTATGTGAGCAGCTGGGTACAATCACAGTTGCAAAATCATCCAGCCGAACTTTGGGAGGATGGCATGAAGGACTACATATCCCATGCTTCTGAAATAATGGTAGGATTCACATGCCACAAATAGACTTGGTATTTGGTATGGTATTGTGTGATCTGCTGCATTCATATAAAACTTTAAGATATTTCTTTTGTGCACGGTGCTACTAGAGATAGTAGATGACATGTATCCCAAATCTTTCTTCTATG
Source organism: Zizania palustris (assembly GCA_019279435.1). Classification (NCBI taxonomy): domain Eukaryota; kingdom Viridiplantae; phylum Streptophyta; class Magnoliopsida; order Poales; family Poaceae; genus Zizania; species Zizania palustris. The sequence continues at coordinate 91,365,655 of JAAALK010000285.1, forward strand.
CATGATGTTCATGCATATATGCACAAGTGTTAGAAAAATCGGTGATCGGTAGCTGATCGGTCGACCACCGAGTAGTGATTAATCGGTTAATCGGGGATTAACTGAATTAATCGGTCAACCTATTAATCGGTCAATAAATAATTAAATAATATATTGCCTGCCTATTTTTCTATCTCTTTCTCTTTTATTGTATCTCCTCACAGCCCCTTACTTTTTACCTGTCTGTTTTCTGCATATTTTTTTATCTCTTTTACTTTATCTATCTCATTGCACCTGCCCCCAACTGCCTCAGTGTTAGCACTGCCCAAGACTGCTCTCTCTCCACTACCCATCCCGCATACACTACCTCTCTTGTTCTCTCTCCTATCTCCTTCTCCCTTTTCTCTACTGAAAAGCAAATGCCGGAAACAGTTTAATCCAACGAGCCCGATGGCGACGGCGGCGGCAGCGGCCTGGATTTGGCGGCGGACGACTGCGCTCGCGCGGACGGCGCGCAGACGACGCGCGGACAGCTCGCTGTAGGGCGCAGAAAAGCGGGGACGAGGCACAGACGACGCGGAAGAAGCAGGGGCGAGGCGCGGACGGCGGATGGCGGGGACGCGGCGTTGGATCTGCCAAACTGGGCACGTCTCCGTCCAGATCTGGTGTGCGCAAGAAAGAGGGAAAAGGGGAAAAGTGTGCAGGAGAGAGGGAAAGTGCTGGGTGGGGTGTGCAAAATCCCATTTTTCTGTACCGGACCGATTAATAGGTGCCACCGATTAATCACCGATTAATCGCCGATTAATCGGGTTGACCACCGATTAATCGGGTTGATTGACCGATTAATTGGTCCACCGATTTCTGGCCGATTTTCCTGTAAATTAAATGGACTGTGGCCAATCACCGATTAATCGGCCGATTAATCGGCTGATCGGCCGATTTTTTCAACACTGATATGCACACTGTGTTCTGAAATTCTGATATGCAAGATAAAACTTAGTAACTGACTTCTAAAGTTTCCATAATTCATTGGAATTTTGAAGCTGTAACTAGCAGGTAGTTATCATTATCAACAATGTTTACAATCACACAACTATGCAAAGTAGAATCATGTTAGGCCTAGTATTTATTAAGATACTGTAGAATCAATCATGTTTTTGGGTTGACTGTACACCAGAAAACCATGGTTCTTACGACGGTAAGGCGAGGTGAGGCGACCTACCCTCTTCCAGACGCCTAGGCGAATTAGGTGTGCGGCAAGGACGCAAGGTGACGCCATACGCGTCTTGACATAGTGTGCAGCATACAACTTTTCACTAGATAGTGGGCTGGTCATAGCAGAAGATCAGAGGTGGAAACAAGGAAACAGAGGAAATGCTTTGGGACATAGCCTTCGATAGAGTTGAAGGGAAGAATACAGGCCAAATAGCTCTACAGCGCCCAAGTTCTGAGAAGTCCCAGCGTACAACATGACTACATCAAAGTCCCAGCATACAACATCAGTACATCACTACATCAGTGTGACCAAAACGGCATGAGATGAGGAGAGGAACCTGTGTTCTGCTCACTGCTGGAGGGAATTGGCTAGAGTTGCAGCTTGCAGGACTGTACGCCCATACTTTCCCTCTCTCCTCCTGTTCTGTGAATCAGGATCTGGCTCTCACTCTTTCCCAGTTATCCTCAGCCACGTGGCACCTTGCTAATTTCCTGTGTGCAGTGCCGCTCCATTCCCACGCGCGCCCTGCTCCTTTCCCACGCGCGTCCTGCTCCTTTCCCGCGTGCGCACTGCTCCTTTTCCCCCATGCGTGCCGCTCCTCCCCCCCCCCCACCCCCCCAATACGCCAGCCTGTGTTTTCCCGTGCGCGTCCTCGCGCCATGTGGCATCACCACAGCCATCAGGTGACGCCATATCCATTCCATTTATGGTGACCCTGACGCCCAGAGAACAAAGTCGCCTTGCCGCCTAGGCGCCGCCATAAGAACCATGCAGAAAACCACTCAAGAAAGGGAAACTATACTAATACAGAACCATTTGTTATCTTCTCAGTTGTGTAACCCTGTTACATATAAATAGTGCAATATCTGAATTATAACAGCTGTTACCGAGACTGGAGTCTCATCATAAATATGGAACCACTGAACCACATAATATTGAACAAATGCTTTTGAAACCAGTGATGAAAAAATCTGCCGAATCACTGATTAATCAGCTGATTAAACGGTGATCGGGAGGTCTCCAATTAATTTACTCTGTAATCGGCGTATTAATGGGGAGAAAACCCTATATAAGCAGGGAGAAATAGGGTTCTGTTTGTCACCTTTTCTCCCCTCTAGTCTCCATTACATGCGCCACCGCTCCTGAGTCCCTCTAGCGCCGTTCTGAGTCCTTCTGACACCTCTGCTCCCTGGATCTGTGCTGCCGATGGCTGGATCAGTGCCAAGCTTGTACCGTCGCCTCCTGTGTCCGCGACGTGCACCTCTGTTCTGTAAGCCATGGACAGCAGAGGAGAGAGAGAGAGAGTAGTTCAGTTAATCCCCTGATTAACTGATTAAACCATGCTCAGCAGTCAGCCGATCAGCTACCGGTCACCATTTTTTCTTACACTGTTTGAAACTGGGGATTTGTACTTTGATCTCTCACTATGGAATTGACTATTAATCTATTATTTATAGTAAACTTTTGGATATTGCGTAGGTGTTCTATTGGCATTGTAGTTCTGTCAAGGGAAAATTGATTATATGTCCTAAAGTTGAGCGATGATATATAATATGTTCAAAGTTTATTCTAGTTGTATAAAATGTTTTGTAGAGATTTTTTGCAATAAAAATTTAATCAATAACATCCTTAGACATGAAATGACCTATTTGCCCCTGCATGCCTACCCCTTCAATTTCTTCTCTTTCCAAAAAGTTTGTTCGCTTTCCAACTCCATCGCTACGCAAGGAGGCCGACGGTGCCTCCATCGCCAGGCTGCCTGGCGCCGCCTCCATCGCGTCAGCTCCATCGTGCTGCCTCCATCGCAGAGCCGCCTCCTGCCGTCGCTGACCCACACTGCATGCATAGGATATATTATTTGTACTAATTCATTTGCAGTTTGTGAGATTTACAAAGTATATCCTAGGCTAAAACAATTTTGTGCTGATTGCAAATGGTTGCATGCACAGGATATATTATTTGTACTAATTATGAATGCAACAGTGTACTAATTGTACTAATTCAGCTAATTCTGCATGCAACAGTGTACTAATTCTGCTAATTCTGCATGCAATAGTGTACTAATTTTGCGTGCAACAACCAACATGAAGCCGCCACTGAACAAAGGGTAAAATTGTCTTTTTAAAATATTATTTGCAAAAAATAAACTATAGACATATTATTAAATCAGATGTTCAACTTAGGACATTTTATATAACTAGAACGAACTTTGGACATATTATATATCACCGTTCAACTTTGGGACATATAATCAATTTTCCCTTCTGTCAAGTGTCAACAGTTTGCTACTTTCTTTTTTCTCTAATCATGGCACCTCCTTCTATTGTTTGCTCTCATTAGGAAAACTTCAAGGATGTTGTCAATTGGCTTAGGCAGAATAAAACAGGTTCAACAGCTGTGTCTTCCCCAAGTCTGCCCAATGATGAGAAGACTACTTCACCGGCAACTGTTGATAGCAAGCTTATGGTACAACCGGGTTCAGATAATGGGCAGAAAAGTCTATTTACAGCAGCTAGTTCCTCGGCTTTTCAGAATTCAAGCTCACCGAACTTGTTTTCATTCTCTTCTCAACAAAAAGCATCGAATTTTACTGGTATGATATTGACCGCTTTGTATTCATATTTTACATTTGATCTAGTTTTTAATTTTTTATGTATTTATGTTAATTGTGTCATAATGATGTCTACTGTCTAGGCATTTTTGGTGACAAGAACATGACTGGTGACAGCAGTAAACAAACATTCCTGTTTGGTGCAAATAATGGATTTTCAACACCAAGCACACCATCCATTTTTTCTGCTTCAGGTACCCAGAGTTTTAGCATGTCAACCCAGACACTGTTTTCAGTTAATCAACAGCCAGTCCTCCCAGGTACTTCTCTTATTTTCTTGTAATTCTGATGATAAAGGTGGTAGTTTGGCCTATAGACAGCACCTTGTTACTCTAATGTAAAAAATATACATATACATATTTTATCATTTTGAAACATTAAACTTTTATTATTGTTAATTTATCAGGAAATAAAAATATCGTTGGAGCTTCAGGTGATGCAGATGACGGTGAGTACATAATTTATCAATTTATTAACATTAAATTAGATAGCCCCTAGTTATTAAAATTTCCAATTTATTTGACTCTTCCTTGTTTGGGATGTTACTTTTAGGCATTAAATAATAGCTTATCCACCTAAAATATTTCCTTTTCTTTTGGATTGTAAAATAGTTTCCTTGTTTTGCTATCCAGTTAATCCCTAGTTATTTTGTTTGATCAGATGCTGAACCTGAGCAGCCGAGCAGCCCTTCTGTAAAGAAGGCAGAAGAGAAAGGAATAGTTGTTATTCATGAAGCCAAATGCAAGGTGTATGTTAAGGTACTGGCTTTTATATGTAGTATTTTGCTTTGTTCCTATAATTATAGTTTGTGTTTCTGGAGCCAATGCTACTACAATTCAAGTACTTGCAAAAAATGTTGCATGTGAGTTCACACTTCCCTTTTCCACTGTGTAAGCATGATGATGCTACCAAGGGTTGGAAAGATATTGGTGTTGGCCAGATCAAAATAAGGTGTAAGGAGGGTGCTGAGAAAGCTTCCAAAGAGTCCACCCCAACCATTGTTATTAGAAATGATGTATGTACCTTTCTTATGCTCTTTCAGAGTAATCCAAGCCCATTTTTCTTCAGCTTAGTGATGATAATAAAGTTTTATCCTTTGTGCATTGGCCAAACATGACATCCATTTGCTATGCTTGATGGTATATACCAATGTTCCACCCCAGTAACTGTGCCTTGCCAAGTTCATTTGCTTAAATTCATACATGATACATCGTACTACATTACCAGTTTACCACTTCTGATTTCATTTTATTTGTTACTTGACTCATGGATGATTTTGATAGCAGGTAGGCAAAATTCTTCTGAATGCTCTGATCTATAAGGGGATAAAGATGAATGTTCAAAAGAACACAGTTGCTTCAATATTTCATACTTCAGTAAGTAACTACTGCCTGCCACCACCAACCCACATATTTATATGCTATGCTGATCTCTTTTGCGTGCTGAAGAGTGCTAAAATAGGTTAAACAGAACCTTTGTTGCTGGATACTTGCTGATTTATTTTGTGAATTAGCATTTTTATAAGCAAAGCGATACAACTGGTGAAACCTAGCATGGTTTCTTGTTCCCTAGTATATTAACTTGAAAACATTTAAATCAAATTTCACATGAACTTGAATATATTTTTTTCATTTTGTGCATATTACACTGTTTGAAATTATACTTAGCTCTCTGTCGTGTGTTATGTTATTTCTCGGTGTGACCCTTCTGCTATATTTTCTCAGGATGCACAGTCAAGTGAATCCGGCAGTGATACTGTTTTAGCTCGAACATACTTGTTCCGATTGAAAAATGAGGAAGAGGCTACAAAGTTGTCCGCTGCAATCAAAGAGAACGCCCCAACGGAATGATTCTTTTATGGGCTGGTTCATTATCACAAAAACCGTGTTTTTGCCAAGAGTAATGTTTGGGCTGTTGGGGGAAAACTTCTAGCCTTCAGGTAACTTATACTGTGATGGGCCAAAAGATGCCTTGCACAGTTTTTTTGCCTCCGAATTCCACCAAAGATATGCCCCGAGACAAAATTATGCTTGCGAGTTGCGAGTCTGGCCAGCCATGTATTACCATTTCTTTCCTGGCTATGTATCGTCTTTGGCACTGATAAGATTATTAGATATTTAGATGTCATCTCAGGTATGGCACAAATCATATGGCTGAAAATCTGCGAGTCTTGTCTCTGTTCACGCGATCTCTTCGCGTTCAATTTTTGTAAAATATTTGTTAAACTTTTCCTAATGAAAACTGTCAGACCTATTTGACGGCTAATATAGGCTAACGTACTTTGTACGGTTTTCATCTCGAATATCGCTACAGACTCCAGAGTCCGTGCTCTCCGTTATGCAGGGACTTCTGTTGTTTCAGGTGCGTATTCCTTGCTGTACCTGGAACGCCTGAGGCCTGAGCAAAAGGGAGCATTTTTTTATGCACCGGCATGTTGGATCTTCTGCTTCTGCCTAAATGAGGTACGGAGTGTATGATTTCTCATGAATAAGCCTTGGAATTTCATGTCACTTGTACCACTCCTGCAAGAGCATACTGTTTCGATGTCTTCCAGTAGACATGAGCTCGTAACCGGAAACGACAGAATTCAGAGAATCTAGCTGAAGTGGATGGGCAGAGGATGGACGCTGGAGTATCGACCAAATGGAACATAGCGGCGGTGGACTGAGAGACTGACAGATTCGGATTCGCTGCCGACATCACTCTGCTGCCCGTGTCGTCGTGGCGTTGCGGCTGCGTGCGCAGGTAAAGCCGCGGCGGCTGCCGGCCGGGCAGTGAAGGCCACGCCGGACGCCTGCCTTCCCCGGCTTTAGGATTCGGATCAGATATACGCGTGGAAACTATTTATCATATTTTACTTTAAATATAGATATGAATTCGGATGTCGGTAAATACGAATACAAAATTCGAATACAAATTCACATTTGGATGTTTACTCAGATTAACTTTAAATAAATTCATAAAAAATTCGAATTTATACAAAGATTTAACTACTGATTTGATTTCAAACATAACTCATTATTTCTCTAAACCCTAATTCTTTGTAGAATCTCTGATTTCTTAACATCTTACGGAACAACTTTATTAAAATATTTTTAAATTTTTATTCCAATATCTACGTATTATATTATAACAACATAACAAATCTTGTGTTTTTCAGATATTCATTTATTTTTTAGAATTAAAAAACATTAAGATTCACATTCCAATCAAGTGTCGCAATTTAGATTTTACAATCTTTCTTTCAATTTAGTGGATAAGGTCTACAAATGGACTAAAAATATGAATATGATTTTTATATAAATTTTGGTTAATTATTTCAGACACTTTTAATTCAAATTTCACCTATTTAAATTTAAATCCTACAAACGCACTTACCCATAAAAAATACCATTTTTACATAGAATAATCTATGTTGCATTTTGATTGTAAAAAATTCAAGTTTAACTATCGATTTACTTTCTACGGTTCAACCCTAACACATTCCTTCTCTAAAACCTAATTACTCGAAGAATCTCATGTTTCTTAATATCCTAAGTGATAACTTTCTTGAAATAATTTTAAATTTTTACCACAATATCTATGTATTATAGCATAACACCATGATAAGTCTCGTGTTTTAAACTTTGTTTGGTTTTTAAGAATTAAAAATCATTAAGCTCCACATTGCAGATTGATCGAGTATTGCAACCTAGATTTTTTTAAAAATTTCTTTCAATTTTGTGAATAAGAACTAAATGGATTAAAAAACGTGAATACGGTTTTTTTTATAAATTTTGGTGCATTATTTCAAGCACTTATAATTCAAATTTCATATCTTTCAGCTTAATCCTAGAAACACAATTAATGAATTAAAAATAGCAAACGTACCTAGAAAAATAACAAATTTTTTATATGGAATAAGCTATGTTGTATTTTAATTGTGAAAAAAAATCAATTTCAAATAAAGATTTAACCATCGATTTTATTTTAACCCTAATTCATTCCTTTTCTAAACCCTAATTACCTCTCGGAGAATCTCCAGTTTCTTAATATCTTATGTGTAAATTTTCTTGAAATATTTTTAATTTTTTATCACAGTATCTATGTATCATAGCATAACACCATGATAAGTCTCGTATTTTTTAGACTTCTTTTGATTTTTTACGAATTAAAAAACATTAATCTTCACATTGACAAGCAAAACTGGATTATTGTCGACCACGTCAGCAAAACTAGACATAATCTGCAAGTAAAGGTAAGTAGTGAATTGTTTCAGAAAATGAAGGGCTTAAATAAAAATAATATTCAGGAGATATTTAAACATAGCCTATAGTACAGAGTAGTAGTAAGGCGTACTTCTTTCTAAATTAATTAAATTAATTGACATGGTAGGATTGCAGCTGTATATACGCCTCATACATTAAACCCTAAATCGATCTCAAATGTCACCGTGACGAAACTTTCTCCGCTGCCTCCTCTCTTCTCACTTTATGTCAACCAGTCAATTTATCATATCATTGTCACTGTGATTGGTTAATTTATCATATCTTCCTTTCGACACCCCGCCATCGTTGTGGATCATAACTCACCTTGATGTGGCCGCCTCGTCTTTGTTCCTATTGTTGCTTCAGCCCAGCATTCTTTATTGTATATATGCCAAGTGTTTAATTTCTCGAAGCAATCCTTACCAGCCTACAAAATCGTCGTGTCACTTCTGGACTATTATTATTTCAACCCCTTATTGTTATTGATATTATTCTTTTCTTTCTGTATACGACTTTTTACCTTTCATTTCGATCCGTAATTACTTGTTGATTGTTTTGTTATAGATCACTTCCTGATGCAAAACAAAGAAATTCAAATTTGCCCGAGATTCATTGTGCACTCGATTAGGCATTGGAGAGGGTAATTTCGATGACAAAGGAAATTAAATGATTTTTTTTTGTTAATAAATGGTAGAAAAATGTACTCATTGTCCTATAATATTACAAACTAGAACTGAATTTGATATTTCATACTATAACGAATCTAGACATTAGTATTGTCTAAATTTGTTGTAATATAAAATATCAAATTCAAATCCCGAATTACAATATTAGAAGACGAATAAAGTATCTTACATTGAACTAAACTAGACAATCTTATGTTCACATTCCAATGCATCTCATCAAATATACTCGCTTCATCCCATAATATAGCTAGTAACCTAGAACCGAATGAGACATTTGATAGTACAACGAATCTAGACAGTATTGTTGCTAGATTCGTTGTATTATAAAATATCTTATCTAGTTCTAGATTGTTATATTACGAAATAGATAGATCAAGGATTTGTTTGTACGGAGTATATCGCATGGATGAGCTATTACAAAGGTGTTTTTTTAGTTTTCCTCTCAGGTATCCAATGGAAGTATGGGGTTGCAAATTTATTCAATGCCTATGTTACACGCCGGTGCTCCGGAATTTGTTTGGTTTCTCCGTATTATTAGCAGATCATATACAGGGTATCGGTACGTATATATAGTCTATATCATGAAGTTAATTATCCACATCAAATAAGTAAAGAACTGGAATTGGCGTTACTACTAGCTGTAGCTATAAAATTTGGCCAGCTGCCCAGGCCAGCCGTATATTTTATATTGCCGTTGGTTACAACTCCTTATTTTGTACGTGTCATAGTAAAGTAACACCATTGATTGAGTGCATAAAAAAACATGCCATTTATATGCACTCTGATACCCCATTTATACACAAAATCGCTAAAGAATTCTACATGGTCTCTCTCAGTGAAAAACTTTCATGTACATCTAAATTATATGCGGGAACCTCGATGGTACAAGTATCTTCTAAGAAGGTAATATTATATGCGGGAACCTCGACGGTACAAGTATCTTCTAAGAAGGTAATATTTCTAATTAATCATGTTCCTTAATTTTGTATCTTTCATGTACATCCAAATTAATGTGGGAACCTCAACAGTACACGTATCTTCTAAGGAGGTAATATTTCTAATTAATCATGTTCCTTAACTTTGTATCATGCAATTCTGTATGCATGCAAGAAAGAACAAAAGGGAACATGAGAAGTAATATATCATTTTATTTAAATCTAAACCATTAAATAAAAAGCAATAAATGGTCTACAATTAGTTGTACCTTAAAATCTTCTTACATTGCTCATGGTAAACTATTGTTTTCTTTGGAATTGTTATTTGATTTTTTAAGTCATCTAATCTTTATTCCAAATCTAATTAAGAGATAAAATCATAAGTAGGCAAGTGCTTCTTTGCTTAGTTGAGTGGGTCAGTTGGGTCAGGGGAAAGAAGAAAAGAAAAGAAAGAAAAGAGAAAGAAAAAGAATCATTTAGTTTTTTTCTGAAAAATGCTATGGTTTGGAATTTAGAATGTTTTGAAGAATTTCAAGAATCTTAGAAATTAAGGAGCAATATAAAATATTAGATGATTTTACCAAGTGAAGATTGAATACCGATAAAAATACTTATTGTGATTATAGATGGTCATACGGATAGGGCTATTCATATGGATAGGGCTATTTAGGCCGGCACGAGCCACAATTATTTTGGTGTGGCCTAAGTTTGACATAGCCTATATGCTTTTAGGTTGTGCCAGCTCGCATCAGACTCTATGTGGGTTGAAGGATCAACACGATTTTTTTAAATAATACATTTTTAAAAAATTATAAATTTGGTATGTGAACTTCAAAAATTGCAAAAATAGCTTTCTGTTAGCATTTAGTATACCGATCTAGGCCCGATCGGTCTAGATCAGTAAATGATTTGTTGACCTAGACTGATCGGCCTAAATCAATGCTTAATATGCTGATCTAGGCTAATTCAGCCTAGATCAGTAGACCATTTGGTGATAGAAGCCTAGTCAGCAGATGGTCAACCTATCTGTGCAGTGATATGTGGGCCACGATGCTTGCCCGTGCACCCACTCTTCCCTATCATCATTCTCACATTCTCGGTCTGTACGTCTGTGCCTCGGGACCATGCCCACGCACCTAGGACCGTGCCCTGTCGTTTGTGACCACGCCCGCACACTTAGGACCGTGCCTCGCCCGCTCGGCCATCGTGCCCCGCTAGCTCAGCCACCACGCCCAACCCACTCGGTTGTCGTGCCCCACTGCCTTAGGACCATGGTCGCACGCTCAGCCACCACGCTCACCTGCTCGGCCTATGCACCCAACCTACCTATCCACCACACTTGTGCCTAGGGATTACACCATGCCCACTCGATCAGCATGCGACGACTCGTCGAGACCACATCCGCCTGTGCACCCACCCCCACCTGGGCGCCTACAGTTAATGCTACCCCTGGTCTTGAGGCATGGTGGGCATGTTATCAAGGAAGGAAACAGGCGTGGGTGTGTTCACGTGTAGATACCTAGACCCGTGGACTAGCACGACACTGCATTCCCCGAAAGGGTCGAGCCATGCTAGGTCCGATCCTATTAGACAGTGCTGACCTCATGTCTAGGTTAGGTCTGACTTGAAAAAATTGTGCCCAAAAAATTCTAGATGGATCGGAAGTTCTGATTTGGAATCATAAGTTCCGATTATTTTTTGAATTAGAAATCGAGAGCTCAAATTGGAAGTTCTGATATGATATTAGAAGTTCCGATAATTTATGGTTTGAGAAACCGAGGGCTCAAATCGGAAGTTCCGATTTGGAATTGGAAGTTCCAATTATTTCTGATTTAGAGACATAAAGTTCAAACCGAAAGTTCTGATTTGGAATCGAAAGTTTCGATAGGAACGATTGGAAGTTCCAATAGGGGTATCAGAAGTTTTGATAATTTCTGGGTTGCAGACCGAGAGTCCAGATCAGACGTCCTGATCCAGGATCCGAAGTTCTAAGGCGGACGAAACATATTAGATCTATTAGGCCTTAATGTGGTTTTAGGCCTAAGGTCCTAGCTCTATATAAAGCGAGGAGGAGGAGGTCTTTGGAGACATATTCACCATCAGATTAATTGCAGTTTAGATTAGATATAAATCCTAGCCTCAAAGAACATCTCCTCTCCCTTCTTGATCTCAATAGTTGAGATTGGGATTTCTCACGGTTCTCACGATCGGTGCTAGGACGCCGGTGTGAGATCAATCTCATCCCTATACGTGTGGACTTCGTAGAGGCGCTACTCGAATAGCGATGCTCGTGGGCTTCTTCTCGTGGACATCGCCGGTCTTCACCGATCGGATCGCCGGGGAATGGGCGGAGCGAAATGAGGATAAGCCAGTGCGCGCTTCCCCATCTACTTCTTCTGCTGCACTAGCACGTATCGCATTAGAAGGTAACATTTCATGACCCGCACGTGCATGGTTCTAGAGTTTGGGGGTGAAATTTTTGAAATTACCGGCTAGCATAGCTTCCCCATGTCCCAATAGTGGTATCATACCCTACGTGCGTAGTGTTCGATCTGGATCGATCACGTATGGAGATACGTGGAAAATAGATTAGATCTATTTTCTGTTCGTTAGATTTTGGAAGTTCCGATACGGATTGGAAGTTTTGATGCGAAACATAATTCGATGTTGGATCAGAAGTTTCTACATATCAGAAATTCCGATGTTGGATCAGAAGTTCTGATGTCAGTTTTTAATCGATATAGAGAGCAATTTTGCCACCGAAATTTATGATTTGAAATCGAAAGTTTCGATCCAGTTTAGTCACGTGTAGATTTTTTGCCTAACTTTGTTTTGCAAAGAATGTTGTGACTAGTATGGCCTTGAATAAAATGTATGAGATGCATTGCATGTAATTAATATGGCCTACGTGTTATGATCATTTACAGCCCAAGGCTGTTTAATGATTATACGACCTGCGTGTCGACACATGATGCTTCAACTCATGTAACTAGTATATGTGCTATTATCTGTAATAGGCTAGTACATGTTCCTAGAGGTCGGAAGCACACACAAGTGACAGGAGCCATAGAGATGAAGATCACTATGTGAAGTGGCCATACTATGTCACAGTCAATCTGTTGCCTGTGGTGCTTACTTATGTTCCTGTCATACTATTCTTGCATGTTTCATGCGCACTAGGAAACATCACCTTGCCAGAATAGTTTCCCCTGAGAAAATTAAGTATTGATGCTCTTTCCAATAGTTGCACCTACCAAGGATCACGATCATCAATAGTGGGTCTGCCAAAGCAGGGTGTTATCTTTTATCTTGACCAGTTAAGGTGGAAATCGGACTACCACACATAATATTGGTTTGCTTAACAAAGCTCTCAAAATGGTTTTGGGCTTTGGGGCATGGAGTTGGAGGTCGAGCATCAGATGCTACTCCAATGAACAAGAGTCACATATGATGTGATTAGCAAAGTGTTGCTTACCTATGTTAGCTTCTAGCAGTGATGCCAAAGCTCACTAGAAGTTAGTTGAATATGGATTTTGTCACACTATTATTCATTAGAGGGAAAGTGATTGGTTTTCAATAGTGATACCTATTTTATTGGATAAAAGATAAACATAGCATAGTGTTGAACCTTCCATTTATTATGTAGATCATGACACCTATTGTGAAGAACACATCAATTTTTAATCTGTCATTGATTCTTTTTGGATCAATCTTTATAGACTAGTATAGAAATTTGAGAAGTATTATCAAAAGGAAAAGGAAAATGTTCTATAGGAACCCCATCATGATAAACTAGCTAATAGTATAACTGTAGTTGATAGAAGAGCTTATGAGAAACACTCAAATGAATCAATTAATGTTAGTTGTTTCATGCTCGCTGATATATCCTCTAAGCTTGAGAAGCAAGATGAGAACATGGATGCCCACAATATGATTGTGGTACTCCAAGTCTTGTTTGAGAACCAAGATCGGATTAAGAGGTATGGTACCTCAATGTACTTGTTTGCGTACAAAACTGGTCAATGGTTCATGAACTGTAAATGGTACTTGGAAGAAATATGGAAGCAGAAGGGAAGTGGGACTTCCGCTTCTACTTCAAGTATAAATGTTATTAAAATTAATCTTGCTACTCATACAAATGATTCATGGGTATTTGATACTGGGTCAATGATTCATACTTGCAAATCATTGCAAGGACTGAGTAGGTCAAGAAAGTATGCAAGAGGCGAGCTGGATGTCCATGTCGGCAATGGTGGACAGGTTGCAGCGTTGGCCATAGATGTTTATTCTTTGTAGCCATCCTTAGGATTAGTTCTAGGAATTAAATAATCGTTATTACATTCTAACATTGGGCAGAAACATTATCTCTTCTTCATATTTAGAAGAAGATGACTTTGAATTCGTAATAAAGAACAAGTGTTGTTCAATATTTTTGAATGATATGCTCTATGGTGTTTTTCCATTGGTGAATAGACTATATATTCTGAATCTTGAAGATGCACACATTTATAACATTAATACAAAGAAATGATGACTCAATGATTTGAATCCTACCTATGTCTAGCATTGTCGTTTGGGTCATATAAATGAGAAGTGCATGAAGAAGCTCCATAGATATGGACTTTTGGAGTCATTTGAGTTTGAATCATATGACACAAGTGAGTCTTGTTTACTTGGCAAAAATACAAAGACACCTTTCACTCGTAAAAGTGAGAGGGCAAATAGGCTATTGGTCATAGTACATACTGATGTATGTGGACCGATGAGTCATACCGCTAGAGGTGGTTTTCAATACTTTATCACTTTTACCAATGACTTGAGTAGATATGGTTATATCTAATTAATGAGGCATAAGTGGGAATCCTTTGAAAATTTCAAGGAGTTCTAGAATGAGGTACAAAATCATATGTGCAAGACAATTAAATTTCTACAATTGATCGTGGAAGTTAATATTTGAGCCATGAGTTTAGTGACCATCTTAAGCAATGTGGAATTGTTCCACAGCTGACTCCACCAGGCACGCCTTAGTGGAATGGGGTCTCCGAGTGGAGAAACTGCACTTTATTGGACATGGTTCGGTCGATGATAAGTCATGTTGATCTTACATTATCCTTTTGGGGACTCACTCTAGAAACTGCCAATTTCACATTGAATAGAGTTTCATCTAAGTAAGTAGAGAAGACACCATATGAGATGTGGTTTGGGAGGCGTCCTAGTTTGTATTTTTTAAATATTTGGGGATGTGGTGCATATATCAAACGTTTGACGTCTGATAAGCTCACTCCTAAATATGACAAATGCTTCTTTATGAGATATCCTAGGGAAACCAAATGATACTATTTCTAGAATAGGGAAGAGGGCAAAGTGTTTGTCGCTCGTGTTGACACGAAAATGCGCCAAACACACGAACGCCGATCCGCCGATCCAAAAGTGTGCAGATACTTAGTAGTAAACCCCTAAGCGTAACACAACATCGACGTCTCGTTCCGACGATCCTTAAACAGTGGTAAGGAAATAACGGAGTCGCCAGGCAATCAAATAATGTTAATCTAAAATTATACAATTAACTGATGTATAAGAAAATAACTAAAAATAACTAAACCTAATTAAACCAGCCAGAACAGGGCTGGTTCAACCGAGGGTCTTGGCGATCAGACTAGCCAAGGTCTGCGTAACAGATTGCTACCTTCGCCACTAGTACAACACTTAGCATAATTCGATCTTCAAGCCGAGGTCTCAGAAGTCAAGGTGCATCTAAGGCATGGTTCGGGTAAGGCTCTTCGTGGAGTGTGCTCAAGGTTGAGACACTGTGAAGGAGTGCTTATGGAAGTGCTTCATGCGGAGGACTTGGACGAAGGAGGGACTTCGGAAGGTGGTGGACAAAACCCTCCGGTGGGAGGTACTTCGAAGGTGGGGCTTTGAAGTCAGGTTGTCTTGATGTGCTTTGGACATGCATGGCTTCGGTACACAGACTAGCGGAGTTTGAGCTAAGGGTAGCTGCGAATACATGGTGGTCCACTCCGGAGGTGATGGTGCAAAGACTCAAGGGCTTTGATGGCTTCGGCTTAAAACCATCCCTGTATCGAAGACTGACTTCGATGTAGCGAAAACCTATGGGTTCAAAGCCTACTACCGAAGCCACTGCAACACTTCACGTGCGAAGGGGGATCTGAAGATTCCGGTCTGCAAAGCTGACACAAAAGGAGCTTCCAATAAAGTAGACTACCAACTATACCCTCGTGACTGCCAGAGGCATAAAAGTTGTAAACTCTAGGGGTATAGTAGTCTCTTTGCATGTCTGAGTTGTGCCTATAAAAAGAGAGGCAGGCTGAGCTCTAGGGTAACACGGTACACTTCACTTGTAGAACCTTATGTACTCTCTGTAGCCTAGAGACAGACGCCATAGACTCAAATTTTGTGAAGGTGTTTTTGTGTTCCATTTTCATGCAATGAAGCTTTCATTTTTATCTATGATTTTCTTCTGCATGGATCTGTTTGTATTCTTCGTCGGGTTGTGCTGAAGTTATGAGGTTGTTCTTCGTTTTGTGCAAACCTGAGTATCTTCTCTATGTTCTTCCTGATGAAGTGTCATCTGTATTTTGTGCATGCAAAATCTATGTGGGTGGATTTTCCAAGTACGTTCGCTCTGTGTATATCGGAGGCCAGTCCTCACGTGTTACTAGCGAAGTATCGTCCTTTGCATGTGAGCAAAGCCGCTTTCCCTTAGTGTTTATCGAAGCCTTCCTGGTTGTTCAGTTTAGCTAAGTTCTTTTCGGGGCACTCCATAGTGCGAAGCCTAGTACCTGTTACTAGTGTGAAACATCTGATCGAAGCTCTTTGAGGGAAATGCACTTGTGTGAAGTACTGTTGTGCAAATTCTGCTCGAAGGCATCTTTGTGTGCAGAGCCTGCACATACTTAGCCAAGCCTAGTGCACTTTTTTGTGTCTGGGTGTGAATGAAGTCTTCTGGACTTCGAACTTTTGGCCCTGTGCAAAGCTTGTGTTTAGAGTGTGTTCCATACCTCCGAACCAGACTTTGCGAAGGGTGTTTTCGAAGTCTGTTCCACAGAAGAGAAAATTTAAAAAGCTCCCATTCACTTCGTAATTCATTGTTCATGATCTAATTCATGTTGAGCTGTCTCCGTCGATTTATCGTTCATCAATTCTTACCTATTAAACTAGTGTAATCCCTGTTGATCCGGTGTTCCACTTCGTTCCTTTGTGTTCTATCCCAGAGGTCATATTTCTCATGAGGCATTCTTCGCCATCATTCTGTTTCCTATATCGAAGTTAATATCCGTAGTCATTCATCATCATTCATCATGGATGAGTGCCACCTTGATCGATCTCTTTTATTTTATTTGTTCCATCGATTATGACTTGATTGATGTTTGGTAATCTAACCTACAATGTTCATCGATGGTCATCACCGATCGTTGATTGTTCCTAGTCGTTCGTCGCCATTCGTAATCGAGACTTGTCGATTTAATATAAACCCTTCGACATGGTCGCTAAGGCTCAATCGGTTAAGCCTTTACGCGTACCTTTAGTCAATTGTCTCTTTATCCTTAGTCGGATGGACTAGGTTGTTCTATGGTCACAACCTATTTCGGTTGTTCGACTAAATCCATTTGTACCCTTTTGTTTCAAATCAATCATCGTCTTCAATTCAACTCATCCTTTGTTTTCAATCGAATCATAATCCATCGATCTACCCTTGTCTAAACTCAAGTTCAATCATTCTATTTCATCCTATCTAAGTGAGTGTGTTGATTCGTATCGACCATCTCATTTAATCCGAAGGAATAATGCCGTGGTTATTTCTTTCTTTTTAGAGTTCTTTCATTTCATGTGAATGAATTAGAACTTCTAAAATTAATATATTTTCCATTTTACCTCCAAATCGATCCATTCAACTTCCTAAATTCATCTAAAATTGTGCTCTACTTGAATATGTACTTGGTCCATGTCGCTCGTACACCATTCGAGGTCATCTCATCCTATTTCACAGGAATTTCACAAGAAGTGTCTCATCATTTCATGTGATCTTCTAAACTCAATATCTCTCACATCCTACCTCTGATTCACTCCATTCAATTTCATAATTCTCCTTAATCAACAATATAACTAATAATAATATTTATTGCCTTGTTTATTTGTTTTTCTTAGAGTTTTTGTCTTATTTTGCATGCCGTGTAGTTCCTCATGTCCCCTAAGTTTTGAAGCCCTTGCGCAAGTCCCGGAAGTCTTCGTTCAAGAGTTAAAAGGTTCCAATCGCAAGAGGCAAGTCACACTCCCTACCTTGAACATGTTGAACCCATGTATCCAAATTAGTTATTATTATAATACATAGGAATTAATTACATTAGTCCAATTAAAACCTACAGTTATATTTATTTAGATCCCTTAACTTTGTTGTGCAAACCCAAGCCATGTTTTTCATCCATTTTCCCTTATCGCCCTGAATACTATAATATTAGTTAGTTCCCAAGTATTGACACACTTGCTTAGTATTGCTAAAGATGAGTCATAGACTAGATTGCATACTTTATTCTCTTATATATTCCCCAGATATGTCTCTTCTCATGATTCTAAAATATGGAGGCAATGTTTGGAAAATGGTTAAGCTAATGGTAAAGGTGGGTTCTGGGTTCAAGCGAGTGCATTGGTTGGTAGCACCCGGGGCACTATAAGGACTAGTCTATAGGATCTGTTTCAAAACATTTCTGTATTTACCATAAGTCTAGTGGGTAAGACCTAACCTAGAGTATGTGATGTCTCAACATGATGCACTAAGCGGTGGAGTCAATTAAGTCAGGACGAATGGTGGTGAATGATGCTCCTAATGACTAAGACACTATGGCACAAAAGGGGGCTTACGTTTCCAATGCGTTGGAACATCGGTGAAACCTAGTGTGGTTGTCCTTGTGTTGAGGTGGTTCATATAAAGGATTTTGGCATGATTTCTTGTGACTTGGTTCATCTTAACACAATGTGGTGTGCAGGGATGAGTGCTTTGTGGGTAAATTTGTACACCTTTGATCAGAGTGCAATATTTTTAAAAAGCTGTGCCCCCGGTTACTCTAATAATCTGAATGTGAATGGTTACTGGTTTCGTAAGGACTGTTGTGCGAGTGAGTACAGTTATGATACTCGAGTTAGTGGATGACATTTATATCATTTACTTTCTATTGTTTAAACTTGATCACCATAATTGCTTAATTACAAAATGTTTTTTTCCGCAAAAATAAGCCACATGTCCTGTCCTTTAATATTACCTTTGCATTATGTTGCATTCGGTGGCTTGTTGAGTATGTTTTGTATTCACCCTTGTTGATTAAACTTTTTAGAAGCTGAGTTTGTTGAAGACGAAGGCCTAGAGTAGATGTCCCAGTCAAGGAGCGATTCTTGGAGCAAGATGTATGTCAGTCTTTTTATTTTATCTTATGTGTAGTAATGTAGCCTCTGAGCTATAATTTGTTTTGTCATAAGACGTTGTCGCTTGATGGAGATTTTGTAAGTTGATTTTCTTAAGGAAATTCAATGAACTCAAAATCGTGAGATTTTGAGGCGTTACAGGCTAACAGTGCCACTTTGCTTGTTATGGGTCGGAATATACTTCGCCCAACCACCAAGGATCAGCGTTGGCGGTAATGTCAAGAGAGGTCAAGACAACAATGTCAGGGAGATTGGAACTCATTAGTCCATGACTGAAAAGGAATGTGTTTAACGCATCGGTCTAAAAGTAGCAGGAAGCGGCTAGCATCAACTCATTTTTATAAGGAGAGGCAAGGGAAAGGCCGATGCAGTGCACTATACTAGTATGCTCCTAGGAAGTGCATTCTAACGCAACAACCTGAAGGTACCAGTCATGCTAGCTAGGAAGCGGAGAAGGGAAAACCTTGAAGCTTTGAGTCCAATCGAAAATAAGCGTTTTTGTGTTTTTAAAAGGGATCCTTTGTATCTCAACATTGATGAAGTCAGTAGGGTCATGATCACCCAACGGACCCAAGAAATATTAAGAAGGATAGTCGGCGATGGGAATAAGGATTTGGTTCTTCAAGTTCTACAAAAAAAGAAAAGAAGAAAAGAAAGGCGGTAAGAAAATAGGAAGCGGAAGAACCAAGAACACCGAAGAACGGGAAAGAAAAAAGGGGAAAATCCAAAAAAACTTACCTCAGGGACGGAGGTGGTAAACGCCATCGGAAAATGCTAGGTATAGACTGTAAGAAGGTGGAAAAGTATGGTTGTCAGATGTGGTGCGGAGGTGACGATGATGATCTCAAGGGCTAGAAGATGGAGAGTGTGATGTGAATGCTGAAAGGGCAAAGGGAAGAGGAAGATGTCGATGGATACTTATAGAGTGAAAGCAACAATTCGACAAGCGGGTCAAGTTGATCTCGGTGGATTCGGTGGGACCGTCTACAACATTCGGCAAAAGGTACAATAATGAGTACGGTTTTCGAAATGACAAGTCATTTGCAGGTCCGGGATTGAAGGAGCAAAATCTTTGGAGATTCTATTTAAAGATACCATTGATAGACTATGTGGAATGAAGCCTAGTTTGATTCCGCCACTAAGAATAGTAGATGTGTCAGACTAGATGACATCCATCACAGTCATTCATGGCCAAAGAAGAAAAAGTGAGGAGGAAGATGAAGAGTTGATACAAGGAGGTGCTCCAAATATATACTGCAAAAGGTGCCGGAAGTTGAAGAGTTTTTGGCTACTAGTAAAAAGATTAATGGGACTTTTGAAATGACACGATGTAGAGGGCTTTAATGACCAATAATGTCAAAGCATTAGTTATACTTATGCTCTGAAACTAGATGACATGTGTTGACGCCATGATTTGGTAAAGGCCCAGGCCCATCAAGAGTGTCGCATGGTCAATAGAAGTCAAAGGAGTTAGGTCAAAGGTTGGTCAAATAAGCCCATTCATATGGTTATATGTGACCAGATATGAAGGAGCCGATTAGATGAAGAACACAAAGATAAATATAGAATCAGTTATGGTTATCGTAACGGACGGCAAGTCTCCGAACTATAAATATGTACATATTAGCTAGGTTAGAAGATAGACAAACACAACCACAGGCTACTCTCAGTGCATCGCCACCCTTGGTTCCCAAGGTTAATCCCAGTGGGACTTAGCACTCAGAGATGGGCTGCATCACTTCGATCTCCAGCAAAGAGGTGAGTCCCACCACCCCAACGATCGTATCGGTCGATCGGTGTCCTTCAAGGATGCATCGTTGCGATCTCTTGGAGTCCTAGCTCGATTGGTACGATCACCAGTTTTTATCTTAGTGTATTTTCTAGGCCTAAGGCTGCAACGTCACGATCTCTCAGGTTGATGTGAGTTAGGTATCATGGTTCAAGGCTTCATCGGTTGGGTCTGACACCTTGATCTATTGTATTTGATTTGTGTTGTGCACCATTCATCTGAATAAAGCATGCCCGATATGTTAAAGTATTGTTGATCAATCGTGATTTAGCGATTGTCTTGGGTAGGTCCAATCTCGTTGTTACAGTAATTTGATAGTATGGATGCATTCTCTGGTATGCTAGATTTAGTTTCTATTGGAGTACAAGCCGATAAGTTATCATTAATTCCACGTTATACTTTATCACGTCTGGGGTTATTCATCGACCTTTATGTGCTAGGTGATGTCCACACGTCCATCGGCCGATGACATAACCAGTCCCGATGGCTCGGTTGTCGCTATTGGCCTAGTAGCCGATAAACGCCAGTTTATGGGTATTTCTTATCACCACAGTCATCGGCTCGATAGCCGATCAACGTTGCTACTAATGCTTTCATTTTCCCTTATCAGTTGCAGGGTCAAACTGATTGAAATGCTCATAACCCTTTGTAAGATTGTAGGACCTGCACTGGAGTTAAGTAGACCTCCTAGGCCACGTGTGTGACCAGAAACGACACCAACAGAATGTTGTCAAGACTTCATTAAAAAATAGTTTCTCAATGAAAGATCTTTGAGAGGCAGCATGCATTTTGGGCATAAATATCTATAGAGATAGATCAAACAACTAATTGGATTAAGTCAAAGTATGTACATTGACAAGGTTTTGAAGTTGTTCAAAATGGAGAATTCCAAGAAATGTTTTCTGCCAATGTCACATGGCATTTCTCTCGGTAAGGCTCAGTGTGCCTCGACACCTGATTAGCTAGAGAAAATAAGTTTGATCTCGTATGCCTCTATGATCGGTTCCATCATGTATGCCATGCTATGTAAATGCATAGATGTATCTTATGCTCTAAGTGTTATGAGAAGATTTCAGTCAAACTCGGGTGAAAGTCACTCGGTTGTAGTTAAAAGTATCCTTAAGTACTTGAGAAGGACTGAGAATATGTTTCTCATTTACGGTGGTGAAGGGGAGCTCCTTGTAAGTGGTTGCACTGATGCTAGCTTTCAGACCAACATGGATGATTCTCGATCGCAATCTAGATTTGTGTTCTGCCTCAATGGAGGCGCAATAAGTTGGAAGAGTTCCAAACAAGAGATGATGGCCAATTTTGCGACAGAAGCTAAGTATATCATAACTTCGGAAGCTGCAAAGGAGGCCATTTGGATCAGAAAGTTTGTTTCTAAGCGGGGTGTTGTCCCGAGTATGTCTAGTCTAGTGGACCTCTATTGTGATAATAGTGGTGCCATTGCACAAGCCAAAGAGCATAGGTAACACCAGAAGTCCAAACATATACTTCGGCAATATCACCTAATCCGCGAGATCATGGAGAGACGTGATGTGAAGATTTGCAAGGTGCACACGGATTTGAACATAGCAGATCTATTGACGAAACCTCTTTCACAGTCCAAGCATGAGGAGCACCTGAGCTCCATGAGTATTAGATTCTTGCATGAGTGAGTCAAGTGTATGTGAAAGATGTTATTGAGATCTATGCTCATGTATGAGGATAATTGTTATCTTGGTCCTAGAATAAATGTCATTTACATTGATTGATAAGTTGATGACTTGTATGTGAGACTCTTTGTTTTTATTATGATATTTGTTCAAAAGGATCCATAATATTATCATCATGTGGGACACTGATGATACATAGATTAGCACATCTGGCTAATTGATGATCATGTTTAACGGATCATAGACATGGAGATGTGAAATCAGAAATGTGGACACATATTGGAGAACATAGTGTTGGATAGACCCACTTGAGATACTGTTGGGATTATTATGTTCCATTAGTTGTCATCTAAAATGGTGTACCTGCAGAGTCCTTAGACCTGAGATTGTCATTTGATTCCAGAATGTGTAGTAGTACACTTTGATACTTCCTAACGCTATTCCGTAACTTGGTAGCCATAAGGGTCATTTTCAGGTGTACTATGAAACATGTCATGGGATGTGAGTGCTCAATATGTAATTTACCCCTCCTTATAACGTGATAGATATGGCTGGCCCCTCGAGGTAGTTGGATTTGAAAAGTGTAAGGCCATGCCATTATGACTAAAGAGTTAGTCATGATTTGAATCTATTACTTGATCGAGTGAAATGTTAAGCTATCCAAAAAGGGTGGCACGAATCTTGCCTTGATCTTGACTGCTGTCGTGTGGTAAAGGGACTGGTGCATGTGTATATTAAGGTTCAGTGAAAATTTGATTTTATACGCTTCCAGGGGTCAATATGTGCTGCTAGGTATTGATATTGATCAGTGAGCCAAAAAAGGTTTCTAGTGAACAATCGTTTGTGTATGAACCTATCGGGTCACACACTTAAAGGGATGGATTAAGAAACTTGCTAAGAATTGGTTCTTGTGGAAGTTTACCCCTCCTTATAACGTGAGAGATGTGGCTGGCCCCTCGAGGTAGTCGGATTTGAAAAGTGTAAGGCCATGCCACTATGACTAAAGAGTTAGTCATGATTTGAATCTGTTACTTGATCGAGTGAAATGTTAAGCTATCCAACAAGGGTGGCACGAATCTTGCCTTGATCTTGACTGATGTCGTGTGGTAAAGGGACCGGTGCATGTGTATATTAAGGTTTAGTGAAAATTTGATTTTATACACTTCCAAGGGTCAATACGTGCTGCTAGGTATTGCTATTGATCAGTGAGCCAGAAAAGGTTTCTAGTGAACAATCGTTTGTGTATGAACCTATCGGGTCACACACTTAAAGGGATGGATTAAGAAACTTGCTAAGAATTGGTTCTTGTGAAAGTGGGGGATTGAAAGAATTGTGCCCAAGAAAATTCTGGATGGAACGGAAGTTCCAATTTGGAATTGGAAGTTCTGATTATTTTCTGAATTAGAAATCGAGAGCTCAAATCGGAAGTTCCGATATGGTATCGAAAGTTCCAATAATTTATGGTTTGAGAAACCAAGAGCTCAAATCGAAAGTTCTGATTATTTTTGATTTAGAGATAGAGAGTTCAAACTAGAAGTTCTGATTTGGAATCGGAAGTATCGATAGGAACGATCGGAACTTCCAATAGGGGTATGAGAAGTTCCACTAATTTTGTGGGAGTATTAACTTCCAACTTCGCAAGGAATATCAAGATAGATTCCTAGCGAAGATGGTCAACAAGCGGTGGTATTTTGATTAGATCCTTCGTTGGTTTTACGTTGAGCTAGGGGAGGATTTGGGGTTGCTTGGAGAAAACCAAGGGATTTACTATCGGAGGGAGGTCGATGTCTCAGCAGACGCGGTTTTCGGTCCAAGCCCGAGTCCAACTCTTAAAGATTGTCTCCCGTCGGATGAGTATGAGGGACTTAGCAGAAGAATTTATTTCCTGCCGCATAGCCCCGCTCAAAGTCAGTTGGCCCACCTTCTTTCGGAGCGTTGGGGTGAAGATCTCAATGATATTCCATTCGACACCATAGGTATGATTCGAAGCCTCTTCGCCTCAAATTACGGTTCGTTGTTTGTTACTTGACTCAAATGCTTTATTTGTATTTTGTAGCTTCGAGAGTTGACATGACTCCGGAGTAGGTGGTGAGGGCGGCTGAACGGGTCGTCGGAGTCCCTACTATGGGGAAAAGAAGAGGTGTCTCAAGTAGTCGAGTCATGGGAGCGCTTCAACCGGGTGTGGAGTGAACTCAACATCAATCCTCCCACGCTCCCCAACTTCAAAGTGTCGAACCCTGCCCTCAAAAAGAGGAAGACCGGTAAAGATCGGTAGGGGACCTCGAAGTCTCCTCTGAAGAAAAAACCCCGCACCCCCAAAAGTCTAAAGGAAACAAGCCTCCCATTGCCTCCGGCTGCCACAAGTCATAGTGATGGACGCTGAAGTGGTTATGGAGCGCCAAGGGTCAGTCCCACTGACGGGACAAATAACCTACGCTAAATCACCCAAATATTCAGAGGAAGATTTCCTTTGAATGTTCGAATAGGCGGGGAGACCGTCTCTATCGATGCTTGGCCTTGGAGAGGGTATTCTCTTGGTGCACTCAAACAAAAAGGGGGGCGAAGCCCCTTTCTTTTCTTATTCTCATGATACTTATGCATGTTTGATCTATAGCAAATGACATGGCGATGGCTATTCCTTTCACCGCAGATAGCCTAAAGGGCCTATATGCCGGTGACGAAGGGGTTGAGGCTGAGGATAAAGCCCCTATCATAATAGGTGACGACTCAGAGGATGCGGGTGAATCCCACTCGGAGAAGGGGTCGGAAGGGACTAGTCAGCATGGGGAGGGTTCTTCCGGAGGTGCGGATCGAACCCCCTGGTCCGTGGCTAGGATCTTAGCATGACTCCTCATGCTTCGGGATTTCTTGACCCCAGCCCCAAACCTTTGAGCAAAGGCGGAACTATTGGTATAGGTCGCCCACGACTTGGGTCAGTGCGACCAAGCAATCGATGTTAGCCAACACAGAGTACTGACTTTGTCCAACACGTAAGGGAGCTCCTTTTACCAAGTAAGTGACACTTTGTTTTGATATTATGAATTTTCAAATCTTTGTCTCCATATTTATATACAAGTGTTCTCTCTCCCCCCTTTTTTCTTAGATGTTTATCCTGGCTCGGGGGACTTCTTATGCCTTCGAGAGGCAAAGGGACCAACTCATGGATGAATCTACAGCTCTCAGTGATCGGCTAGCGACCTCTGAGGAAAAGGTTTTGGATATAGAGGATAGCCTTCGTCGGGAGAAAGAAAGGTGTGTGACCTTTGAAGTAGAGGTTGAAGGCCTCCGTGCCACAAGGAAGCAGTTGGAGGCCGAAGTTTGAGTCCTTTGGGCAGAGAAGAAGGTGCTTGAGACTAGAGCCTCTGATCTCCTTGCCGCCAACACAAAGCTGAGGGACTCGTAGGAGATCTTACAGGCTATGAAGTCCGTAGGCGAAGGGATGGCGATGGAGACTATCGAAGTTCTACAGGATGTACTATAGCGCTTCGGTACTTCCTGCCCTCACCCTTCGTCTATGACTAATGAGACCCAGGCCCGCCAGCTCAAGTTTATGCAAGTCGAAGCAAAAAGTGTCAGGGCTACAATGATACAGTATGGAGTGTTGGGTCGTGAGGAAGCTACGGTAGTCGACAAATTAAAAAATTTCCACCCCTAAACCCAGGAACCATGCGCGTGAGGGATCATAAATCGTTATATTCTAGCACAAGATGCGCTATGGGTAGCGAAAGAAGATGTAGAGGAAGCACGTCCTCACGAAGTCCTTCCTCGATGCGTCTGTTCATTGATGACCCTCATGACGAAGACCGTTGGTGAAGACCGGCGTTCACCTCGAGGAAGACGATGAAGATAAGTGTCGATATTCGAGCAGCACGTCCAAAGAGTCCACTTGTATAGGGATAGATCATTCCCATGCCAGCACCACTCGTGAGAATCGGTGAGAGCTCCCAATCTCAACTATTGAGATCAAGGAGGGAGAGGAGAGGTGTGGTGGCTAGGGTGGAGCAATTAGGGTTTCTTAAACTCTTACCCACGACCTCCTCATCCTCCCGTTGACACAAAAATGTGCCCCTGCACTTGGGTCAGTTCGACGATCCAAAAATGTGAGGATACTTAGGGACAAGCCTAAGCGTAACACAACACCGACGTCGCATTCCGACTACCCTTACCCGTGGTAAGGGGTGGAGTCGCCACGTAATCAGATCACACAGAAATAATCCAATTAGCCGAAATAAATGTATTAAACAGAATAAATCAGTAGCTGAGCGAAGCCTGACTGATTCGAAGTATAGTGCGAAGGGTGTCGCCGAAGTGTACCTTCGTCGTCTGATGCGAAGTGTTCCGCCGAAGGGTGTCTTCGGAGTTCGGACTGATCTGGCCAACGATGGACTCCGAACCGATCTAGACGCGACAATCACCTCTAAATAGCGGGGTTTGCCGTGAAGCCTCCGATACAGTAAGATATAGAATAATGACTTAGACGCAACGCGCGAGCGCGACTTCATCTAGAGTAGAGTACGAGCGTGGTGAAGTCCGTTGGCAAAGTGTGTTGGCGTGCGGGACCTGGTCAAGCCGACTGCAGCGTGATGGTCCGGCACGGGCGGTCGAAGCAGCGATCTCATCGAAGGGTGCTCCGGCAACCTTTGAAAACTGATCCCTCAGCTCCCGACACCTCCGATGAAGTAGCTCCGAATGTGAAAACCTGCAACAGAGTACATTCGAAGTACCAATTCGGCCTGAGGACCGAATTCTGCTAAGTGTTGCACTAGGGGGCGAAGTTAACAATCTGTTACGCAGATTAGCGGATACTTCACAGGTGAAGTAAAAAGGTGATAGCAATCTATTACGTAGATTAACGGATACTTCACAAGTGAAGTAACACGGATTACCACTATTCCGAAGTGGCCGTCGGAGGGCTTCTAGGCAAACCCATGAAGAATACAGAAAATTAAGGTAAAGTAAAGTACGGATCAAAGCTAGGGCTTTGTTGTTGATTTGTGTTGGGGGGTTCTGAACCGGCCTCACCCCTATATTTATAGGGGCTAGACTTCTAATCTCTAAGAATAATTTGATAAGACTAGGCTCAATCACGCATGAAAAGACTTAGTCAAAATCGGACACAATCTCTAACTCTGCCCGGAGTGGGCCTTCGGCCAGGCCCGCCGAAGCCTGCTCTTCGAGCCGAAGCTTCGGCGGAGTGGGCCTCCGAAGGCCTTCGGGCCAAAGGTTGTTGGGCTGGTTGGAAGCTTCCAAAGCCCGTAGCCTGGCGGACCTTCGGTCCTGTAGGGCTTCGTCCCAACCCGGGACATGTGTATTTTCGGCCCAAATTACCAAAATTGATATTTTGACAATCTTAACCATTAATGCCATTTTTTCTATCAACACCTCCTTATTTATAATGCCAAGGTGAAGGCCTTTAACCATAATTAAATCCCCAATAGATCCAATCTGTTATGACCTGATCAGAACTTCCGATCTTGTATCAGAACTTCTGATCCAGCCTTTCGACCTATAATTCAACCTACATCAAAACTTGTAATACCTCTATCGGAACTTCCAATCTAGCCTTCCGATCTACAAACCTAAACTTTATCGGAACTTTCAATACCCCTATCAGAACTTCTGATCAACCGATTTCAAATCGGAACTTCCAGTTTGAACTCTCTATCTCTGAATTAGAAATAATCGGAACTTTAGATTCCAAATCGGAACTTCTGATTTTGGCTCTTTGTTTCTCAAACATAAAATATCAAAACTTCCGATATCATATCGGAACTTCTGTTTTGAGCGTTCGGTTTCTAATTTGGGAAATAATCGGAACTACCGATCCTCCGAGAATTTTCTTGGGCACAATTCCTTCAATCTCCCACTTGCACAAGAACCAATTCTTAGCAAGTTTCTTAATCCATCCCCTTAAGTGTGTTACCCGAAAGGTTCATAAACAAACAAATTTTCACTGGAAACCCATTCTGGATCACTGATTAATAATGGTACCTAACAACACATATTGACCTCTGAAAGCGTACAAAATCAAATTTTCGTTGAACCTTGATATACGCATGCATCAGTCCCTTTACCATACGACATCATTTAAGCTCAAGGCGATATTCGTACCACCCTTGTTGGACATCTTGACATTTCACTCGATCAAGTAACGGATTTAAATCATGACTAACTCATTAGTCATAGTAGTATGGCCATGCACTTTTCCAATCCAACTACCTCGAGGGGCCTAGAGACGTCTCTTCCATTATAATGAGGGGTAAATTTCATCTTGACCGCTCACATCCCACGACATGTTTCATAGTACACCTAAAAACAACCCTTATGGCTACCCAGTTATGGAATAGCGTTAGAAAGTATCAAAGTGTACTACTACACATTCTTGAATGAAATGCCGATCTCAGGTCTAAGGACTCTACAGGTACAACATTTGAGATGATAACTGATGGCACATAATAATCCTAGCAGTATCTCAAGTGGGTCTATCCAACACCATGTTCTCCAACATGTGTCCACATCTCTGATTTGACAGTATCTCAAGGGGTGGACACAAGAGGATTTTTAGACAGGTTCGAACCTCCCAGAGGATAATAGTCATACTCATGTGTATGTATGATTGCTCTGTGCGTGTCATTTGGGTGTATGTGTACTTATGCACGTGTGTATTGTGGGTCTAGGTGTCCCTTCCGTCTTTGTCTAGATCCTCCCCCTGATCCTTTTATATGAGAAGGACGAGTGGGGGGTTACATGAGCTTAACCATCATACATATGGTTGCGGAAACAGCCGCATAACAATCTTTTATAGGTGGAAAATAATTGCAATGATTAAGGCAGTCTTAATGAGGTTAACCATCATCTTGATGATCTAGGCCCGATTGTTGGAGTTCCTCCACTCAAGCGAATATTTTTCTGAGTGTTGAGTTAGGCAATTGGGTGGTTCCTCACAGGTCGGTTTTCATACCAGTCATCGGCCCGACAGTCGGAACGAAACCACTCGGCAAGGTACCCAGGGTTATTTCCCCGATAGCAGCCCTTGAGCTCTTTTCAGTGCGTGACTCACTCGGAGTAGGTGGGAAGAGCTCCAAGCAATGCTGTTGTTGATACATTTGCATTTTGATTGGTGCACCGCCAAGGTGCACCTACCGAGTGCAGCCCTCGAGGCTGAATTTTCTTCGGAGAATAAGCTTCAGTCTCAAAATATTTCTTTGGGGACTTTCCTTTGGTGCTGACAAATAAAGAAATCATGCGGACCCTTCACTGGTAGGGGTAGCCGTACGGGGAGATGACAGTTGGTGTTGTCAGTTTACTACTTTTTGCTTTGTCTTCTAGAGCACAGTTAAAAATCTTCTTGTTGTTCTGGGAACCGCGCTGGTGCGATTGATGGCAAAAGTGATCTTTGGATTGCTTGCTTGGAAACCGCAATGCTTCAAGACTCCAAACCGTCGTGGGGGGTCGAAGGTTATAAATAACTTCTTCGGCGTACCTTGATTTAGTACACAATCTTTGTGCTTTATTCTTCAATCGATCCCCTAATGCCTCATAAAGGTTCTCGGCACTACAACTGTGCGGTCTACTACCGCAAAGCCCGGCGGTTGTTTAACTTGAAACTTTTGGCGAGTGTCTTCAAGTCTCCGATGGCGGCGAGCGCTTCCCAGAAGCCAATTAATCGCGCGGAGGAGTTTCGCATGTCCGCCATGGGGGAGGATGCGGTGAAGGCATTGGAGAGTCGCGGGGAGATCCCACCGAAGGTCATCTCTTCGTGGTGAGCGGCCGGCAGCGAGGCATTTCCTTCCCCCGTTACCCACGAGATTGTGGTCTTCGACTATTTCTTTTCTCATAGCTTCGGGTTGCCCGTGCATCCTTTTCTTCACGGAGTTCTTCATCATTATGACATTTCCCTTTGTAATCTGAATCCCAACTCCATTCTTCATCTTGATATCTTTGTCAAAATGTGCCAGGTATTCTCGGGGATTGACCCCTACTTTAATCTCTTCCTTCACTTCTTCTACGTGCAATCTCTTGGGCTCAAGGTGATCGGAGGGTACGGGATCTAGCTTCACGATGGGAAAGCGACAGAGTATATCTATTTGTTGCTTCCTTATTCAAACAAGGGGTGGAACTCAGGTTGGTTTTATATGGACAACCACGAGCCATCCCTATCTCCTGAGATTGACCGAGTGCCGAAGACGGCGCTCACTTGGCCCGACCGATGCCCAACTGAGGAACAGGGCTAGGTCGATGAGTTGGTGGCTCTGGTCTGACGTCTTCGGGAGGTCAACGTCACGGGCTTCCATGTGGTGGTGAACTTCTTACTTCACCAAGTCATGCCGATGAAGCAGTGGCTTCATCTCGGGTATGAGTACTTGGGTCCTGGTGATCCAACTAGGGAGTTGGGTGAAGACTTGACTGGGATGGAGGCAGAGGCGAGGGCACGGAGCGTCTTCAGTAGCAAGATCAAAGTTCAAAGCATCATCGGTTGTCATCCCTTCTGGCTCAAGTTTCCCCGGCCAGAGGTAATGTTATTTCCCTTTTTCTATTGGCATTCGATGAAGTTTGTAGATGGTCTTCGAGTTTTTGACCCCAGGCTATGTAGGGTCGGGCCGCCTTCGTCTCTGTGCGTCCACTGCCGGAGCACCCCCTAGTCGGGTAGAACGACATCGGGCCGGATGACGACATGTATGGTAGGAAGAGGAAGGGCAAGGAGACTTGCTCTCCTCTAATGATGAAGTCAAAGAATTCGGTAGATGCCTCGCCTGGTCGTCGTTTTACCCGGAGCTCGGTCAAGGAGGTAGTGAGCAAGGGGTCGGCGTAGGGTCCTCCGAAGATCCCTTTGTCCTTCGTCGGAGAGGCGGGTGCTGACTCGGAGACTTCTAATAGGACGCTCGCGGCAGCCGGAGCTATGGTGTTGTCTTCTTCCATGTCTACCCCACCTCCGCCTTCACCTTCATGACTGCCCCATCCTTCTTTGGCCCCATCGACCGGTTTTTCTCCCAGTGCGGGACCTAGCTCACGGACGAAGAAGACGGTGTTCCGGCGATCGACATGGTGAGGACGTCGGGAGCTAGTTGATCTTCTTAAGTGTTCTTTGTAATCATATTCGAATCTTTTCTTCTGCAGTGCTGAGGGATTATCGCTGCCCTAGCCGAGTTTGGTCGAGGCAGTTGATGTCACTGCGCCGATCACCGATCTAGTGGTCTATGTTGCACCATCGAGGCCGCTTGAGGGCCGAGAGTCTCTAGCTCCTCTTAGTGTAGAGGATGGCGGTGTTGCATCGCTAGAGGGTGGAGCGCCGCCACCTGGTGACAAGCCGGCGTTCAGGCCTCCTTCGTCAAGGAGATCTGACGATCCTCCGCCGGCCATAGGGATGGTCGCGGCGAATCTTGGTGGGATGAGGGAGGAGCCACCCGCTCTTACCGCCAAAATAGGAGTGCGCCACCAGCTTCTGCTTGCCCTTCAACCCGACAATAGTCGGGGAGCATGGCCGAGCGTCTAGAGGCGCTCCGGCATCACGGCCAGAGGATGATGGTGAGTTTTCCTATGAAATACTCGCATACCTTGTTATGTGTGCTGATCTGAGTATCCATGTAGCATTTGGCCAGTCGGCTAGTAGAGCAGCTGAACTCCAAGGATGACAAGATGAGGCGTCTGTAGAAGGAGAACCATGTTCTTCATGAGCAGCTTGATCTTCAGTCCTTCAGTAAATTTTAATACTCTTTGTGTCTTGCCGGCGGGATTAGATCATTTATTTTCTTTATCTTTTGTACAGTTGTCAGCGTCGAGGGAGTGTCTTGAGACGACCGCTAATCAGGCGCACCAATCGGTTGATGAGGCGGTAGCCGAGAGGGACGCTACAATCGCCGAGTTGGAGAAGGCAAAGAAGCAACTCATTGAGTTAGAATCTTCAGCTCAAAAGTGGGTCGGTGAGTACAAAAGTATGGACTCCTTCCGAGAGCTTCTTCATTTATAGCGAACTTTTGTCGATGTATGCCCTGAAAACTTGTTTTGCCCTGTAGACTTCATCGTCGGGTGGGTGATCCATTTGTTAATTTGGAGTAGTGTCTGGCCAGCACCTAGAAGTGTTTGGAGGTTTACTAGACATGTGTCGAGATGCTGATCCGAATGGTTGATGATGAGACCCCGAGCTCGCATTGGTCGGCGGAGGAGTCCTTAACTCGACTAGAGGGTGCTGCTGATTGGCTAAGGCATATGACCCGGGACTTCACGAGAACGGCGGCCGTGCATGTGCTCGGGATCGTCCGAGCATTGTATCCAACTGCTCAACTGGATTTTATCCGAGCAGGGTGGCCGGCGCACTTCAATGAGGCCGATGTCGAACGCATCCATGTCGAGGTCGGAGAAAACTGCCAAAGCCTTGATCTCAGATATCGAATTTTATCCTCCTACGCCTCCTCCACCTACCGAGTGAACAAAAATATGTTGTGACATATTTGTAAGACATTAACATATTAGATGCAACGTCGCTTCATCACTTTATATTTTTGCATTGGGCTCAATTGGTCGTGATCTTTTGACTATACGACATAGCGTAGGCTTGCTAGCACAGGGAAACGTAAGCCTCATGCACGTTTCACAGAGCCATCGGCATTCCGTACAGTTCGTAAGATGTCACGAAGGACTAGTCGGGAGAGGTGACTCAATCGGGAATCGATCAATTCGACTTAGCGAGAGTGGATCATGGATACAGAGTGAATTATTGTGACTTCCCAAAAAGTGTCTACCAATCGAAGGGCACTTGTTAAGAGTCCTGGGAAAGGGACTTCCATGGCTCAGCTAGAGCGGATCGTGAATACAGAGTGGGAAGATCGCAACTGTCCCAAAAGACACGCTTAATGTTCAGGAGCTTGTTAAGCATTCTAAAATAGGGGGCCTTCCATGACTCAACCATAGCGGATCATGGATACATAGTGAGAATACCATGGCTGATCCAAAAAATGCTTAAAAGCCAATAATATTTGAATTTGAATAGCATGTCAAATTCTCGTAAAGATCGGAGACTTGTCTAGATGGCCGGTGCTGATGGTACGGACATTAAATCCCGCAAATCTCATGATGTAGAGACCGGTGGAGAAAATCCTAATGAGGCTTTTAATGGTGCCGGAGCGTCAGGCATATCAGGCAGCGCGCCCTGCATGTCATCTCTTCAGGCAACGCGACAAGTCATCTTGACCGTGCCTGCATGGCAAGGGATTTTGATCGCCGTGATACGGAGACTAGCGGAGCGATTCTCAGCACACCATCAATGGGATTCCGCATTTGACGGGAGGCTGGCGATTCGCCTCCCCGCTCCTTATTTGACCTATGAATAGGCAGGCCCCTTTGGCGTCGGTTTCTCCAACACCTTGGCATAAAGCATCTCTTCTCATTTAGCTCTCTTTCGTCAGAGCAAGTTACTCCTCCTATGACTTGGCACGATGGCTTCTCGATGGGCTATCAAGAGCCCCCATACTTTGGGTGAGTACTTCTCTTTTGTGCATTTTCACGCCAATTGTTTCTGGAGTTTTGATCGTTCTTCTGTATAATCTTCAGGAGAATATCTTCACAAGCCAGCCAAAGTTGTGCTGCTTCGGCGTTCTGGTGATGGGATTGCGAGCCCATGCTGTGACCTTATTATGGTTCACCGAGTTCTGCTATGGCCAAGCGAGCCCATGCGGCGACCTTACGCCATGGTGATGCGCATATTCCTCGACCCATTGGCAGGCTCGTCCACGGCGTACCGGGCATCGTCATTTGGAGACATGCTTCTTCCTCGGCGGATCGTGGACATGCACTGGCAAACCTATTAAGAGTTTTGCCACACACCTCTGGCGATCAAAGGGCTTCCTTGTCCTTAGGAACACTTCAACACCATGCGTGTGCGGTGGAGCTCCATCCAACAAAGCCTGACCCTACTAAGTAGATAAAAAGAATAGTGTAGAAGAAAACCTTGTACATCTCATAGAAATGCAATAAAAAATTCCTTATTTTGTCAAGCCTTATTTTGTCTGTCTGACTGCCTGCAATGCTGAGCCTCGACTTCATCGATATAGCTTAAGTCTGTGTAAAATAGGGAACTTGAGCCACATGCACGTTGTTTAGATCCTTTAGCATCACAGATAGCTGAGTGCGAGCGAAGGTAGTCGGTCGAAGACAATACGCTCGTAAGAGCCCCTAGTAGGTATACAACCTTTACAATGACTACGCCAGAGCGGATCATGAATACAATAGTTAGAGTAGTTGCTCGTAGCTGCCCGAGTGCAGAGCAGGCTTTAGATGAACTCCAAGAGTTCTGGAGATGAAACCTCAATCT
Source organism: Zizania palustris (assembly GCA_019279435.1). Lineage (NCBI taxonomy): Eukaryota > Viridiplantae > Streptophyta > Magnoliopsida > Poales > Poaceae > Zizania > Zizania palustris. The sequence continues at coordinate 91,400,521 of JAAALK010000285.1, forward strand.
CTTGTTGAGTAACTTAGGTTCACTTAGCGCGAGGACTAGAGGCTCTCACGCATCGGTGGAAAATCATATGTGTTACTCATGATCGGGAAACGACACTGCTACTCTCAGAGAGTGCGAGTCATCAAGGCAATCCGGAGAAAATCAACACTCGCTAGGTCAGAGAGGGTCATGACCGCACAACAGAGGTGGAAGGGATTCTGGCGTTCCAGGATACCAACAATAGCGGGGCCAGAGCAGGTCATGACCACTCAGTGGTGGAAATTGGGCCTTTTCGCAATAGCCGAGTCAGAGTGGGTCATGACCACGTAGCTAGGGAGAAGACATTTGGGCGATCTCTTAATAGCCGGGCCAGAGCGGGTCATGGCCTCCCAACTAGAATGGTGGCGTTCGGGCATCCCCGCAATAGCCGAATCAGAGCGGGTCATGACCACAGATCTTAGAGCGAGTGCATTCTGGCGATCTCATAATAGCCGATCTAGAGCGGGTCATGGCCTCCTAGCTAGAACGGTGGCGTTTGGGCGTATCCGCAATAGTCGAGTCAGAGCGGGTCATGACCACATAGCTTAGAGCAAGTGCATTCAGGTGATCTCATAGTAGTCGGGCCAGAGCAGGTCATGGCCTCTCATCTAGAAGGGTGGTGTTTGGGCATCTCCACAATAGCCGAGTCAGAGTGGGTCATGACCACATAGCTTAGAGCGAGCACATTCGGGTGATCTCGTAATAGCCAGGCTAGAGTGGGTCATGGCCTCCCAACTAGAATGGTGGCGTTTGGGCATCTCTGCAATAGTCGAGTTAGAGCGGGTCATGACCACAGAGCTTAGAGCAAGCGCATTTGGGTGATCTCGTAGTATCCAGGATAGAGAGGGTCATGGACTCCCAGTTAGAACGGTGGCGTTCGGGTGAGCTCTGCAGATTGTGATATCCAAAAGACAAATATCTTCATTACTAAATAATAACAAAGACTTATCTCGATTATGGATAAAAGCGTCTGAGATGCTCAATATTCCAGGAGTTCACCAGCTTCTAGCCATATTCATGCATCAGGCAGTAGGATCTCGGACGAGTGACTTCAGTGATAATGAAGGGTCCCTCCCACAGGGCCAAGAGCTCGTGCGTCCCGACCGCCGACTATACTCGGTGGAGGACCAAGTCCCCAACCTGGAAGGAGTGATGGTGTATGTTTCGGTCATGATACCTCTGAAGGCCTTACTGGTACTGGACAGTCTGTATAAAAGCAGCCAGCCGGGCCTCTTCGATACTTTCAATGTCTTCTTCCCGAGTGTGCTCGGCAGCACCTTCATCGTACCAGAGTATCTTGGGGCTCTCGTGCAGCATGTCCACTAGGAGGACGACTCTGACCCATGGACCAAGAAGAAGAGGGTCTGACTAGTGGCTCTGCTATGCTGAGTGTGGAGGCCCTAGAGAATGGCGGGTAATTCTTTCATCCAACGACCACCGTAGTTGTGTAGAGGATCAAACACTCTTGCTTTGAGCCCTTACAGAATCATTCCACTAGCGCGCTCGACCTACTGATTGGCTCGAGGGTGCGTGACCAACGCGTACTTGACTTCAACGCACCAATCTTCGCAGAATTCCCACAAGTCATTGGCCGTGAACTAGGCTCCCTGATCCGTGATGATCTGATTTAGGACTCTAAATCGGTAGATTATCCCTTCAATGAATTCTACGGCCTTCTTGGCGGTACTCGTCTTTAGCGGCCTCACTTCGATCCACTTGGTGAACATGTAGATGGACACGAACAGTCGGTCGTACCCTTACGAAGCTTTCGGCAATGGTCCCACCATATCCAGCCCCCATCAAGCAAACGACTAAGAGGATGGGATGGTTTGGAGAGCTTGGGTAGGGAGGAGATGTTGGTTGGCGAAGAATTTACAACCTTTGCAATTGTGGACTAACTGGCGAGCATCTAAGTTAGTAGTCGGCCAACAAAACCTGGCCTGAAATGCCTTGCCGACCAGCGTACGAGCCCTGGCATGGTTCCCGCGGGTCCTAGAATGAATTCCCTTTAGGATCTTCTATTCTTCGGCCTTGGTGATGCATTTCAGTAATACTCTGGTGGACGCAGCTCTCTTGTATAATTCTGACCCAATCAAGATGTACTACATTCCCCTTCGGGATAACTAGATGGCGACGTCTCTGTCTTGAGGAGTCTTGGAGGTGAGGATGAAATAGATCAGCGGTCGGCGCCAGTCTTCTTCATCGTCGGTGATGATCATGGCGATCAGAGTAATTTTGTCTTCTAGGCACCATTGTTCTTCATCCTTGATGGATGGCTTCAAGAGTTCTTGAAGAAAAGTTCCTCTGGGGACCATCATCCTAGATGACTCGAGCCTTGCCAGTGAGTCGGTAGCTGAGTTCTTATCCCGAGGGACATGGTGGAACTGCAGGCCATCGAACTTGTCTTCTAGCTTGCGGATTTCCCAGTAATAAGCATCCATTTTGTCACTGACGCAAGACCAGTCCTTGTTCACCTGGCTAATCACCAACTTGGAGTCTCCATACACCATGAGTCATCTAATCCCAAGGGATACGACAATGTGAAGACCGTGGAGAAAACCTCATATTCAGTCGCGTTATTTGATGCCCATTCTAGCAGGCTCCTAGAAATCATTCCTTATTGAGGGAGCATCGTCCTTGCTCCTTTATCTTTGGGCCTTCTCTGCCCAGCATCTCACCGACGCTTGTCAGGCTGGCGGTCAGCTTCAGCTTCTTTCACCATCTGGTTATGCAGCTGAAAGCAACATTGAGTGGTGTGATTGCCATTAGGGTGGATGATGCATGACTTATCTGGCAATTCTCGTGGCTTTGTATCATCTCGGCTTCGTGGTTGAGCGCTTCTATTGGTGACCACGATCTCCTTCTCCTTCCCCTTCTTGTCCTTGGGATGAGGTCGATCGCGGTTGTTGTGATCCTTGAAGGCGGGCGATCGGCATGGTTCGGGCGATCGATGACATTCTTTCTTCTTCCTCTTGTCTTTGTTAGAGTCGTGCGATCTTGGGAGAATCTGCTCCTGCTCGGCATCCTCAACACTGGCGAATTGTTTGGCAACGGTGATCGTATGGTCAGGATTGACCAGCTCATTCATCACTAGGTGGCAGAACAGATCGGACGGCTTCTTCAAGCCGTCCTGGAAGATAGTTATAACATCGGCGTTGGAGATGTTGGCGATGGTGTTGCGCTTCTCGGAGAATCGGCATATGTATTCCCGTAGGAATTCTCCTTCCCTTTTGCGGACTTGGCGCAGGTTATGCCGAGAGGCGGGCCTTCGCCACGTCCCCCGGTAGTTGGCGATGAAGATCTCACACAAGTCATCCCAGGAGTTGATGGAGTCCTCTAAGAGCAAGGCTAACCAGTTGACGACGGAGGTAGACAGCATGACGAGGAGGTAATTGACCATGACATCTGGGTCTCTTCCAACTGCATGGATGGCAGTGTAATATAGTCGCAACCATTGAGATAGGTCAGTTTTACAGTCATACGGAGTGATTCCTATCGTCGAAAGTGGCATGGCCGCTCAACACGTTGCAGCCGATCGGAGAAAATGAGGAAGCCATCGTGACAAAGGACGTTGCGGTCAGTGTGGTCCCCATTCGGGGTCCCGTGATCACGATCGTATCGCTCACGATGATGCATCTCCACTGCTCTCACCCTTGTCGCTAGTGAATGATGAGGTTGCGGGCGTCTAGACGATCGTTGATGCTATGTCGAGGGTCCCCAACGTATGAGCTTCCTCCATGCTCATTTCGGTGACTAGGTTCCCCCAGCCTAGACAGCCATGAGCGTGAGCTATGTGCCGGTGATTGTGGTCAGTGAGAAGGTGGTGGCTCATCCATCTGCACTACAGTGGCCTAGGTCATAGCCCAGGCTGTAGCGCCCCGATTTAAACAAATAGAGACATTATTGAATTTCCTTAGAAAAACAATAATACAAGAGGTTCATCATGCGACAACGTACATACGACAATATCCATGGTACGCAGACCATATTTATTACATCAAGGTTTTAGTAAAAACAGTAATAAATAATAAAACAGCGGCATGACGAACGTCTTATTCAGGATCTTTCTTCTCGACTGGGTCGCTACTCCAGACCGTCTTCAAAGTAAGCATCCTCTGTGGGGTCCAACGGGTATGAGTACAAAAAGTACTCAACAAGCCACCGCAAATGCAAATAATAATGCAGGATAATAAACAAGGAAGGATAATGGCTAACATTGCGGAATAAAGCAGTTGCAGTTATGGCATTTAGTGTAATCATATTTTAATCATGCGGAAAGTAAACATGAGCATCATCAACATCAACTAACTCGAGGAGTACGTTTTACCTCCTCGCACAACAGTCCTTACATGTCAATCCATCATGCACATATATATTCAAAGTAAACTAACTGGGGGATGTCACGCAACCCGCCCTTGACCGTGGGCTCGGCTTTTCGAAAAGATTTAAGACTCTGATCAGAGATGTACTACTGTACCCACAAGGCACGCACTCATCCCAACGAGATGACCCATTTCACGGGAACTCGTGCCAAAACCTCAATAGGAGATGTTCCAAGCGATAACCACCCGCTCTAGGTTTCGCCGGCGCGCCGGGCCACATCCCGGCTAACGTCGCACCCCCTTTTGCGCCACATTGGTACAAGTCACCCGCAGGTGCAACTTGACCCATCTCCAAATGGTGGCCTCGGTTTGGAACAACCCATACCTTAGTTAGGACTTACCCACTAGACTTGTGGTTAATACGTAAGTGTATTACAACGGATCCCTCAGACCGGTCCTTATAGTGCCCCGGGTGCTACCGACCAATGCCCTAGCTTGCACCCGGAACCCACCATGCATACACTCACAACCATGACTCATCACCAACAGAATTTCCAAGGATAAGAAGTAACGGGGACCATATAATAGAACCATTTTGCTACGACTCATTTTTATCCTATAGCGGTCGTGTCAATACTTTGGACACTAGCTAATATCATTGATCATATGGTGACAAGGAGGTTAGGCGAGATAGCATGGCTTGGGTTGCACATCAAGGTCGGGGGATCCTAAATAAATATAATGTAAGGGTTCATTTGACTAATGCATATATAACCTATGTATTTTAGCGATAGTCAATTCAAACATGGGTTCAATATGTTCAAAAGAATGGTTTGGTGACTTGCCTTGTTCAGCAAAGGGAGAGGAGGGACTTCGGGGAAGTACTCCGGCTCCTCGGCGACGTCGTAGTCCTTTTTAATATAGTAAAGTAAAATAAAAAGGACACAACATGCAATCAAACCATATAACATAAGCACATAAGTTAAAGTTGGTTTGGTTATAAATAAAATAAATCCAATGGTTAAGGTTCTGTGGTTTATTTATAAATAAATTCTAAAGGAATTAAAGAGTTGTCCTTTTTAGAGAGGGGTTCTAAAAGGGTTTATTTTCAATTTTAAGTCCTTTAACAAAATTTAGAATTGAAGGTTCCATAGGAAACCTAGTGATTTATCCATGTCAATAGGAGATAAATAAATATAAACTTTACTGGAATTTAAATAATTAAATTTTTCATTTTTAACCTAAGGGCATTTAAACATTCATTTAAATAATCATGAAATGTTCAATGTAAACATACTGTTTTATTGCATAAACATGTAGAGAATAATTTTATGAATTTTCTGAAGTTGGAATGGTAATTTTTAGAGTTCAAATGCATTAGATATGAATTTTACAAGTTTAAAAGCATTTCTGGAATTTATTTTCAAATTTTAAATCCCTCGGGTCCACGGTGAGCCAGGCCCACGGTGAACCCGCGCACTATGCGCGTGCGCCGGGTCGATCTGGACCGTCGGATCCAGATCCGACGCGCGAGGGCGAGGCGGGGCGCGTAAGTGACTACGGACGGCCAGGATTAAAACATTCGAAGGGGTACCACATGGACGCACGAGATTAAACGCGGGGTTTTAAAACCAACGGACGCACGAGATCGCACCGTACCGCTTCACTCAGATCCGACGGCCCGGATTAAACCGAACAGATGATTTAATCCCGAGCATTGGGTCTAGATCGCACGGCCCAGATTGAATCTGGCACAGTGCGTGTCGGGGGGGTAAAGTACCCCTTCTTCCCCGACTCCGGCGATGCGACGGCGAGCGATTCCGGTGAGGTTGAGGGTTATCTAGCCTATCTAGGACTAAAAACGGAAAGGGGGTACCGAGGGGACAAAAGGGTACCCTTGCGGTGTTCCGGGTCGACGGGGTGAGGCCGGCGACGAGCGTGGCGGCGAAGGTCCTCGGTTCCTCGGCGGGGACGGCGATCCGGCGAGGTTCGTCGTCGATGGAGTGGTGGCTGGGGTCGGTGAGGTTCCGGCGGTCACGACGGTGCGGTCGGCGTGGACGGAGAGGGGCTCCGGCGATGGCGAGCGGCGGCTGAAGAGGTGACGGCGGTGGTGCGCTAAAACTTGGAGTGAGGGCGTTCTGTGCGTTCTCGCAACGTGTAGGCGTGGGGGTGAAATGCGGGTGGCCAGGGGGTTTAAATAGGACCATCGGCGGGGACAGAGAGGGCGTAGTCTACGGTGGCCGGGAGTTAACGCGTTTAAACGCCGGCGAGGTTCAGGTGGCATGCAGATTCATCGAACCTGGACGCAATCGGGCTGGGTTTAATGGGGGAAACGGTCACCGGAGCGCGGGGGTTTGAATGCCGGGCTCAATTTGAGGGAAGGGGGTCGGGGGCAACGGATCCGAGGCGCGTTATTGCGTCGGCCGGCGAGGGGGGGGGGATTTGGGGGCGGATCTCGCGGAGACGACGAATCCGACAGGTGGGCCAAGGTGGTCAGCGGGAGCGAGTGCGCGAGAGAAGGGACTGACGGGTGGGACCGAGTTGTCGGGTGCGCGCGCGCGAGGGAAGGAAACCGGTGCCGACAGGTGGGGCCGGATGAGGGTGTAGAGAGGAGGTCGCTGACGGGCAGGGTCCACTAGTCAGAAGGCGCGCGCGGTTGGGATTGGGCTGGGCCAGCCGGGGGAGAGAGAGGGGAGGGAGGGGGCCCAATACTGTTTTAAAACATTTCTAAATAAAATAATTCCAGAAATTAGGTTAAAATATTAGGGCTACTTCCAAGGTTGATAAAAATTTATAAAATTCCCAAAATTATATTTTGGTCTTAGGATCATATACAAAAAGTTTCACCTCCTAGTTTGGTCATCTACTCTATGTTGTAGTTCAAAATGGTATAAAAGGGAATTAAAAGTATTTTCTGAAATAATAATTCCAAGAAATTGAATTTAATAATATTTTTATTGTTTTGAAAATTTGGGGTGTTACAAGCCTATCCCCCTTACAAGAATCTCGTCCTCGAGATTGGAACGTTACTCGAATAACTCGGGGTATTGGGTTTTCAGTTCGTCTTCTTTTTCCCAAGTGGCTTCTTCGACGGGATGGTTGTTCCATTGGACTTGCAGAAGCGAACAACGCGACTTCTGGTTACTCTCTCCTTGGTTTCCAAGATCTTGATGGGTCTTTCTATGTAGGTCAAGTCTTCTTGGACATTAAGCTGCTGAAGGTTGGCTTGCTCGGTGGGTACACGGAGGCACTTCTTCAGCTGAGAGACATGGAACACATCATGAACTCCTGCCAATGATGGAGGCAGTTCAAGTTGATACGCCACTTCTCCTTGTCGTCGGAGGATCTGGAAAGGTCCGACGTAGCGGGGTGCTAGTTTGCCTTTCATGTTGAACCTTTGAGTGCCACGGAGGGGAGTGACTCGGAGGTAGACATAATCGCCCTCCTCAAAGGCTAGGTCCCTTCGACGGTTGTCGGCATAGCTCTTTTGCCTGGACTGGGCTGCCTTCAATCGGTCTCTTATGATCTTAACCTTCTCTTCAGCTTCTCTCAATAAGTCAGTCCCAAACAGTTGTGACTCTCCGGTTTGATCCCAGAGCAACGGCGTTCTGCACTTACGCCCATAGAGTGCTTCGAACGGGGACATTTGCAGGCTGGCTTGATAGCTGTTGTTGTAGGAGAACTCTGCATATGGTAAGTTCTTGTCCCACATTCCGCCAAAGTCTAGAGCACAAGCTCTAAGCATATCCTCCAATATCTGGTTGACCCTCTCGGTTTGACCGTCGGTCTGTGGATGATAGGCGGTGCTAAAGTTCAGCCGGGTGCCGAGTTCCTCTTGAAGGTTCTTCCAAAACTGGAGGTGAACTGACTTCCACAGTCAGATACAATCTTCTTAGGAACTCCGTGAAGGCACACGATCCGGGTCATATACAACTCAGCCAACTTGGCGACGGTGTACGTTGTCTTGACCGGGATGAAGTGAGCTACCTTGGTGAGTCGATCGACGATCACCCAGATAGAATCATGACCAGCTTGGGTCTTGGGCAGTCCCGTGATGAAGTCCATTCCTATTTCTTCCCACTTCCATTTAGGGACCTTGAGAGGTTGAAGCAGTCCGGCAGGTCTCTGGTGTTCTGCCTTGACTCGCCGGCATGTGTCGCACTTGACCACATACTCAGCTATTTCCCTCTTCATGCTGACCCACCAATATTTTTCCTTCAGGTCTTGATACATCTTTGTACTCCCGGGATGAATGGAGTATAATGTATCATGGGCTTCTTGAAGGATGAGGGTCTTCAACTCTGGTTTGTCGGGTACACAGATCCGGTTTCCGAACCAGATGGTACCATGCTCATCCTCGGAAAATCCAGGGGCTTTACCCTTTCTCATGTTCTGCTGGATCTCCAGTATGTCCTGATCTTCCTTCTGCCCTTCTCGGATCTGGTCTATTAAGACGGGCCGGGACTCCAAGGCAGCGAGGTACTCTCGAGTGGTGATCCCTAGGTTTAGCCTTTCCATCTCCTTGTAAAGTAAAGGAGCTTGGTCCTGAATCATGATGGCATTGCAGTACCCTTTTCGACTAAGGGCGTCTGCCACCACATTCGCTTTGCCCGGATGGTAATGGATGCCCAAGTCGTAATCCTTGATCAGTTCCAACCATCTCCTTTGCCTGAGATTCAGATCTGGTTGGGTGAATATATACTTGAGGCTCTTGTGGGCGGTGAAGACCTCACACCGGTTTCCCACAAGGTAATGTCTCCATATCTTCAAGGCATGAACCACGGCTGCTAGTTCCAGGTCATGGGTTGGGTAGTTCAGCTCATGCGGTCTCAACTGCCGGGAGGCGTAGGATATCACCTTCCCTTCTTGCATTAAGACGCATCCAATCCTTGACGAGAGGCATCACAGTAGACGTGGAAGTCTTTCCGGATGTCTGGCAGAGTCAGAATGGGAGCTGACACTAGCTTCTTCTTGAGGGTCTGGAAGCTTTCTTCGCAGTCGGGGGTCCATTCAAACTTCACTTCCTTCTGCAGAAGTCTGGTCATGGGCTTGGCGATCTTGGAAAAATTCTCGATGAACCGGCGGTAGTATCCGGCCAATCCGAGAAAACTCCGGATCTCGGTCACGGTCGTTGGCTGTAGCCAGTTGGTTACCGCTTCCACAGTGGTTGGGTCCACTGCTATTCCTCCGGCAGATATAACATGGCCGAGGAACTTCACCTCAGATGACCAAAATTCGCATTTGCTGTATTTGGCGTACAGTTGCTGCTCCCTTAGCTTTCCGAGAGTCAGACGGAGGTGAGTCTCGTGTTCTTCCTTGGTCTTGGAGTAAACGAGGATATCGTCGATGAATACCACGATGAACTTGTCCAAGAACTCCATGAATACATTGTTCATCATGTTCATGAAAAAGGCCGGGGCATTCGTGAGTCCGAACGACATCACGGTGTACTCGTAGAGTCCATAGCGAGAGGTGAAGGCAGTCTTGGGTATATCTTCTTCTCTGATCCTCAACTGGTGATAACCTGACCTGAGGTCAATCTTGGAAAACACCGAGGATCCTTTCAGCTGATCGAACAGGTCGTCGATCCGAGGCAGTGGGTATTTGTTCTTGATGGTCACGTCGTTCAGGTCTCTATAGTCCACGCACATCCTCTTGGTCTTGTCTTTCTTCATGGCAAAGATAACCGGTGCACCCCAGGGTGAGGTACTCGGTCGGATGTAACCTTTCTGCTCTAGGTCTTCGATGTTGCTCTTGACTTCGGCTAGTTCATTGGCGGCCATCCGGTATGGGCGCTTGGAGATTGGAGTGGTCCCGGGACAAGTTCGATTCTGAATTCGATGTCCCGCTTGGGAGGCATTCCGGGTAGATCTTCAGGGAAGACGTCCGCAAACTCCTTGACTATTGGCACCTCTTCAAGGGCTATTGAGCGAAGGGATGCTCCGAGTGGTTTGCGACTGGTCATCCGGAAGGTGACGGTTACGCCTTCAGGATGGGTCACCATGACGGACTTGTTGGCACAGTCGATCACTCCCTTGTGCTTCATCAACCAATCCATCCCTAGTATAAGGTCGAGTCCGGTGCATTGGATGAGGACAGGCTCGGCCCGAAACAGTACTCCTTGGATGTCAAGTTGAACCTTAGGGCTGTATAAGCGGGCTGAGGTCCTATTGCCGGGGGTGGCAATCACCATGGGAATGGGTAGAGGGAGTACGTCCAGTTTGTTCGTTTTCACAAATTTTTCCGAGATGAAGGAGTGGGTTGCTCCAGAGTCAAATAATATGACGGCCGGTACGGAATTCACAGCAAACGTACCGAGCACGACTTCAGGAGCCTCCTGAGCTTCCTCCGCGCTGATGTGGTTGACGCGGGCGCGAACCGCCTGGTTGGGTGTTGCGCCTTGGGTCTGCTTGGGGTGAGGACACTGGTGCGAATAGTGCCCTTCCTTGCGGCAGTTGAAGCAGATGACCGGCCTTCCTTGGCAATCCTTCAAGATCGGGGCCTTGGCGGCTGGTGTCGGCTGAGCGGCCGGAGCTGGTGGAGCGGGGCGAGGATGCCCGGCGTTGGATCCACCGGCTGCGTGAGGTGGCCTGTAGGCGGGCCGAGGATGGTAGGCGGGCGCTGGTGGCGGAGGGACGAAGCGGGGCCTCTGAGAGTTCGCCTGCTGATGCTTGAAGGCGATCATCTTCCTCTTCTTGAGGTCCAGCTTGTTCTGCTCAGTCTCTTGGATGAGCGCTTTGTTGACCAGCCGCTGGAAGTCGGCGAAGTCGGCGGCGACGAGCTGGATGGACAGCTCATCCTTAAGTCCCCTGAGGAACTTGGCTTGGCGGAGGGCGTCGGTGCGCACTTCCTCCGGTGCGTAGCGGGCGAGGTGGTTGAACTCATGGAGGTACTCCATGACAGTCCTGTTGCCTTGTTGCAGGTCGCGGAACTCCTGCTGCTTGACCGCGATGACACCGGCGGGGACGTGGGCGGCACGAAAGGCGATGGTGAACTCCGCCCAAGTCACCACGTGGCCCTCTGGCTGGGACTCACGGTAGTTGTCCCACCATTCCACGGCGGGACCCTGGAGCTGGTGAGTGGCGAAGGCCACTCGCTCCCGGTCGGTGCATGGGAGGAGGTCGAGCTTCTTTCCGATGATGCGAAGCCAATCTCCGGCCTCCATCGGGTTGGTGGTGCTCGAAAAGATGGGCGGACGCACACGCAAAAACTCGGAGAGTTGCGGGGCGGGTGCGGGTGCTGGTGCGCGAGGGACGGGCTCCCCGTTCTGCAGACGGTCCAACTGAGCCTGTTGGTGCTGCATTTGGGTGAGGAGGTCGGTGATCAGGTGGTTCTGATTCGCCATCATCTCCGCCAAGGTGGGGTGGTTGGCGGAAGGCGACCCGGATTGACGCGGGCCCGTTGCACCCCAGTTGGGCACAACACCCTCGGGCGCATCACGGCTTCCTCCTGCTCCGTTGTTGGAGCCGGTGTTCTGGTGATCGGCCATCTTCTGAATATACAAAGTGATAAAGCAAAAGATGACGAACCAAAAATAACATATAGGATTCAATCACATAAATATATCAAGTGGTATAAATTGTTCATTACATCAAGCTCTTATTCCATCTACAACCCAACTCGTTGCAGACGGCACCACATACAAAATCATGATTTTTTATTTAAATTTGCGTCTCCTAACGCCTACTCGCCACCGGAGGCGGTCTCCGTGCTCTCGGAACCACGAGTGCGCGGCTCCAGAGAGATGGTGGGCTCGAGAAAATTCTCGATGATGGAGTCGGAGACGAGGCCGGGGCGTGGAGGAGGGGCGCTGGTAGAGGGCCTGGCGGGGGAGGGTCGTGGCGGGATCCTCTTGGGGCGAGGGAGGGGCTCACGGATGGGCTTCTTCTTCCTTGGAAGAAGAGGAACCATCTCCGCGATATCCTTCTGCAGCTGCATGATCTTGCGCTGCAACTCGCCGTTCTGCTGGATCAAGTTCTTCGTTTCTTCACGAAGGAACTCAACCGCCTCATGGTGCTCGTCGGCGTCGATCACCGCCTCGGTGTGGAGATCGTCCATGGCCTGTAGAAGACGCGACTGCCGGGCCATGACCGGATCACGCACGGAGTGAACTCCGAGGTAGATGCTATGGTGGGCTCCGGGAGTACGCTTCGGCACGAGCCGGAAGGACGAGTTCTGAAGACGATCGTCGTAGATCATCCTCAGCTCCATGAGGGCCTGGAGGGCGACTCGTTGGCACGCGACGTCGAAAGTTGGGCCTCCAAGTGCGGTGGTGTAGGGCGGCAGGTGTTCTCCGGAGCCGTGGACGGTGAGGGAGACGTCACAAGGCCCGGCGAACTCGTCGGGGTATACTCCTTGAAATTCGGGTTCGAAGAGGAACCCGAGGAAGGTGAGCATCATACGGAGCTCCCGGACGAAGCCCTCGTAGTGGCGGCAGTAGCTGTGGACTTGGTAGACAGGCATCTACAAAACAGCAAGTTGAATAAAAGTGAGGAGAGGAACAAAGTTTATGAAGTAGATTTTCGAGAAATAATTTCCTGTGGCTAATGGCTAGGCAGGTCTGTTTGGCTTCCTACAGTCGAGTCGGCTCTGATACCATCTTGTAGCGCCCCGATTTAAACAAATCGAGACATTATTGAATTTCCTTAGAAAAACAATAATACAAGAGGTTCATCATGCGACAACGTACATACGACAATATCCATGGTACGCAGACCATATTTATTACATCAAGGTTTTAGTAAAAACAGTAATAAAATAATAAAACAGCGGCATGACAAACGTCTTCTTCAGGATCTTTCTTCTCGACTGGGTCGCTACTCCAGACCGTCTTCAAAGTAAGCATCCTCTGTGGGGTCCAACGGGTATGAGTACAAAAGTACTCAACAAGCCACCGCAAATGCAAATAATAATGCAGGATAATAAACAAGGAAGGATAATGGCTAACATTGCGGAATAAAGCAGTTGCAGTTATGGCATTTAGTGTAATCATATTTTAATCATGCGGAAAGTAAACATGAGCATCATCAACATCAACTAACTCGAGGAGTACGTTTTACCTCCTCGCACAACAGTCCTTACATGTCAATCCATCATGCACATATATATTCAAAGTAAACTAACTAGGGGATGTCACGCAACCCGCCCTTGACCGTGGGCTCGGCTTTTCGAAAAGATTTAAGACTCTGATCAGAGATGTACTACTGTACCCACAAGGCACGCACTCATCCCAACGAGATGACCCATTTCACGGGAACTCGTGCCAAAACCTCAATATGAGATGTTCCAAGCGATAACCACCCGCTCTAGGTTTCGCCGGCGCGCCGGGCCGCATCCCGGCTAACGTCGCACCCCCTTTTGCGCCACATTGGTACAAGTCACCCGCAGGTGCAACTTGACCCATCTCCAAATGGTGGCCTCGGTTTGGAACAACCCATACCTTAGTTAGGACTTACCCACTAGACTTGTGGTTAGTACGTAAGTGTATTGCAACGGATCCCTCAGACCGGTCCTTATAGTGCCCCGGGTGCTACCGACCAATGCCCTAGCTTGCACCCGGAACCCACCATGCATACACTCACAACCATGACTCATCACCAACAGAATTTCCAAGGATAAGAAGTAACGGGGACCATATAATAGAACCATTTTGCTACGACTCATTTTTATCCTATAGCGGCCGTGTCAATACTTTGGACACTAGCTAATATCATTGATCATATGGTGACAAGGAGGTTAGGCGAGATAGCATGGCTTGGGTTGCACATCAAGGTCGGGGGATCCTAAATAAATATAATGTAAGGGTTCATTTGACTAATGCATATATAACCTATGTATTTTAGCGATAGTCAATTCAAACATGGGTTCAATATGTTCAAAAGAATGGTTTGGTGACTTGCCTTGTTCAGCAAAGGGAGAGGGAGGGACTTCGGGGAAGTACTCCGGCTCCTCGGCGACGTCGTAGTCTTTTTAATATAGTAAAGTAAAAAAAAAAGGACACAACATGCAATCAAACCATATAACATAAGCACATAAGTTAAAGTTGGTTTGGTTATAAGTAAAATAAATCCAATGGTTAAGGTTCTGTGGTTTATTTTATAAATAAATTCTAAAGGAATTAAAGAGTTGTCCTTTTTAGAGAGGGGTTCTAAAAGGGTTTATTTTCAATTTTAAGTCCTTTAACAAAATTTAGAATTGAAGGTTCCATAGGAAACCTAGTGATTTATCCATGTCAACAGGAGATAAATAAATATAAACTTTACTGGAATTTAAATAATTAAATTTTCATTTTTAACCTAAGGGCATTTAAACATTCATTTAAATAATCATGAAATGTTCAATGTAAACCTACTGTTTTTATTGCATAAACATGTAGAGAATAATTTTATGAATTTTCTGAAGTTGGAATGGTAATTTTTAGAGTTCAAATGCATTAGATATGAATTTTACAAGTTTAAAAGCATTTCTGGAATTTATTTTCAAATTTTAAATCCCTCGGGTCCACGGTGAGCCAGGCCCACGGTGAACCCGCGCACTATGCGCGTGCGCTGGGTCGATCTGGACCGTCGGATCCAGATCCGACGCGCGAGGGCGAGGCGGGGCGCGTAAGTGACTACGGACGGCCAGGATTAAAACATTCGAAGGGGTACCACGTGGACGCACGAGATTAAACGCGGGGTTTTAAAACCAACGGACGCACGAGATCGCACCGTACCGCTTCACTCAGATCCGACGGCCCGGATTAAACCGAACAGATGATTTAATCCCGAGCGTTGGGTCTAGATCGCACGGCCCAGATTGAATCCGGCACAGTGCATGTCGGGGGGGTAAAGTACCCCTTCTTCTCCGACTCCGGCGATGCGACGGCGAGCGATTCCGGCGAGGTTGAGGGTTATCTAGCCTATCTAGGACTAAAAACGGAAAGGGGGTACCGAGGGGGACAAAAGGGTACCCTTGCGGTGTTCCGGGGTCGACGGGGTGAGGCCGGCGACGAGCGGTGGCGGCGAAGGTCCTCGGTTCCTCGGCGGGGACGGCGATCCGGCGAGGTTCGTCGTCGATGGAGTGGTGGCCGGGGTCGGTGAGGTTCCGGCGGTCACGACGGTGCGGTCGGCGTGGACGGAGAGGGGCTCCGGCGATGGCGAGCGGCGGCTGAAGAGGTGACGGCGGTGGTGCGCTAAAACTTGGAGTGAGGGCGTTCTGTGCGTTCTCGCAACGTGTAGGCGTGGGGGTGAAATGCGGGTGGCCAGGGGGTTTAAATAGGACCATCGGCGGGGACAGAGAGGGCGTAGTCTACGGTGGCCGGGAGTTAACGCGTTTAAACGCCGGCGAGGTTCGGGTGGCATGCAGATTCATCGAACCTGGACGCAATCGGGCTGGGTTTAATGGGGGAAACGGTCACCGGAGCGCGGGGGTTTGAATGCCGGGCTCAATTTGAGGGAAGAGGGTCGGGGGCAATGGATCCGAGGCGCGTTATTGCGTCGGCCGGCGAGGGGGGGGGATTTGGGGGCGGATCTCGTGGAGACGACGAATCCGACAGGTGGGCCAAGGTGGTCAGCGGGAGCGAGTGCGCGAGAGAAGGGACTGACGGGTGGGACCGAGTTGTCGGGTGCGCGCGCGCGAGGGAAGGAAACCGGTGCCGACAGGTGGGGCCGGATGAGGGTGTAGAGAGGAGGTCGCTGACGGGCAGGGTCCACTAGTCAGAAGGCGCGCGCGGTTGGGATTGGGCTGGGCCGGCCGGGGGAGAGAGAGGGGAGGGAGGGGGCCCAATACTGTTTTAAAACATTTCTAATAAAAATAATTCCAGAAATTAGGTTAAAATATTAGGGCTACTTCCAAGGTTGATAAAAATTTATAAAAATTCCCAAAATTATATTTTGGTCTTAGGATCATATACAAAAAGTTTCACCTCCTAGTTTGGTCATCTACTCTATGTTGTAGTTCAAAATGGTATAAAAGGGAATTAAAAGTATTTTCTGAAATAATAATTCCAAGAAATTGAATTTAATAATATTTTTATTGTTTTGAAAATTTGGGGTGTTACACAGGCCCTCTAGAGTTGAAGCATGTTGAGGAGCGTCGCCAACACCCTCTCGATGGCGACAAGGTTGGTCGTGGGCGTTCAGTACACGTCATGGCCTTCCAAGGCCACCGTATACACGGCAGGTTCATCATGTCGGGGAGCTCTTGCTCCCCATTGAGCTCCTGCATGCCGATCACATCTAGAGGAGTTCCGCCTTCGGTGCTCTCAGTGATGGGCGCTGGACTCAGCGTCGTCAGAGGGTTCATCCTCTGAGAGAACCCCAACGATTGCCATGAAGATAATCATGGGAGAAGCTTGGCGAGTTGGCGGAGTTGATTGACGAGGTCAGTTGCTGAAGATCGTGGTGAACCGTCGATGAGTTGGCGAAGATGATGTAGTTAGCGGGCGAGTCGATGACCCTCTGTGGATGATCCTTGGAGGGCGCCTTTGGCGGGGTAGTTCGCCGTTGTGGGATCAGATTGGTGACTAGAGGGGGGTGAATAGGCGTCTCAACAAATTCTCGTGAATAAGATGGTCTATTCAAATCACCCAACGCGCCTCTACAAGACAAAGTCTATACAAATCAATTCATAGTATTGTTTGAGTGAAATCGGAGTTTGAAACACCGAAATACTCAAATCGGAGCTTGAGATGCCGACTCCCTTTTCTCAGTCGAGTCTGAGATACCGACTGACACAGTCGGTCAGTGAAACTCCGACTAAGTTCAGATATTGCAGGAAAACATTTAAAACATCAACTGTTCACTTTGATTATGTTCAGATCATACTGATACACCTTGAGATGTTGTTCTGTAAATTGAACAGAATCCTTGTTGAAATTTCAAGGCTTGAAAACTTTGAACAGAAAGATGAGGATTTAGACTGAATGATTCAGATCAGTAAACTTCAATTTGAAACTGAAAAATAGTGATCAAAGCTAGGCAGAAAATTCAGAAACTAAGTTTAAGTAACCAGAGTTTCAGAATCAAAAAGCTATTCAGAAGAGGATGAGTCACAACTTCTTATCAAGCAAATTTGTTTTAGCACTGATTATGAGATTCAAGTGAAAACAAACACAGCACTATTTGATAATCAAAACAGAGTAATATTTCAAAAACAACACTTGTTTGATTCATTCTGAGAAAAACTGAACACACATGATTTCAAATCAAACTGAATTCTGAAAGGGATAGAATCCAATCAAGTTTGAAAAGTGATGAAATCAAATTAGAGGAACAAGAGCAGAGACTTACCTGACAATTTTGATTCTGACAGATTCAACTTGAAAACATCTCTTCTTCAGTTTAGTATAATAGTGAAGTTCAGTTGAAAGTTTTTCACAAGGAAGCTGTTCTTTGCAGATTTCTTCAAGTGCTGTATCTTTTCTGAAACACTGTGTATGGTTTACAGATCAAAGATTCTAACAGCAATTTAATGGATGAGTAGCATGAGAATAACACAGAGAACTCTCAATAAATATCTGATACTTCAACCAAATTGAAATGCTATAAACTCAAGTGACTCACAAGTTTGAAACTGTTGAACAATGAGAATCAAAACAGGGAATCTGTTACTCACATTGTGAAACTGAACAAGATTTCTGAAATTATATATGACCTTAGTTTCACACAAGGAGTAATCAGGCATGTTATGTAAACAGATTGAAAACCAACTCTAAAACAGTGAATCAATTTGATACATTCAGATTTGTCATGAAGAACATTAGTGATTCCTGTCAATTTACTATCTGCAGCATATACTGAATAGAGAATGAAGATCAATCCATTTTTCAGTAATTTGCTGGTAGTAGTAAAAAGAGTAACCAAAGGCAATCAGCTAGGTTTTTTGTTTATCTCTTGAATACTCTAGCTGAGACAGCTCAAGCCCTGAGACTGAACAAAAATTACCAACAGCTGTTGATTCTTCAGAAGAACAAATCTCAAGTTTCAACAGTAGAAACCAATTAAAACTGTCACATGAAAAAGTTCAGCACATAGTGATAGGGAATATTCCAGTGTATAACCCAATCAAAGCAACTCAAGAGGATGAATGCTTTTTGATCATCAAAAAGAGCAGCAGTGAGCAAAAGAATTTATCCAGATAATCAAGCCTTCTTCAGCAGCTGAAAAGGAAAACTGATTATAGATACACCAACTATGGTTTTGACAGTTGGTGACTTTTGTAATCACAGTTCCATTCTGCAATAAAAGTGATGCTTCTAAATACAGGATTAGGTAGGGATGAACAGTATGAGTAGGTGAAAAGCGGAGAACAAAAATAGTAGACTGAAAAGTGCTTTTCATTAGCAGTTCATGATCCAAAAGGCAAGAAACCAAAAAGCTAGCAGGAAAAGAAAGGTAACTGGATGATCATCAAGAACTTTCTGCATTACATCAATATGATGAAGAGAAATTGCAGAAAGATCTGACTATGAGCAGATCCCTTTGCTATGACAACACACAGAGATAAAAGATGAATACAGAAACACTCAAACTGAGTTGTGATAGGGTACTCAACTTATCACTCTGTTCAAACGAAAAGATGAAACTGGTTGCAAACATCAAAAATGGAACTCCAGAAACATGTTCAACAGAAGTTATATGAACATCAAACTCAAGTTCTGCAGAGAAAACACCAGAAAAACGCCATAAAAAATGAATCCAGGAATGCTTCCTGATGCGCTAAAGAACACAGTGCCATCGCCAACAACTGTTTGTTTTTTGGATAGTGAACAGCACTGGCGAACATAGAAGAAACAGGAACTCAAAGATGAACTGAAGCAGAATTTTTAATAGAGTAGCTACAAAATGTCCAGCCAAAAAGAGAGAGGGAACCCCATGGCCTTGGACCTCTATTTATAGGCTAGCCATGAGGAAAAGTTCTAGTAAACTACCAAAATGACATGGGATATTTTCAGAATTAGCAAATTCTAAAAAACACCCTCAAGAATCTCTAAATTACATCAAGACCCTATTCTTTTAATATAATTTCAGAATTTAAAAATCCTGAAAATATTAAAAGAGTACAATTACTCTACACTATTAAACAAAAATTAACTCTAATTTATTGAAATTAAAAACATTAAGTTGTGACGATTTTCAGCAAAAATCGACAAAGCCTCTCAAATCGATGACTCATGACACTGCTCCGCGAATCCGAGCGCCAGTAAGTCTTTCCCGCTCTTGATCCCCTCGAGCCGCCTAATCACTTGCACTGGCCTCCCTTTTGCAGACTCGGTCGTCACTCCGTCTCGACCATCCATTCGTTCATGTCTTGCTTGATCTCCATGCGTACATCTGAGGTCACTCTCAACTTCGACTGACATCCTCGACCATCTGGCATTAGACTCCCCGTCTAACCCTGATCCCTTGCCATCGACAGTTGACGAGTATCTTAACCCTGCACACACGAGACAAACATAGACACACACACACTTCCATGCATCCATATATGAACCTCGTCAATCACTCATCATAACCTTGAACCACAGTGAAGCTCCTCGCTAGGTTCCTCAACCATGGAACCTGAATTGTTGGTGAAGTAGGTGTTGGTGACGGCGAGAGTGGAGCCTTTGCTTTCTTTAGTGAAGCGATGGTGGGAACCAATTGGTTCATGCAATTGTCGACGAAGATCAGACTCCCAAAGGCGATCATGGTGTTTTTCATCACCTTGGCGTCGAACTTGTAAACAACGGTCATTAGTCCAATCTGCTGATCACAATACTCGCCCCCTACCTAGCGCGCCAGCTGTCATTGCGTGAGAACAACAAGAGCCTACGGGGGGTGTCCATAGTATAATTTGTGTAGGTAGAGGTGGGAGTCGTGACTATAGACCAATGGTTGCCTCTGTTGACACCCAAATTTGGCACCAATTTGGAATAGAATAAGTGCTAGCCAAGTTTGGAAGAAATTGGAAAATCTGCGCAGGGGTCGGTCTGACCGTCCATGTATGGTCGGTCCGACCGTACATGTATGGTCGGGTCGACCGGCGATGTATGGTCGGTCCAACCTTCAGGGTACCAGCACATCGAGTCCGAGTTAGTTACAACTAAATCTCATGTTTCTTTGTTTAAACCTGAGATATTTTGTACCCAAATCAATCTCTAACCACCCTAGGACGTGGATAATCTCCAACTTTCGCAAGACCACCCCCTATACAAAGGGACAAGGTCGTTCAAGCAAACTCCCCCCGGCGGCAGTACTTTGAATTGTTCTTTTTGCTTTCAATCTACTATTTCTTCTCTACCTTTTTTCCCTAGCTTTATTCTTTTACTCTAGTAGTTGTCCTTTGTCAATTTGATCCATAAATTGTTCGTATTTCACCACATTATCGCTAGTTCTTTGTGGGTTTGATCTCAAAACCTCTTGTTTCGCACTCGTTATGGGTTTTTATCGATCTAATCTGGTAATTCGGTCACTGGACCAAGTTGCTACTATTTTGTTGGTGTGTTTTTGGTCACACTTTGACACACGCATGGCCTGAGAGATCTACTTAACTCCAGTGCAGGTCCTACGTTCTTAGAAAAAAGGGGTTCAAGGTGTGCCAATCAGTTTAATCGTGCAACTGATAAGGAAATAGGAAAGATGATCAATGGCATAGCGTATCAGCTATCGAGCTGATGACCGCAATGAGGATGGAATAATTGTGGAATATCATGTTGATCGGCCATAGGGTCAATGACCATGGGTGAAGTAATCGGGCAAGCGTGCCATCGGCTGACGAGATGGGAAATTTACACATATAGGCCGATGAGTGCTTTCCGATAGTGAAATAAGATGTGGCATTGAATTGAAGATAACCTATCGGCTTGTACTCCAACAAAAATAAATAAAGCATGCTAAATAACTTGTCTATATCATGAAAATCATCACAATAACTAGATCGAACCTAAATAAAATAGTAGCTAATCACGATGATATTAATAACATATCAATTGATGAAGCCTCAAACTATCACACCTAGGTCACATCAATCTAAGAGATCAATCTGATACAACCTTAGACCTAGCCAATACACCGCGAAACCAGCGACCGTATTGTTTCGACGTTCACCTCAAGAGATCAATCTGATGCAGCCGTGATGATACTGACCTAGTCGATATGGTCATCGGGGGTGGCAAGACTCACCTCTTCGCCAGAGATCGGAATGATGCAGCCCTGCTCCGAGTGCTGAATCCCGCTAGGATTAACCTTGGGAAACCAAGGGTGGCGATGCGCCAAGTAGTTGTTTGACAGAGATGTGTCTTTAACCTAACTAAGGGATACATATTATAGTACGGAGACTTGCCGTCCACGTATTCTATCTTAATCGATTCTAGATAATCTTTATCTTCTCTTCATCGTCTCCTTCCTATCCAGCCAGTGTTATAACTGAGAAACCAAGGGTGGTTATGTGATGAGTGATTGACAGGATTATTTACCCTCTGTTCGAAGGGTACCTCCGGAGGGGCTTCGGAGGTGGTACCTCCGAAGGGTGTTCGGAGGTGTGTCACCGGAGTGTGTTCGGTGTTTGCTTGCTGCAGCTGTGCAGCGGAGTGTACCTGTCGGAGGGGTCCGACAGTACACGATGACTGGGTTCGTACCGATGGCTTCGGTACTTTGGGCGGTACACCGGAGTGTGTGCCGGAGGATGCTAACCCGGAGAGGTCTCCGGAGTACTGGATACACTTGTCTGTTTGTCGGTGGTGCGCAGGGACTTCGGAGGCGACGGACAGGGTTCGAGCCAGGTGAACTTGGGTCAAGCGGGTGGCTTGATGCCAGGGGAGCGGGGAGCTCCTTCATGGTGGCAGCGAAGGTGGTCCGGGTCGGTCCTCGGGTCGAGGCGTGCCAGGTGAAGGCAGAGAGTGCGGAGCGTGGCTCCGGCTGAAGGTACTCCGAGACAAAGTCCTCGGAGGTGAGGCACTTCGAAGGTACTCCGGATGGAGTGACTTCGGAGTTGGATGGAACAAGTCCTCTGCGGAGGCAAGGAGTTCGAAGTGTGCTCCGGAGGGAGACACTCGAAGGTTACCCGACGAAGGTCTCAGAAGTCGAGGCGCATCGAAGGCATGGTCCGGGTGAGGCTCGTCGTGGAGTGTGCTCGGGGAGAGGCACTGCGACGGAGTGCTCATGGAATGCTTCATGCGGAGGCCTTGGACGAAGGAGGGACTTCGAAGGGTGGTACTCCGAAGGTGGGCTTCGGAGTGAGGTTGACTTGAGGTGCTTCGGCCATGCATGGCTTCGGTACACGGACGGACGGTGTTCGAGCTCGGAGTAGCTGCGAAGCCGTGGTGATCCACTCCGGAGGTGGTGGTGCGAAGGCCCAAGGGCTTTGACGGCTTCGGCTCAAAACCGTCACTGTATCGAAGGTCTTCTTCGGCGGAGCGAAGGCCAACAGGCTGCAGGCTTCTCGCCGAAGCTTCCGCACCCCTCGCGTGCGAAGGGAGGTTCCAGAAGTCAACACTGTAAAGGCTGACACTGTCTGTTCTGAAAAAGGCTGACACTGTCCCCTCTACAGCTGACAGAGAAGCCTCCAAAATAAAGGTGGACTACCTTTTGTACCCCTTAGTTCTATAGAGACAATTCTGTTGTAAACCCTAGGGGTAAAGTAGTCACTTCCTTAGGATGAAGCCGTGGGCTATAAATATGGGGGCTCGGTAGGTAACATTGAACACTTTGAGCATTTACTGTTGAGCTCCTGTAGACAGACCTCACTGTATTCATTCTGAGTTCAATTTATTTTGTGTTCCTTGTTCAAGCGGGGAAGCCCTGCTTCTGTGTGCTTTTGCTTGAGCTCGTATTGCATACCTCGCTAGTCTTGTGCACCGAAGCTTGTTTTGGCGAAGGGTGTTTTTATCGCGAAGTGTGTTTTACAGTGTGCTGTCGCTCTGTGTAACACGAGGCAAGACCTCGCTGCTTACTAGCGAAGCCCTGTTCTGTTCCCGTAGTGCTTCTTGTGTCGAAGCCCTTAGCATAGTCCATTTGCGTGTGCGTGTAGACCTTCGGGTACGAAGCCCAGCACCCGTTGCTGTCGCCAAGTACTTGGTCGAAGTCCTCAGAGGGCTGTCCACTCTTGCGAAGGGTGAAGTGCGAAGCCTGCTCGAAGCACCTCGTGTGCGGAGCCTGCACTGACTTAGCAGAGTAGATTTTCGAGGGTTGTTAGTGGAGCGAAGTCTTCTTGGCTTCGAACTTTTGCTCCTCCGAAGCCTGTGTTCGAAGGTGTCGAAGTACCTCCGAACCAGACCTTCGAAGGTTGTGTTCGAAGCCTGTTCCGCAGAAGACAGAACCGAACCGTAGGCTAAGTTTTTAGCCAGAAATTTTAAAAGCTCCCATTCACCCCCCCTCTGGTCGCCGTTTCCGGTCCAACAATTGGTATCAGAGCAGGTTAAGATCACCAGTTGACCTTAACCGGTTTTGTGATCTGTTGGCGACATGGATAGAGGCAGTAAAATTCCTCTGTTCGATGGGACAGATTTTGCATACTGGAAGGTGCGCATGGAGGCTTACTTGTTAAGCCAAGGAAATGCAATTTGGGAGATTGTGGATTCACAATACTCCATCCCTGATACCCGCACCACTCAAACTGAAAAAGACCAGTATATTGCCAACTCGAAGGCAAGGAACATACTGTTCATTGGTTTGAGTCGGAGTGAGTTTGATAGGGTGCAGCACCTTAGGACTGCTAGGGAGATTTGGACAACACTCACTGTCTTTCATGAGGGCTCTGCTCAGATTAAGGCCAGGCGCCAAAGCACCTACAATCAACAGTATCAGCTGTTTGTGCAGGCACCTGGTGAATCTGTAGATGCCATGTTTTCTCGCTTTGACGCGATAGTGAGTAACTTGCGATCCAACGGGACGCTTGCTTACAGTGATCACGATAGGGCTATCAAGCTTCTCTACGCTCTTGACCGTAGCATATGGGAAGTGAAGATATCCAGCATTGAGGAGTCCACAGGCTATGACACATTGACCTGTGACGAACTCTTTAGCAAGCTGAAGTCCACAGAGATTGCCAAGGCATCTCTTGCAGTGCACAGAAGCTCTTTGCCACAGCCATTGGCATTGGTTTCTAGCACTAGCCGTGGCACCACTGCAGAACCAAGCACATCAGGCACTTGTGTTCTTGCAGATGGTTTTGCTTTGTCCTCCCTGGTCTCCGTCACAAAGGAGCAGGTGGATACTCTAGCTGATGATGAGCTTGCTCTCATTGCCCGGAGGTTCACCCGCTTTCATCATGAGAGACGGGATCAGAGGAGAAGTAGTTTCAGTGGCTGCTATGAATGTGGCGACACCTCTCACATTAAGGCCAATTGCCCCAAGGTCAAGAAGAGAGATGAGAGTGACCGCCCCAAATTCCACAAAAAGGAGAGGAAACCCTTTGTGAAGGGCAAGCGCGGCAAGATGGCTAAAAAGGTAGCCAAGGCCGCTTCCAGAGCATTTGTTGCTGCTCTCAGCGACATCGACACATCCTCAACTGAGGAGTCGAGCTCTGAGGAGGAGGAGTCCCCAAGGAAGGAGGACAAGAAGGACAAGAAGGGACGTGACTTCACCGGCCTTTGCTTCATGGCCGACAGCGATCACAGCGGCGATGAGCTTGACTCATCTGAGGTAAACCTATCATCTGACCAGCTTCTAATTAAATTAGATGAGCTGAATGAAGTAGTGCTAGGTCAGGATAGATTACTTGTGCAAGCCGCTAGAGAAAGAAAAGACCTTAGACTTAGGCTAGAAAATGTTTCTACTGATTATGCCATGCTTAAGTCTAAATTTGATGATGCTGAATGTGAATCATGTTCTGTTGTCATGAGTGAGCTTGCTCAGTTGCGTTCTGTTCATGCTCAAACTCTTTCTGAGCTTGAGACTGCACAGAAGCAGCTTTTGGAGGTGGATTCTAGACCTCATGATGTTATTGATTGCATGAACTGCTCTTTATTACGCGATAGCATTAATTTACGTGATAAGCATGTTCATGATTTAGAGGCTAGATTGGAGAGGGCCGGTAGTTCTAAGGATGTGCAGCCTGTGTGTGACACTTGCATTACCCTTAAGGACCAGCTAGGCACTGTTAGAGAGCGAGCTGAGAACCTCATGTCCGAAAATGAATACCTTCTTTCTGTGGTGAACAAATGCACTGAGGGGAAGGGTAGGATGGATTTGCTCTTAGCCAAGACCAAGTTGTGTGCTGACAGAGCCGGGGTAGCTCTAGGTTTGGGTTTTGAGAGGATAGCTTCAGATAGTAATTCCAAAACTGTTTTCACCTCTCCCACCACCCTAGAGAAAGAGAGAGCTCTGTTGGACACCCCTCCAGCCAAAAAGCCTACCCATCCACCAAAGAAAACCACACCTCCTACCAAGAAAAATCCTCCCAAGAAAACCTCTCAAAAGAAACCCAAGGAGCCTGTGAGAGTTGCTCCTGTGACCCATGAGAGTGCCCCCAGGAGAGTGTTTCATTGTTCTTATTGTCAGCGGGCGGGTCATTTGATTGGTTTCTGTTTCCGTCGCATCAAGGATGAGCGACGTGCACAGACGATGAGCTATCAGGACATGCATTACCCATCTTTAGGTATGCATGAGTCTGAGTATTACTCTCGTCCTGTTTTCGAGGCTCCTCATGCTTCTCGGAGAGGTTTTGCTCCTCGAGGTGTTCACCATGTTCCATATGGTGGTAGACCTCGGGCGAGTAGCTTTGTACCTCGTCAGAGTAGGAGACCTCGACATGCTTTGCGTTCTTTGCATGTAGGTAGACCTCGCACTTTGCATCATTCTGATTATTATGTGCGTAGACCGTCTACTTTTACTGTGCCTACTACTCGTGTCACTCAGTGCTGGATGCCTCGTCATTATTTTACTCACCCCAGCACTGAGCGATCGAGGCGTTCTTATCATGTGTAGGCGACAGGTCGAGGCTTGGAGGGCACGTGGATCATGGACTCCGGTTGTTCGCGCCACATGACCGGAGATGCAGCTTGGTTCTCCAGCCTCACAACAACCAAGCAAAGGGAACATATCACCTTCGGAAACAATCGAAGGAGTAGAGTGAAAGGTAAAGGTGTGGTAAGGATTAACGCAAACTTCACTCTCAAAGATGTTGCTTTGGTTGAGAACCTGGGATACAATTTGTTGTCTGTATCTCAGTTGCTTGATGAGGGCTTCGAAGTGCGATTTCATCGCGATACTTCGCAAGTGCTCAACTCAGATGGCGTTGTTGTTTGTAAGATCTTTAGGGTTGGGAGAGTTTTTGGAGCTGATTTTTCAGAGTCGTCTGGTTCTTCTCATTGCCTTGTTGCACATTCGACTTCTGAGCTTTGGAAGTGGCATAGGAGACTAGGGCATATGAGCTTTGAGTTGCTCGCTCGTCTGAGCGCCCTAGGTTTGATCCGAGGATTGCCCAAGCTCAAGTTTGAGAAGAATTTAGTCTGTGCTCCTTGTCGACATGGAAAAATGATTGCCGCTTCGCATTCGCCAGTCACCACAGTGATGACTGAACAGCCCGGAGAACTTCTCCATATGGACACTGTAGGTCCTTCTCGGGTTAGTTCTTTAGGCGGCAAGTGGTATGTTTTAGTTATTGTCGACGATTTCTCTCGCTACTCTTGGGTCTTCTTTCTTGCCAGCAAGGATGAAGTGTTTTCACACTTTCGGAGCTTGGCTTTGAGACTTTTCACTGAACTCCCAGGTGCATTAAAATTCATTCGAAGCGATAATGGCACCGAGTTCAAAAATAGTCTCTTTGTTGACTTTTGCATGGAGCATGGCATAGAACATCAATTCTCTGCTCCGCGGGTTCCTCAACAGAATGGTGTTGTTGAGAGGAAAAACCGCACTTTGGTTGAGATGGCTAGGACGATGCTTGATGAGCATAGGACTCCTAGAAAATTCTGGGCTGAGGCCATGAACACTGCTTGTTACATCTCAAACCGAATTTTCTTGCGCTCAATTTTAAATTTGACATCTTATGAGCTGCGTTTTGGGAGACAGCCCAAGGTTACTCATCTTCGAGTTTTTGGCTGTCGCTGCTTTATCCTAAAACGTGGTAACTTGGATAAATTTGAGTCGCGATCTTCTGACGGGATCTTTTTGGGTTATTCTACTCATGGTCATTCCTATCGTGTTTATAACTTGGAAACTAACACTGTCATCGAGTCATGTGATGTGACCTTTGATGAATTCACCCCCTCTGTTAGTTCTGCTTTTGAACAGGCAAATGAACACGACATGGAACAGACCTTATTCGAAGACGAAGATCCCGGAGAATTCGAGGATGATCCCCTACTACCCTCGACATCGACCCCCGAAGCTGACCCCGCTTCTACTACTTCGGCACGAGGTCCCGAAGCGACTACCTCAACATCGGTCATCTTGGACCACTCCAACGCACAAGTTGAGGGGGAGACTGCATCCCGCCGCGAGGCTCCTCATCATGTCCAAAGGATGCACCCTCCCGAGCAGATCATTGGTGAGCTTGATCAAAGGGTAACACGTTCTCACGCTCATTTCACTAATGCTGCTTTTGTTGCTTCTTTCGAGCCTTTAGATGTTAGTCATGCACTTTCTGATTCTAGTTGGATCAATGCCATGCATGAAGAGCTTGAGAATTTTGAAAGAAACCTAGTCTGGACTTTAGTTGATCCTCCACCAAATGTTCATTTCATTGGAACAAAATGGATTTTCAAAAATAAACAAGGGGAGGATGGAACAATTGTTAGAAATAAGGCCAGACTAGTAGCTCAGGGCTTTTCTCAACTAGAAGGGATTGATTTTACTGAAACTTTTGCACCTGTTGCACGCCTTGAGGCCATTAGGATTTTGCTTGCCTTTGCGACATCCCGGGGATTCAAACTCTATCAAATGGATGTCAAAAGTGCTTTTCTTAATGGCTTCATAGGTGAAGATGTTTATGTAAAACAACCCCCTGGTTTTGAAAACCCCAAGTACCCACATAAAGTCCTTAAACTTCATAAGGCTCTTTATGGACTCAAGCAGGCCCCTCGGGCATGGTATGATAGACTTAAGTCTTTTCTGCTTGAGAGAGGGTATTTGATGGGCTCTGTTGATAAAACTTTGTTTACTCTCAAGCATGGCAAAGATTTCCTCCTAGTGCAGATTTATGTGGATGATATCATCTTTGGTGGCTCTTCTCATGCTTTGGTTGCCGAGTTTGCAGATTCCATGAGCAGGGAGTTTGAAATGTCGATGATGGGTGAACTCACCTTCTTCCTTGGTTTGCAAATCAAGCAAAGCAAACAAGGTACTTTTGTCCACCAGACAAAGTACACCAAGGACCTGCTCAAGAAGTTCGACATGTCCGATGCGAAGCCTCTCGCCACTCCAATGGCTACATCTGTAGCATTGGACCCTGACGAAGATGGAGAAGCCGTAGATCAGAAGGAGTTCCGGAGCATGATCGGCTCCCTCCTCTACTTGACTGCCACGAGGCCGGACATACACTTCGCTGTGTGTCTGTGCGCTCGTTTTCAGGCTTCACCACGAGCTTCGCACCGCCAAGCGGTTAAGCGCATCTTAAGGTATCTCAAACACACCCTTGAATTTGGCATATGGTATTCATCGTCTTCTTCTTTATGTCTTAGAGGTTATTCCGATGCGGATTTTGCTGGGTGTAGAATTGATAGGAAGAGTACCTCTGGTACTTGTCACTTTCTGGGTACATCTCTGGTTTGCTGGTCTTCCCGCAAACAGTCTAGTGTTGCACAATCGACGGCTGAGGCCGAATATGTTGCTGCAGCTAGCTGTTGCTCTCAGATTTTGTGGATGGTTTCCACTTTGCGGGATTTCGGGTTAGATTATAAGAGTGTTCCACTTTTCTGTGATAACACTAGTGCTATTTGTATTGCAAACAACCCGGTTCAGCACTCCAGAACCAAACACATTGATGTACGGTATCATTTTCTCAGAGATCACAATGAGAAGGGTGATATTGAACTTCAATATGTTGATACCCAACACCAGCTTGCCGATATTTTTACAAAACCCCTCGATGCTTCTCGATTTGCTTACTTGCGTGGGGAACTTGGTATTTGTCATCCCTATGGCATTTTGTGAGGGGGAGCTGATTTTAATTGTCTTGCATATGCTCTTTATGGGTGAAATTGCATTTACATATTTTGCTATTATATGCCTGCTTTTAATTCAAAGAAATCATGACAGCTCAGCTCTGTGAAATATGTCTGGAACATTGATTGTGCATGATGTTTTATTTTCTAAAATCAAAACTTGCTCACCGCACAATCTTGTATCTAGCTTGTTTAGGCTGGACTGCCTTTAGCTATCTTTTATCTACTTGACAGCAAGAAACTGTTCCTTGGATGCTAAAATTTGCAAAATTGTGTTCTTTATTCATGGATATTCATCAAAATATTTCATTCATCTGAATCAAAATCAAAAATCCATGATTTGCCTGGTTTAAATGAAAAGATCCAGGAGGGTTTGTTTGTCGCACTACTCTATTCTAGACTGCTTACCATTGCACTTTGGTCTGAACTGGAATAGTGTAGTGTATGCCAAAATCACCGCCTCAAGCTTCAGATGGCTTTCATGCCTAGGCTTGGCCTGATTGGAAAGTATAAGGTAGACAAACAAATAACCCCTGGCATTAAGAAAAAGAACAACAAAATTAATTGATCATCAAGTTTGCTTTCACAGCTCCTTTTGAACAAGACTTGTCTGTCTAGGGTAGAATTTGTTAGCTTTGCGCAGTCCTTGCCTTCTCATGTCTAACTACTGTGATTAAGTGGTGATGCTTTTACTTCAAAATGACAAAATCACATGCCATCATCTTGTTTCACAGATTGTTAAATTGAGCTGAGCACATGATCATTTGTGTTAATTTTGGCATATTTTTGCATTATATGTCTTTGCAATTCTATTCATTTCGCAGCTTTGCATCTTTTGAATGCTCCTTGATGCTTGCATTGCCAAAGGGGGAGAGATGTTGCTATGTTCTCTGCTGCAAGAAGGCATTATTTCTAAAGGGGGAGAGATTTTTGACATAAAGAGGGAGAAAAATTTGCTCAACTCAGGGGGAGTTTTTATCAAAAAGGGAGATTTGCCGAAGGGGCTTTTACTCTTTTGAGAAAGGGGGAGAAAAATGCTTTTATCAAGTGACATGCTTTGGCTCTTTTCTGAGTTTTTATGGTCACTTGTGTGCTGAAATTTTTAAAATTTTCTTGAACTTGGATTTGGTTGTCAATGCACTCATCAAGGGGGAGATTGAGAAACCAAGGGTGGTTATGTGATGAGTGATTGACAGGATTATTTACCCTCTGTTCGAAGGGTACCTCCGGAGGGGCTTCGGAGGTGGTACCTCCGAAGGGTGTTCGGAGGTGTGTCACCGGAGTGTGTTCGGTGTTTGCTTGCTGCAGCTGTGCAGCGGAGTGTACCTGTCGGAGGGGTCCGACAGTACACGATGACTGGGTTCGTACCGATGGCTTCGGTACTTTGGGCGGTACACCGGAGTGTGTGCCGGAGGATGCTAACCCGGAGAGGTCTCCGGAGTACTGGATACACTTGTCTGTTTGTCGGTGGTGCGCAGGGACTTCGGAGGCGACGGACAGGGTTCGAGCCAGGTGAACTTGGGTCAAGCGGGTGGCTTGATGCCAGGGGAGCGGGGAGCTCCTTCATGGTGGCAGCGAAGGTGGTCCGGGTCGGTCCTCGGGTCGAGGCGTGCCAGGTGAAGGCAGAGAGTGCGGAGCGTGGCTCCGGCTGAAGGTACTCCGAGACAAAGTCCTCGGAGGTGAGGCACTTCGAAGGTACTCCGGATGGAGTGACTTCGGAGTTGGATGGAACAAGTCCTCTGCGGAGGCAAGGAGTTCGAAGTGTGCTCCGGAGGGAGACACTCGAAGGTTACCCGACGAAGGTCTCAGAAGTCGAGGCGCATCGAAGGCATGGTCCGGGTGAGGCTCGTCGTGGAGTGTGCTCGGGGAGAGGCACTGCGACGGAGTGCTCATGGAATGCTTCATGCGGAGGCCTTGGACGAAGGAGGGACTTCGAAGGGTGGTACTCCGAAGGTGGGCTTCGGAGTGAGGTTGACTTGAGGTGCTTCGGCCATGCATGGCTTCGGTACACGGACGGACGGTGTTCGAGCTCGGAGTAGCTGCGAAGCCGTGGTGATCCACTCCGGAGGTGGTGGTGCGAAGGCCCAAGGGCTTTGACGGCTTCGGCTCAAAACCGTCACTGTATCGAAGGTCTTCTTCGGCGGAGCGAAGGCCAACAGGCTGCAGGCTTCTCGCCGAAGCTTCCGCACCCCTCGCGTGCGAAGGGAGGTTCCAGAAGTCAACACTGTAAAGGCTGACACTGTCTGTTCTGAAAAAGGCTGACACTGTCCCCTCTGCAGCTGACAGAGAAGCCTCCAAAATAAAGGTGGACTACCTTTTGTACCCCTTAGTTCTATAGAGACAATTCTGTTGTAAACCCTAGGGGTAAAGTAGTCACTTCCTTAGGATGAAGCCGTGGGCTATAATATGGGGGCTCGGTAGGTAACATTGAACACTTTGAGCATTTACTGTTGAGCTCCTGTAGACAGACCTCACTGTATTCATTCTGAGTTCAATTTATTTTGTGTTCCTTGTTCAAGCGGGGAAGCCCTGCTTCTGTGTGCTTTTGCTTGAGCTCGTATTGCATACCTCGCTAGTCTTGTGCACCGAAGCTTGTTTTGGCGAAGGGTGTTTTTATCGCGAAGTGTGTTTTACAGTGTGCTGTCGCTCTGTGTAACACGAGGCAAGACCTCGCTGCTTACTAGCGAAGCCCTGTTCTGTTCCCGTAGTGCTTCTTGTGTCGAAGCCCTTAGCATAGTCCATTTGCGTGTGCGTGTAGACCTTCGGGTACGAAGCCCAGCACCCGTTGCTGTCGCCAAGTACTTGGTCGAAGTCCTCAGAGGGCTGTCCACTCTTGCGAAGGGTGAAGTGCGAAGCCTGCTCGAAGCACCTCGTGTGCGGAGCCTGCACTGACTTAGCAGAGTAGATTTTCGAGGGTTGTTAGTGGAGCGAAGTCTTCTTGGCTTCGAACTTTTGCTCCTCCGAAGCCTGTGTTCGAAGGTGTCGAAGTACCTCCGAACCAGACCTTCGAAGGTTGTGTTCGAAGCCTGTTCCGCAGAAGACAGAACCGAACCGTAGGCTAAGTTTTTAGCCAGAAATTTTAAAAGCTCCCATTCACCCCCCTCTGGTCGCCGTTTCCGGTCCAACAATAACGGACGGGCTTCTTTGACTATCTTTGATCGGAGTCTTCTTGACTTTCGTTGACCATGTGACATCCTTGGTGAGCTCTGATCTTTACCAAACCTTGTTGTCAACACATTCCCCCTAGTTTCGGAGCATTAAGTGGTTGTTGATGCTTCGAAATTAACAACCATCATTATCCCTGCCACCACGTCTTCTCAAATGTTTATCTGCACGATCCTTTCACTTTGATTGCCATCTGAAACCCTTCATCTTCTAGTACTTTTATAACTTCGCCCAGTGTTCCGGCTTGATAATTTTCTCTCATTTTCCTACTTCATCTTCGGCCATTCACAATTGTGTCGGGTGTTGCACTACCACAAAAACGGTCTTTAGTGACGGACAAAATACGCGCGTCAGAACTACACTTTTAGTGACGGGTTGTTCCACACGCGTTAGTAACGCTACCTTATTAGTGATGGGTCACGGTATGACCCATCACTAAAGAAGGGAACCCCCATTAGTAACGGGTCGTGGTATGACCCGTCACTAAATATCTCCCCTATAGTGACAGGTTATGTTCCCACCCATCACTAAAAAAGTTTATCACTCGTCACTAATGACTCCCACTAATAAATAGACAGAGCACGAAGTGAGTCGTCACACTTTCATTTCACACAACCCTAACCCTATACTCCCGCTGCCACCGTCGCCTTCGTCGTGCTCCTCGCCGCTCCGTCCCCCATGCATTCTGCACCTTGGTTGCATTCTCATTCTCATAAGTTTGTTCATGCTTACTATTAAATTTCAGTTTATAAAATCATTTATCTGAAATTTGTGAATTTGGGTATGGCAAGGATTCCAAACGATCTCCAAGTACCGACCTATGTTCCCGATAGTTGCTTAATAAGATCAATCATCTAGTTCATGGCGGGCATCACCATGTTTAGTTATAATTTTTTTACATTGCATGTCCTCTTAATTGTGTTAACAAATTGAAGCACATATGTTAACAACCTATGTTCTATGTTGGATATGTTGACTGCCAAATCCTGGCTTTGATTCAGGTTGCAGCCTAAAAACTATTATTATTTTTCAAAATGACCATAGCATTAGTGACGGGTAATAATAATCAACCATCACTAAAGCATCATTTAGTGATGGGTAACAATGTTATGTTACACGTCACTAAAGGTTGATCTATACCCGTGAGACTCCCCTACATCATCAGTGACGGGTTTTAGCTATACCCATCACTAAAGGCACCTACATCATTAGTGACGGGTTGTAGATATACCCATCACTAAAGTGGGCCCTACATCATCAGTGACGGATGGTAACTACCACATGTCACTGATGACTCCTCCCACTTATAAATAGGTGGGTAACCGAAGTGAATTGTCAGACTTTCATTTCCTTCAACCCTAACCCTAACTCTCATCGCCATTGTCGCCTTCGTCGTGCTATTCGCTGAGCCTGGCCACATGTACCGTCGGTCATGGCACCTGTACCGGCGGCGCACATGGACGCCCTACTCGCCACCACCTTGGTTGCATCCTCATCGTCCTCCTCCTAAGGTTGTCATGCTCCTCCTCTTCTCCGTCCAAATGCACCGTCCGTCGTTGCTAACTTTGTTTTTATTTTATTGTTGTAGGGTAAATTGACCTACTGCTTTTAACCAATTTTTTTGAGATAATTAATGGTCATAGCCAATTTTTTTGAGATAACGCACTCGAAGTTAGCATGACTATTCATTACGGTGCTCCTGCCCGGACGCTGCCATGGTGCTCCTGCTACTACCCACTGAGCTTCTGTTCAAGCTATCCATGGTGGTGGTTGTGGAAGCTTGAATAGTGATATGATATTATCCAAGCTCTTGATATTGCTATATGTTAGCTATTAGCTATTCAGAAGCCATGAAACAATCTTGTGTCACTCTTTGTTTTATCCATTTTCTTCAAGATAACGAGTATGTAGTTAATATATGTGATACTAATTTGGTAATGAATCCTCTATGATGAATTGTCTATAATGTTCTTTGGATGTTGCATATGTTGGCTTCAAAATCCTGGCTGTGATTTAGGATACAACCTATTTTTTTGAAAATGATCATATTATTAGTGACGGGTGATAATAATCACCCATTAGTAATGAGCACATTAGTAACGGGTGTAAAGTACTCCTCATCACTTAATATGACCTATTCAGAATACAACTTTAAAATAATTATTTTTTAAAATATGACCATAACATTAGTGACGGGTGACATTGGTGACCCGTCTCTAAAGAACACAATAGTGACGGGTGTAAAGTACTCCCCGTCACTAAAGATGATCTTTAGTGACGGGTAACATTGGTTACCCGTCACTAAAAGGTGGCATGCCAAACACGGAGGGGAACTAGAGAGACCTTTTAGTGACGGGTATTTACCTATCATTAATGATAGGGATTTACTAACACGATAAGGGTGATGGGGGACATGCCTGTCACTATTGTACGTTATGACCCATCACTAACGTATTTACGTTTCCTCATGGTGGCGTTGGACCAGGCTTCATCCCACACAGTTTTGTATTGGTGTTCTTTAAGCCAAAGATTCGGTTCCTATAATCTTGGGAATACAAAGATCTCGACACTTTGAAAATTGTACTCATGATTACCTTTTCCCGAATGTTGCAGGTGGCTCCACCAAATCTGGCAGAATCGGTTTGACCTGGCTAACAAGGAGTTACTTCTTGCTTTATAAGTACCCTAGTCACTCTGCCTTTCTTCTTCACGCTTTCTGCTCACTATTCATTCTTGCCCTCCCCGAGCTCGTTGTTGTTTCCTTGCGACCGCCGGTGCTCGCCATTTCCTTCTTCTTTGTCGACCCCATGCTTCCGGCATTACCAGCGATGGCCACCATCGATGCAGTCCCAAAGGAAAAGTTTTGGCATCCTCCTCTTTCTTTGGTTCGCCCGTTACCTTTATTCACTATTCCGCTTTTCCTTTTTGTAGAATATGCAGGACCAAGTTCTAATCCCTACTGACATTCAACCGTCTTGTTTCTTCCTAGGCCCTATGGGTAATCCTGACCCAACGGATTTTATCAATGTCGAATCCTACTGAATCCCTTTCAAATTCTCTTCTATGCTTTCTTCAGTCTGGCGATCCAGTTTTGAACCCTTTCCTCCTCTCCCTGGCTAGCGTGACTAGAACATTAGGGTATCGGCCTCCTACTGTGCTGATTGGGAGGAAATTGAGATTGGCCATTGTATCGGTCTTTCCCTTGTCGAGCCATACCAAAATGAACTGATGCTGGCTGCCGCTTGTTATTTTTGGTCTGATGCTTTAACTGCTTTCGTCTTTTGTCAGGGTCCGATGAGTCCTTCCCTACTTGACATTTTCTTCCTGACCTGCCTCGACATAGACTCATCGGCCAACCCATCTTTTTCCATTCTTATCGAAATCACCGTCTCTGCACCAAATCCCTTGATAGTTGGGGCCGATACATCGCCAGGCACAACAATAAGACCAACCTGGTGGATGTTCGTGAACATGTAGCCTTTATCACCCGATGGCTGGAAAGGTTCATCTTTTGTGTATCGGCCTTGGGCCCAACTTTCTAGTTACAATTTATGGCCGAATGCCTTGCTTCCTATGTGAGGGTTCCTCTTGGCCGATACTTCCTTAGATCTGCTTATCATCTTCTCCATCTCACATCATCCAAACTCTTGGTTGGCGAACCTATTGGTCACCTTAATGGCCCGTGGTGGTTTATCCAGCTCTGGCTTAATGTGTACATGGTCAATGTCTTGGGAGGACCTCCTCTTACTCGGATGTGTGTTTCCTACCAATGTCCCGGAATCGGCTACTCCCGTCTATCGCCGTTGTTCTTCCTTAAGAGAGACGACAACATGTTGTTCTACTTTTCCCTTCTCTCATGCTTCTTTCGCCACTTGCTTTAGAGGTTTTTACATTGGGTTTTCTGATCGGACCCTCTGGTATCCCTTTGAACACTACTCCGAATATGAGTGCCATCATCAGCTAATCCTTCCCGAGGTGTTCGGGGACGAAGAGTCCCTTCGTATTTTTAGGGCCACAATCCTCCCTTGTCTTCTGCCTGTCAATTTCACCTATGACCATCTTCAAAAAGGCTCTTATGAGTTCTATCACCCATCGGTCTTCGCTAGACAACTAGGCTTCAGTCAACTCCCTCCCCACCTGTTTTTCGTTGATCGGATCCAGCCTCATGGGGACTTCAAGAAGACCCTGAAGTGGGATTGCCTCTTTCATATGACCGACGAGATCCTTGTTGGTGATTTCACCTCTTGGACTTTGTGCAGACGTCTTCCATTACTTTCTGCCGATGGTGGGATGAGTTGAAGTAGCACATCTTTAATCGCCCTTTGATGCTCTATCGGCAGTGGCTTCACCCAGGCGAAGCTGACGTAGCACCCGAGGTGGGCATTTTAATCCTTTCATTAGCTTTCATTATCTTCCTTTTGTAAGCTTAACTTTGCCTCCCAGAGGAGGATGACCTCGACACACCTTCAGTGAGTTCCAGTGGCTGGCCGATACAATATGCACCAGTATCGACCATTATGAATTTGGGAACCAGTGCCCCTACTTCCACAACCTAGGTAAGTGGGAGAGATTCCAATGGTTCGGCATGCAAACGACACCGATCTACCAGGGCTCGCGCTAGTCAGACGAACCCGGTTCCTTTGGCACCCCCACCTCTTCAACAGCACCAGCCCCTATCGTTCGTACTCTGTCGGTGGTCGAAATACCATCTTCTGTCCAGGTTTGTCCTTGTCTTTGGTACAAGTATTTCTTCTTTTGTGACCGTGACATCGGACACTATTTTTTATTTTCAGCCCCCACCATCCTCTATTGATATCGACTCCCTCTACGCGGTGTTTGATCATATGTAGGCGGTTGCTACCACTGGTCCATATGCATCGACTATTGCTGGTGTAGTTGCTGCGGGGGCGGGCGTTGCTGAGGCCACGCCTAAAGGTGCTGATGCTGCTGGGGGTGTTGTCACTGCTCCTGAGGCATCGTCTATCGGTGTTGACGTCGCTCGCAAGGTATCTTACATGCTCATCCTTTGTTCCCCTTTTACTGTCTTGGACATGTTGTTGACACAAAAACGTGCCCCTGCACTTGGGTCAGTTCGATGATTCAAAAGTGTGCGGATACTTAGGGACAAGCCTAAGCGTAACACAATACTAACGTCGCGTTCTGACTACCCTCAACAGTGGCAAGGGGGTGGAGTCGCCAGGTAATCAGATCACACAGAAATAATCCAATTAGCCGAAAAGAAATATATTAAAAAAACCAGTAGGCTGACCGGAGCCTTACTGATTCGAAGTATACTGCGCGAAGGTCTCGCCGAAGGGTACCTTCGGCATCTGGTGTGAAGGTGTCGCCGAAGATAGTCTTTGGCGTTCGGATCGATCTAGCCGAAGGCAGGCTCCGAACAAATCTCGACGCGAAATCACCTCCGAAGGGTCCTGCTAGGGCGGAGGTATGTTTGGCCATTTAGGGCCCAAGCCTCCCGCCGGAGGGTTCGTCCATAGCGGGGTCGGGTTCGGCCATCGGGGTCTAAACTTGTTCTGCATAGGGTCCGGCCATTGGGGTCTGAAGCCACTATATGGGGGGTTCAGCCATTGGGATCTAAAGCCACCATAGGGAGTGTTCGGCCACTGTGGACCGAAGCCATCGTGCAGAGGGTTCGACCACTGTGGTTCGAAGCCACCCTCTGACTGTTTGGCCCATTTGGTTGACTTAGCTTTTCTACACGGGGGGTTGTTTCCTTAGCTTTTCTTTGGTGCTTGTTTAACAACATCTGATATGTCACCTTCGGCTTCTTGCGAGCCCTAGCCGAAGGATACGTGTTGACATTATGTTTCCACACTCCTACTTCAGGGTTCTTAGGTACAAGTGTGCGTGTACGCGATTCTCCAACAATGATCGCTTTCCCTTCAGTTGGCTCAGCCTGCTCCGGCTGAATCAGCACTTTGTTTTCATTGAGGTTGACGGTGTTCATGGGAAAGGGGTCTTTGTCCAGCTTCATCTTTGGACTGGGGTCTATTTTCAATCGTCCTTCCTCTATGGCCGATTGAACCTGTCAATGAAAAACATTGCAGTCGTTAGTATAATGCGAATGCGAATCATGCCACTTACAGTAGGGGCATTTCTTTAGCTCGTCGGCAGATGGAATGATTTGGCCTTTAGGCAACCTGAGAAGCTGTTTCTTCAAGAGGAAATCAAATATTTTATCACACTTGGTTATATTAAACGAGTATTTGACTTCGCTAGGCCAACTCTTGGTAGGAGACGGTCGTAACTCATAGCAAGTAACGGGTTTGCTCTTAGCGTTCCAAACCCATTCAGCCGCGTACATGTCAGTCAAATCTTCTTCATCCTCTAACTCTTCCTCATCAGAGTGCTCCATCACGTGGACTTCAGCCCTATGCTTACTGAATGTTTTAATAAACTTTTTATCCTTGGCTCGACTTTCTTGGACCATAGCTTGTTGTAAGACTTGGCTAACTTCTAAAAAGTGTTGGTTGTCTAGTCTCTCCTTAATTTCAGAGCGTAACCCACTGAAAGCTAGATCCACCAAATCCCTTTCTGAAATATTAAGACTAAAACTCTAGTTTCTAGTATCTCGAAAGCGCTTGATATACTCAGAGACGCTCTTGCTAGATTTCTGTCTAACCGATGTCAAGTGTGAAAGCCTAAGTTCTGTCTCACCTGTGTAAAAGTAGTCATGGAATTTTTGTTCTAATTCAGCCCACGTTTGTATAGAGTTCGGCGGGAGCGCTGAAAACAAAGTGAAAGCGGTGTTGGATAGTGAGAGAGAAAATAGTCTAAGTTTTAAAGCGTCTGACCCACTAGCTTCCCCACACTATGCTAAAAACTGACTTACATGCTCTAGTGTGGTTTTGTTACCCTCACCGTCGAACTTGGTGAATTCAAGGACTCTATAGTCGCGAGGGTACGGTATCATATCAAAATGGTCAGGGTACGACTTTCGGTAAACCCTAGTTCGACCCCTAGGGATGAAACTGGTGCACTCCCTAAACAGTGCGCGGATCCGCTCCTCAATGTCATCCTGGCGTACTGCATGCGCACATCTCTCATGTGGGGGCGCGTCACATGGTGGTATGTCGGCGTGTCAGCCACGGGGTTCCTCCTCACGCGCTAGCTCGGGATGTATGACGTTTTCGGGCCTATGTGCTTGTGCATGTGGTGCGGGCAGCGTGGGAAAAACTGGCGCAGGTGTGGGTAGTGGTGGCACATGGTAGGCAGTGCTATCTTGGCCATAAGCATGGTGACTGGTCTTAGCCATAGATATCGAGGCCGGAGACATAATGGCTTTGCCGGTACTACCATCAGTTCTATTGTAAATGTGATTTATCGGAGGTATGCTAGCAATCGGAGCTGGAGGTGTGGCCTCAGTAAATACGAACCTTCTAAGTGTCGCCTCTACCTAGGAGCTAACTGTCGAATCTAGACGGTTGGCTAGTGAAGCGCTAACAACTTGATCTACTGATGCGACTATTTTATGCTCAATTTATAAAGAAGATAACCGAGGTGATACTAGTGTTAACTAGGTCCGAGTGAGGTCGGGGACGTTGACGTCGCGCTTGATGAAGTCTTGGAGTGCCTTCATCTTTGCCTCGATCTCTGCTCGGTCTCATGCGGGAATGTCTTCAAGGGTAGGCGTCATGATGTTGCAGTTATCGATATCTGCGACCCCATGGGATCCATAGGTGATGTAGACGTAGTAGTCATTGTAAACGTACCGGTGGCCGATGTAGATGTATCTGTCATGTTGGCGTAGCCTTCCCAAGTGGAGTCGCCAAAAAGTGTGTTGAGACGAAAACATGCCCCCGCACTTGGGTCAGTTCGACGATCCCAAAGTGTGTGGATACTTAGGGACAAGCCTAAGCGTAACATAACACTGACGTCGCGTTCCGTCTACCCTCAACAGTGGCAAGGGGGTGGAGTCGCAAGGTAATCAGATAACGCAGAAATAATTCAATTAGCCAAAAAGAAATATATTAAACAAACCAGTAGGCTGAAAGGAGCCTAATTGTTTTGAAGTATACTGTGCGAAGGTTTCGCCAAAGGGTACCTTCGACGTCTATTGCGAAGGTCTCGTCGAAGATAGTCTTCGGCGTTCAGATCAATCTGGCCGAAGGCACGCTCCGAACAGATCTCGACGTGAAATCACCTCCGAATGGCAGGGTTCAGTGAGAAGTCTCTGACACGATACAAAATATCCTAGCACAACGCACTGGCGTGACTTTGTCCGGTGTGAAGTATGGGTGTGGCCAAGCCTGACGTGACGAAGCCTGCTGTGGAAGGTGCTGGTGCGCGGGACTTGTTCAAACCGACAACAGCGTGACGGTCTAGCACAGGTAGTTGAAGTAGTATTTCCGCTAAAGGGTGTTCTGACAGCCTCCGAAACCAGTCTCCTGGCTCCGAACACCTCCGGCGAAGTGGCTCCGAGCGTGAAAACCTGCAATAGAACAGAGATCAAGAGCCAATTCGGCCTAGGGACTGAATCTGCTAAGTTTTGCAGTAGGGAAACAAAGGTAGCAATATGTTACGTAGATTAGCAGATACTTCACAGGCGAAGTAACAAGGCGATAGCAATCTATTACGTAGATTAACGGGTACTTCACAGGCGAAGTAACAAGGATTACCACGGTTTCACGTGGCCGGCGGAGGGCTTCCATGCAAACCCACGAAGGTTGTAGAAAAGTAAAATAAAAGTAAAGGTACGGTTCAAAGCTAGGGCTTTGTGATTGATTTGTGTTGGGGGCTTAATGAACCGACCTCACCCCTATATTTATATGGGCTAGTCTTCTTATCTCTAAAATTAATCTAGTAAGATTCAGTCTAATCAAACATAGGGATAAAATTAGCCAGAATCAGACTCAAACTCTATCTTTGGAAATCAGCCCAAAGTGGGCCTTCGGCAGGGCTTGCCGAAGCCTGCTCCTCGCGCCGAAGCTTCGGTGAGGCAGGCCTCCGAAGACCTTCGTGCTGAAGGTAGCAGACCACTAGAAGGCTTCCGAAACCCAAAGCTTAATGGGCCTTCGGCCCTGTAGGGCTTCGGCCCGATCTAGGACATGTATTTTTGGCCCAAATTACCAAAATTGATATTTTGAAAATCTTGACCATCTAATGCCATTTTTTGCTATCAACACATGTCTAACACCAACTTTTGGATGTAACTGATGCTCGAGTAGGATAATCCTAATGAGGAACGCCCACCTTCCCCCCGAGTCGTTATGACAAAGGGTGTCGATTCAGCTTCTATTGTTGCTGATTTTCCGTAGCCAGTCGTTCCAGCCCGATCACCGGATATAAGTCCCCTTGTTTTGGCACTGGCATGCCTTTCTTTTAATTCATCTAACCCTCCTTTTGTTCTCTTAGTCTTTCGCCCTACAGTTCTCCTTTGATATCAGCCCATATCTTGATGTTGATGAGGTTGCCAGTGCTGCTCCATCGGCTACTGTTCCACTGACTTCGGAGGTGAGGGGAAGTTTTAATGGATTTGTTGCGTCGGCTGGCAGATTTGATCGAGGTGTTGGTCAATAAATCAAGTCCGACAAGGACTCGTTTTGATGATATCTCGGCTTCCCTCACTCTAGAGTTGGTCGATGCTCTTAAGCCTGCTAGCTTCCTAGAGTTTCACCGGCCAAGGGTGCAGCGGGCCATGCAGTAGATAGCCGATCGAGCTAGTAGGTCGTCGCTGTTGGAGGTGATGAAGACTGATAGAGCGACATTAATGACTAAAGGTGCTCTCTTGGATTGCATCAGGGGTGATTCGTCAGCCGCATTGTGGGAACTTGACCAGTTGCGGATGACGGAGGCCAATTTGGTGTCGGAGCTAGAAAAAGTCTAGTCGGAGATCACCGAGAAAGAGGGTGCTCTGTCTTCATTCTCGACCCATGTTGAATCCCAAAAGCGCCGGCTTACCAATGTCGTTCGTCACACGCAGCATCATCATCATCTTATTCAAGACATCCCTGGTTTGGATGCAGAGGACCAGGCCATTCTTCAGAGTATTGACGCAATTTGGCTGCAAGCGATTGAAGCCATTCGCCGAGCACTCCTTTGACCTGACGTAAATGATCTTTGCAATAAAACATGTGTCCCCTTTGTAATATATTGTCATTGATCCCATTATCGTGAATTGAGCTTGTTTGCATTTTGTGTCTAAGGGCGATGATTCTGAATCGCCCGTCTAAAGGTGATACCATCGGTATTGGTTGTTTCTGCGTGTAGGTATTTATGCTTCGTCCGAACGATTGCTCAATATTTCTTTAAATACTTCTCGTTCAAGCTCTTCTCGTACTTTTGACATAGTTGCCTTCAATATGTTTATCTCATCGGGGATCTGGGTACTTACGAAGGTTAGCCTCGGTCTGTCGCTAGTGTTTGATGTTTGCATTTCAGTAGTTCATCAGTTGCAGAAAAGCCTTGACTGAGTCCACCCTTCGTTCTTTGGCGTCGCCTTTATAGTACGAGCTTGAGAAACTCCTCATTGATCAGGTTGATACCAGCATCTATAGCTTTCTTATCCTCGTGATCGGCCTTATCCTTTACCCTCCATTCACTTTTGATCCTTCGGGACTAATCTGTTCCTTCATCGCACCTCTCTTCCTTCAATTCTCTTTGCCGCGGACGTTGGACCCTTCTCTTTTGACTACTCGTGAAAATTCCATTGGGGCACCATCGTGGCTTCTCTAGAGCATCACTGCCATCGGTCGGTTGGCCTATTTACTCAGAGTTGACGGGGCTAAGCCTTTCGAGTGCTGATACCCTCGGTGGTGACAACCTTTGGTGAACGGCTTCTTGATCATGCGGCCTTGGATTGATCGTGTGCCAACACTCTTTGTATCAGTTGTGAGAGGCTCTCGAACTCATTCAATGAAAATCTCTCCTTAATTGGGTTCAGGAGTCCCTAAAACACCAACTCCGCCAATTGGGTATCACTGAGGCTCAGACTATAGCATTTGCTCCATACGTCTCGAAACCTCTGGATGTAATCTTGTACCGACTCGTCCATTCTTTGCTTCATGGTCATCAAGTCGGTGAGTTTCATTTCTTGAATGTCGACAAAGAAATATTGGTGAAACTTCTTCTCCAAATCCACCCATCCTTTGATTGAATCCACCGGCGGCGAGGCAAACCACACGAAGGTCGATCCTGATAAAGAGAGCGGGAAAAATTGGACCCTCGGTGCTTCGTCGGCTGATGTCTCCCCACACTGGGCGAGGAAACGAATGATGTGCTCGATCGTGGAGACCGAGTCTTGTCTCGAGAACTTAGTGAAGTTGGGTATCTTATATCGGTCGGGTAGCGGTACTCGGTCAAACCATTTTGGGTACGGACGCCAATACATGTACGTTTGTTCTTTGGGCTTCAGCTCAAATTGATCTTTGATAACTTCCGTGATTCGATTCACCCAGTCATTTTCTTGCTGCCCTAGTGTTGGGTACTGTTCAGGCATTGGGTCCTATTGATATTGCTCTGACTAGGCAGCGTTGTACCTATATTGCCCCTCATCACAATAGGGTTGTGCTCCAAAGTTCACGGTCCTATGGTACCCTTGAGGAATACCGCCGGGTGCACCCTAGGCAGCACGACATCTGGTAGCACATTTCTTGCGACACAATATGTTACTTGTCGGGCCTCCTGTCCTATCGGCCTGGGGGCGACCGTTGAGAATGGCGCTGATGCACCTCTTTTGAGGTTATACGATGAACTCGATGGTAAGCCCCGAGTAGGGGGCCGATGGTTGGGTCACCCTGTTTCCTTCATGGCCGACCTAGAAGGTCAGCTATCCTAGCCTCATCGGCCCTTGCGGATATGGAGACAGCCGAGTGTGTTGTGGATTCTGTAATAGTCTGGTCTGAGTATCGAGGAGATACATCGGACCTTGTGATGGTTCGTGGGCTACAGTGTCATCAATAGTCTTCTTGATCAGCCCATGGAGGGTGTTGACCAGTGTTCCAGATTGATTGATGAGCGCGTGGTGAAGCGCGTTGTCGATGATCTCCTAGAAACCTACATGAGGGCTTTCTGTTGGATGACTGATCTCCATGGTTGTTGCTGGTCTTGGCAATGGATCCCTTAGGATGGGATCCACCCGAGTCATTTTGTAGGCTTGTAGGCACAACTCCTAGAAAGCGTCAATGTGTTTCCGTGCCTCCGCCCTTTGTTCCTCAGTCAAGGTCTCCAGATTGATCGGAATGATATTGTCATTGTTGAGTTCACCTGCCATGGATAAATTGCTAAAATATTGTCCCACCGGGGCATGCCAAAAAGTGTGTTGGTGCATTTTTTGTCACACTTTGACACACGCGTGACCTAGGAGATCTCCTTAACTCCAGTGCAGGTCCT
Source organism: Zizania palustris (assembly GCA_019279435.1). Taxonomy (NCBI): domain Eukaryota; kingdom Viridiplantae; phylum Streptophyta; class Magnoliopsida; order Poales; family Poaceae; genus Zizania; species Zizania palustris. The sequence goes on from JAAALK010000285.1 coordinate 91,445,443, forward strand.
ATGTTCTTAGAAAAAAAGGGGCTCAAGGCGTGTCAATCAGTTTGACCCTGCAACTAATAAGGAAATAGGAAAAGATGATCAATGGCATAGCCTATTGGCTATCGAGACGATGACCGCAATGAGGATGGAATAATCGTGGAATATCATGCTGATTGGTCATAGGGCCGATGACCATGGGTAAAGCAATCAGGCGAGCATACCATTATCCGATGAGATGGGTAGTTTACACATATAGGCCGATGAGCGCTTTCTGATAATGAAATAAGATGTGGCGTTGAATTGAAGATAACCTACCGGCTTGTACTCCAACAGAAATGAATAAAATGTGCCAGATAACATGTCTATATCATGAAAATCATCACAATAACTAGATCGGACCTAACCAAGACATTATCTAATCACGATAATCTTAATAACATATCAAAGTATCGGTCACGCTTTATTTAGAAGAACAATATACATCATGAAAAGATACAATAGCAAGAGATGTCGGACTCAACCGATGAAGTCCCAAACTATCACACCTAGATCATATCAATCTAAGAGATCAATCTGATGCAGCCTTAGACCTAACCAATACACTGTGAAACTAGCGACCGTACTGTTTTGACGTTCACCTCAAGAGGTCAATCTAATGTAGCCGTGAAGATACTGACGTAGTCGATATGGTTGTCGGGGGTGGTGGGACTCACTTCTTCACCAGAGATTGGAACGATGCAGCCCAGCTCCGAGTGTTGAATCCCGCCAGGATGAACCTTGGGAATCTAAGGGTGGTGATGCGCCGAGTAGTTGTTTGACAGAGATGTGTCTTTAACCTAACTAAGGGATACATATCTATAGTTCGGAGACTTGCCGTCAAAGTATTCTATGTTAATCGATTTTGGATAATCTTTATTTTATCTTCATCAGCTCCTTCCTATCCATCTAGTGTTGTAACGGATGGGCTTCTTTGACTATCTTTGATCGGACTCTTCTTTACTTTCGTTGACCATACAACATCCTTGGTGGGCTCTAGGCTTTACCAAATCTCGACGTCGACATGTTTCCACGTGTTTTGCAGGGGTCAAGACATCCATCTTCATCACCAAGAAGCCCTTGCACTAATCCATCATCGACAAGGTGATCACCAGCAAGTCGGGGCATTTCCTGCCCTAGCCGCCGGTAATAGCCGGTCCGACCGGGTTGTGCCACCGGTCCGACCATCTCTACACGACCGGTCAGACCGGCCTTGTCCCACCGGTTCGAGCGGCCCCCTCCTGGTCGGTTCGATTAGCACCCCTTCGCACTACCGGTCTAGCCGCTGGCTGCCAGTCGGTCCAACCGACCCACCTTGGCCAATCCGACTACTCCCCTTCTTTTTTGGCCAATTAGATCGCCCCCTCACGGTGCGGTTTGATTGGCTGGTGATTCCACTCCTAAAATCCCCTTGTCACAGTCAAGGGTCATCAGAACTCGGCGTCAACATCATGTGATGTTTAGTGGGCCGCCCCTTAGGCGTCTACATGATTTGGATCGTCGAACTGATGTCGGTGTTGATTGGTGCTTGGTCGGCCAATTTTAGCGTCAACGGCCTCAATTTGCGAGGCAGAAAAGGAAGTAAGGAGGGTAGACACAAGAGGATTTTTAGACAGGTTTGGACCCCTCGAAGGATAATAGTTCTACTCCTGTGTAATTATGATTGCTCTATACGTGTCTATGGGGCGTACGCGTACTTATGCACGTGTGTATTATGGGACTAGGTGTCCCTTCATTCTTTATCTAGAGCCTCCCCTGATCCTTTTATATGAGAAGGATGAGTGGGGGTTATAGGAGCTTAACCATTGTACTAATGGTTGTGGTAACAGCTGCCTAACAATCTTTTATAGGCGGAAAATAACTGCAATGATTAAGGCAGTCTTGATGAGGGTAATTGTTGGCTTGATGATCTAGGGCCGACCGTTGGAGTTCCTCCACTTGGGAGAATCATTTCCCGAGTGTTGAGTCAGGTGATTTGGTGGTTCCTCACGGGCCGGTTTTCATACTAGTCAGTGGCCCAGCAGTCGGAACGAAACCACTCGATAAGGTACCCGGGGTTATATCCCCAATAGCCCCACATGATGATAAGATCAGGGACACCTTTTTAACAACATCATTATAAAACAAAGAGTCTCACAGATAAGTCATCAACTCATCAATCAAAGTAAACAAATCGTCTTGACATCCTCACTTAGGTTTCCATTTAGGAGAGACATCTGGACATCCATTTGCCATATCTCATAATCATACAATGCGGCAATTGCTAGGATGATCAGAATAGACTTAAGCATGGCGACATGCGAAAATATTTCATCATAATCAACACTTTGAATCTATTATAAACCTTTTGCCACCAATCGTGCTTTATAGATGTAAATATTTCCATCAACGTCTATCTTTTTCTTAAAAATCCATTTACACTCAATAGCTTTTTACACCATCGGGTGGATCGACCAAGTTCCAAACTTAGTTTTCTCGCATGGACTCCAACTCATATCTAATGGCTCTAAGTCATTTCTCAAAGTCTAGTCTTATCACTACTTTTGCATATGTCTTGGGTTCGTCATTGTCCAACAACAATATGTCGCCCTGTCCGGTGGTTAAAAACATGAACCGCTCCGGCACGTTGCTCACCCTCTCAGACCTTTGTGGGGCTGGTGTCTCATCAACAAGTTTAGTAACCCCTTGCATGTCCTGTTGTGGATTAGTGGGATCTGGAACACTTTCTAGTGGCTCACGAACTTCTTTGAGATGCAATGTTCTCCCACTAACCCTTTTCGAGAGAAAATCTTTCTCAATAAACACACTATTCCGAGCGACAAACACTTTATCCACTTCTCTATTATAGAAATATTATCATTTGGTTTCCCTAGGGTATCGCACAAAGAAGCACTTGTTAGATTTAGGAGTGAGCTTATCAGATGTCAAATGTTTGACATATGCCTCACAACGCCAAATCTTTAGAAAAAAACTAGGATGCCTCCCAGACACATCTTGTATGGTGTCTTCTTTACTAACTTATATGGAACTCTATTTAACGTGAAAGTGGCAGTTTATATAGCGAGTCCCCAAAAGGATAATGGAAGATCAGCATGACTCATTATTGACCGAACCATGTCCAACAAAATGTGGTTTCTCCACTCGGACACCCCATTCCACTAAGGCGTGTTGGGTGGAGTTAGTCATGGAACAATTCCACACTATTCACCTCCACAATTAGATCGTAAAAATTTAATTGTCTTGCCCGTTTGATTTTGTACCTCATTTTGGAACTCCTTGAACTTTTCAAAGGACTCTCACTTATGCCTCATTAAGTTGACATAAACATATCTACTCAAGTCATCGGTAAAAGTGATAAAGTACTGAAAACCACCTCTAGCGGTATGACTCATCGATATACATACATCATTATGTACTATGGCCAAGAGCTCATTCGCCCTCTCACTTTGACTAGTGAAAGGCGTCTTTGTCAGATTTCCAAGTAAACAAGACTCACATGTGTCATATGATTCAAAATCAAATGACTCCAAAAGTTCATCTCTATGGAGCTTCTGCATGCGCTTCTCATTTATATGACCCAAATGACAATGCCAGACATAGGTTTGATTCAAATCATTGAGTCGTTGTTTCTTTGTACTAATGTTATAAACATGTGCATCTTCAAGACTTAGAATATATAATCCATTCACCAATGGACAAACACCATAGAGCATACCATTTGAAAATATTGAACAACACTTGTTCTTTATTACGAATTCAAAACCATCTTCTTCTAAACATGAAGAAGAGATAATGTTTTTGCCTAAGGTGAGAATGAAATAACAATTATTAAACTCCAAAACTAATCATGAAGGTAGCGACAGTAAATAAACGCCGGCGATCAACGCTGCAACTCTTGCACCATTTCTGACACGGACATCCAGTTCGCCACTAGCACACTTTCTTGACCTAGTCAGCCCCTGCAACGATTTACATGTATGAATCATCGAACCGGTATCAAATATCCATGAATCATTTGGACAAGTAGCAAGATTAATTTCTATAACATTTATACGTGAAGTCGAAGTCACACTTCCTTTCTTATTCTTCTGCTCTTCCAGATATACCTTGCAGTTGCGCTTCCAATGCCTAGGCTTGTGACAATGGTGGCAAATAGCAGAGTTAGCAGGACCCGACTTCGACATTCTAGTTGGTTTAGGCTTCGTACTAGAGATCATATCTGGAGTTTTAGCCTTGCCCTTCCTCTTTCTCTTTTTGCTCGCCTTCTAAACCATCATCAAATAATTGGGAGCTTTCTTGATACTCTCCTCAGCAGTTTTAAGCATCCCATGCAACTCGTCCAGTGTATTCTCTAGTCCATTCATATGAAAATTCATAATAAATGGCTCAAAGCTCAAGGGGAGTGACTGGAGAATCACGTCTATAATCAAGTATGGATCCAGTGGAGAACCTAGTCTCTCCAAGGTCTCAATGTAACCAATCATTCTGATCACATGAGGACTAACTAGTCTCCCTTCTATCAACCTACTCCCAAACAAGGACTTAGATACATAGTACCTCTCAGTTCATGCCTGATTTTAAAACATACCCTTGAGGCCTACGATCATATCGTAAGCATCCCTTTTCTCATATTGTTTCTGAAACTCAAAGGACATGCAAGCAATCATTAGACAACTGACATCCACAGAATCACTAGCATGCTTCTCATAAGCACACTTATCTGCTACAGAGTCATCTTTCCCTGGTTCATTAAGATGAGGTTCCTCTAGAACATAATCATTTTTCTCCTACTTGAGAACAATTCTCAAGTTTATGTACCAATCCATAAAATTTGTTCCAGACAATTTCTCTCTTTTAACAATAGATCACAAATTAAAAACTAAAGTGCTCTTAATAGTAGTCGGTGCCAAGATCTACAAAATTAAATGTAAGGTTCAATACTATGTTATGTTTATCTCCTATCCAATAAAAGATGTATCACTATTACAACCATTCACTTTCCCTCTAATAACTAATAGTGTGACAAGATCCATATTCAACTAACTCATATAGGCTTCAACATTTCTACCTATTTGAAGGCCTAGGGCCTTAGTAATTAGCCTAAAAAAGTAGCCCTGATGTTTCTCAAGCAAAAGGGCATTCTTACATAGAAAAATACTCCTAAAGAGGTAACGAAGTCAGTCTTGGCTTCGTCTTCGTGCATTATCCATATTTGATGATAGTCGAAGTAGGCATCGAGGAAACTCAAGATCTCGGATCCGACCGTAGAGTCGACCAATTGATCAATGTGAGGCATGGGGTAGGGGTCACGGGGGCATGTTTTATTCAACGAAGTAAAATCGATACACATACACCATTTGCTCGTGTTCTTTTTCTTCATGAAGATATGGTTCGATAGCCACTCAGTGTGGCTTACTTTCCTAATGACTCCCGCTTGAAGCATCTTGTCTACTTCTATCTTTGTGAGGCCTTCTCTTTCGGCTGATAGCTTACGCAGCCCCTGGTGTACGGGTCTAGCCCTTGGATTCACGAGTAAGGCATGCTCTATCATACTTCGGTTGACTCCCGAGATGTCCTCGTCAGACCATGCGAAGATGTCCAGATTACTCCTAATACTTATTATAGTGGAGCCATGTCTTCCGACGCTAGTCCTCCGCCGAACTATAGAAGGTACTCGAGGCCCCCTTCGGTGAGGATCTTTGCTATGATCACTCCTTCGGGGAAGGGCTTGAGGGTTGGTCCCCTTGTAGGGTCGGTGGGCTACTCTGTATCTTTTGGGTGCCCCTGCACATTGTTCACTTGTCGGGCTTCGAGTGGGGTGGCGTGGTTGTACTCCACCCTTCATGCCATTGCCTGATCACTGAGGACGGTGAGCACTCCTCCTTGCATGGGCATCTTCAGGCATAAATAGTTATGGTGTGCAATGGCCCCAAACTGGTTCAACATTCCCCATCCGAAGATGGCATTGTAGGTGTATGGGGCGTCGACGATGTCGAAGATGACCTCCCCCAACCTTGCGAGGCCGCCCTCGCAAAATGTGACTTCTAGGCATATTTGGCCTAGTGTGTCGAGGGGATGGCCGGTGAAGCCTTGCAAAGGGCGAGCCGACGAGAGCAGGTGTTTCATGGGATGCAGAGTTGGTCGAAGGCGTGTGTGAAAATTATATCGGTCGATCTCCCTGCGTTGACAAGCACGCGACGGACTTCGGTGCCAATGATGTCAGTGGAGATGATGATGGGGTCAGCTTGCAGGAACTTGACTCTAAGAGTGTCGTCTGACATGAAGGAAATGGGCTCATGCGACCACTTCGGCATAGTTGATGCTAATGTCGAGGTCCCAATGTGTCCCACTTCGTGCACGTACTCTCGACATTGCCGTTTTGACATGTTGCCCATGGCACCATCTCCGGTGATGGGCAACACCACATGCTTCTAACAGTCGTGGTCGTCTTCGATCTTCGGAGGTGGCATCAGGCTTGGCATCGAGATGTGCCGAGGAGCTCCATGACCTTCGGATCATCCGACATCCTGCATTGGCTTAGGGCGGATGACCTGTGGCACCCGGTCGGTAGTCCCTCGACCACTACTTCGCTCAAGGTACTCGCCCCACAAGGCCATAATGGATTTACATGAATTGGTGTTGTGAATCTGATTCTCTTCGTGAATGTTAAAAAAAGTTCAGCTTAGACCAAAGGGCCATGCCGGGGGCCTTGAGCCACTGCTTCGGCCTCTACTTTGGTTCGACTGATACTTCGGTGGCTTCATGGTGATGATTTTGAGCACCTCTGACCGGAAGTGCTTCTAGCCACGCCTAGAGTCTTTTGGTCATTGCTCCAACGGTGTAGCTATGGGAGGGCTTGGGGACCTTTCTTCAAGAGCCTTAACCTTTGGGACCCGTACTTAGGTGACGACCGCGGTTCTTTGGAGCTGTCCTTCCTTCGACTTAACATACTCTTTTAATCTGGGACTTCGTGTGAGCAAAGCGCTGGGATTACTGGCACAATTTTTCTCCCGGCTACCGCTTTACTTGGAAAAGACTTCTCATGGACATTGGGGCGACGAAGGTCCCTTGGAAGTTGTTGATAAATTTCTTCGTCAAGTGCTCCCACGACTTCACAAAGCCTAGATTTAATGACCAGAACCATCAGAGTGCAATCCCTTCGAGGACAAGGGGAAAGCACTTTGCTATCGTTTCATGCTCACCTTCACTAGCCTATATTTCTAAGGCATAGGAGTGGGAAAACTCGTCGAGGTCTGCATCCCCGGAATACTTCGGGAGCTTTGCTGCTTGGAACCTGGGGTCGAAGCACATCCTTTGTAAGTTAGGGTGCGGAAGCGAACCTTCATTGAAGGATGCTGTTCTGCTTGCTCCTCCTTATTCTTGATCTTCATGATCACTCACAGTGATGACTTTGGGGAATGTTGGTGGTTCATATGGCATGCTCTAGGTGTGGAGCTGATCCACCGCCCCTTGCCTCCATCGTTGTAGCTCCGCTTTGAGCTAGGTCAGCTCGGCGGTTATGGTATCGTTCAGGCTCTCGCTTCCTCCGGAATATGTCTCCAGGCCTTACCACCGGACGAAGTCGGTCCGGAGTATCGTCAGAGCTGGGAGGAGGCCTTCATTTTGGTGAAGATAGATTTTTCTTGTGGAATAGGAGCCCAAGGGTCCATGGGCAAACCCACGGACCCCGAGGTGCCTCCCGTCGACAAGGGAACTAAATTGTGCTCTTTAGCCTAGGCATAGTGTTTTGTGCCATGGGGGCAACAGTTTCGACGAAGGAGGTAACGTTGTTTGGCTGTGGAGGTACTACGGAGGGCTCCATAGTTCCTGTAGTGGTGTTCGCAGCTCCCTTCCCAGAGATCCAAGTGGAGTGGACCTTCAGATGGATATAGTGCTCTTGCTCCTCTTCGGAGGTATGACTTCGAAGAGTTTGATGGTAGAGAGGCTAGTTTACTACTAGGTTTCCCATGGACGACACCAACTGTTGGTGTAAAAGATTACGCCTATAGGTTCAAATAGTTGTTGACATGAAAACGTGCCCCCGCACTTAGGTCAGTTCGACGATCCAAAAGTGTGCGGATACTTAGGGACAAGACTAAGTGTAACAAGCCATCGACGTCGCGTTCCGACTACCCTTAACTGTGGTAAGGGGGTGGAGTCGCCAGGTAATCAGATCACACAGAAATAATCCAATTAGCCGAAAAGAAATATATTGAATAGAATAAATCAGCAAGCCCGAGCGGAGCCTGACTGAATCGAAGTATACAGTATGAAGGGTATTGCCGAAGGGTACCTTCGGCGTCTGATGCGAAGGGTCCCGCCAAAGGGTGTCTTCGGCGTTCAGACTGATCTGGACGAAGGCAGGCTCCGAATAGATCTTGATGTGACAATCACCTCTGAACAACGGGGTTCGGCGTAAAGTCTCTGACACGAGAAAATAGCTCGAATGCAACACATTGACATGACTTCGTCTAACGCGGGGTACGAACGTGGCGAATCCTATCGTGATGAACCCTGTTGCGAAGCCTGCTGGCGCGCGGGACTCGGTCAAACCGACAACAACGTGATGGTCCGACACGGGTAGTCAAAGCTGGAATTCCGCCGAGGGGTGCTCTGGCAGCCATCGAAACTAGTCTCCTGGCTCCGGACACCTCCGCCGAAGTAGCTCCGAGCGTGAAAACCTACAACAGAATAGATATCAAGTGCCAATTCGCCTGATGATCGAATTCTGCCAAGTGTTGCAC